>OY728132.1:2001978056-2003228056 GCA_963277665.1 Viscum album | reverse complement strand
ATGTATATACATATTTGATTGCTTATGGTTAGTGATAGATGAAGACATATCAGTAGAACTCTATGAAACATGATCTTGAGTTGGCAGTGGTCTATTTGTGTTGATGATTTGGCAAAAATACCTGATGGGTGAGAAGATTAGCATCAATACATACCACACAAGCCTGATGTACATAATCTCATAGAAGGATATGAATTTGAGGTAGAGTAAATGTTTAGATTTCCTCTTGGATTATGACTTTTAAGTCCTCTATACTAATGGGAAGGGGAACATAGTAGCTGATGCATAGTCATAAATCGACTTCACAACTATTGATTGAGGCATCCGAGTATTTGGCCTTGCAAAAAATATCCTTCATTGATGGAAATGATGATGCTTTTCTACAGTCAAAGGTTTTCACCCATCCACTCTTACAGTGAGTAAGGGAGTCACATATAGGGAATGTCAAAAGTGAGGATTTACATTCTCAGTTATATATAGGACATGCTCTTGATAGATATTCACATGTTGGGGAGAACATCTTTTTCCATAAGTTGAAAAGTTGTGCTATTTTCATTTTAGGAGGAGGTTATAAAGCGTTTTCATACATCCCACGTGGCGGTACATCATGTCATGTAGAAGATGTTCCAGGACCTCTGATATGAGTTTTTGTAGACATGGATGAATTTGGTAGTAGCAGAGTTTCATTCTCAACGCCTTACATTCTATCAGGTTAGGGATAAGAAACTGATTCCAACGAGGCCAGCTCACTCCATGGACATACTAGAGTGGATGTGGGATGTACTATTGATGTACATTGTGGAAATCTTACCATGAACATCTAGGTGACACAATTTAATCTGGGTGATCATTGACCGAATAAACTTGTCGATTAACTTCCTAGCTATCAGGGAGAATAGTTCTATAGAGAGATGGTATGCCTCTATTTGTAGGAGATGGTTTTGATTCATGGAGTCCCTTATATGATAGTATCAGATCATGATGAAATTTTCATAACCCAGTTGTGGAATTGATTGCTGAAGTAATTTTAGACTAACCTATGCATGGGCACAACATTCTATATCCAGAAAGATGGCCAGATGGAGTGAAACATTTAGGTTATGGAGGACTGTTTCTGGCATTTATCTTAGAATATGGTCATGATTGGGATGACCACACACCACTGTTAATGTTTTCATAGAAAAAAACTACCACTCCACCATTGGTATGTCACCCTTTGAGGTGTTATATGGGAGACCCTACCAGTCACTGCATGGTAGACTGACCTTCGAGTGTCGGCACTATTGGTCCCAAAGATGGTGTCAACTACCACCAAGATGGTTTTGATCATCTAGAATAATGTGAAGATTAAACAGAGATGGTAGATGTCTTATGATGACATATGACAGAGACCTCCATAGTTTGAAGAGGGAGACCATGCCTTCCTTCGGGTCTCACCTTGAAAAGAGTTTCATATATTTTTACGGGGTGGCATGTTGTCTTCGATTTTCATAAAAACATTTCAAATACTACATAGAGTTTTTGAGGTGGAATACCTCTTTTCACTTCCTCTATAATTTCACCTTGTACACGATTTCATCCACATGTCACAGCTAAGGAGGTTTGTGCATGAACCATAACATGTCAGTGAGTAGAGAAAGATAGAAATCAAAGATGGATAAAACATCATAGAGTACGTAGAGGACATCGAGGATCGATAGGTGCACATCCTTCATAGGGGAGTGATTCCCTTGGTGCATGTTTGGTGGTAGCACATGAATTTTTAGGAGAGAACGTGGGTGCGGGAGGCTCATATTCATCTGCAGTACTCATATAAGATTGATTATCATTTTTTGAATTTTTAGGTATGTAAAACCTTAAGGATGAGAGAATGTCAAATATAAGATTTTCTAAATATTACTTATAAATATTATATGGAATTATTTCAGATGAGGCATTGAGACGGCATAATATTTTGATGCCCAAAAATCCCAGAATGAACGTTTGAAAAAAATAAAAATTAATATATAATGCATGGGTAGTTTTCCTATAAATGTGGAATAACATCTAAATAGGTCCTAGATTATAAATATGGGGTCACGATGGTGTTCAGAGCACCAACTTTACCTTAGAAGATGTTAAACATTGACTGGTGTGGGTCTGCTACAGAAGACAGTTTCTGAATGTTTTAAAGGAAATAATATAAATTATTAATTTATTTTATTATAAATTTTCTAAAAAGTAGAAATGTATTTTACACATTTAAAAACCCATGAAATTGGGATAGGTTCATAACCGTGAATAACTCCTTTAAATCTTATGGATCATTGGAGAGGAGCCACCCATGGAGAAATTTAGACGAACAATGATGAATGATAATGCATGGATCGTTGCACAACAATATCAGAGGTTACTGACGATCTTAGAGGGTATAACGTTCATCAAAGATCTAGGTAGGAATTGTTATTTATATTTTTCTTTTTCCTATTTTTGGATTAAGATTTCAAAAATAGGTCAACCCATGAACAGGTTGACATGTGGATCGTCCGTTCTTGCGAGAGGGTCTGATTATCGAAAATATTTTAGGGAATCAATTTCTTAATTATTTCTTTCTTCTTGATCCTTATAATGGGAGTGGACCAACACTGTAACAAATAACAACATAGGATAATTCCATGATTTTTTATATGGCCTTCTTTCACATTGTTTACTAGTGTGCTCTTTTCATTCATTACAGGGTAAGAACAATGGATTTTTTTGCTCCCTTCTAAAAAAACAATCCCCAATTTTAGATCTGACATCGTGATGACCTAGTGGAGCAGGGAAGACATTTGTGGTGGATGAATCGATATGGTTTGGGAGAAATTTTGGTATGAACATTCTCCATGCATATGTTAAAAACAAGTTTTCAGGGCCATTTGAACACCCAAAACCTCCAAAATCATTTGATTGAATTATATAGAGTCCTTGGATTTTTAGTTTTGAGGTGAACAAATGGTTGAATCTAGAGTTTTATGATCACAAGAAGTAGTGAATGAAGAACTGTGATTCTAGAAAATGGTGATGAACAAAATGTGTTCTCCAAAGAACATGGTGTGTGGGGATAGTATAGTGGTTTCTAGGGTTTCGTGTTACAAAAATGATGGCATGTCATGTCACCCATATCACAAGGAATGTGGGTTCTTATGTGGGAATCATTGTGTATCTCAAATGATACACAACCAAAGGGTGAAGTACACAACGTGTACGCCACCAAATGACCATACATGTCTGATTACATTGGTTACCCTGTATACTGGTACATGGGTAAGAATAAATGAGTTGAAAAGGATTATGTGAACAAGGACAACATACACAAGGAGACACTTGGATAATAGGACACATCGCGGTATTCTCATACATGTCATGTATATTATTTTAACATGGTATTCACTTTTTAACATGGGAAATTATTGACATGCATTACCCAGGGTCAGAAGACATGACATTTGACACCTCCAAACCCAAAGTATGCTCATATACATGTCCTCATCTAATTGAACAACATACCTTGGAATAAGTCTCATTTGGGTTAGTTCCCATATTCTCATTATCTTGAAGGAATGCTATCATTTCAAGCTGCATGAATATGATCTTTTCTATAGGACTTTAGTGATAGTGGCAGGATTCCCCTCTGAGAGGTCTAGAGCCGAATCCTCTATTCCAAATTTTTCCTAGGTAGAGTTAGGTATCGATGTGACCAATCCAATTGGACACCAATACTATAATAAGAAGAAGAATTTTGATGAGTTGTGGAATATTCCAAGTCCTTGGTTGTGATCCTCATATGTGTATTGTGATCTTTCTCCACTTAATACCGAGTTCTCCTAGAATTCATGCATATGTTCTCTCTTCGTGTCCATCAATATATATATATATATATATCACACTTGTGACACATCCCAAAGAATGGTACATCATAGATGGATATCATCAGGGCAATCAGAATCATAGCGTGAGTTCTCCCAGATGATGGCTTTATGTAATCTTCAGACTGAATCCCTATCATAGGTATGCAGGTCGTTGTATCTTACCTCAAGATTATGGGTCTGGGTTTCAAGTATATCTGGATTTTTCACATGTTATATGTTTTGGAAGACATATACTATGTAGGGATGATTTTCTAATTACTTTTTTTTACTGATTTTTGGTTTTCAGGGTCCTTTATGAATTATGATTATACTCTCCCTTTCATGGACTTTTCCATCACTTTTCGTGTCTTGTGAAGATGTGAATCCTTTTGACGGAGTCCATGGAAGACCAGGACTGGACTAAGATTTGTGATTTTCTATACCTGTCTAGGTATTCCTACAACAATGAGTAGTAGTACCAGTACATATTTTTTTATTAAAGGTTGGACATTGAGGTTGGAAAACTCTTTATTTTGGTGGTATTGTATTCTTACATAGTCATCATTCCACACATTAATTTCCATTTTACACTGTTGGTTGTGTTTAATTGTTGGCATGCATTTTTTTCATATTGTTTTTTAAAATTTCTGAATATTTGGATATGGAGATGTCTGAAAGTGTACATGTAATTAGTCAATGCCTTGCATGTTAGTTATAGGCCTACTCGGTTCTAGTGGACAACCCCTGGTCTATTGGAGGCCTGTCGGGGGAGTCACAACATGGGCCCCAGGGGGATAGGTTGGGACACAATGTCTGATATTTATATAGGACCCCAGAACACCCTAGGTGGGAGGGGAGAATGTCATTGAAAATTTATTTTTTAATGTGATGGATCTTGTTCATATATTGGTTATAAGTTTTAAAATATGTATTATGGAATCATATAGTAATCAAACATTCACTTTAAGAGACAAAACACAACAATGTTACTTGGTTCATGACATAGGTGTTGTACATAAATCTTACACCAAAAGAGTTCCATTCATATAAAAATCCACTACTCGTTACTAGTTGTGGAATATATAAGTTCAGACATAATCAGTTTGTTCTAGCTACACTGAATTTTCTGGGATTTAGGGATAGATCACTACCTCCCTTAGAATGGTTCCATTGACTCACCATACCCACTCCTTTGTGTGACGTCTCACTAATTTTATTGACTTGAATATCACTTTAATATATTGGAATTTTATTCATTGTCCCTAAATATTACAAGACTCTACTTTCATTGAGGTCCATTTTTGATTTATATAAATCCACTAATCACTAAAACCTGATGTTTAATATGTTGTTCATGAATCCTACAACCTTTGTAAAGAAAAATACCATAGTGGTGCTCACGATGTCATTATAGAATACCTAGTTATCAAGAAACATAAATTTCACTAAATGATATCCATCATTCAAGACATAACAAGTCATTCCATGATGCTCAATCTCACACATAAAACCACATTCTAAAAGCCCATAAGCATCCTGAAATAATATATATTGATAATTTTCTCCGAATATTTTCATGTATAATGAAGTCGGTGTAGCTTCATATATATTTTATCAACACTTTTCAAAGCTCCCATTCCAAAACATAATTTTTCATGAACCTTCAAATACATCTTCCCAAATCTCATCCATTCCCGATTCTCCAATGAGATTTTTCAATGTCATAATGATTACATGAACCCATCATGAATTCGAGATGCTCCACATATCGTAGTCATAGAGATTACAATAAACTCATTGAAACATTTAAAATCTACATAACTTCAATAAGATCGGCTTCTTTGAAAAAAAGTCATCATTAAAACCATCCATTTACAATAATTATGTATAGTTTATTCTAGAATACAACCATTCATGATGCTCACCCCATACTCGATTTTTTTTTTCCCAAAAAATTTGTGATCACTGGGAAATAATTACACATTCAATACTGCAATCATTTTATAATTTATGATCACATTCATTGATAACTTCACAATCATAAAAATATTGATTGAAAAATAACTCAAACTAGACTCCATTTCTAAAAAAATGTCATGCTTTGTTTCAACAGTAAATCGTCCCATATAACTATGACAATAATATTCTTAAACACATATTCATTAGAATAGGTGGAACATGGGTATACACTTAGTGTGCGACCATCTGTCTCCTTAGTTTGATAGTAGTGAGTCTAACCCATATACCATGAATGGATTCAACACCATATAATTAACTATATGGATATATGAAATTTCATCCCTATGACAATATCCTATAAAGATGTTACATATAATATAATCTCATTTTCTCATTATATCTCAAAATGAAGAGAAAAGTTATCTATTAATCCTTCAACCAATGTCATACCAATAGTGATTAAGCTATGAAAATCCACCTAACCATGATTTCGTTATCAAAGTTCTTTCTTTTCATCAATATACATGATGAAATGGAACACATTGATAATGATTTCAAGTATAAAGACCAGTATCTAAGTCCATAGATAGTAACATCTAATCATAGCTGAAAAATGTGTTTTTCTTAATTGCAGGTCTATCTTCATGACCTCATAAAATCAATATCACGATGTGTGAAATTCGGGAGAAGAAGTCTCAATTCATATGATCCCCAAAAACATTATAGTCCTATATCATTTTATCTCGAGGTTCACAATATATCATGGGAACAACTATATCATTTTAATATGACACATAACATATGGAAATTTTTATTTAAATGGAAGATGCATAAATATAAACACAGGTATCTAAAGAATAAACATATATATATATATACATCTATATCATAATGAAAACATGTCAGGGTAATGAAAATTACAATTCATGTTGGGTCTAGGGAACCATCTATTACAACACACCCACATTATCTATATGAAAAATGATAACCATTTTTTGATATCTCACATTATATGATCATTCATCTACTAAATTATGTATTATGTTATGGTCCATCAATGTTTCCATTTCCTTGATATTATTCTATCTATGACATTGTCTCTTTAACATTGTGTTATGAAGAGATAACAACCCTCAGTATAAATCAATTTTTTCACTATCTAAAAATTAAATAATATCTACTTATATTAATAAATTTATAAAAAAACATCACATAATTGGTGACGTTTGATGAAATATAAAAAAACATCACATATTTTTCCACATTTCTTCGGTTACCTCATAATCCACAAGAAAATTGATATTTTGTAAATTTTGATACTACTAGATTGAATGGGATTCTCATTCACAATACCTTATCATGAGTATGATATTAGACCACATTAACCATATATGAAGACTATTATGTTTCCCCTTTCTACTATTATCTATTATTCTACACTCCAGGTGTATATCATTTGTACATACTCAAGTAAAATCATATAGTTCCTCTATATATGTTTCAATTCTCCATGATATAACTACTGTAATCCAACCATATAGTATATGTATGAAATATCACATATTTTACATATTATGGAATATATTATATATGAATTATTAGAACATATAGTATTCTGCTCACGACATTAATATCCTTATATTCCAATACATGAATTCATAGAGAGATTTATTCCATCTGACACTCATACAAATTTCAATCAAATTTTTCGAACCATTATTATATCAGTACCTTGTTATTATTTGTATTATTTACTAGTTATATGAAGGAATTATTTCATCCTTTATTGACATCATTTCTAATAACATTGGTTATTACTTAATTCAATCATCAGAGTGTTACAATCTTCTTGTTCTTATATAAATAAATTCCCAATAGGTATTTTCTATATGTTACTAAATATATTCTACCTGGAAAACCAGGCGGGAAATACTAATCCCTGGAAGACATATTGTAATGTTTCATTCCACATTAATATTCTATGATCTAGTATAATATTTAAATCATAATATGGAAGTCTATATCATGAATCCTTTTTCCAATTTTATGATGTCAGCATCCCACACTGGTTGCAACGTATAGATATCTTCAAAAATTGGTGTCTTAAAATCCAATGATCAAAAAAATTATCATTGAAAGTAGTAATGACATGTGAATTTAAAATTTCTTTTGGAATAATAACATGGTAATTACAATCAATCCCTCTGGGTAACATTCTTGTAACGTCCATGTACAATCTCACATGAATACAAAATGAATTATTCAAAATAATAATCCTCATGTACATCAATAAATGGAAAACATTATTTAATTTTATACTGTCCATTCAAATTATGTTAATTTCCATATATGCATTACTTGTATGAATTATGATTCCCAATGAATGATGTATACTTATGAATAGTGAGTCAAAAACCATTACCCCATTTTTATCCTTCCTATGAAATATATATTTTTGGAACATTATTTTTTCATAAGGTCATATAGAACATGTTCATATGTCTTCTATTTTTTCATCTCATGCATCGAATAATCTCGATTCATTATTTGAAACACTATATCAAATAGTTATATCAACTATTATTCACAAATATATTCCCTAACATGAAAATATATTCTCTATCTTTTTTATTTTAGTATTATTTGGATGAAATATTAGTATGAATACTGTGTATGAACATATTGTTTTTCTTGATTCATGTTTTTTATCATAACAAATTCTTTGTGTCTAAACAAAAATTATTCTGATAATTGATTTATATCACTCTAAAACATATATGATCTTTATTTTTCATTTTAGTTTACATATTGATGTTAGATTACACTCTTATTTTAATTTCACATCTTAAATATAATTCAACTGTCTGAAATGAATGATTTTTAACATTGATGCTCATTTTACAAACATCATGACTCTGATGTGTAGAATGAAATGTTAGTTTTTTAATTTTTACATTATATATTTTCTTGTCAAATGTTAATATATAAAAATCTTCATCAATCCTCACTGTTATCATAAATGAATTGATGTATATGATGTAATGTGATTTCTTGAATTACTATGAAGAAAATTATATTGATCGATGAATTTTTTGTCAGGATAATCTTTAGTACAGAAGCTTCAAGCATCACATTTTTAGAAATAATGAATATACCATATTTCCATTTCATTTACATTAAATAATTATATTAATAAAATGAATAATACTTACCACAACCATACCATTGAACTAGTTCTTTCTCAGTAGATAAACTAATTATAAAACCATTGTTTTTGTCCATTACTTCTAAATGATAGTTTTCCTAAAACTATGTAAATAATTATATCAATAATATTCATGTTCTTATGCCCTATTGATTGTAAATCTATACTATGTATATCCATGAAAAATATTTAGTTTTTTCTATAAAAGTAATATATTGATACAAATGGGTATATAATTCTTACATTTTATATTAATAATGTCTCGAAAATTACACTGACGCACTAGAAAAACAATTCCCGAACTGGAAAAATATTTTCTTTTTCACATAGGGCACATGATAGTTCTATTAGAACCTATTTCTTCGAAATTATATCTCTGGTGCTTCTCACTGCTGACAATTGAACTGCCTTGTCTCAACTGGATGGATAAAACTCTATACATATAGTAAAATTTATATTCTTATATTTTTTGGTATTTATATCCACATATGTGATAAGAATATTTTATTTATTACCCAATAAGTTTGATAGAAATATCACAATGAATGAAAAATATACCTGGAGAAGAAGAGAATTATTTCTTCTTCAATTTAATACATTTAATTTATCTTCCATTGAATTTATTTCATAATATGAAATGAGAATAACATCATGTATAATACCTATTTTACTTGATTGATTTTTATAAGGTTATTTTAGTATTATTATTTCAATTTTCCTTTTATCTTTTTATTTCATCTCATTTTCATAATAATTAATTATTAAAAATTTTATGTTGTTATTTTATTGAAGAATATTACCCAAAAGGTAATAAATTATATATATCCATTTAATATTTGTTTTATAATATTAATAAAAATTGGAATAAATGTGAAAAAATGAAATTATAAAAGGATTAATTGAATGATCATGTGCATTTTTCAGTGTAATCATCATCCTTTCATTTATCCCTTCACTTACTCCTCTTATGATTTTCATTGATAAGACAATATGTATATTCATCCTTATAATAATGGTTTAATATAAAATGGCATAATACAATGATGATAATATAAGCAAATAACTATCATATAGATCATATATGAGTATTTTGTATGCATTTATACTCACTCACTTTTTGAGGTGGGTTAAAAGGAATTGGGAACCACAACACCATAAATATAGGATGTCATAGTAATTTTTGAATGCTCTAATACAACTCCTTGTAAAATATTCTATTTTGGACCTTTTAATTGTCAAATATTATCTAATTTAATTTCTATAATTTCATTATATTTTATAAAAATATAATATCAAATAGATTTCTACTTTAATATTGATTTAATGTTTTTTTCAATGTATAACTTCTAAATATATCCCATTATTTTATTTAATCCCAATATCCTTCAAATAATAGATTTATACTGCCAAATATCATGAGACTATTATTGGAAATGATTTTTTAACCCCCTACTCATATTCTATAATATTTTTCAATGACATTACTCATAGATTCCTTGGTTGGGACTAATCTGGTTAACGTCATTAACCCAAAACATCATTATCTATTAAGTGGATTATCATATTCTGTAATTAATTAACATTCATTTCTTATCCCATTTGTTATAATTATTCAAAAAATATATTTTTGAATATTTATTTCAAAAAACAGTAGTAAATTTTTTCCACCCCTCTCATAAGAACTCCTTGTGTGTAAGAGGTACCCTTAACCTTGGCTGAAGTGCACCCCAAACACCTGATTTTTCATAAATTTATATATGGAGGAAGTAGAATTAATTAATAATTTCATTTATGTATTAGGTATGATAAAATCTATTAATGAAATAATTTTATATTAAACATTAATTTTATAAGAGATCACGCTCAAAATAGAACCATGCTTTTAAATAGAAAACATTCACTTGACATGTTCATTTCATCATTGCATGATTTTCATTACAAATAAATGTTATCGTGTGTAATTAATACTCATTAATATAATAAAAAACCATTATATTGATAAAATAGTATAAACTAGGATGTGATCATGAATCGTTAACTATTGATTTATCTATTGAGTGAATGATTCATTAAAAGAGACTATGTAATCCATTATTTCAATACCTATCATGAATTACGATGCCCAAAAATCTAATTCCCAACACATGTTTGGTTTATATGGACTCCAAACTCAAACCATGTCACTATGAGCTTCTCCAAAAATTAAAATCTATAATAAAATCCATGTGACGATATCATGTGAGAAATAAAATTTTATCACTTAACTATGGACACACGTAACCTTATAAATATTAAATATCAAGGAATAATGAAAAAATATACAAAATAACATAATTTTTACAATTAATGATGTAAATTTAATAATAATTTTAAATAAATAATAGACCAAACATTCCATGGTTCGTCTAGGCTCATGATCTGTCAAAATAAAATTATATTGCATAATAAAAATTAAATATCCAAAAATTCAAGTAAATTGTTTTTTAGTTCATTAACATTAATAAAAATAATTTAATTTAATTTTGACATGTCCTATAGTACCTTAATCAATATTATTATATCAAAGAAAATGAAATTAAAAATAAAATTTGTTTATAAATTTTAATGCCTATTTGGACCTAAATCAGATGTCGACAAATTATTGAAGGACTAATGTTGAGTTAAATGGTTCATTCCAATCAAACCCACATATAATTAGTCCATACTAAGATAAGATATGCTTATATAATATATATATATATATATATATATTTCGATAATTATATCAATTGATAAAAAGATTCCAATCAAATATTTTCCCCTATTTTATATTTAAAATATGCTTCAATGATAATCCTTGAACATATAATTAAGGAAATATTTTCATAATTTTATAATGAATCTTCAATGAGAATACTTAAACTACCTTCCATTTGATGATTTATCCTTTTAAAAGAAATTATTCCTTGATAATCATTAAAACAGTTGAAATGGGAAGCTTTATCATTTTAATTAGATTAGCTTCCATGAGAAGCATTAAACTGCCTTTCATGGGTAGATTTTTTCATTTATTTATATTTGGTAGAATAAATAGATTTTATTATTCATATAATACTCCAAATAACTATATGTAAATATAGATAATACTCAATTTAAATACATCATGCTTTGACAAAAAAATATTAGACCTATATCCATTAAATTAATGCATAATGGAAACATTAATTTTTGTAGCACTTTTTACGCAAAATTCATTGAACTTCTATCCAAAATATCATTGTGATATAAAATTGGATCGATGTGACCTTACTATAATTAGGACCTTATCCAGACAATTTTTTTAATAAAATAATATTTTATTTACATATAAACTGGTTTCATATAAATAATTACTTGTTGCCTAATATACCAATTAAGGGAACTTGGGTTGTGACATTAGCATGAAAGATCAAAAAATTTAACATTTTCATTATATATTCATGTAAAAAAATTAATCCACAAATGTAATATCCATTATTTATAAGATAATCACAATTAATTAAGTTTATACATGAAAATTTAATCAAAAATAAATTTTAATGGTACGTTGATCAATTGAAGTAACTAAATTGATTCGCTCGCTATTGATTGGTCCTGGTTGGAAGGATCCAAACAAAGAATCCAATATATTGTCAATATGTGAAAAAATCCTAGATAATTTATTGAAGTTTATTAGGTTATATAATGTCAAATCATAGAGTTTTATGATGTGTCTTAAATCACATGAATAATATAGACTTCATCATGATTGTGGGATCAATCCAACCATGTTCATCCTTGAAAAACTCACTCTATGAATGTGAGAGATGCAGAGATGAGATATTCTATATATAATTTCATGATAATGGTTTATTTTATTTTTCAATGTGCTACAATTATTTTTTATATTAAATGTATTCTCTCTAAATTTATTCTAGGGTCCCGGAAAATTAATATACTTTATTTTATACCATTAATCACAAATATGACTTAATAACCTTTTCAAAAATGATACCGATATTATATCACACATCAAATACTATAAAATATTACATAGTAAATTACTAACCCTTAAATCTACACTTATGGACCACAAGTATTTTATTAAACCATGAATATCTTATGTTTATTTGAAAAATATTATTTTCTTCTATTCAATATCATGAACAAACATGTTTGTACATTGAGAGATAAATTGAATCATCATTATTGTAAACATGGATAATTTAATTTAATTTTTACATGATATTATTTATATATGGATATTAATAATCCCTCCAATGTGAGAGAAACTTTGTCCAATACTCCTATTAATTATAACAGGTGGAACGTATGGATACACTTAGTGTGTGAAATTCGTGTTACTTATCCTAATAGTAGTGAGTCCAATCGAGAGTCCAAGAATGGAGCCTATCATCCCATCATTTTATCTGTGGAGATAAGTAATGTCATAGCTAAAATATCCTATTAGGAACATGTTATGTGTAATATATTCTTATTGTCTCAGGATATCCCATACAGTAGAATTCACACTACTATAATCATCATTCTTTTGCTTTATTTATTCCATTACATTACTAGAAAAACATACATTATTGTATAATATACATGGATTTAATGAAAAAATACACACTTGGGAATCATGGGACCTATATATATCTCTTCTTAATCTCTAAAATTATAAATTATATCTTGATCATTAATCCAATTTCATACTTTCAAGGAAATACCCTACCCAAGATACCTCACCACCATTTAATTATTATGGTTACTATATTTTCACAAATTTATGAAATCAAATGGAAAACATTAATATTAATATCATATGAGGAGGAAAATACAGATTCACCTCTATAGAAATATTTAATGACACATAAAATATGTGGTTGTTCCAATTTGTGGGCTAGTCCTCAAAATCTCTTCTACTTAAGATCAGTAATTGTCAACATAATGAGATAATTTCAATTCTTTCGATACCACATAAATTTATATTAATAAAATCATACATGTATCATTATCATGATGTATCTTGATGATATAACATTATATATATGATTACCATCATAGAATCTTGAGGCCCTCATTATACTTGGTAACTGCTATAACCTTTTGATATAAAACGTAATATTATGAAATTACCTTGAAAATTGTGGATGAAAAAAATCAAAATAATTATGAAAACTATAAAAAATGTATATATTAAAATGTATATATATATATGTAATTAAAATTATTATTGATTTTGGTTAAAAATAACCCACTATTACAAAACACGGAACAAAATATCATTTTCTTTAGGTTAATGTATAAGATCCATCCCAGATAGTGTATATTCCTATGGCTTGGGAATCTGTGTGGAAAGTTCCAAGTAATGTACATTTTTTTATTACTCAAGTGGAAAAATATCCCCTCAACATTCTGTGGAAAATTTACAATCATGAATGTATTTGTCTAATATTCAATATGGCCTTACGATAATATCCCTCATCTGGAATCATCTGAAAATAACATTGAGATAAAGGTGAACCAAAAGAAATATGGTCGTCTAAGATGGTGGTAAGTTGTTTTCTGGTTTTTTCCAAATAATGGAGGTGATGTATTTTGAATGTTCAATTTAAAGGTAATATATTATTCCTTTACATCTCTCTATAATTATAATCATAACATACATAGTTCAGAAGTGATGGGTTTTACACAAATGAGAGTTGACCATTTGATGAAATTTTATTAAGCCAATGATATTATTATCACTTTCCTATAATTACAATTGACCTGTTATTTTTGTGAGAAACATAAGAAATTATAACAAATAACAAATCACATTATCAGATTACCCATTTTTGGATAATGTTTAGGTTTTATAAGGGTATTAGTTGTCCTAAAAGAAATTTTACATGCTTACTCAAAGGGGGTTTAATAATATTCCACCTTGTGATTGGAGGAGGAGTGGAAGAGGGTGGGGATATATAAAATAAAATTGTATTATTTTTATTATTTACATCAAATTTCATGAAACATATATCTCTTCATATCCTGAGATACCATCCATAAACATCTGTAAGGATGGTATTCTCATTACCGTGAGAATGCATGACTATGATCTATTTGGGGATCCCCTCAACCAAGGAGTGTACATGAATTAAATTAATTAATATAGAAAATCATTAATGGATTAGACACATGGTATACTTTTCTTTCCCTAGAATGAATTAATTGTGTTTAATTGTGGAAGGTCTCAATAATGTAAATCATAGTATTTGTTATGGGGAATGTGAGGTAAATTGTATAGTTTCAAAGGGATAAATATATGGACAAACAATCTGTTAAAATTGTGTGGTGATGTTATATTGTAGAACAACATAAGAACACATCATACCACATGATATTTTATTATTCTAAACGATTGGAAATTGTAAAGGGATTCCATCCATTAATGGGTGACTTCATCAACGTTGGATTCATTTCTAGACAAGGGCTTTCAATTTGAGGATAGAAATTCAGAAATGATACCCTTAAAGGGTCTCCATTTTTTCATTAATTATGTTATGATATAGGATAATTACCTTCCAAAATCATCCCTTATATTCTCTAATGTATCTACTTCTATCTACTCCTCTATGATGACCATATATTTACAGGGTACAATATATAATAGTTCTCCAATAATATCTAGTGGGTAGTATATTAGTCATTGTGGCATGTGTTTCGTTAATAAACCCATTAATTCAATGTTTATTTTTATTTTTGGGATTTTAGGTTGAATAATTAACATCATAAATCTGGAATCAATTTTTAGAGGCTTTTAAATGGATTCCTTACAGTTAGAATGAATATAAAAAATATCTTGGGGTTGTGGGTGTATATATAGCCACACCCGAAGTAAATAGGTAATCAATTGTGGGGGGGGCTAATTTCAACGTCGAAACTCAAAATATGGGAAATCATTTTAGGGGTACATTTTTCAAAAAAATTTATCACATTATGATTTTATTTTTATGAAATTCCAGACGAAGAGGTGATCCTACATAGCATGTTCACTATATAGAACCAATATGATCCATTATTTATTTGGTAAATTTTCTCATTTTAAATTAATAAATTTATTTCCACATTGAATCTAGATTCCCCAAACTAATTTTTGATTCATAAATTTTTATTGTTCTTTTATGGGATACACATCCACTTGTTGACAATTTTAGGATTATCTAATGATTTCAATTTTTTATCCCAAAAAATATAGCGGACAAGAAAAAATGATGAATTCCTTTTAAAAATCATCCATATTTTTTCAAAAAAGAAAACAATATTAATTTAGAAAATATATCATTGTGATAAAAATAATATTATTTGATGTTTTTAAATTGTAATGTTTTATTTTTAAACGTATTTTTTATGACTTAATTTTTTAAAACATTAAACATGTATGATCATAAATAATTTCATTAAATGATTTCATTTTTAATAGAAAGAATATTTTGTGTTGAAAAATTATTATATATTATATCTAAAACCATGTAGTCACAATGACTCTAAAAACATTGAAAATACACTCCATATAACATGCTAATTCGTATAAAAAATATAGTTATATATTTTTAATAAAATAATATATGTATCAGTAATATAGGATCTCAAATATTTTAGATCCTATTTTAAAAGATAAACGATGATAATAAAACATATTTATAAGTATAAAATTAAATAAATCAATAAATAAGTTGCACCAATAAATCTCATCCAAGGATTCAGTGTTGATTCAGGATAAAAACCAATTAATTCACCATTTATCATTTTAAAAAAATTATTCAATCTTTGTGAAGAAATAAAATTGAAATATTTTCAATATGAGGCATGAGATAAAGAACCATTCCACACTTTTATAATGTAATGTCTGGAATGATTATAATAAAATTGATAATATCAACATTAGGATAAACGCAAGGTGATTTTAAAATCAATGTAAATCCAATTTTTAAAAACAATATAAATGATTTTTTATGATATCTATGATATATCAGATAACGAAAAATTTGAATATGATCGAGGAATTCACCTGTAAGTTGAAAAATAACCATAACAAAACCTACCAAAATGATGTAAAAAAAGAAAAAACAGAAAATGTATGGATCACTTTTAAAGTAAAAAATCAACAAAAAAACATCATATGTTATGTGAAATGTTGATAAATTTTAAGAAAAAATTAATGTTTCTGCTAGATTAAATGACCATGTTCATTGAAATGGGAAATAATAAGTAAGGTGGAAAATCTATAGTGATTAAATATAAATGAATTAAATACAATGTGCCACAAATAAAAATTTATTATTATACAACTAAAAAAATATACTAAGTGACTATATGGAATGGTCATTGGAATATAATGACTCTAACTTAATAAGAGTTGAATAAAACACATATAAATCATGGAGGATAACAAACAAAAAATGGGTCCATCAATCCCCTTAGAGTGAGATGTTTTATTTTTTATGTATTAAATTTTCTCAAAATAGAATGCATAAATACTCAATATTGATGTGGTTTGGACTATCTGTTATCTCATAGTAGATTAAATTTTTATAATAATATATATTATTCTATGAATTAATAATAATGTTACTTAAACTGAATATTGACATGTAACACTAATTAATCTTGTTTAATTTTTATATTTTTTATTCATTGAATAAATGGTTTTTATATAATAAATATTGGTTACATATAATAAATTGTTTAATTTTAGGGAGTGACCATATAAAGGTGGATTTTTTAAGCCTATTAGTGAGGTAAAATATATTAGGTCACTTATAATATTGTGTTATAGAATATGTTAAAATTTGACATAAGTATTAAATTTTATGTTGTATTCCTTAAAGATTATCAATTATTTAGTTCGCAAATAAATATATTTAAAAATAATTTAATATTATATTGTTTCGATGGACCCATATTATTTGAAAATACATTTACATGTTATTTAGAACTGATGTATGGTAAAAAAATTTGAAATGATAAATTAATTTATTTGGTTTAATTATATAGGGAATAATTATCTACAATATAATGGTGGTTCATAAACATTCTCTATAAAATAATATTTTTTATGATGATTATTAACAAAATTCCATGATAATGAAATAGTAAAATGGAATTCAATTTTAATGAAAAATAATTCTTATTAATAATATATAGGTAGTGGTGATATGTTTTTCTTACTTAATGAAGATCTTGGATTATATTATTTATATTATATTTATAATATAGATCTTGAAACTATTTTCATTCCTTTATGTGTCATGCATGAGTGGAAAACTATTGACATAGTGTTCATATTTTATTTTCTCTAATAATAATTCATAGTATGTTATAAATCCCTTAAATATTATACATATACACGATAAACTAATATATTACAACCACGATTTGTGTTTGATTTCATGATGTTATTATATTTAATGACATTATTATGATTAGATAAATTAAATAATTAATTTTTTTTGTTGGTGTTCAATTAATTTTTTGGATTCACATAAATTTATGTTATTCTATACAAAAGTAAATTTTTTAATTAATTGAAATTTTTATATGATTTTTTCACAAGTTACATATGTATAATATTTTTCATATTAGAATTCATTGAAACACATTATTATGTCAAGAATACATCATATAAATTTATTTTCATATCTATACATAACGTTATATTAGATTTTGATATGGAATTATATTTAGTATATTCAACACACACCCATGATTGGCCCAACGACAAACTTGATGTCATCATTATTTCCTAAAATGTGGTTCTGTGATGGAACTTTTTAGGGGAATGATAACTACAATAAGTTTTTCTTCCATTTTTTTGACATGATTATTGATACATTTTTTATGTATATAATTTAATTATATTTTTTTTATTTTTTTTCAGATATCTTTTATATGATATTTTTAATTGATCATGATACATAGTTTTTAATTATATTTTATTGATGTCCTTCTTTGTACCAATGAGAATTTTTTTAATTAAATATGAAATAATTACTTACATTAATAATAATTAGTGAAGATTCAATTAACTATCCCCTATGATAAAATATGATTATGTTTTATTTTTAGAGATTTTTATTTGATAGATTTCACATATAAGTACCTTATGATATATTATTTTCAAATTTCATAGCATCATTATTAATTTTTTATGGGAAAAATTGTTCCTCAGTAATGTGAACTCATTCATAAAAAATAGTTTGTTTACTTTCACAAATTTAATAGAATGTGTTAATTCTTTCTGGTGCATCATCTTTAATCCACATATTGTAGGTAGTGTAACAAAAATGGTATCAAATATTTTTTCTATGATATGTTTAAAGGGTAGTAATTATGATATGAGGGTATGAACATGATATGTGCGTATAAATATATACAATCAACATCTTTAAGTGTGGATACATATATTAGATATCTTTTTGTAGCATGCTGGTTCACATAATTCAAGATTATTTATTTTATTGTTTTTATGACAGTGGGTTTTATTGGATGTTCTAGAAAACCTTGATATTTGTGTTTTATTCAAAATGTTGTCTAGTATTTAGAATAATTTTATTATGGTATGAATACATATATTGAGGAAAATAATATTATAATTTAAAATATATTTTGAAAAATTCGTATGTAATAAATTATCCATTCAATTCATTGATATAACAGAATAAAAAAATTTATTGAAGTTAAAATTTAAAATCATATTTTATTAAACAATTAAATTTTTTTGTTAAATATACATGACGAGTAAAAATCATATTAAATAAAAAGCTGAAGAGAAATATTTAAATATTTTTTTATTGATGGTCCATTTAATTTAAAAAAGAGATATTTATTTTATATTTGAAATTGTTTATAAAATAGTGAATTGAAAAATGAAGATGTTACATAATGGAATTCTAATATGAGTTTAAAAATGAATAATCAGTGATTGTATTATATAATTTAATGATATCGAATTCTTATAAGATTCATTTATTATTTGTTTTAAAATTGATATTTTTTTTATTTGAGGGTAAGAACGATAATTCAACATATAATATAAATGACATGGTTGAATTAAATGGTATAATTTGAATGATAATATTATATATTATCATATAAATTTATTAACAGGACTACTTAAACAAGTGGTATTTTATTAAATTAATTTAATAGGTGGTTTTGGTCTTTTAGAAATTTATTAATTTTAAATTTAGAGGATATGGTTTTTGTAAAAAAATCATCTAAAAAGGAATAGTAAAATAAAAATGAAATCATAGTATTAAACATCATAATGATGGATGGGAAAATTTTAAAAATTACTCTATAAATTATATGATTCTATTGGGAATCATGGATCCTCTTTTCATACATGGAGGATGTAGTAGACTGTCTCATGTATATGTTTACCTATAAATATATTCATAATTAATATAGAGTAAAAAATATTTTCCATAAGTTTATTTCATTCACTTTTTTTATTTAACATGTAAAAAGTTTAAAAAAAACATTTTTTTAATAAATATTATATAATATTAAATATCATATATATCAACAATTAATTTTAAAAAATAACCACTTATTTTAATAAAAATTTATTTCTATTTATTTATTATAATATTTCATTGATTAATGGAAATGATTTTATAAAAAAGTAATTAAATATATGTATTTTATGTTTCTTATTCAACTATGAAACAATGATAAATTAAATTTAATAGGAAAATTGGATAGTAAATTAAACTACATTTATTAGATAAACTTGTTATAAATAAATACAATAAAATTCCATACATCTAACTGCTCCAACAAACTATTATAACCATGCTTCCCAAATATATATTCTATTTATTAAATACTTAACTCAATAGAAGTCTACAACATCCTACCTATTATGTGTTAAATTTTTAATTAATATATTTATCATTATATAATATATAATATATTCTTAGTTATCATTTAATATAATAGTTGTAACATTATATATACATAAAATGATTACTAATCTCAGAAAATATTTTTATACTGATTAAATTAATAAGAGTAAAATGGTTAATAACATTATATTAGATATAGTGGTTGTTCCCAATTTATAGGAAAATAAATCCTTATGACTTTGATATCAGAGAAATGGATGAAATCATTCAATAGTTAACTGAATAGTTAAATACAATGATAATAAAAGGGAATGAATTATGTATAACTATTTTTCAAAAAAAAATCCTTGCACATAAATATTTTTTTCTTACTAAGAAACATGATATTGGAGAAATAAAGGAATAAAAAAGAGTAAATCATTTCAAAATATGACACATGATAGGATGAGGGGGTTAAAAAATTATATATTTAAACAAATGTTATAGATAATGATTGTAATTGGAGTAATATGTATTTTATAGTGTTTTTGTTTGTTATGAACTCCATAGTTATTAAAATTGGTAATTATTTGTACTCAAGTAATTATTAATTGGATTTGAAAATAAAAATGAACATATATAAATATAAAAAGTATTTTTAAAATTAAATTACTATACTTCATCATTATTTACTCAGGGATAAAATTATGTGAAATTTTTAATTCATTTGAATAAAAAAATTTATTACATTCTTGTTAATAATATTTTTCCAAAACACTCAATATATATGGAAAAACAAACTATTACTAGTGTTAATTAGTTTCTCAAATTAATATCAACTTCTTCTAATCATATTTTAAATAGTTAGTATATTTTTAACATTATATAATTTGATTTTTATAAAAATGAATTGGTGGATGGAAAATGTAAATATTTTTTTGTAACCATTAAGTTCTCAAAATCAGTATGTAAATACCCCAACCCTACGAGACTAGAGTTAGTGGTTACTTTAGTACATTGGACAATGATATAAGGAATATCATCTATAAGGGTTAATTAGTTATTAGTCATGGTTAACATGATATAAATTTTAATTACTTTTACTATTGATAACATAAAATAAATGAATTTTTTTCATTGAGATTTCTATACTTCCCTTTACTATATCAATACATATGAATAAAAAAAATTGTATCCTCGAGAAAATAAATAATTATAATTGGTGGAGATCTGATTCCCATTACGCGAATGAGTAAAATATAAAATATCACTAATAAATAAGTATATTCAACATAGAAAGTAAAAAAATTGAAATACATTCCATTTATACAATAATATATGCATAATATGGCCAGAATAAATGAATATAAAAAAATAAATATAATTAATCACATGATATTTTAACATATCAATCAATTTTATAAGAAATAAAATAATCACATAGCATCAAAAAATGCTCTAAAAATGAATTCCTCATTCTATCCATTATAACCATATCCTCAATTCCTCATTCCGATTCATCATAAAACATTGACAAGGCCTCAAAAAAACACAATGTAGTTTTACTCATTAAAACAAACAATGCATAAAGGGGCTATAGTGGTACCCACACATCACTTAATATGTCCAATTCAATCATCATATGAATGGTGTTAAAGATATTAATAATATTTATTTTTTTTTGGAAAACTATCATACAAAATGATAATAATTTTCCTAGTCAGTAATCATAATCATAATTTTTTTATAGAAAAAAAATAGAATGGTATATATAGTACATCCTAGGAAATTAATCACAAACCATGTAAATAAATTACAAGAGTGGTATTATCACAATATAAATCAAATTAAGCATAAGGATAAATTATGTCTTTTTGTTTGTAACCATGTAAAATATTGAAAACCCCATTATAAATAGTCTTTAGAAAAATATAATTTTCATTTGGAAAATAATATTTTAAAATTATTTTTTTAAAAATTAAAAATAAATTCCATTTAAAATAATATTTGAAAATTATTAAATACTCATTACAACATTGAGTGGTAATGATTTAAGGAAATTATTTATAATTCATATATGATTTAATAATCTTAAATTCACATTTTAAAAAAATGTGTTATTGTTTGAAAAATTATATGGTGATTCAATTATTGAAATTTGGTAAGATATTTCAACTTTTATATGAAATAATTAAAATAAATAATTTCTATAATGTTAAGAAAAATCTAGATTATTTTTTATTAATAATTAATTTAGTAGAAAACACATTTTGAAAAAAGACAAAAATGCGGCCAGCTTTCATTAAATGAAATTAAAATATATTTTAATTAGAAAAGTGAGGAATATTTTAATATTATTTAAATATATTGAATTACAATATTACTATAAAACTAAAGGGGTTTGTTAAAAAATTATCAATATATTTACCTTAATGGAAAATCAACATTGAAAAATCATCTTTTAAATAATATTTAAATATTGATATCTTACAAATATTGAAAATTTTTAATCATAAGAACCATGTAAGTAATAAAATCAAATGAAACATTATATTCCATGAGGAGGAAGAAAATATTTTCACAACACAGAAAATTAAATTTTAATTATTCAAACACTTTTGAGGAAAAAGTGAGAAACCATACATGAATTCAAAACTTTAAACAATTCAACCACCATGGTACAAATTTTTTAGGCCAAACAACATCAAGAAAACATATTAGAGCCACTAACGAGCATCTAGAGCAACCCCATGTGTGACCGATATAGTGACCATCAAACCTCGCTCTACAGGGGCCATACGGAATAACAATGCCATGAAAAAATTCCACCAAATCAATGAATTCAACTAACACCTACACAAACCAGTTGAATCTCTTTCATTTATACATCAGAATCATCACAAAACTAATTAAATATCCTCCATGCTCCACCTTCATCGGTATCAAAAAAAATACAAAAGATATCAACAGCCTTTACAAAAATATATCATTTTTTCAAAATCTATATAATGTTATACATGATATTAATATCCTATAAATTAATTATATACTTATTTATAGTAATTTTAAAACATTTTTATATAAAAAATTATAGCCCAGTTTCTCGATATGGTTGTCCATAACTATCCGTGAAATTTGATTACAATTTTATCAATGGATAGAGTGAATAAAAATACAAATCAACTCACCTGTAAAGAATAATTATAAATTTATATAAATTATTTATTTTAATTAAATACATACTTATTTTCAAAAATATAAAATTGATATAAAAAATATTTTCCATTCTTTTTTGGAGTTGGTCGTCCACAAATATAGACAAACAAAATTTCTCTTATCCAATATATTATATGATATAAAAGATATTTCATATATTTTATATTTATAATTATTTTTTGGAAATATTTGTCAAAATTAATATTTAATTTTACCCCTACTAACTTCTATTTACATCATAAGATAAAAAGGATTCAAATCATTTCACTATCCCGTAGTTCACCATATACACGAGCAACATTATAATATTCTAATGGAATAGAATTTATTTTTGAATAAATGCTACAAAAAATCTATAAGATTAATAATATCATAAATATAATATATGTATATACATATGTCATATTTACAATTATATCATGCCTTCAATGATGGTAATTGAAAATGAATTATATCAGTTTTTAAGGTGAAAGTCTGTCATACACAGGATAAATTGTTTCATTTACTATTTATGAAAGAGAATATGGATATATTTCATGAACTTAACATAATAATTTCTAATTATATGGGAAACACTAGTGTTATTATATTATCATATATTCTAAAAAATTTATAGAAGTAGTGGAATGTATTAAAACAAATACACATCTTAATGATTTTACCTAGTCTAGGGGAACCCCATTATATTATTACCAAAATCCATTATAGGGGAGATTTATGATAATAAATGCCTCTAAGTTGATGATAATGAATTAATTTATATATTTTTGTATTTATTTGAGGGTATATTATGTTATGAAACTATGAAGAGGGGGGATAGTCTGTAATAATTTATCTATGGGGAGAGGACACACATAAAATTTTAGAAAATATAAAGGGATAAACATGTTTTAATTGAAAGAAATAATAAAATAGGTCATTATAGACCACAATAGAAGATATTATATTTATATTTACATTAAATGTGGTGTTAACATGTATTTGATCTTTTTGTAAAATTTCATATATGTTTAACACCTCTTCTTTTTTTACCTCTACCACCATAATTAATTTTTAATTTTTTCTCTATTAATTATGATAAAATATTAAATCCTTATTATTATATAATACATATTATTATAAATAAAAAAATATATTCCATTTTTATTAATATAATACTCATATGTTGTATAATTATGTAAAACATTTATCTTTTAGATGCGTCGAAAAATGTTTTTTTTCAATGAAATAAAATATAGGATTATAATGCTATTATTTCAGAATTGGATTTCAAATAGATTAAAATAATATAAATTAAATAAATATTTATTTCATATAAATATTTTAACATTATAATATATTTTGAAAATAATGTTACATTTCAAAAAATATAAACGAAAAATAAGGTTTTCAATTAAATTTAGTATTATTCATAATTTATAAACAAAATTTTCCATCACTTATAACTATAAAAACATTTCCCGGACATAATTTTGACATGCAGATTTAAAAATTTTAAATTAATATTTTAAATTTAATTTTATAATTATTTTATAAATTAATTTTATATAATGTGTGTAATGCCTCACTAAACCTATTTTTAGTAAAATAGTTTTTTTTGGATAACATATCACGTTATATCAAATAGATTTTACTTTATTTCAAATTAATAAATAACTATTTATTTTATTTTATAAATTTTTGAAATAAATATTATTAATACTCTATTAACTCCTAAAAATACCCACGAAATAACATCAATATAAAAATATTCATGTTTAATGAAATAATAATTTTATTGAGTACCTTGTTTTATTTATGAATCGTGTTTCATTCAATGAAATAAATTAGTGTGATTTATTTATTTAAAAACAAATATATTTTAAATTCATGGGGTGTGTCATTATATACTATTAATGGTTTTTTGTTTCATAAGTAATATTTAATATAATTTTTTAATGTTAAAATATTAAGGTGTAAAATTTTACCCTCCTATGTACATTATATCCTCATAATTTAATATTGAACTCTATAAAGGGTATTATAATTGAAAATAATGTTGTCTGAAACCCACATCATAAAAACACTTAATAAACATCCTAATGACAATAATGAATTAAATTTTTTATGATCCTATAGAATAACACATTAAAAAGATTCTATGTTTGACAATGTTGTTAGGAAAATAAAACCTAGAGAAGTAAGAGAATACAAACAATCATGTCTTAGTGGGGACAGATGGAGAATATAAACATTAGAATGTTAACCACCCAAAATAAGTTTGATAACATAAAAGGCCATTAAATTGTTAAAAGTGAATGAAATTAGAAATAATTTTTCCCTCATTGATCGTTTTCATAATATTGAGAAATTACATTAATATTTTGAAATGGAACAATATATAATATCTATAAAATTTAATCATTATGATGTGATTTAATCAATTTCAACATTATTACATACTCCATGAAATGAATATTCAAGATTTATTTTCTCTAATAAATCTATAAATTTTACTTTTAATATGTCATAGGATGCCTAAACAAGAATTCTGTTATTCCACTTACCATTAGTAAAAAATGTTTAGCCAATGCTATCAAACATAATCCTGAAATCTATTAATCAGAAATATCATCTCACAAATTTTAAAAAAATGTAATTTATAATTATTTAACGTTATGACTCATAAAAAATATATACGAGTAAATTAAAAATTAAAAAACATTGAATTAAGGACACTAAATAAACAATTTATTCATATTAAAAATTAATTTGTCTCTTAATATCACCTTTTAAAAATATCAATGACTTCTTCAAAAATAATTTTTAATTAAAACATGAATTATTCAAAAATTATATCTCTTTATGATAAATATTATAATTTAATCGATCCATATAGTAAAATGTAGAAAAGAAGAAATTTATCATCAATCCTTTAGAAAATATCAAGTTCACCAATATAATTCCATAAAAATATCATTATAATATCGACTTCATGATATTATTATCATTATAATCAATCAATCTAGATCATTATAAGAAGTTAAACATCCCACAGAATCACTTTTCCTTATAATTTGTAAAATTCAAAAGATCCTCCCAAAATTATTATGAAATAATAATATATTAATATAAATATAATTTAAAAAATTCTTTTAAAAATAATGTCATTGATAAAATATCCCTACCAAAAAATTTAAATCAACCATATGAATAATAGTCCTTCCAAATTTTATATAGTAAGAACAAAATCATAATCATGATACATTTTCTTATTTTTAGTAATTTTTTAATGACAAATTTAGAGTTACATTTTATAGAGACCCATTTCGTTATAATAAAATTATTGAACAATAGAAACATGTTTCATTTCCTACCAATAAAGAGTCCATTTTAATTTCACTCCACACCAAAAAAAATCTCATTCCTATCTATAAAGTACCATGTTTTTTCTTATTCTTCTCTTTCTTCCCTTAAACATTATAACTCATATATAATGTTTTCTCTAAATTGATAGAATATGATATTATATCCCAATATAGAATGCATTTTTTTTGAGAAAATTTAGATTCAAAATAATTTATTATTACCACCAATGAAATGATAATTCTTACTATTTTGACAATGTACATTGATATGGTTGCATTTTTTTATTCTAGATTCCATTTAAAAAACACCACAAAATTGTAATCATCATATTATAATGTATCAAAATATATAATTCCAAAACTATTAAAATTTTTAAAGTAATTTTGAAATAAAATTCATGGATAATATAATAATAATAGTCTATGATTCATTGGTAATGTTTCAAAACCATAATAATGTTTCTAAATCTTACATATTCGATTTTTCATAAAATGTGAATTATTCAAATTATATCCCAAAGTGTTTCAAATAATGTATGACGTCGAGACTATTTTCATTTACTAATAAATGAGGGATTTAGGAACGATATTCCTTTTTAATGTAATTACATATAGTTACATCTATACTAGAACCTTGTCGACTTGATGTATCATGTCATTGATGAATTTATTAGTAATTTAAATATAATTACTACGTTTAAAAAAATAGCACATCCATCCCTTGTTAGTATCAATATCTATGATAGGGTGGTATTTCATAATCTATGTATTTCTAAGTGTTGTTCCCAAAGATGGAAGAAAAATTATTTCTTACTGAATATAAAGACCAAAAACCATGTATCCAAGAGTCACTGGATAAATTTATACATCGGAACTATATATGACGAATGGTGTCCTAATCAGTTGAAAATTTTTGTTATCTTTCTAAATTAGAATAAAAAATCAACCTCATATTTAAATTGAAAATATAAAACAAATAAAGTGTTTTCATTGATAAAAAAATTCATCGTAGCATGTCCTAGTATATAAATCACAAAACACGTCTTGTTATCACTGTAAAAAAACATAATAAAGGGGTGATCTCAAATGCTCTATAAGGGTATGAATACATGTGATGATATAAGAAAAAATAATAATATTCAATATGGAATTTAAAATAAGTGAATCACATTCCATATAAGAAAAAAAAATTGTCATAATGTGGTTGGAATAAAAGAAGATCAAATAAATCCATTTAAATAAACACATGAGCTTGAAACATATCCGTGGATATTCAAATGAATAAAATATTTCCATATACCTCAATAAATAATATCATAATTAGTGAATTCATAATATATAACAACATAACCATACAATCAATACATTTCTACAAGAAATTCTAAATAAATGTGTAAGGCCTTGGAAAATCACCCAATCTAGTTTGTCTCATGAGGCCTACCCATAGATCAAGGGAAAATAATTTTCTGCAAATAAAACATTATAATTGCAACTAATTACTGATACAAAATGTCTAAACATTATTCAAAATTGAAATTCAAATTAAAATACTAAAAAATTTAATTTTTACAATTACACAAATCATTAAAAATAGTCATAAACCATTGATAGTAATATATCAAATGAAAACAAAATATTGCATCCCATTAAAATAATAATAATCCATAAATAAAAAAGTATGGTGGGTACCATTAAAAAATATTATATATGATTCATTATGTAAATTGAAAATGGTTGTTATTTATGAATAAAAATAAAATCAAAATCCATTAAAAATATTCTCTAGGAAAATATACATTCCATTTGAAAAATACCTATTTAAAATTAAATGTTAAAAAACTTTTAAAATACATTTTTTATTTAAATAAATATCTTAAAATTAGAAAATATGTATTATATCATTTATTGTTCATTTTTTTGGAAAAATGTTTCATGTGATATAAGTTAAAAGAAATATTCCACTCAAAATATCAATAAAATCCATACATGATATATTTTGGAAAATGAAAATATGATTTGTTTCAAAAATAAAATTTATAAAATTAATAAATGCCTACAAATTAGTTTAATATATCATTTTTTATATTAAAAAAATTATAAATCATTTTACAAAAGAATTCATTTTATAAAATAGCTTTTCAATTGAAGAGAAAAATGAATTTTGATTTTGTTAAGACATTATCAATCATTTCACTTTACAAAAATTGGAATATGGAGCTCTTAAATGAAAGAAACATGATTAGATAGAAAATAATAATATAAATGTGGTCGATTTAAAATTTTTAGAATACATTACATTTATGGAAATTTAATTAAACCAGTCCAAATTAAATTATATTTGAAACCTAAATATCTTACCACATTGGAAACATCTAAATATAATTACCCATGAAATAAAAAACATCAAATTAGTCATTAAATAATATTATGGGAAATTGATTATTTATAAATTATATAAATAGGATTATAATATACACCACACTAAAAGAATAATTGGTGAAAATTACATATGTCTCACAGAAGTAAAAGTGAGATGATAAACACATACATCAGGTATAACATCATTTGGATGTCTCTGAACATCTGTTATAATAAATATTTGATTATTATACATCTATTAAACAAAAATAGAAATTTTTATTTTTACATATATAGTTGAAATATTTTTTTTATCCCCCATTTGTTAACAATTATTTGTTAAAATCACTATTTTTTGTGATAATTGCATAATTGTTCATGTGTGTTTTATTTCTATAATTTTTTTACTATTAATATGATCATGCTTACATATACCCTATAATTGTTTCTATTCTATAAATATCATATATATTCATTATATATGTTTCTATATTAATCAATAATATGTATACATTTAAAATGGTTTCCATATATTAATAAATACTATTTGTTGTATATATGAATGAACATTGATTCAATTATTCTAGAAGGATAGAATAAATTGAAAATAAATATTACCTTACATAGGTCTAAAATGATGTTAAATTTATAAATGATATTATATTTCAATAATTATTTTTTTGTAATAAATATCAATTATATTCAATAATTTTATCCTTCCAACTTTCCTTGTGAAGAGTAACTGATGAAAAATAAAATCGATTCTCAAAGAAATACTCCCCAATAAACAAAAGTAAGATTATCGTATCCCATAATGAATTGAATTTCAAAAAGAATATGTGATAATATAATTACATAAGCATTATAATTTCATAAATATTATTTTATATTTTTCATTATATTATTATACATCTCCTAGAATGATGGTTATGGAAACATAGATATACATCCGTTTGAGAGATGGCAGTTTGTAGTACATAAAATCAATGTATCTGATTCCCATTTCATTTATAAGACGATAGTTATATGTCATTAAATTAACATAATAACATCTCCTAATATAATATTTTCTATTTTAAACTATTATAGTATATTTAAAATATTTTAAAGACTCACAGTAAGAAATAAAATAAATAAATACATTAGGACTTTAATGTCTTCCGTTGATAACCAATTTTAGGTGTATATGTAAATAATCTCTAGTTTATATTTCTGATAAAAAAATATTTCTAGAATATTTTTATATAATTAAGTATGGTATTATCAAAATAAATTGTTTTACAATGTCAATAGGGCGGGATTAGGGGTGGCCTTTAATAAGTTGGGGGTGGCTAAAAATGGAATTGTTAAAAAGATAATGTGACAGACACTATTATCACCTGTAAAAACCAAAAAAAAATCCCATTATCAACCATTACGGGGATTAATGTTTAAATATTTCCATGGAATGGGTTTTTAAATGTTTTTTTACTTTAAAACACAAAATTTTATTTTAATCCCACAGTAATGCCTTTTTTCCATAACAATAGATATTAATTATTATGGTACTGTGTATTCATTACAGACAGAAATTATGTTGATCTTATTAGATAATATTATTTATTATTATTGAAAATATCTAATCCATTTGATCAAATTAAATTAACATAATTTAAATAATTGATTATAAAATTAATCTCATATATGCATCGAAAAAACGATTTTCCAGAGAAAAACATAATAACGATTAATATATGTTATATCATAATTAAATTTTAAATTAATTAAAATGTTCTAAATAATTTAATCAAACACAGTTGAATAAAATTTACATTAAAACAAATTTAATTTATAATTTTTCATTGTAATTAATTTAAATAAATTTGATTTTTCAAAAAAATGGTTAGTTCCCACTATTTCCCATTATAAAAGTATTTTGAAATCTATTAAAAAATTTACAAAATATAATATTAAAATATATATTTCAATTATATATATTGTTTTCTAAAATAATTTTTTTATGGATATATTTAATAATTTTAAAATAGGTTCATAATTTACTACAAATCTTCTATCATTGAAAATAATGATTTTAAAAAAATTATTTCATTAAAATGGATTTTCATTTATTTCTAGTAAATAAATAATGATTTAATTTTTATTATATGTGTTTAACCCATATAATTAAATTAATAAATTTGTCTTAAAGAATACACTTCAACTTAATACCTACTTCATATTGGTTGTTTTAAAAGATTAAAATTTTATTAGAGTATCACATATCATTTAAACCCAATGATTCATATATCCCAAGGTATATAATATATTGAATTTAATTAAAATTAAATATACCATAAATTCCTAGAGTGGTACATCCTCTATTAATTATTTTTTTCTTGGTCATTCATGCAATTGAACTTGATGTTTCTCATTTAAAATATGAGGTTGTTACACCCTGAGTAGTGGTCACTTATATTGTGACATCATTTTTAGTAGATTTATGTTTTAATATTTTTTTTTGAAATAAATAATTTGTGAAACACACCACAAAAAAATATCAACCATGTTATAAAATTGAAATAGAAAATTATTGTATCTTTTTATCTTATAGATATAAATATTCTATATCTACATAACCTACACATGTTGATGTATTAGTGTACAAATAATCACTAGTCATGTAATGGATGATTAAATTGATTTGGAATAGTCAAATTCTAAAAACGTAGAAAATTACTCATATAATATACCAACACATTTTTATATAGGATATGAGAAATATAATTTTAATATAAATGTGTAAACATCATTTTCATACACTAATGTCCAGATAATATTTCGTTTTTTATGTCCAAATATATTTGATACAGAATATTCATTATCTTAAGATTATATTTATTCATATAATATTATACCTATTAATATTAACATATAATTCAACTTATAATATCAATAATCCTACAATCATATAATCAACTGAAATTACTATCCAAACTTATTCTCTAACATCAGCTCTGGATTATATGAAATAAAGGAAAATTAAAATTGTTCTGATTTGTTTAATCATATAAATCATTTCAATCATTAAGATATCAAAAATAATTTAACATTTAACTCTATAATGTCTATAGAAATTAAAATTATAATTGTATTTCTATTTATAAACATATCATATTTTTACCATTAATAGTATTTACACGTAATTAAATGATGTATGTATCTATAACTTTTCATTCAATGAGTATTCAAAAAAATAAATATATTTTCTATTTTATATAAAATTTCATTTATAATAATACTATAAAATAGTCTACATATTTCTTGTGTTTATTATTTTGTTCCATGTAAAATCCCAAACATTTACTATATAACTATTATATGTTTTGTCTACTATTTTTTTAAAACCCATCTTTATTCTACACAAGAAATTCATTTTCGATAATATATAAAATTAATCATATAGAAGGATGATTTGATAATGTACTTTATATTATTTCTTTTATAAGATTTTTGTGTTCTTATACAATGTTTACAAAAAACCCAAATGGTCTTATTATTCAAACCAATATATAACTAGAAATTTTTATTAACAAAATAAAATAGGTATTTTGAAAAAAACATGGGTGGAAATAATTTACAAACCTATTTAGGATAATGGGGTTTGAGGGAAAAGCATATTAAAAATATTTAGCTTAAATTATACTCAAGTGAGAACATTTTTAAAAATATATTTCCATTCATCATGTTTTCCAATGTTTTCTTCCTTTTAAATATCCTTTCCAACATTCTATTTGATCTTTTGATACCCAATTTTATGTTATATTTTTAAATGGGTGATTTTTATGGTTCATTATGTGATAAATAAAACTCATTTTATCAAAAAATATAAATAATAAAATATCTACTACCTTTGTAATTTCTGTAAACTAATTCATTAAAAAAATAAATTGTTTGAATTATATTATTAAAAAATATATACAATACATTAGTTTTAAAAAGGATTGGATATATTTCATCATTTATATACTTAAAATGAATTAGTTACAATTTAAAATATTCATATAATTATTAATTATATCCCATGATATATATTTCAAAATATAATTCGTAATATTTTATTAAATCTCACACTTTATAAAAATAAAAAAATAAGTAGTGATTAATATCACTATCAACATACCACATTTATTTTATCCCAATAATGAGAGATTCATTCCTTGAATTTATTTTAAATTTATCCTCTAAAACATTCTTGTAAACAATATTTTTCTTATGAATATTATCTACATACAATAAAATTTTATGATAGACTAGTTTCCCATTTTTAGAATTTCCATGTCTTTCTCTAAAAATGTATATCATTGAAACATGAATGTTATCATTAATGTTAAATTTATTAATAAATTTATAAAAATATTCTATTTGGGAGAGAATAAAATATTTATTTTCCATTATGTTATAGAATTAATTGTGTTATTAATCTATTGATATCAAAAAAATTTATCTCTATAGGTTAGAAAGTAAATCCTTATATTCAACCTTTCTTAAAATAGACATAGTATCATCATCATAAATGAGTTAAATTAATTTTCCTTCCATTATTAATTAATATTATTTTTTCACACTAAATCCATTGAATTCAGGCATCATTATGTATGTTTTAAATTGAACATAACAATTTCATGGATCTTGATACATATCACATAAGGAATCCTAGTTCAGGAAGACATTAATTTCATCATCATAAAATATTAATATAGAGAATATTTATATGAGTACAAAATCATTGCGAAAAAAAGATTTTATTCATTAAATACATTTTTTATATCAAAAATAAATTTTTTATCAACACATTAGAGTATGAATAGATAGATTTTTGGATCTGTAGTGGTAGAAATAATAACTCATCCCTAATATCCTAATATATGAAATACATTTTACAACTATGTATTAAATTTACCTAAAACAATTTATATATTCATTATTATGATTCCAATATCATACTAATTAAATTATCATTATATTTTATATTCATAGGTTATAATAATTTTCTTTTAAATTTGATCAATCTTCTTATCAATGGTGGTAAACTACAATAGGTCCTTTAATAATTATTTAATGGAAGTGTAATCTACGTATGATTATAATACAGTTTACATTATATGTATAACCCTAAATTTATTTAGATGAAAAATTTTATCCTGCAGATTGTTGGACTCTTCATCTTTAGTCATTCTATCCACATACTTATTTTAGTTGGTAAATATATCACTTAAAATCCACCATAATTTTTAAAAATATATCAGAGATTCCTACTCCTATAGTTTAAAATTATGTTTCTAATGGATATATTCACAACCTCCCATATTATCTTTAGTTTCATTCAAATTTGAGTAACAAAATGTATTTTCATATTTATAAATGTCAATTCTACATCATTTTATTGAATTATTTTTCAAATTTTTATAGAACAATTCATTGGTATTTCTCTTTATGACATCCAAAATCTTTTATATAGTTCATTTAATTATCTATTACATTAATATACTCATAAAAAAATTTCAAAATATTGGGAACATGTGTGTATATTGATATTTTTTTACATAACAACAAAACATGAATTAGTTCTGTAATGACATTAATTAAAAAATCTATAACATGTCCATATATTATGATGATATTATAATACTACAATATGAAACATGTGGACATATATCAAAAGGGTGGGAGCAATAAAATCTATAATGGTAATGCTCAAATAATAGAAAAATGAAAAATAGTACATGAGTTTCCTAAAGAATAATATGAAGAAATTTAATGGTGTGAATAACAAAATAATAATTTTAGATAATTTTAAAAAGATTAAATCATCAAAAATCATATAAATGTGGAAAAAATAATCATTATTTAATAAGCCTGTGTCAATTTTAATTGTTGAGATTTCATAGTATATATTCTTTTTGATATCTGAGAACTTGGTATACAAGGTATCTTATGAGATAAAAACATCACCCAATGCATTTTAGGTATACATAATTGTATTCACACAATTTTTTTTCATATTATTTACATGTATATTATTATATATAGATCATACAATAGAAGAACAAAATTATTCACTTTTAATCGCATGACTGCTGTGAATAGGATCTATAAATGGAATTTCCAAATCTATGATAGATTGTTATATCTATGTGAATGTACTAGAGTGGATATGGTGATGTGTATACATACTAGAGATATTTTCTGGGAATTTCATGAGATAATTTCAGTAGCATAACGAGTGTATATAATGGTCTAATTAATCATTTAATGAGTAAATAGTGTAATATCATCACATATAAGTCAAATGGATAAAAATGGTATGTGAAAAACACATTATAAAATAGGAAATTTAAATAAAATGTATTGGTACTAACAATGTTCTTGAATAATGATGATAAGGAAAAATATTTTACCTTGTGTTGGTACTTCAACAAGATTGGGAGGAGTATCCTAAGGGATTAAGAACACCATTTGTGTTTCATAATGATTAGGAGATATAGTTACTTCTATCTTAATGTGATTTATGTGGTGATGGATGATAGATTGGGTTATCATTTTCAGTAAAATAGAGGATAATAGTATTATAAACACGTGTTTTAGATTTTAAATACTAAATAATAAAAACTAGATTTTATCCCATTATATTGACCAAAGTTTATTGCATTTTGTAGTGGATTCAAATATTTAATAATATTTAGAAACTAAATCATTTTTATAATATAGTTTATCATGTGGAAGCAATCAGTGATCATAAATAATAGTTTCTAAAATAATAAAATATAATATGTGATTTTTAGGAGTCATTATTGGTTATAAAAATTAGTATAGAAAATTTGAATAAATAATGGGAAATTTTTTATTTTTTTCATTTATTATTTTTATTTTATTTATTAAACCTTCTATTGTATTTTATGATTTCATGATTCATATCATATTTTTATATTATTTTATATTGTTATCCAAAAAATCGGATTCAATTAATTTTTTTTGGAAAATCATGATTTGGTAATTTGTGCAGGATAAATTATAAGATAATATATTTTTATCTACATAATTTTTTTTAAATATAATAACTTCAACATTTAAAATAAATACCATTATTTATTGAGAAAATCGTTTTAATGAGACAATATATTCATATCTAAAACAAAAAAATGGACCTGATTAAATTAAATTATAAATTATAATTAAAAAAATATTATATTGATAAAATATTTAAATAAAATCATTCCAAAAACACGAAATTATCAAAAAAAACATATTAAAATGGTATATATATACATATATATAAACACCAATATTTGTGTATCTTTGAATCAATATCTAATTTTTATCATACTTGTTAATAATCATGATTATATATACACTATAAAAATAAAAAAAACAGGAAAAATATGATCATAATTTTATTAAAAAAATTATAAAATGCCATACTGTTATGATAATGATAAAGAAATTCATATTACATAAGAATTATCCATTTGGGAAAGGAATTTTATTAATGTAATTTATTATGGTGGTTAAGAAAACATTTCTTTTTCGGTGATCTCTATGAGTTTAAACGTATCATGTAAAAGTTTTTTCAATTATTTAAATTATTTATTCATTTTTTGGTCTTGGTCATGAGAAAATTATAGTGATTCGATCTCATATAGAAGATCCAACAAAATATCTTAGAAGGGTATGATACTACTAGTTGAGTCAATCACTACTTCCTTCCATGTAAATATGATTATATTTTTATCCTTATTGTATAATAATATTCAAGATCAATATTTAACATATATAATAGTATTTTTTATGATTATTAATGTTATTTTAATAATATCATACATTTATCCCATTATATTTTTATAGTCAAAAATTATAAATTGAAATATAGTTCATTTTATTTCAAAAACTACATTAATTAATTTCTCATTCATTCAATATAAAGAAAATTCCACTAATAGAAGCATGTGCCATCACAGTGTTCAACCAATAATAAATTTCTCACTGGATATATAATATTCTAAAATTTAATAGATTAGGATACTTTAGTTTTATCACCTATTTAGGTATCCATTTTGGATCCTTAATTGCGGTTCTACTACAATATTTTAAAAAAGAGAGTTTACATTAAATATTTAAAATTTTCTCTACAAAATAACATCTTAATTAGATTCTCCATATATAAAAAATTATTTACTAAAGGTAACATGTCAAGATAAAGTTTATTTGAGGGGATTTGTAGGTGCTTCATTAATGTGGGCACATGGAAGAACTCATGTATGTGAGATATCTTGATTGATATTTAATGTTAATTACTCCCATATCTGATGTGATAAAGGATATAAGAGTATTATATGTTTCTTGTATATAGCATTCCATTCTTCTCAAGCCACATGAACTTATTCCAATATTATATAAAATTAAAATAATTATCATTAACTTCAACTTTTATGTATCATTAGCAAGTGTAAATATATATATATTCTTTTAAATAATCATGGATTTCGTAACGACCTGGACTTTTATAAAAAATCCCCTTTTGATTTAATTAAATTTTATTTCATACAATATGATTAAATAAAAAACATTTTTTTATTATGTCCATTGGGTTTAATTGACTATTAAAAATAATTTCTTTGTAGAGTATAACATTGAACATTGATCACATTTTTTGTATAAATATATGGGTTTAAGATGTCAAATTGACATAAAAAAGATGTGATGGCCTCACCTAGTAGGATCAATCCCTATGTAGCCCAATTATTGAATATTCAAAGGAAGATTGAATTTCTAGGCTTTTCCAATAACCAGGACCAATATGAGAAATGAATTAAGAATGAGAGAAATTGTTAACGAGCTATGTTCAATCTCATTGAGATCACGAACCAAACTGTATTCATCAAACCGTCCCCTGAAATTCAAAGTAGCGTACACATTGTTCGTAAGTCATTTGTTTGGGTATTAAAGGATTTGTAAAATGAATAATAATTATGAGTATTTACATTATGTTTTATAGGATGATGAATATATTTTTATCCAATTATTATTACTTTATAAATGTTTTTTATTTTAGTAAAATAAATCAAAAATACAATATTTGTGTTAAATTCAAAATCAATTAAAAAATATTTTTTGATAAATTAATGGATTTTTTAATTAAATTATATTTTTATAAAATATTATTATTATGTAATTTTTAGTAAATATAAATGGTCGTATAATTTTTATAAGTGAAATTTATTTTTTATAATGGTTTGAAAACTGTTATATTAAAAAATCATGTAATTTCTAATAAAAGTATATTATCAATATAAAGTATAAAATTTAAATACAAAGAAAGTTATTTAAATAAAATTAATAATATCTTTGGAATCATAACTATGAAACTATGTAATGCTGATTCTTTCATAATTTTATAAAATAGTCAAAATTTTTGAGTATAAATGATATACCATATAAATATACATTATGTATCATTACATCATAATGACACAAAAGTGAATTAATAATTTCTAAAAATATGTTCCAATAACATATATATATTTTTACTATAAAATAATTTTATAATAATTTCATTTTATTTATATGATAAATCGAGTAGAAATCGTCCAAAATCTATAATATATTTTATGGTTTTAAAATCATTTCTTCAAGTGTGTAACTCCCCTCCACATACGCAAGTAAATTATCTTAATTTTTTATGACCTATAACTTATAAAACAAAGAAGTACACCATTTTTGAAAAGAAACAAGGAGGAATACATTGGTTTGGCTTTTGTTTTTGGAATTTTTTATTATATAGAATCCAAAACCTGTATAATAAATAAATAGAACACTTTTACTATATAAACCCATCCAATAAACCATTTATATTCACTATACTGCTGGTATCATGAACAAAACAACCCTATACTCCCTATTTTCCGCTAAAGGTGCCACCAAGCTCTCAAGAAACACCTCCCAATCTATTGGAGTTACACAATCATTTAAGGGATCCTACAATATCCTCTTTTATCTGGAATTTCTATTATGTTATGTCTTTTAATTTCAATTTAAATATGTTGTCATATGCTTTTCCATTTCCCCATCAAGTCCAATTTTATTTATAAATTATTACATCCCCAATCACTATAATTTTTATCTCCAATAAACCGTTATTTACACATATTACCATGCCAATATTTTTTAAGGGTTCTTTATTTTTTTATTGAAGTTTAATCAATATCATATGATTTTTACATACAATTACTCATATTGGGAAATTTATTTCAATGTATCTATTATTTTAAACATCATTTATAAATTATTAATACCCGTTTCTTTATCATCAACCAATTTTATGATTTTTATATGTCACTGTTATGATTTTAAAATATCACCTATATTTCTACCCCAAAACAATTGTGTATTGAATGAAACTCCCATTTCTGGTAAGGGGTATTCACATTTATGAACAAATACTTTTTTATTATGTACATACATATTTTTATTTCATGATCCCTGATCTTGGAATAAATTTTTATGCTGAATGAATTCAGGTTTCATGATCAATGTTTTTCACATAAGCATGAATATGAAATGAATACTATAGGTGATCCCATATAGCACTCTAATTTATTGAGTAATGTTCAGAATAATGATACATAGTTTCTCGAAATTGATTGAACCTGATTCCTTTGTGTGACATTTTCCACCATTATTTCATGGAAGTATTAGACTTAGTATATGTTAATGATACAATGTTTTATGTGGTTACTACATTTTCCATGTTATTATTATCTTGAAATATAACTTCTCATTGTCATTTTTATGATTACATCTTCGGTTATAACCTATTTATATTCTTATTGTGTATTATGTACTATTCTCCTCATGACAATTCTATGCTTATTCCCCTATTAAGCTATATAGATCACCCTTTTCTTATGTTTTCCACATGTTATCCAATGATGTTTTGAAATCTATGTAAATTTAAAATGCTTGTTAAGGTATTTTTTTATTGATTTTGATACATCTAATCTTATAAGTTTTTATATAATGTACCAAATTCCCAAAGACTCTATAAATGTCGATCATCAGGTATGTATTATGTGTATTATTTTTTTAATATATCATTTTTTACTATTAAATAAAATGAATGGATGTTGTATTTGGTATCACGGGTAATTTTATATTAATTTTTTGATTAAGATTTTATAAAAATATTGACATTTATAGGTACAAGAATATTATTGATAAAAAATCCCTCAATTTGGTTATGTATTGAGTAAGTGGGTTATCATGAAAATAAATCCCTATCAGGATTCTACATGTAGACATGGATCTAACACATATGTACCTAAGAGTAACAACTTTGATAATGTGTTTCGGTCGTGACTCAGGGTGACCTGGTACATGAAAATAGGACTTACTACACACCTAGTTTGAAACTACTGAGTAATTTTCTATTTAAAATTCAAAAGATTATTATGAACCATTAATAATGGAAAAATTTCTAATAAGAATACATGTAAGGAAATAGATCATGGATATCACTGATTTATGTCTATAAATTCATATGAAAGTGAATTACATTTATTTAATAAGTTATCCCTTCAATAAAATTGGATTCCCCATTATTTTTTAATTGTTCAATATTCTCATCACTAACTTTCCCTTTATTTTATTCAATGGATGAAATTATGAGGAATCAGGTAAAAAATTTATGTGATGGGAATTGTGATTCCAATCCCAATGAGATGCAAAACCCAAATGGAGCAGGAGTCAAAAAAAATAATGATGATATACTCATATCTGAAATAGTTTCAAAGTAGAATCATATATCAAAATAAGTATACAAACCCATATAAGAGAGACTAATCTATAATCAATATCTTAATGTGAAAAATTCATCTTACATTCAATGGATCATTTGATCCCTTAATCACAGAAAAACATATAAATTCCATTAAAAAATAAATCATTTCCTTCAATGTTCTGAACAAGTGAAGGTTCTTTTAAAAGATAGATGTTACATCCCATTACCATGTTCAATTATTCCAAAACTACTCATTTGTTTGAGCTTTGGTTGGGATTCGTTTAGATTTGTTTTATGTGCATATCAGAATATTCTTGAGGTTTGTGGGCATGGGAATGGTTTGCGGATGACCATCGCCTTGTTAGGAAGAACTATACGCCGGTACCATGATTTCGACAGCGGTATTTTCTTAGTTTATGCATGGTTTATACTAAGCTTGTGCAGTTTCCTAGTATATGATGTAGACAGGGTTTTCTAGATCCTAAGTTTTAATTAAAAAATACGAAGTCTCTTTTTTCGGTCCGGGGTGACCTCCTTCAACCCATACATGTTTCTACCTTCCTTGGAGATCCCTAAAAGAAGTATTTGCCCAATTAGCCCCTTCAAGATGTGATCTGAATCTTGGATAATGTCGGCTGATCTCAACCTGGTTAGTTTCCGCCTCTCATTCTATTCCTCTTGCATTCTCTATTATTATCCTTAGGGTTCCATTGAGATTGGAATTAATTTTTTGATCAAGAAACCATTATTTCTTGGGATCTTTAAACTATGTTGGATTCCCATTTGTGTTATCTTCATTCTTCCAAGATGAATCATGATTAAGGTTTGGTTTTGTGAGATTCATTGATTTCGGTTGGTGTATCTGTCATGACGATCTGTTTTTATCAATCCAAATTTATTTTTTTTAGATTTCAATTGTTTGAAAATGGTTCAATTGTTTGGTTATTGAATAAAAATACATTTAATTTTTTTTTGAAAAACACAATTATGATGAATTGGGGGTTTTTCGGGGAAATGGGAATTTGGATTGGAATTGGGCATTGCTGAGATTAATTTATTTTAATTTAAATTTGGGTTTTGATGGGAATTGATGAAATTGAAATGTATGTTTTAATTAATGAAATATTTTTTTAATGGAATATTTTTGGGAAATGTTAATTCATGTGATTTGGGGGTTTTGGATGAAAATGATGCAATTTTTTTAAAATTGAATTGGTTAATTTATATGTGAATGGGGTTCTGAAATTTCATGATCTAGATTCAAATCAAAGTTTTTTTAAATATAGATTAAAACGTTTTTATGGAAAACATAGAATCTCATCTTGGTGAAAATTTAAGTTTTGATTAAAACATATTATGTGTTTTAAAGATAAAATTGGAACACATGAAATGATATTAAATATTAATTGATACTTTTTTTAATGTGAATTTTATATCATTGGTTGTGTAAATGAGAACATGCAAGAGTTAGGAACAAAGTGAGTAATTTTGGGTTTCAATATACCATCCTTTAACATTTTAAAAAATCATATTAGAACATTCCATTCCTTAGGCAATGGTGATGAGATGCATTTAAATTAGGCCTATAGGGGTGTATATATATACTTTTTCATATTTATAGTGTTGGATCCTTATAGCCTAGATATTTCATACCTATTTATCAATTGTCCACGTTTCTCACTTATTTTATTTTTTAATGTGTATATATTCCATTTTTATAAACTATTTTACATTCCTTGAGATCTTATATATACTACATATATAAAGTGTTTTTTAATCCATTTTTGAGAATTGTTGTTTACTCTTGGTATCCTTTTATTAAAGGAAAATTTTTTCATTTGAATCGGTTTCCATTATTTGAAATGTATAACATGATTTGCTAAAGTTACTTTCATATTTTAAACTATATAGAATTATTTGTTTGAATATTATTTATTAATTCCAAACCATTTAGTTTTAAAATTGAAATAACATTTTTCATAAATTGATATTGGCATCTGTTATGGAATCTATAGGTGAAATCCTTCTTGGCATTGGATCACACATTACTTTTTCCAATAGGTGTTTGTATATTTTCTATATATAGGTTTTATAAAAGGAATGGTATCCCTTAAGAGGAGGATTATTCTATAGAACATTGGTTTGATTGAGTTGTGTCCATAGGGAAATTGGGATATTTTTCCCTTTTTTGTACTCTAGTTGTAGTACATTGGTTGTTGTGCTTGTTTGAATTCATGTACATTACTCCCAGTAGAGTCTTCCTTTGATATGTATATTATCATGTCTTATTTTTATTCCACATTTTGGTTAAAAAATAGATCCCCCATTGATATTGTAGGATGTCAGGTGATAGAATCCGACCCATGGTTATTGGGAATTCCCAAAGGTCTATGTCATGATCGACTCATTTATCGAGTTACCTGGGTACCTATTTTTTTGTGAAAATTTGTTTTGAAAGGGAGGTTGAACCTTTTTCTTAAAGTTAGAATGCATATTGAATTCTTTTGGAGACATAGGATGTAGTAGTGATTGATTTCATTTCTTTATCTCACTGTAATAAACATTAAGTAACTAGAGGTGGTAAGGGAGAGATGTCAAGTGGTATAATTCTAGTCATTTCCCTATATTGATTTGGACAAAGTGAGATCGAAATCTTCGTTATCCTGTCAATTGGGATTAATTTTCCTTGTTGCTTAGTTTGATCATTGGATAATGTCTTCGGTGTTGTCTGTTGACGTTTTTCATCATTATCCCTCTGAGAATATGTGAAAATCGGACCCAATAAAAAGATTTTATTGAACCTTAGCAATAATATCCTATTTTGGATCTTAATCTAATTGAGGTGATCTTTCGCACTATCCATGCTCTGGGACAGGCACAACCTCCAGTTCCCATTCTGTGTCCGGTTGTGGAACCTCAAAGGGAACTCCTCAAGAGTTCCACCAAAAGAAAATAGTACCTTTTAAAGGAGGAAATGAAATAGAATAGGATGAGGAGTTGTTGAGTAGTTTGGAATGCTTCTTTTGGTTTTTGGACACACCTGGGGTGATAAATATAAAGTGTTACTCCTTCACCCTAGATGGACAGAGCAGAATATGATGGGACACTATGGTGGTGAAGAAGAAAAATAAGGTATTAAAGTGGAAGTACTGTAATGTTCTTATAAATGGCCAATTCTATCAAGAGTTGATTTTGTTGGCCAAGTCTATATTTTTTTCATACTAGAGAAGTTATACAGGTCTAGAATATTGTATGAAAACAGTTTTGCTGAGCTTGTGAACTTGACACATGTGATTATGTCAAATGAAGGGATGAAGGCTAAAAGTATCAAGTTGGGACATCTTTAGGATATCCATTCTATGGTTTTCATACTTAATTTTCCTTCTTAGGATGATGTGATAGATATAGCATTGATGGTCATTGTGGACCTGACTGGAAAGTAACAGTTTCCAAGATTTTTATTTTCTCCTCGTGGATGTGTGAGATCTTCAAAGGAAAAACAACATGTGATGACCCTCATGGTAGTTCTTAATGATAGGGGTTTTCTAGACTTCCTAAAGTACCATGTATAGGCCATTTTGTTTGGATACCATTGTGGTAAGGTAAATAATTATAGGAATGTTTTCACTAAAGAACCTATGAATTGTGGATCTTGTTGTAAATACCCGGAAATTTCAAGGGATTTTTTTAAATACTTTGGAATTTTACGAGTCTATGCCTTCTTACGACACTTGATTTCGAGGCCTGGTGTGCCCGGAATCAATTTCCAAAGTTTAGATCGGGTACGTTCAGTGAACGAATGAGTGGGTTTTTCTATCTTTTGAACCGGTGCTCGGAATTGAAATCTGATGGCCCGGATGAACTCGCAGCGCCGGTATTCTCTTTAGGGAACTTTTACCGCAGTTGCATTTAAAGCGGGTTGAGAATTATTTTTTGGGGATTTAGTTTAAAATAAATAAAATTCTTAGAACAATTTTATTTTATAACATTCGAAGTTAAACCCTCCCCTGGGAATTTTTTGGTGGGGACCACAACCACCCAACTTTTCATATGTGGTTATATGAGAGGTGGGGCCCACATGAGGCCCAACCTTTCATCTTACATAACCCTCTTTAAACTCACCATAACTCTCATAAACCCCCCCCCCCATTAAACTCCCTTGTTTAATGATGACAACTCTCTAATATTTATGATACCTCTCACCTCCTTCTCTCCCTCTCTTTTTTTAATTACCAACACATTAATTTAATGAATCCAACCACACCAATTAATTAATGAAGTGGTTTTATTTTTGAATTTTAAATTTTATTTGATAATAAAATAATAGCATAAGTCTACTATTTTATTTTTGGGGGAGGCTATCATTGTGTGAGAAGAGTTGGGGAGAGCTCTTGAGTTTTTGGGGAAGGACATGGACCTCTTCAACAAACAACGTCGGTTCCATGAAGAACAACGATGCACCTTCCTTCCTCTTCACCTCGACATGTGAAGAGACGTCGCTTCCTCCTCGGCCGCACTCTGATGTCGTCTACGAATCCTCACCCCGCGACACCATCTTCTGCGACGCCCGACGTACCACATCAATTATTGAGGTAGGGGAATCAAGTTCAATTTTAATGGATTAAAATTGTTCTTTGTTTGTCGTTGAACATATTGATTGTCCAACCTATTTCTATCCATTAACGTGGAGGGTGCGGGCTGAATGAACACGGCCCGACGACCCTCCGTTTGATATTTTTTAATTTCTGGGAATCAGCGGAGGAAGCACGACGATATCTTGCCATGATGGGAACGTAGTGGAGGATGCCGGCGCTGTCACACCGGCTGTGCGGGAGAAACTGTGGCCAACATTGTGGCCCACTTCGGCAGAAGAACCGGTCGACCCATCGGTCGGCTGAGTGAAGGGGATCCGCGGTGCCAGGAGGGTGCTGCGCTGGAGAACCGGCCGCCCCGTCAGCTGGCCGGGTGGAGCCGATCCATGGTGCCAGGAGGGCGCCATGTTGGTGAACCTGCAGCCCGCTGTGCAGGCCGCTTGCGCCAGAAGGCCGGTCGGCCTAGCCGGTCGGTTTGGGGAGGGCGGCGCTGCCGGTTCAGGTAGCCAGGGGGCTGCATCCCCTCATATTGCTCGGCTAGCCGGGGCGAGCCACTCCAGCCGGGCCGGATGCCCAGATGGGCAGCGCCCTGCCAGGTCGCGCCAGGCCAGGCTGCGCCGCACTAGGCCAGTCTGCTCCCCGCCGGTCCGGGCCACTCCACCTCGGGCCGGGCTGCGCCCTCTTTGGGCCGGGCCGTGCCCCTCAGGTCAGGCCGGGAAAATCATTGGGCCTGTTCGACACCCCTACCAGGTTGGAACCAAAAATTATGGGTTGACCCGACCCGCCAGCCCACCTGGCTTAACGGGTCGTGCACATTTTCACTTAAAGGTGTATAACTTAAAGACCGTGCATCCGATCGACGCACCGTCTATGGCACTAGGACCCCCCGTGACAAGGAGGACCTTTTGTGATATTCTAAGTGTGTTTTGGATGACTTTGGATAATGTTCGGGTCATAAATGAGCGTATTTCTAATAGGGTCATTGGAACAGAAAAGAAAATATCACTCAGACCGGGCGTCTGATTGACGCGTCATCTATTGCATTGAGTTCCTCTTGATAAGATAGTTTTTTAGCATACTTCACCTGAGGTTCGGATAATATTGGAGTATGATCGGGCTGGTTTTAGCATAAAAACCAACCGGCCCCTAGAACTAAAGGTTAATAACTTACAGACCGGGCGTCCGATTGACGCGTCGTCTGTTGCGTAGAGACCCATATGATGAGTCAGTTCATTGTGTTACTTCTACGTGAGACTTTGTGACACTTGGAAGTAATGACCAGTAGCTCGTGGAGCGGACCCTCTCGGAGAGATCGTACAGAGTGTGGAGGCCAAGTAACTATAGACCAGACGACTGCTTGACCGATTCGACTCGGGGTGATTCGATTAGCCCAGTGGGCGGAGTGCTCGGAATTTTGCGGCAGACCCACAGTGGACGGAGCACCTGGTAGTTGGGAGAAGACCCATAGTACTCAACAGTAGGAGTACCTCTATCGGCTATTAGGGGGAGTGCCCCATATTTGGTGGCAGACCCAGAGCAGACGGAGCGCCTGGTATTTGGTAGCAGACCCACGGTACTCAACATGAGGAGTTCCTCAGCAGTCTAAGGTTAGTTAGTAGCACCTCGAAGTCGTGACAGGCCACTATACTTGATAGAGGAGGAGTTCTCCAGCAGTTGTGGTTTCAACAATGAACATTATGGTTTGAGCTGAGTCAATGACCTTTGTGTTTTTCCTCGTGATTGAGATGGGTTACATGATAACTTAGGTAAATGTATGGGAATATACCTAAGTAAAGGTTATCTGTTGAGATATTTCTTTGTATTTTATCAATGTTGGATTTTTTGATACCTTGAGTGTCCCGGGGTCCCTACTAAGTATCGTTATACTCACCCCTGCACGGGCTACGCCTGCACCTCATTTTGTTGGTTGAAGACGACGGAAATCATTAATCATGGTTGAGGCTTGTAGAGCTGGACAATACACGTAGGTGGATCTCGCGATGAGTCGATACCCGGAGGAGACATACAAACACAGAGTGCTGAAGAGGACATCTGTACCTACCCTTTAGGTAGGAACCCGGAGGACGATCTAGGAGCTGCTTCAGCATTCAGCTGTTGTCTTTTCAGTTTTACTTTTCCTTCAGTTGTATCTGTACCTTTCTGTTGGGCTTGTATTTCCGGCCCCTTAGTACTTTCAGCACACTTGTTACTGCTTCACTTAGTGTTTTCATCTGCTTGTACTCTGTTTGTGTGTGTGTTATGTTTTATAAAGGCAATCGCTTCCCAGTTTTTAGATAGTTACACTTTTGGTGCTAGTCACCAGCCCCTAGCCTATGGAAGTAGGGTTTGGGGTAGTCATGATACGGGCCCCGGGGGATGGGTCATGACAAATTGGTATCAGAGGAGTCGGTTCTACTGTAGAACATAGAACTATGATATTTTCTTTTCTGTGAAACAATAGTGTTAAGCATACTGAGTGTGGTTTTCAGTTCAGGGAGTCCAATGTTGGTGCGGAGTCCGACGTATCCATACTTCAGGACCCTGACTTCAGATTTCCGAATCAGTGCATGAAAACATTGATTGTGTGTGTGTTTCAAAAAGTTTTTTTACGTCAACTCAAACCAGGTCAGCTCACCTGGTATAGTCTTTTGACCGTGTCGCATCTGTTTCTTTCAGGATGCCTCCCCGCAAATGACCAGCTAGAGCCCCGAGAGTTGTACGTACTGACAACCCTCCAAGCGATGAGGGCTCAGTACGGGGCCCTCTTTTAGTTGAGGCACCAGTGGTACTACCACCCGTTGGGCCAATGATTCCACCAGCCCCAATAGCAGGCGATGCACGCCGCATGAGTGCGCTGTATGATTTCCAATGCCATAGTCCACCCAGGTTCTGGGGAGTGACGGAGCCACAGGCGGCTGAGGATTGGCTGCAGGTTGTGGTGAGAGTCCTCAGGCTAGTAGGCACACCAGTGGACTTCACGGTGATCCTTGATGCCAACCTCATTTAGGCCGCAGCAGGAAGATGGTGGAGCTTGATGCTCCAGATGCATGACGAGGCGTCACTACTATGGGTAGACTTCAAGAGCCTATTTTGGGCGGAGTTTGTACCAGACACCCTTCGAGCGATGCAGATACAAGAGCTACTTCACCTACAGCAGGGTAGCATGAGTGTAGCTCAGAACACAGTGATATTCATAGACCTCTCACGCTACTCCACTGATATGGTATGAGACCCATTCTTCAGGGCCCCGACCTTCGAGCAAGGACTCAGGCAAGAGATCAGTGCTTCAGTTATCTCCCACAACATTTTGACGCAGATGGGAGTGTTGGAGAGAGCCCTTCTAGTGGAGAGTTTCCTTGCTGAGCAGTCTCCAGTTGTGGGACCCACCACTAGTCAACTTGCCACGGAGTCTTCTGCATCTGGTAGTAGACAGACGACAAAGGGGTCCAAGAGGACCAGACCCACCGGTGGCCAACTGCACGACTCAGGTTCCGTTGTGCGGGGAAACCAGAGTGGAGACAGATCCAGTCGTTCCAGGAGTGGGTAGTGTTACTCCTGGGGCAGGAATAGTCACATGGCATCTGACTGTCCGACCCTCCGTACAGATGATCAGCAGATAGATGAAGAACCTCCCAGGAAGAGGCAGATGATTGATCAAGGTGGACCGTAAGAAGCAGGTGACCGTGGCAGAGGAGCTGACTGTGTAGCTGGTGGTGGACGATGCTTCGAAGTGTATCCAACACCCCACCAGAAGGACAACCCTGACCGTAGGTAACAGGTTGACATGGGAGAGCATAGCTTCAGGCAGCTAAAGCATATGACAATTGAGCTCCAGAAGCAGGTGTACAAGAGCAGGACTAGTTCTAGGCATGGAGGCCTTTGTTCTTGGTGCTTCTAGTTTCCATGTTTTTTTGTTTTAGGTTGTTGTGTGTCATTGTACTAGAGCTGCAGCAATAAAAGACACTTGTCCTTGTGAAATTTTTTTCCTTCCTTTTTGTGTGGTTGATACTGAGAGGTTCCGGTTAAAACTATTGACTTGACCCTCAATTTTGAGATTCTTACGGGAGGACACCCAGTGACCACACACTGATGCTGATAGTGTGACTCAACCCTTGGAGGTGACAGTGGCGATTGGATCTCTTTTTAGTAGCATCGAGGCCTTATGACGTCGTCTATTGAATGAATGTATCATTCATGTCAGGAATGACTTTATTAGGCAATGGGCGTGGTTCATACAGGGGATGAGACCGGGTTTATCTTTCCGGAAAAGGAGAAATCATAGTAGCTCTTACAGATCGTAGGCAATGAAGGGTGATCGACAAACGATTTACCAAGACGGTCAACTTTCTACCGACTAGAGATGGTACGAGATACGACGGGGAAGGTGAAGATCATCCTGGAGCGGATAAAGACTACAAAGAGCAGACAAAAGTCCTATGCTAATAATAGACAGAGAACACTGGAGTTCGAGGATGGCGACCACATCATTATACGGGTCAAACCTCGACCAAGTATATGGAGATGTGGCCGAGATGGCAAGTTATCTATGAGGTTCATCGGAACATTCCAAGTCCTCAGCGGGGTAGGTGAGGTGGCTTACCTCTTGGCCCTTCCACCTCAGTTGCACCAGGTGCACGACGTCATCCACGTATCTCATCTGAGGAGATACATGCATGACATGTCTCACTTCATCGACCACAGGGAGCTCGATATCGATTATGGGGTGAAATTTAGCAGGGGTCCCGGTGGAGATTGAGGATCAACGAGAGTGGGTCCTATGTGGACGGTCGATTCCTATGGTGTGCATTAGTTGGCAGCATGGGAACCTCCAGGGGAGCACATTGGAAAAAGAGGCTCAGATGTGTGCTCGCCTATTTTGTTTCCCTACTTTATGTTGTAGCTTTACGGGGACGTAAATCCTTAAAGTGTCAGAAATGTAAAGACCCGGAAATTTCAAGGATTTTTTTTTAAATACTTTGGAATTTTACGAGTCTGTGGCTTCTAACGACACATGACTCTAAGGCCCTGTGTTCCTGAAATAAATTTACAATGTTTATCTCGGGTACGTTTAGTGAACGAACAAGTGGGTTTTTCTATCTTTTGTACTGGTGCCCAGAATTTAAATCTGAGGGCACAGATGAACTCGCAGTGCCGGTATTCGGTTAAGGGAACCTTTACCGCAGTTACGTTTTAAGCGGGTTGAGAATTATTATTTGGGGATTTAGTTTAAAATAAAAAACATTGTTAGAACAATTTTATTTTATAACCTGGGAAGTAAAACTCTACCGTGGGATGCTGTTGGTGGGGCCCACAATCACCCAACTTCCCATGTGTGGTTATATGAGAGGTGGGGACCACATGATCCACAACCTTTCATCTTCCATAACCCCTTTTGAACTCCCCTAACTCTCATAAACCCCTCCCCCCGCATTACACACCCTTGTTTAATGTCGAAAACTCTCCCATATTTATGAGACCTCTCACCTCCACCTCACCCTCCCTTTTTTTAATTGCCAAGACATTTATTTCATGAATCCAACCACACCAATTAATTAATGAAGTGGTTTGATTTTTGAATTTTAAATTGTATTTGATAATAAAATAATAGCATAAGTCTATTATTTTATTTTTGGGGGAGGCTATCGTTGTGTGAGAAGAGTTGGGGAGAGCTCTTGAGTTTTCGGTGAAGGACACCGACCTCTTCAATGAATAACGCCGGTTCCACGAAGAACGACGATGCACCTTCCTTCATCTTCTCTACGACAAGTGAGTAGATGTCGCGTCCTCCTTGGGCACTCTCCAACGTCATCTACAAATCCTCGCCGCGTGATGCCGTCGTCCACGACGCCCAACGTATGACATCAATTATCGAGGTAGGGGAATCAAGTTCAATTTTAATGGATTAAAATTGAGATTCATTTGTCGTTGAACATATTTCTTGTACAACCTATTGATATCGATTAACGCGGAGGGAATGATCTGAACAAACATGGCACGATGACCCTCTGTTTGATCTTGTTTAATTTCTTGGAATCGGCGGAGGAAGCACGGTTTTGTCGCGCCTGCGGGCCGCTTACACCAGAAGGCCGGTCGGCCTGGATGACCGGTTTGGGGAGGGCGGCTCCACTTGGCGCAGCCAGTTTGGGTACCTTGGGGGCCGCATCCCCTTGGACCGCCCGGCCTTTGGGCCAAGCCCTCCGGGTCGCACACCAAGTCGGGTCCCGCCCAGCTAGGTCGCGCCTAGCCGGGCCACACCCCGCCGAGCCAGGCCATTCCACCTCGGGTCGGGCCGCACCCTCTTCGGTCCAGTCCACACCCCTCAGGCTGGGCTGCGCGAATCTCGGGGCCAGTTCGACCCCCCTACCGGGTCGCACCCTCCAATTCTGGGTAGACCCGACCCGCCAGCACGCGAGGTTTAACGGGCCGGACCCGTTTTCACTTAAAGGTGAATAACTCGAACACCGTGCATCTGATGGACGCGCTGTCTACAGAAGTGGGCCCCCCGCGATGAGGCGGCCCTTTTTTGATAATATATTTGGGTTTTTGATGACTTTGGATAATGGCTATGTTATAAACGAGCGTATTTCTAACCGGGACCTTGGAATGGAAAATCCAATATCTCTCAGACCGGGCGTCTGATTGACGCGATGTCTGTCACGTTGAGTTCCTATTGATGAGACGGTTATTTTGGCATACTTCACCTGTGGTTCAGATGATATTTGGAGTAAGATCTGGTTGGTTTTAGATTAAAAACCAACCGGGCCCCAGGAACGGAATGACTAATAACTCACAGACCGGGCGTCCGATTGACGCGTCGTCTATTGCGTAGAGACCCCTATGACGAGTTAGTTTTTTGTGTTACATATAAATGAGACCTAGTGACACTTGGAAGTAACGACCAGTAGCTCGTGGAGTAGACCCTCTTTGAGACAAGTGTACAGAGTGCAGAGACCTAGTAGCTGTAGACATAACGACTGTTTGAGCGATTCGACTTGGAGTGATTCGATTAGCCTAGTGGACGGAGTGCCCGGTATTTGGCGGCAGACCCATGACGGACGGAGCACCTGGTAGTTGGTATTATACCTATGGTACTCGACATTAGGAGTACCTCTATAGGCTATTAGGTGGAGCGCCCAGTATTTGGCGGTAGTCCCACAGCAGACAGAGTGCCTGGTATTTTGCTGCAGACCTACGGTACTCGACAGGAGGAGTACATTAGATGTCTATGGTAAGTGAGTAGGGCCTCAGAGTCATGATAGGGTCACTGCACTCGACAGCGGAGGAGTTCTCTAGTAGTATTGGTTTCGATAATGAAAATCCTGTATTGATCTGAGTCAATGACCTTTGTGTTTTTCCTCGTGATTGAAATGGGTTACTTGATAACTTAGGTATATGTATGAGAATATACCTAAGTAAAGGTTATCTGTTGAGGTCTTTTTTTGTGGATTATCCTTGTTGTATTTTTTGATACCTTGAGGGACTCAGGGTCCCTACTAATTATCTTTATACTCACCCCTGCACGGGATACTCCCGCACCTCCTTGTGTTGGTTGCAGATGACGGATAACACTGATCGTGGTTGAGGCTTGTAGAGCTCGACAGTACCAGGAGGTGGATCTCACGATGAGTCAGTACCCGGAGGAGGCGGATGAATGCGGAGTGTTGAGGAGGACATCTATACCTACCCTTCAGGTAGGAACCTATAGGACAATCCATGAGCTGCTTCACCATTCAGCTGTTGTCTTTTCAGTTGTACGTTTCTTTCAGTTGTAGCTCTACCTTTCTTTTGGGCTTGTATTTCCGAACCCTTTATACTTTCATCACACTTGTTACTAATTTACTTAGTGTTTTCTTCTTCTTGTACTCTGGTTGTGTGTGTGTTACATTTTATAAAGGCAATTCCTTCCCATTTTTTAGGGAGTTACTCTTTTGGTGCTAGTCGCCAGCCCTTGGCTTATGGAAGGCGGGCTTGGGGAAGTCATGATATGGGCCCTGGGGGACGGTTCGTGACACTTGTGGGTATTCGAGGAACACGCATAAGTTCTACCATTATTATTTCACACCACATAGTGTGACAGAATCATCAGATCCTCCTAAAACTATGTGGAAATCTGCTACTTCATGTGCAAAGGGGTTACAGCCAAATGCATCTAGAATGAAGCCTCTTCATATAGTAAAATAGTCTCTAGAGGAAGCTGAAATGGTTCTATTTACTATAAGTGGTAACATCACTACAGCTTCGACATTACTGACTACTTTTTTTAATAATGTTGCATCTCATTCATTTATTTCATCCCATTTTGTTAATTTTCATAATCATATTTTAAATATTTTGTCTTCTGCAATGGATTTGACAAAACCCCTTGTTATAAAGAGAGAATGGAGTATCTGTAGTCCCTCTTGTGTTTTATCCATGTCCAATGTTTTATATGATTGTACATTTATAGTTATCGATAAAAAATCTTTTGTTATCATCATTAGGATGGGTTGGTTCATTGTCAATAAAGCTAGGATTTATTTCTATCATCAACGTGTCTCCTTCACTACACCTAGTGGTGTGTCTCTTGTGTTTTCAGGATAATAGGACCAGAGGTCGAGAAGGGATGGACCTTCTTATCAAGTGTTTGGGAATGTAATATGACTCTTTTCCATTTACATAGAGCGGTAATCTTTGAGTGGGGATCTCCCTCCAGTCATTATTGTGTTTCATGACAAGTTTCCTTTTGACTTATCTAGTTATCCACTGGTAAGAGAGGCCTAGTTTTTCATTGACCTTATTCCTGGAAGACAACCAGTATCAATTCCCTCTTGTTAGATGGAACCAACTGAATTGAAAGAGATGAAGTCACAATTAGATGATCTTTTTGAGAAAGGCTTTATTATCCCTATAATATCACCATGGGTGGCACAAGATAACATTTTCATGATGGTTGATGGTTCACTCCAATTTTGCATTGAATACAGATTTCTCATTTGAGTAACAGTAAAGAACAAGTACCTATTTCCACAGATTTGGGATCTATATGATCAGTTGAAGGGGGATGTGGTTCTCAATGATTGTTTATTTCTCAGGTTACTATTATTTGTGGATAGAATAATATGACATTTAAAAAACTACTTTATAGAGAATGTGTGTCCATTATGATTACCTTGTCATTTTCTTTGGTCTAACAAAATTTCTGGAAATTCTCATGTCTTTAATGAACATGATTTTACCTGAGTATATAAATACCTTGTTGGTGGAATCTGATGATGATCACCAATTGTACTCTAAATCTAATGTGGATCATCTGCATCTTCTGAGAACTATGCTGAGTTTGTTGTGAAATCACTAAATCCTTTCCCAGAATTCAATGATTAAATTCAGGATTCTAGAAGTGAAGTTCTTGGGACATGTCATGTCTGAAAGTGGGATATTAGTTGGTCCTAAAAAAGTGATAGTCGTTATGACACAAGAACAACAACAGAATGTCTTCGAGATTTGGATATTATTTTTTTTAGATGGATACTATAACCAGTCCATGAAGGATTTATCATATTTGGATTCTCCGATGACTACAGTTTCTCAGAAGAGAGTAATGTTTGTCTAGAGTGAGAAATTTCAGAGTTATTTTGGTGATCTGAAACATCATTTGACTAATGTATAGGTGTTGAATCATCCAGAGGTCATGCAAGGATATGTGGTCATTTGTGATGCATCATGTTCAGTCATGGGATATGTTCTTATGCAGGGTGATCATATTGTTGCATAGGGAACTTATCAGCTTAGGCCATATGGGATGAATTATTGGACCCAAGAACTTTAAAATGTAGTTATGATTCAAACTCTCATGTGTTAGTAGCATTACCATTGTAATGAATGGTTTATTGTGTTCTCAGACCACAAAATCCTGAGTTATATCTTGTCTCAAAAATATTTGAATCCTGACTATAAGTGCTGGGTGGAATTCATACACTCTTTTGACATTGACAAAGCCTATACCCTGAAGAAATGGAATGTCATTTCAGATTATTTGTGCATAAATATTCCAACACATGCAGTGAGAGAATCTTAATAAAAGTGGGACTTGATTACTATAATTGTAAAATTGCATATTGGTGTTCAAAAGTTAGGGAATGAGGTTTCTATGACCAGTAATCAGTTCACACCCACCCTTCATGAAATGATTCTTTAGGACCAACAGCTTGATGAAAAATTTCGTAGCATTAGAGACTCTCTTAATAGATATGAGCCAATTTTTCAATGGTGTTTCTCCAAAATGAAAATTTTATTCTATCAAAATTGTTTCATGTTACCATAATTAGTAATGAATGGTTTTATAGGGGATTTATCTGAATCCCCATAGGTTTTTCACCCTAGAACCACAATGATGTTTTATGATTTGAGGTGGAAATTCTGGTGTCTTGATATGAGGTGAGGAATTTGTGAGTTTGTATCTCATTTCTATTTGTGCCAACATATTAAGGATGAGATCCAAAAAAATTTAAGGTAGATTCAAACACTTCTGGTCCCATAATAGAAGTGGGATCAGATCTCTATGGACACTGTGGTCGGGATTTCATGCACCCAAATGAAGAAGAATGTTATTTGGGTGTAGCTCGATTGGATGACAAAATCCTCCCACATTATACCCATTCAAGATATTTTCAAAGATGGGTTGTTGGGAAATCCATATGTGAAAGAGATTTTTTAGTTTCATATTGTTCAATTTCATATAGTCTCTACTAGAGAACCTCATTTTAATTATCACTTATGGGGAGGCCATCAAGAGGTACTAGAATATCACTCCCATTTGAGCACGACATTCCATTCACAATTGGATGGCCAAACAAGAAATAATAATATATATTCGTGAGAATATTCCCCATGCATGCATTCTAGACTTTAGTGGAGAATGGGGTGATCCTTTGGGGTTTGTCGGGTTTTATTATAACAATAGATACCAATCTGCAATCAGAATGGATCTTTTTGAGGGATTGTATTACCAGAATTTACATATCTATTGTGTTGGTCAGAGATCGGTGAGTGTTACTTGGTTGGATTCAACTTGGTACAAGATACGACATAAAAATTCTCATTCGATTCCTCAGATAATGTTGAAATCTCATGGATGATAACAATATTATGACAATCATTTCCAAAAGCCTTTAGAGTACTCAATTGGTGACCAGGTGTTCTTAAAGGTTTCACCCCAGTTGGATCATCGACGACTTTTGAGGTAAGGGAATATTTCTCCTCTTTTATTAAGACCTTTTGAGATTATTGAGCAGGTGTGGGATGTTTCATACTGGTTTGCAATACCACCACAGTTGACATCGATACATAATAAGTTACATGTATCTCAGCTTTAAAGTTATCTACCTAACCCATTTCATGTTTTGCGATGGCATGATCTTGAAATAGAACCTGATTTATCTTGGACTAAATATAAAGTCAGGATAGTTGCTTATAAGGCCATGGTAATTAATGGGAGAACGATACATTAGTTTTCTTATGCTATGGAAAAACGGATATGATTCTCATGAAAAGTGGGATAGGGAGGCACTGATGACGGAGAAGTGGCCTCAACTTTTTTATGGGGAGGCTTCTTCGTTGATGTATTGGGGACATAAATTTTATATTATGGGGAGATAGTTACATCCATTTATTATTTTTTTAGTATTAATAAACCCTTATTTTGATTGAGATTTAGTTAGATTTTGTTTAGAGATGATTCTGGTTACATTATAAAAATTATGTAGGTTTCTGGATAGGGGCACTGTTTGCACATGATATGTGCATGGTTAAGAAAAACCATGAATCTATTCCATGTTTTGGATAGTGGGATCTACACCTTTTCCCCTAACCATGTGTTGTTTCCTGGAAAACATGGCAGAAAATTTCTTCAAGATCCCAAATTTTTAATAAAATGTCATGATCCTTCTTTTTAATCCCCAAACAGTTCTCCTTAAACCCAAACGCATTTCTCCCTTCCATGGATCTCTTAAGAAGTATTCTTGTCCTATTCCACCTTATCCTAAAGAGATCTAAAGCAATAATAATGTTGGTCGATCTCAATCAGGTTTGTTTCCTCCTCCCATTCCATTCCTCCCATGTTATCTATATTTTTTAGGGTTACATAGATCATTGTATTATGTTTTTGATCTAATACCCTTTTATATTTGGATCATAAAGCTAGGTTAGATTCCCATTTGTGTGATCCTTATTATTCATGTAGAAATCCTAATTAGGGTTTGGCATTGCGAGATCCAATGATTTAGGAAGGTAGTAATCACGATGCTCAATTTTTATAAAACCTAATTTCATTGATTAAATTTTATTTGTTTGGATTTTGAATAAAAATCCTTTAAATTGGTTTTTTAGGAAATACCCAATTCCGATGAATTGGGGTTTTTTAGGAAAATGGGATTTGTCTTGGAATTGTGATTTGATGAGATTTAAATTGTTTAATTTAAATTTTTTATTGTTTTAATTGAATAAATTCGAATATTGAATTTAATTGTAGAAAAATTTACTTGATGGTTATTTTATGAAAAAACCATATTCATGTGATTTGGGGTTATGTGATGAAAATGATGGAATTTTTAAGAATTGGTTTATGGAATTAAAATTTGAAATGGATAGTCAAAATGCATGATTTTTTTTTCAAATACTGGTTTTATTAAAAATGGTTTTAACTAATTTGATGGAAACCTTTGGGTTTCATCTTGGGGCATAAGCTTGTTTTGATTAAAATCATGTTATGGTTTTTAATGAGAAAATTTGAATATTTTAAATGATGAATTGGATTAACTGCATCATTTTTATAATGTAAATTTTCCATAATTGATTTTTTACATGAGTACATGCAAGCCTTATGTAGATAGTGCGTTATATTGGGTGTCATTTGATCATCCAATAATGTTCTAAAACATTATACTAGCACATCCCATTCCATAGGCGATGGTGATGATATCCATTTACATTAGGCCTAAAGGGGCATATATACACAATTTTACTTATTCACAGTGTTGGATACCTATATTCTAGAACTACCATACCTATTTGGAACATGACCATGTTGCTTGATTGTTTGAATTTTTTGAATGCGTATATATATCTTTATAATAAACTGTTTTCATACCATGAGAATTTATATAAATTCTTTACATAATGTTTATATTTATTCCATTTGTGAGAATTGTTGTTTATGTAATGTATCCTTTGATTAAAGGAAAATTCTATCTTTTGAAAAGGATTCCATCATTTTAAATGCATAACATGATTTATCTAAAGGGATTCCAATATTTTAAGTTGAAGATAATTATTTGATTAAATATGAATTGTTAATTCCAAACATGTTTGTTTTGAAATTTATATATGATTTTGGTTAAATTGATATTGGAATCTGTTATGGAATCATTCCAAAAATGCTACTGGGATTTGGCTCACACCCTACTTGTGTCATCGGGTGTTTGTTTATATTTTATCCTTCCAGGTATGAGCCAAGAAAAGGGACCTCTTCGAGGTAGATCATACTTATAAACATTTTTCATGGTGAGTTGTGTCTATGGGGACTTTGGGATATTTTATCATTTTTGTTCATCAGTTTTATTACTTTGGTAGTTGTTCATGTTTCAATTCTGGTACATTACTCCCATTGGAGTTTTCCATTGATATGCATACTGACTTGTCATTTTTTTCTGTTTCTCATTTTTTGTAGAAAACCATTCCCAATTATAGTCTATACGATTCTAGGTTCTATTCACTGACCTGTGGGGATTAGAAACACCCTTTTAGGCTATGTCAAGTTCGACTTGGTAATTGTATTATCAGTGTACATTGGTTGGTTTAGTAAAATAATCGTATGGAGGGAGAAGCTAATTAGTGGTGGAAATTGTTCAATAATAGAGATCCCGGGGAAGATATATAAGCGATGGAGAGAAAGGATTTATAGAAAACTAATTTTTATAAATATTTTCCTCTCACTTTCAATTGTAAAATAGAAGGCTATTTCTTCCCACTGAAGAAAAAACTTGAGGAATCTATTATGGAATAATATGAAAAAACACAATACATTCATGATATGCATCCTATTATATAATTACAACTGAATGAAAGGTTGAACACTTCCTGGGCCAACTAAAACCCCTTTTATGTGAAGATGTAGTTATTCCTAACTTTAATAGAAGTAATGCAATTTTCCAATGATCCCTCAATGTCGCCATAGAGATTGTTGAATCTAAATGGTGTCATGGTGATAAAGAGCATAATGTGGGGTATAATTCAGAATGTTTGATTGAAAAAACTAATGGTTTCATTAAATTCCAACATCCCACATCTTATATGAGTTGAAAGATGAACCATATAAATTTATAAAGGGAATTCATAAATGACATAGACATGGGAAGGGAGGAAACCTAGCTATTGTTTGATATTAAAAGAACCACATATATTAAATAGAGGGAAGGAATTATCCATTCAACCCTCAATACATTTTTTATTTATTCAACTACTAATAACTAGTACACATTGAAAATGGATGCCTTATGCCGGGGGTTTTTGGAGACAACCAACATCATCAAAGGTATCAACGGTGAGATTTTTACAACACATCTGAATATGTGGAAATTACTCCATCTCATTTATATAAATCTTTCATTTCGCAGTTTATGGTATGATCATCCCAGTTAGCCCCATATTACTTCCGTGGTGGAATTGAATTTATTTATTTGAATGGGTTGGTATTCCCTATATAGAGCCAACATAAATTTCCAAAAGAAGTAAATCACTCTCAGTATGGAAAATCAACCATCCATTTTGTATAAATGTATTGATGAGGTTGAATCTTTTGTAGAACCAACATACCAAAAATTAATATTATTTCTCTATTAAAAAGTGTGTCTAGATCAATTGATTTAGTTCAATGATTGGGTCATCATCGAAGACAAGATAATTGGGAGGAAATATGTTGATGTGTTTCCTGAAATATTGAGGGTCTTCCTTTTATTATTCCTTTTTCATCTCCCTTTCTTTCCTTCACTTGTAACTTATTTTAAACATGAGGGAAATGGATTCTGATTGTGAATTTTTTACCATAAAAAATGAAATTTGTAGAATATTCTATATTCAAATATTGTATTCCAAACCTGAAAATCAATGTTTTCTTTATTTATGGGATGTTTACTGGGAATAGAATTAGTCAGGCTGACCTACTGATATATAATACTCATTCCTATAGTTTTTTAATATTTTTAGTATCTCTAGTGGGTTTCATCTCTAGTTCGGATCGATTTTAGCGATGTTTTGTTTCATTATTGGAGAGTAACCCATGTGGTTACATGGAGTCGTAGATGTGGGAAGGTGAGTCATGTTATTGGTTGTTATTTTCCTTTCGGTCATTTATTCTTTTTTAAATAGTCTTGTTTTCTTTCTGCTGAATGTTTTTTTTTTGTTATCATATGTTTTTTTATCTATTTTAATTTTTTATTTCTTTTATGGGACAAATCATTCCCACTTGTTTAGGTTTGATTCCAGGCACATGTTGTTAGCACTTGGTGATCAAGAATGCCCCTAAGGCCATGTCACGGGCCGGCACGGGTGACCGGTTCCATGTCGACCCAGGTTGGTTCATGAAAAAATGGTATCAGAGGAAGCCCTTTAAATTTTGGGTTTATAGTAGAAGATGATTAAGATTTTTGGGGCTCAAGATCTAGGTTACGGGTCGGTGCATCATCACCACTGCTCACGACGAGACATGAGTTACCAGGGGTAGTCAAGGATTTGATTTTTTTTATTTGGTTGTTTTGGACTAAGGGATGACAATGGGGGAGAAGCTATTCATGTTGCGGCCTCACATGGGGTGGTGACCCATGTGGAGTCCAAGTCCCCAGTTTAAGTTCCTATTAGTGTTATGACATACATGGGGCATGGATCATGACCATGTTATCTGCTTAGGAATAGACACTAGTTCCTCTTTTCAATATTTTATAGTTGGTTATGCTTCATTTTGAACTCAGTTAATTTGAATTTGTGTTAAAAATGAAATATTTTTTGAAATGTAAAAGGGGGGTTTCTTCTTAATTGTTTTTAAATTAGTAAAGTGGGATTAAAAAGAGCAAGTGTTTTGATTTGGAAAATGTTGGTGTGTGTTTGGGATTGATTAGGGAAAGTGATTTTTGAACCTTGGAATTTTGTATGGAGGGTCACATGTGCATGGATATGTAAGGAGAGTGTGTGGGTGAACATTTCCATGTATCATGTAATCTGGATTGAATGAATTCACATGGGATGGTTCATAAGGTTCCATGGGTAAGTTTTAATATTTAAATTAAATGGATGTGTTTGAAAAAGTAATTGTTTATTTTGGTTGTATATGTTTTGATTATGGGCCTATTGCCATTGGCTTCTGTTGTTTCTCTGAATGAGTTTTCGCTTGATGCCTATTTTGATTGTTTTTTTTTTCATGTTGTTCTGAAAATGATTCCCAGAAAGTCGTCAAAAGTTGTCAAGGAGCTGCACTCAGTTCCTTTTTCTTTTCATGTGGTTCCTTCATAAAGAGGAAAAATACGTCAGTTAGAGGCAGGTGTATAGTTAAAAAAGATAGTCTATCTTCAGGTGGTTAGGGACTCCCAGGATTGATACGGTTTGTACAGTCCTAGAGTTATTTGAGGGTTTGGTTCTAGACTTGTAAAGGTGGGATGTATCATCATTGTTAGAGTCACAGCTGTAGTTGGTGGGGGTTGGCTCATCTAAAGGTACCTCATCTGGCAAGGATCTTTGTCTGTACAGACTCCCTGTTTGTTGGACCTTTCTATCACATGCCATTAGTCAGGATGGCTCTGACATTCTAATCCGCCTTGTTGCATCTCTCCAAAGTGTAGCTAGCATGGGAATGTTTAGGCCACCGAGAAGATTATTGAAAGAAGCATCGTTTGGGAGGAAGGAGTTTGGGACCGGCGGATGAAAATGCATGACTTTGAGAAAGGATATGCTTCAACCATCAGGGCCCCAGCCATAGGTCTCGAGGTGAAGCTCGCGCAAAGTCAAGAGATTCTGAGGGTCTGTGGAACCTTGGTCTGGATAATGTTTTCAGCATTGGAATAGAAATATCCAAAATTTCATTGTTCTATACTCGTTGTTGTCATAAGATCATCCTAGTTGTGGTGGCGTGATGAGCTTGTTCCACCATAATCCAACCAGTCTTATCTACTCTTAGAGTGGTTTCCAAATCGTTCATTGTCCTTGAAGGGTGTTAGACTAGTGAATAAACAGACCCATTAAGATTCTGATTTGGTCTCATCTGTACTCGTTAGGGTAATGATTGGTATCGTCAAATTAATGGGAGGTGTTGAGTTCATTTCTCATCCTCAGGTTTCTGGGTTGTTTCATAGCTATCTTTTGTCTAAGTTCTAAGAGTGTCGTTCAGTTCATATGGAGAGATTGAATGATTTCAGTTTGGGAGTTCTCATATTGCCCCACCTCTCCAGGGGTGGTTTGTTTGGGTTTCAAGGGTTTATATATTAATTAAGTCTAGTCGTGGGGAGAACCCTCCCGTATTCTCCACTAAAAATCAAGTGGTGGTCCTCCTTGGATTGGATAGGTGTGACATTGTATGGGATCATTACTCTAATGATCTTGGTTCCTTTGGTTTTGACTGGGCATGGACTCTAATTTTTTGAACTGTTGGCTTTATGACTTTCTGGGGGGCAGAAACTATCTGTGGTGGGAAGAATTGTAATACCCAAACCTTGATGCCTATTTACTTTTATTTTATTTTTATTATTTACTCAGTCCCTCATCATTTGGACGAGGTCTAGTTGGATCCCACTTTGAAATTTTCGATGTTTGATGTTTTGGGGGGCATTGGTCCGGTGTATGGTCACCGCACCCTTTGCGGCAACCATGCGTTTTGTCCTGGTGAATGCACAGCGGTGCAACACTTCAAATAAATAATAAATTAGGTAAATAAAAAGTGTTTATTGAAAAAAGAAGTTATCTAAAATTTTATATTGATAAATCAAGGATGAAATGAAAAATTAAAAGAATTATAAATATTTAATAATGATTATATATTATTATGTATAAGTTCATTATTATTATTTTTAATAATGTAACATTGAGATTAATATTATTATTATCAAGTAAAAGAAAATTTATAATAAATAATTATAATTATTTGTTTTATTAATATTTATTGGTATTATTAAAATTTATTGGTTTTACTATTTTTATTATTATATTATTTTTATTGTTTTTTTAAACCCTAAAGCTACCACTTTCCCATCCCCCCCCCTTCCCGTGAACTTTTCTAGCTGCCTCACCTACATATCGGCAAATTTGGCCGGATGGGTTTTTTTTAATGGGTCTAGGTTTAGATTATTTAGGTAAAAGGGGTTGTTGAGCGCCACTTGAAGTGGCGCTCAACAACTCGGGTGGCTAGCGCCACTTCAAGTGGCGCTTTGCCACCCTTTTATTTTTTTTCTGGTTTTGTTTTATTTCTTTTTTTTAATTGTTTTTCACATCATCTATTTTTAATATATAATTTCAAAATAAATAAATAAAATTTTGTTTTCTTTTTTTTTTGTTTTACTTTTTTTCCACCTCATCTCTTTTTAATAAATAATTTCAATATAAATAAATAAAATTTTAAAAATAATCTTATAAATATGTATTTAAAAATGCTAAATTAATTATTATTATATTTATAATTATATAATTATGACATTATATTTATGTATATATATAATTATATGTGTGTGTATAAATATAATTATGTATATATATAATTAAAATTAAATATTTATAAATATAAATCTATTTATATATATTTTTTAAATAAAAAATATATTTGTAATTATATAATTATAAACTAATCTTTAAATATAAATATTTATAATTATATGAATATGAATATATTTAAAATATATAATTATGAAAATATTGTTACATATATATTTAAAATTTATTTATAAATATATTTAATATTCATATATAAATATATATATGTGTGTGTGTGTGTGTGTGTAGAATTATATTTATAATTATATTTAGAATTATATTGTAATTATAGTTATACTTGTATATGTATAATTATATATTTATACATGTATATATTTACATAGTTATAAGTAACTATTTATAAAAAAAATTGAAATATTGTTAAACATATAGTCTTTCAATACCACCTACTTGAAACTTAAAAATGTTTCAAGTATGTGACTTTGAAAGCCTATAAAATATAATCTAAATGACCAATATGAATGAAACTTAAAACATGTATTAAAAATATACTAAATAGATAAAAATAAAAAAATTACGTAAAAAATGTCGATAGAAAATATTTTATAGGCTTTCAAAACCACCTAGTTGTAACTTAAAAATGTTTCAACTATGTGACTTTAAACGTCTATAAAACATAATCCATATGACCAATATGAATGAAACTTGAAACTTGGATTAAACATATACTGAATAGATGAAAATAAACAAATTACGTAAAAAATGTCGATAGAAAATATTTTATAGGCTTTCAAAACCACCTAGTTGTAACTTAAAAATGTTTCAACTATGTGACTTTAAACGTCTATAAAACATAATCCATATGACCAATATGAATGAAACTTGAAACTTGGATTAAACATATACTGAATAGATGAAAATAAAAAAATTATGTAAAAAATGTCGATAGAAAATATTTTATAGGCTTTCAAAACCACCTAGTTGTAACTTAAAAATGTTTCAACTATGTGACTTTAAACGTCTATAAAACATAATCCATATGACCAATATGAATGAAACTTGAAACTTGGATTAAACATATACTGAATAGATGAAAATAAAAAAAATTACGTAGAAAATGTCGATAGAAAATATTTTATAGGCTTTCAAAACCACCTAGTTGTAACTTAAAAATGTTTCAACTATGTGACTTTAAACGTCTATAAAACATAATCCATATGACCAATATGAATGAAACTTGAAACTTGGATTAAACATATACTGAATAGATGAAAATAAAAAAACTACGTAAAAAATGTCGATAGAAAATATTTTATAGGCTTTCAAAACCACCTAGTTGTAACTTAAAAATGTTTCAACTATGTGACTTTAAACGTCTATAAAACATAATCCATATGACCAATATGAATGAAACTTGAAACTTGGATTAAACATATACTGAATAGATGAAAATAAAAAAAATACGTAAAAAATGTCGATAGAAAATATTTTATAGGCTTTCAAAACCACCTAGTTGTAACTTAAAAATGTTTCAACTATGTGACTTTAAACGTCTATAAAATATTATTATTTTATATACAATAATTAATTAGTTAGTAATATAATTATTAATTATTATTTGTCATTATAATTATTAATTATTAATGGTTAACTCGCTGTGACAAATTTTATTTATATTGTACCTGTACTTTATAATTTAATAGTTAATTGAAATAAGTTTGTATTTAATAGATTTTTGATTTTCTTGTTATTTGACTTAAACAACAATTACTTATCATAGTGAATAAGTTTTTTAATATATACAACATTACATCCAAAAACATCAACGACGATGCCCCCCGGTACCACAACGCGGTGTCTGAATATCACGTCCTCTCCGCGTCCGACGTCCATGTCGCTCTGGTGTCCTCTCTGCAGGTTCCTCCTCTTCCGGTGCTTCTGGTGCCTCCTCATGATGCTGTGTAGAGGATTGACCAAAATCATGTGAGGACGCCCCAAAATCATGTGAGGATGCCCCAAAACCATATGGGGTGACATATGGATCTGAAGCTCCTATAAATGGTAGAAATGGGGTACTGAAGAAGGCCTCATCGGGAGGAGAGGGGGCCGCCATAAGCTGTGTGACTGCACCCAGATCGAAGTCCATACTAGTCTGCGGAGACGCCATATGCGGTATATAAATGTCTCCCTGCTGTGAAAAATCATCAGTCGGCTGGGCGAGATCGTCTGTCTGTGGTGCAACGACATCTGCAGGAGCCGCTCTCGGATGTCGATGTGGTCGCCTCTGCCCCCCCAGATGTGCTCGTCTCTGTCGTCCAGCTGGCGGCGGTGGTGGCAGTGCATCCTCCTCAGCAGGCATAGCAGGGACATCGTCATCCTCAGGTGCCTCTGCCTGAAGATATGGATCAGGATATATCTGTGGCTCCTCATCAAAAAATCTGTCACGTATCAACCGGAGATGATCCAATAGAGCCACCACATCCCGATGAACTACCTCCCGCAGAATATATGCATGCTCCTGAGGCTACGTGGAATGTGCAAGCTGACCAATGGCGTCTGCCTGCAAATGAAATGACAATCAAATTAATATAAAAAATGAGTTAAACAAAATTAATAAATCTTAGTAAACATACCAATCGCTGAATACCAATCCCCTGACGTGTAAGGTACATGATGGTATGTCGTCGATACCAGTGTGCATAATCCCCCTGATCAGATAAATGAGAGTGTGATGTGATATATCCCTGTGGAAAGATACTGAATCGGGCACGCCTATCCCAAAGCTGGATATAAGATGCATGATGTCGCCGCCAGTCTGTCGTCTATCTACCTATAAGCACAATCAAATGTAACTTGGTATACTGTCGCGGTTCCAAGGGGATATGCTGTATAAAACCGAACTGGCGCATGACCCGGTCTGGCTGGTGCCACTCAACGATGTGGAAGTGAATGAGTGGTACTACTGCAGCACGATCTCCAGCCAAAGATGTGCAGTATAATGGAAGTGATGTGTAGACATAACCTGTATAAGGAGTCCATGAAACCTGAAATGTAAACTCAAGAAATAAGTCATATAGTAGCATGATAATTTTACTGAGATTATATTGAAATAACTTAAAATAGTGATAACAAAACAAATTTTCCTACAAAAAAGTACTGTTTAACTTTCATCAGCCGGCACTATAGCATCGAATATCTGTCTGAAGCTGTGCACACTATGTCTTGGAGTATGTGTAAACTTCTGAGACTGACTCCACCTGGTAAAAAAAGAGTAACCTACGGTAAGTTTATAAAAAGCAATAACAAAAGTACTAAATAACCGAAAGTAATGACGTAGACATACCATCGTCCCCGAGGACAGTCCTGAAGTAGCTCCGGTGCAAGCGGTGCGACAACTCGAGGAGCAATGCGTGGAAAACGCTCCCAGGCCCACATCTGTACTAACACCATGCAACCTGCAATCTGATGTGAATCGGCCTGACAACTGGTGCAGAGAGATCTGTACAGATGTGCTAATACAGCGGATCCCCAACTGTATGTCGCAGTCTGATCCAGATCCTCAAGTAATGGGAGGTACATCATGTGTACCAAAGCGGTGGAGTAGTCGACGCACAACATGCCTCCGAGCAGCCGCAAAATTTATGCACGTGTGTTCTGAAGAAGCGTCTCCTCGTCTGCATCATCTGGAATGACGTCGAAATGCTGATCGAGCCACCTCATTCGCAAGCGCGAACCCTGAAGGACACCCCGTGCGCCGATGACGTCAATGCCTAGCAGCCTCTATATGACTGCAACCCAATCGCTGGTACTGTCCCCCGTAACTGCATCTCCATGGATAGGTAACCCCAGCATGTAGGCAACGTCCTCTAATGTAATAGTCATCTCCCCCTCTGGGAGATGAAATGTGTGTGTCTCTGGCCGCCATCTCTCAACCAATGCAGCTATCAAATGATGGTCGATGGTCTTGAAGTCACACATAGCGACTCCATAAAAGCCTGCACGTCTAAGGTATGGACAAATAGCTGCCGGCGGTGCCTCATGATGAAAACGGTGCGCTCTCCGAACATGAAGATGTCTAACAGGTCGTCGCGCCAACACATCGCGCGACACGTGCGTCTCCTGGAAAGATAAAAGTGGCTGCTCCATCTGAATGTGCAAACAATAAAACATTAATTTCATGTAAGTTATGACTTTTATCATGTAAGATATGTAATTTAGCATATAATTTTGAAAGAAGCATAAACACATTGGGTTAGTTGTTGTCTCCCGTGTTGGGGTGTTGGGGTGAAGACGTTCAGAGTTTCCTCGTTTTTGTTTTGTAGTCACTGTAAGTTCATCTTTCATTATAAAAAACTGATGACATTTTCATTTAATAGTTCAAATGGTTTTGTTTTCTTATACAGGTATATTCCTTTTTTTGAGTTGGTGTTGTTTGTTTAAAGCTACTCATGTAATGTTGATCGTTCGACAAAAAATGTCACGTGAAATCGTGGTACATTTTCCAAAAATTACCCTATTTACAAGTACAACAAATATGATTAAAAATGGTGAAATGATAAAAATAATTACATGTACAAAGTTTTACAGTAACTGATAGAGTACGTGATTCATTTTAACCATTAGATGATTGCCCTATGTGTCTAGTAACAATAGAAACATCTTTGCAATTTTGTCATTCCCCTGAGTATAAATCAACCTCAAAAGCTCTAGATAATTTTTCTTGGTAAGGTGAGATGAGAAGGGAGGTATTATACCATCAGGAAGAGAGATTCTAGGAATGTGAAATGTTATGACAAACCTTTAGATGAAATGTGTCAGTTCCCCACTAGATGTGCATGTTTCTTCAAAATTTTCAGGCTGGAGATAATCCACCATAAGTGTCACATAGCCTTATGTCTTCCATGGATTAATGTCAAACACTTCAACCAATTTGTTTACATTATGGGGAAGTAAAACCTCATTCCTTTGAATATGCACATTACCATGAACATATAAAATCATCATTTTGCAAGAAAAACTACTAATCTCATGTTCACTGAAATACCCCTTAACGTAAGAATGATACAAATAGTGTAAGTACCCAATAGCAAGATTCCAATCCATTTTGAAGGATAATGGGGATGACAAGGAAACATCAACCCCCAGGCCCACCCCTTCCACCCATTCAACCAACTTCGGCTACTCCTATAGAAGTAGTTTTTCAAAAAAAGGAAATGTCACACCACCACAGCTTCCTACATCCATATTAACCCCCCAATTCAGTTTCATTAAATGTGGACAGCCCTCTTTTTTACCAAAGTTAATGATGCACTATTAAACCACCACTTTTAACCCCCGCCTCAAATATACAAAATGCTTTGAGGGATGAGAAATGATTCGACACATTTAAATGTTCTAAAATGCACAGAATCGTTTCTCATCCCTCAAATCATTTTGTATTTTTGAGGCGGGGGTTGAAAAGTGATGGTTTAATAGTGCATCATTGACTTTGGTAAAAATGGGGACTGTCCACATTTAATGAAACTGAATTGGGGGGTTAATATGGATGTAGGATGTTGTGGTGGTGTGACAGATAGCCAACCCCATTAGTAAGCCCGGAGCGACAGATAGCCAACCCCATTCACTTTCCTAGACAAGGCAAGCCTCCAGGAAAGTAGGTGGTCCGACCCAAAGCCCCTCTACCCGGGGATACATTACTCAAGAGAGAAATCATTTCATGATAACTCTAACACTTAATATGCAAAAAATATATTGAACTACTAAATTCAAGTTCATAACTTCAATTACAAACCGAGGTCAAGGTAGATTGAAAACTAAATTCATTATCATTCCTAGAATGTAATGCAAAGGTATATTCCATAGGCAATTTACTACTACTTGGCTAATTAATATAACTACTTCGCTAATTAATATAACTACTTCGCTGATTAATATAACTACTTCGCTGAATAATATAACTACTTCGCTAATAACATAATTATGATAAATTAATTACCTAATTATGGTTAACTAATTACCTAATTATGGTTAACTAATAACCTAATTATGGTTAACTAATTACCTAATTATGGTTAACTAATTACCTAATTATGGTTAACTAATTACCTAATTATGCTTAACTAATTACCTAATTATGGTTAACTAATTACCTAATTATGGTTAACTAATTACCTAATTATGGTTAACTAATTATCTAATTATGGTTAACTAATTACCTAATTATGGTTAACTAATTACCTAATTATGGTTAACTAATTACCTAATTATGGTTAACTAATTACCTAATTATGGTTAACTAATTACCTAATTATGGTTAACTAACGACCTAATTATGGTTAACTAATTACCTAATTATGGTTAAGTAATTACCTAATTATGATTACTTAATTAACTAATTATGATTAATTAATTAACTAATTATGATTAATTAATTAACTAATTATGCTTAATTAATTAACTAATTATGATTAATTAATTAGCTAATTATGATTACTTAATTAGCTAATTATGATTACTTAATTAACTAATTATGATTGATTAATTAACTAATTATGATTAATTAATTAGCAAGTGATGATTGATTAATTAGCAAGTAATGATTGATTAATAACCTAATTACAATTATTTAATTACCTAATTATGATTAATTAATTACCTAATTATGATTAATTAACTAACTAATTATGTTTCATTAATTACCTAATTATGATTAATTAATTAGCTAATTATGATTAATTAATAACCTATTATGTTTCATTAATAACCTAATTATGATTTATTAATTACCTAATTAGGATTAATTAATAACCTAATTATGATTAATTAATAACATAATTAGGATTAATTAATAACCTAATTATGATTAATTAATAACCTAATTAGGATATATTAATAACCTAATTATGATTAATTAATAACCTAATTATGATTAATTAATAACCTAATTATGATTAATTAATAACCTAATTATGATTAATTAATAACCTAATTATGATTAATTAATTAACTAATTATGATTAATTAATAACCTAAATAGGATTAATTAATAACCTAATTATGATTAATTAATTAACTACTAATGATTAATTAATTAACTAATTATGATTAATTAATTAACTAATTATGATTACTTAATTACCTAATTATGATTACTTAATTAACTAATTATGCTTAATTAATTACCTAATTACGATTATTTAATTACCTAATTATGATTAATTAATTACCTAATTATGATTGATTAATTAACAAATTATGTTTCATTAATTACCTAATGATAATTAATTAATTAGCGAATTATGATTAATTAATAACCTATTATGTTTCATTAATTACCTAATTAGGATTAATTAATTACCTAATTATGATTAATTAATAACCTAATTATGATTAATTAATAACCTAATTAGGATTAATTAATTACCTAATTATGACTAATTAATAACCTAATTATGAGTAATTAATAACCTAATTAGGATTAATTAATAGCCTAATTAGGATTAATTAATTACCTAATTATGATTAATTAATTACCTAATTATGATTAATTAATTAACTAATTAGGATTAATTAATAACCTAATTAAGGTTAATTAATAACCTAATTATGATTAATTAATTAACTACTAATGATTAATTAATTAACTAATTATGATTAATTAATAACCTAATTATGATTATTTAATAACCTAATTATGATTAATTAATTTACTAATTATGATTAATTACTTAACTAATTATGATTAATTACTTAACTAATTATGATTAATTAATTTACTAATAATGATTAATTACTTAACTAATTATGATTAATTAATTAACTAATTACGATGATTAATTAATTAACTAATTACGATTAATTACTTCACTAATTATGATTAATTAATTAACTAATTATGATTAATTAATTAACTAGTGATGATTAATTAATTAATTAGTTATGATATTAACTAATTATGATTATTTAATTAACTAATTATGATTATTTATTACCTACTTACCATTAATTAATAACCTAATTATAATGAATTAATTAACTAATTATGATTCATTAATTAAATAATTATGATTAATTAATTTGCTAATCATGATTAATTAATTAGCTAATAATCATTAATTAATAATCTAATTACATTTAACTATTTACCTAATTATGATTAATTAATAACTTAATTATCATTGATTAATCAACTAATTATGATTAATTATTTAACTAACTAATCATTTCATTATCTAATTACATTTAAAAAAACCATACTATTTATAAAATACAAACATTATATACTAATTCTATAAATTAAACAACTAAATTATTAAATAAAACTATTAAATAAATTTAAAGAAAGATTTACCTCAAATTTGTGACGACGTAGGTACACCGGCATAGCAACCGAAGAGGCAAGGCTTCACCGCAACCGAAGAAAGCAAGAAAAAAGTTTGAGAGAGAGAGAGGAAGGGAGGGAGGGAGGAATGGGGGTGGGTGAGGTAGGAAGTAGGAAGTGAGGAATGGGGTGGGGGGCGAGCGTCCTATTTATAGGATAGGGGGGGGTTTCGGCGCCACTTCAAGTGGCGCCGAATTCATTGGGAAGAAGGGTGCAGCGCCACTTCAAGTGGCGCTGCACGGTTTGGATTTCTTTTTTCAGCGCCACTTGAAGTGGCGCTGAGCTCTTTTTCCGCCAAATCGGTGGAGCGCCACTTGAAGTGGCGCTCCAATTCCAAAACACTTGAGCGCCACTTCAAGTGGCGCTCAAGAGACCCACTTACCTAATTAATTCAACGTTTGACCCATTAAAAAAAACCCATCCGGCAAAATTATCCCCTACATATCCCATCTCTCATGCAGCTCCCCTTTCCCTGTTGGATCCTGCTGCACACCCTAGGTGGCCGACCCCCTTGTGCGACACCCTCCTCCTACTAGTATAGCCGACCCGCGACGCCCTCCTCTTGCTGCACCAACAAAACTGTGGAGCCCTTCTACTACTCCAAGTGAAGCTGCTCGCCCTTGTTCCTCCCTGCGTCATCTGACCACCGCAACATCGCCTATGAACCACTATCAGGCCACAACCAACACCTCTCAACCTCCTCCTGTCACGCTGCAACCATCTACCCCCTTCACGACCGAGGGTCCTCGATATGCCTCTGCATTGCTACTTCTGCCCAGCCGGCATGCGTCCCAACTGATGTCCCTCTCAAACTGGCCATCGATCGTCTTCTCCCCCTCCCTTTTTACAGAAACTGCCTTGTGCCCATATGACAATTCATAATGCACTACACCCCCTTCTGCTTTGGCGTGAACCACTCTCGGAGTATGCGAAGACCACCTCGGGTCTTATTCTTGAGTGTTTAGATATCCATTGTTGATGGAGATGCAGATTGACATTGTTTCAGTTCGTTTCCAACATCCAAGGTATAGACATATACTCATTGTTTTCTTTCACACTTATTAAATGGTGTTTGATGGGTGTTTTTTTTTTCTTCCGTCAATCGTTGTGTAGCGCGTCGAATGTTGCGGTGAGTTTTTGGTGGTTTTCGATAGAATTGTCAAGCGCTAAGTATTAAGATTGTTTTCACCTTTGAGGAAGGATCCCATTTCACATCACATTTATTTTTCAGCTTATATTGATTGCTTCCATTTTGATTTCCCACACTCTTAGAATGATAATTGTTATTGTTTCTTTGAATAATTGGTTTGGGATAAATTAGATAGTTTGAGGGATATCCTTTGTATGCTAAAATTAATTTTCTTATTTAATTGAGTCATCTTGTTCATGGATTTTATGTAAATGGTGTATAAAAGGTATATGTTGATGTTTAATGTGTGTTGGTTCTAAATTAGTATTTGAAAATATTTTTTAAATTTCTTAAAATATTTATTGGATTGTGGAGGTGGTGAAATTTTTGTTTATAAAATGTTGGGTGTGAATTTTTTTTATTTTAAAGAGGGTTTTGGGTTGTTTATAAGGGATGTTTTATAAAACCATTTTAATGGTTTATTTAACTATAATAGAAAGTGACAGACATGTTTTTGGGATCAATGAGGGTGTTTTTGTTTCAAAAAAAGTATAATTTGATTTTGTGGTGTTTTAAGTCTTAAAAATGGGTTTTGCACACTAGGTGTTTTGAGTACTTAATCGTATAAACCTTTTGGATATTAAATATGTGTTTCTTATTTATATGGTGTGCATGAGAGATGAAATGGGTTTTGAAACGTGTGTCTAGTAGGGATGGTGGGGTTTGTGTTGTTACATAATAAATGAGCTGCTTTCATGATAAATGTTGCAAGGTCGTTTTTCCATGTAATTAAAAAGGATGATATTGGGAAATGTTTTTGAAATAATTTCTTCGACTTTTAGTAAATGGTTAAATATTATAAAGCTAAAGGCCCATTTGGAATCTTAAAATAACTATTTGGAAAACCCATCTTGAATTAGGTCCCCGACCTAGTCATTGATTTTTAGATGGGATGGTCCTCTATACATGACCTCTCCTATTTGTAAATATCATAGGGTGGGGGGATAACCCTGAGGTAGTCAGGGTGGTGCCAGTTAGTGTGTGTGGGTATATATTAGTGGCATGTTATTTGAAATATAGGGCACACCCTCTTGATACCTATACACGGTAACCTATCATAACGAAGAGTTTTACTGAGAACGATTGCTGCACTAGTTTAGATTAAGTACGGGCTAGTTGCCCATATTATAGAGGTGTATGGTTATTATTTATATGGGATTGGGCCCTTCCATCCGGCCAGGTGGAGCTAAAATTAGGCATTAGGGCGTTATGACTTCATCGAGAGTTGGCATGCCTTTAGGAATAGTCACATGTATTAGTACATTCTTGTTTTCCATTGAGTTTCTAGGATTTCTAGTGTTCCGATGACACTAATATGGTTAGTACCATTTCACTCACCATATTTAGTGATACCAATTGTTCATAGTTTTGGTGTTTTCTTATAAAATTTTAAATGTGTTATTACTATAGATCTTTTCATGAAAATTGTTTTATACGAACAATCATTATTTCCTTTGTCACTTTTATATAAAATGAATGATTCGTTTTTAGACTCCCTTCTATTCCTCATCTTGTAAATTATTTTAAATGTGATGGCAATGGATTATGACTGTGATTTGTTTACCATAAAAATGATATGTTTAAAAAATTCTATATTCATATATTGTATTACAAAATTGAAAATTGATGTTTTCTTTATTTAAGGGATGTGCACTGGGAATAGAATTAGTTGGGCCTACCTATTGAGTTTTAATACTCACGCCTATAGTGTTTTCATGTTTTTAGTCTCTCTTTCTGGTTTCATATGTGGTTCAAATCGCATTGGGTGATGTTTGGTTTCAGTATTGGAGAGTAACCCATGGGTTTACGTGGAGTCTTAGTCGTGGGCAAGTGAGTTGCGTTTTTGTCGTTCATTTCTCTCTTTTTTTTTGTGCAGTTTGGTTTTTCATTTAGCTACTAGTTTTATTTGATTATCATTATTTTTTGTTTATATATTTATATATTGTATTTATTTTATGGGAAAAATCATTCCAAAAAATTTAGTTTTGATTCCCAACAATCATTGACAGCCCGTAGGGATCAAGAATTCCCCTCAGTCCATGTCCCAGGCCGCCATGGGTGACTGGTTCAGGGTCGATGCAGGTTTGTTTATGACATTTAGAATGAAACTCCAAATTACATTTCTTATCACCATATCCATGGGGACATTCTCCAAACTCCATAACCACTTTGAGAGCACATCATGTGACATCTTCATAACCCCGAATGTCCCAAATTGCAAGATCTATTCGAAGGTATGGTTTTAATCCACTATATAATATATCAATATTTAGATAATTATTGATATCATATACCAAACTGTACCTATCATGCCTTGTGAAATTCACTTCGTAGTTCGTGATATATTATCTATCCTTTTTCATTATCTCCATGAAGTCTATCATCATATTTTTAGGATGATTTCATGGGAAACACATGTTAAGAATCATTTTCATAATGAATTATCACCCCATATCTTTAATTTCATCACTCATCTTGGAGTTAATATTCAAATAACACCATTTATAAGCCTCTCCATTGATAATATAAAAGACCAGAGTCACCTTCTCCTTCAATGAATAGTGATCCATATAAATGATCTTCTCTATTGAGTTGACCCACTATTCTTTAACAAGTGGATCGAAAGATACACAAAATTTTGGTGGCCATTGCCCTATAAAACAATCAACATAAAGTTTCTACATATTATTTAAAGGAGTAAATTCCACATTATTCAGGTTATTATTCATAACCTGATTCCACCAGTTAAGAATTACTTTGATTATTTTAACTCCACCTCCCAGAGCATTGGGGATGTCATTCTGGGAGTTGATGTATTTTACCTTGTATGGGTTGTTGGCATGTTTTCTCATTATTCCCACCATTCTCATAAATTGAAATTGTAACAAGAAAAATAAGAAAAAAATTCATGAATAAATAATGTATTATTTTATACAATTATCACTAAAAACATATCATGTGGGATCCCTTTGTTTTTCAAAGATTTTTTTGTTCTTACATATTCTTAGTCACATACTAGGGTTTTCACTATGGTTCTCTAATCCTAATTCCCAAATTAACACAACCATGTTTTTGATACCAACAGTAGAGACCCTAATTTTTTTATGTATAATCAACATAATTTTAATGATAAAAAACATAAAAAATTTACACAATGTGGATCCAACGGTTCAGTATCTTATGGGAAATAAGAATATATATATCTTTTACAACCTAAAACATAAAAATGTATTTAAATTTTAGTTCCATAACTTCATATAGGCCATTGGGTTCTTCTTATACATCATATAACCTGAGGAAATACAAAAAAAGGGGTGAGCTAAAAGTCCAGTAAGAGGTTAAGTACATGATACAATACAACATTGGGATAACATAATCAATATCATCATATCATAGGAATAATATCATAAACATGATAGGAAAAATTAATAAAAGTACATAAAAGTGGAATTCTATAAAAATGAAACATTTTGTCTTACTTCATAACTAAAACACATAGTTCTGAAAAAATCTTGCACTATGTTTACACATATTTTAGATTAACACTAACGATTAATCACATTACCCAATGCATTAGAGCAATATATAATTTTGCGTTCTCTCATCACATCATAACGTTTACATTATCTTGCATGACATATATAATGTATATAAAGCGTGGACATAAAATTCCAATAAAAATGAAGTGGTTTCAATTCATTGATCATACATTCATACAATTTATGTTCAAAAATGAATGCTGTACTAACATACATAGTACAAGAACCATTATCCTTGAGTGAGATATAAATGGTCTATTTTTTAAAGAATAAATCCTCTAGAAAAAACTGTGTTTTTCATAATATCGGGTGGAAAAAATTAATATCCAAAAAAAGATAAGATAATGATGAATAAATTATTTTTAATGAATAATCATACTGAAAATGGTGTGAAGGAGGGAAAACATAGAGAAAGAAATTTTGGTTCAAGAATTCACCTTTCCTTATTTCAGAATGCCTTATTCACTTTAATGACCTATATAATCTCATTAGATTCATTAATTAACACATAAAGAAACGTTTATATATTTAATTTTATTATTATGGTTTTATTATATACTTTTTTGGTTCATTGGATTAGTGATAGAGTTTAAATTCATTATTCCAGAATTTTGTTTTTATTAGTTTCCATGAATGATTCTTTGGTACAAATGAATGGAAGTTCGTGTAGAACGTCGATTCAAAACCATAATTTATATTTCATAACAATAATTATCTTAAAAGAGTTTTGGTGACCATATATTGAATTTTTTTATATACCATAAGTTTTATTTAGTAGATTAAATTTAATGATAATCCTTTCTTGTCAATCTGGGTGGTTATTGGTTCACAATGAACATGTTTTGTTTTATTTTTTAGTATTATATATAAATATTATTTTCGTAACCTAAAAGTTATTAAAAATAAATATTAAAAATATTTTTATTCATTTTATGGTTATATAGATATCTTTAAAGGCATTGAAGGTAAATGTAAGTGCGTCACACATGATGTTGGTAAATTAACACATCATGTGCGATGATTTCATTTTAATAAAAAAAGGGTAAAGGGAAGTGTATAGAAAATAATAATATATTAAACTGGTGTCATAAAATTATATTAATCATTATATAGTTATCAGGACCATTCAATAATATAATTTATGCTTATGTGAAAAAAAAGAAATGGAATTTGAATGGAATTTGAATGAAAAGAGAGTGAGAAATTACATCTGGAATTCTCTTCTTGAGATCCCCCTCAAGTCACCTAGGATTGGTTTTTGGCTAAGACTAGGAGATTATCGACATGTTTTAAGGGATAATGATGATTTTTTGGATGAATTTACATAAGGCTAGAAGATTTATATTTGTGAAGAAATGAGGTTGTGGGGGGTGGTATTTGTAGTGCATGGAGGGGTGTTTGATCAATATTTAATCAATTAGTTTATTTATTTTCTTCAAGATATGAAATAGTTATTTTTACATGACTAAATATAGAGCATAGGGAATATGAGTTCGATCCAATGTCCATTTACATCTGCCATCACAAAATCATGATGCAAAAATTCATTTATTTAGTACATTTCGTAAACTATAAAATTTCACTATTAAAAACAATAAAATATTATAGAAAAATTCTAATAATTAACCATAAGAATTTTTCGATCTGTAGAATTAAAAATGAACTCCATTTTATGAACATAATTTTTTAAATATGAGAAATTTTATTTTTATTTAAAATCAAAATTTATATGAAAAATGAAAATTTTAAAATTAAAAATACTTTTCTAATCATTTTAAAAATTAATTAAGATCTGCTAAAATTATAATATATTCATAAAAAATAAAAATAATTTCTTATGAATATATTTAATGAAAATATATTTTCTATTAAATAATTAAATTAATCATTACATATTCATGAATTGCAAAAATACCAACTATATAATATACATATATAATATTATCACTTATAGGATGGAAACATTATATTTATACTATAATTGGTAAGGTTCCTTTTCAAGTGGCTAATTTACTATTCATAAGGGTCATATTACTATCCATAAAGGTAATATTAATATTCATAAAGGTATGTTACTATTCACTAAATATTTTGTTTTTCCTATCAAACTCCAAACATCATACTAATCGCAAACTTGTATATCATATTTTCACAATTCAAATCACAACGGTGCAAAATGTATGTTTATTGGTAACATATAATTTAGTATTTCATCTAATCATGATGTGGTACTGTGTTTCCAAAAAGTATTTTATGCAATTATACTATATGAAATTATTATAAAAAGGGAGAAATTTCATTGATAAATGTTTTGGTTGATACAACTATTCCTCTTCTGCAAGAAGATTGATGGGTCGATACACTATTGTTTTGATTATCAGGATCTCAACCTAAACATGAAAAAGAACAAGTATCATTTTCCCTAGATTGTTGAATTGTTTGATAATCTATTTGGACCATAATAATTCTCCACCATGGAACTGCAGTCGGGATATTACAATGTTATGGTGATGAAGGAGGAAATCCCCACGACAATTTTTCGTACACGTTACTGGAAAATGTGTTCATACGTATTCCATTAATACTCACTAGTTCCCTCACAAACATCATTGATTTGATGAACACAGTGTTTACATATTACAATGACATATTTGAAGTAGTATTTATTGATGATATTATAATATACACCAAAAAAAGAGCTAGATGAGGAGTTTTTGAGCACTGTGGTAAAAATATTCGAAGAGAGAATATTTATGAAATGTAAATAATGTGTGTGTTTTGTTGAAGAAAGTATCAAACTATTATAAATTAATCATAATATATGAGATATATGTGTATCTTACAATTAAAAAATAAAATTGTAAGGTTGGATGAGGCCAACATCCGTGATGGATACACATAGATTCCATGGATTAGATGGATATTATCCCCAATTTTTTTAGAACATTTTCATTATTATTTGACCCTATTACCAAGATAACATGGAAGAGAGCCATGTTTTCTTGGACTGATGAATTAGAATAAAACATCAATAACTTGAAAAGGAGTCTTATCACTATCCCTATTCTCACACTATAAATATGTGGAGATCAATTCATAGTATTCAATGATGAGTTGAATAATGGATTGGGATATGTGTTGATGAAAAATGAAAATTCCCTAGCCTATGATTCAAGGTAGTTGAATATTAATGAATAGAACTATCCAACAAATGATTTGGAGTTTTTTGAAGTACTGTTTTCTTTGATAATAATGGGAAATTATGTAATTGGGGATAATTGGGATATATATATGGATCACAAAAAGTCTCAAATATACATTCATATATAAATAGATGAATATGTTCCATATAAGATGGTTAGAGAAAATCAAGGTATATGACTTCCCAATTTTATACCATTTTAGTAAATAAAATAATATTTAAGAGGCTTTGTGTAGAAAGGATCCTACAAATTTTATCACTGATATGATCTGAGAAGGACCCAATGTTCATTGAATTGAAGAGGACAGACATTGTAATAATTAAGGAAGGAACGTCATCAATCCTTTCACAAATTATTCCCCAACCATCTCATATGGAATGGTTACTGTATTCTCAAAAAGTTGATGTGGGAATTTAGAAGAAATTATTAACTATATGAATATAATAATCCTCAGTGATAAATGTTAATGAATAATGAAATGTGAGATTTGGGAAAATATGATTTCTTCCAACAAATCCCATGTTAAAGACAGAAATATTGGATGATGCATATAATTCAACATTATCCATTCACCGAGGAAAAAAATGTTGTATCAAGATCTCCAAGAACACTATTGGTGGAACAAAATGAATATTGGGATCTTTAAATATACATAACAGTTTTTGTCATGTAAACTAGTAAAAGATTAAAGGATGACGTCTATGGGGATATTTCATCCTTTAGTCATACTAATATGGATATGGGAAAAAATCAACACGAACATTGACACTAGGCCTCCGAAGACATCTAACAGAAACAAGGATATCATATTTTTTTAGATCACCTTAAAAATACTTTACACTCCATAGTGATTATGTAGGGTTTATCAATGGGTCAACAAATATAGATATACATCATTAAAGTGGTGAGGCTATATGGAGTACCACTATTAATTTTGTTTGATTAAGAATTATAATTTACCTCTGAAATTAAGAAAAAGTTCTCAGTATTCTATAAACATAATAATGAAGATTAGCATGCATTATCCCCTAAAACTAATTTCCAATCTATGTAGTCTATCTAAACACATGAGGGTATGTTGAGAGAATTGTCAATTTTTTTCAAAGAATTATATGACCAATATCTACCTATGGTTGAGTTCCCTAAAAAAAAAATACTTCCCACTCATCCACCGAAATGGATATATTTGAATATATTTAAAAGATGAGGTGAAAAACAAGTACATGTGGGGATGAAGTTTGAACTAAAATAGAATGGTCCTGAAATTAACGAGGAAATTATGTAAAAGAATAAGACCATTCAGTGGCACCTCAAAGCTACTCAAAGTCAAAAATGATTTACGATGAAATTCATCGAAAATACACAGTGTTTGATGATGGATACATGATATTCCTCTACATATCTGTAAGAAATAAAGTTACTATATTTGGGAAAAATGGAAAACATTTTCCAAATTCTATCAGTCCTTTTGATATCCTTGATCACATGTGAATGGCATCCTATCGAATAACACTCCTATCAAACATATCTCATGAATATGATGTATTCCATGTACCACTTCCAAGGAAGTATATACCAAACCAATCACATTTACTGCATCTAATGGTGGTACAATTTGAGAATTATCATTCATATGAATAATATATAGTGAATATAATAGATCATTATGAAAAATTTCAATGAAATAAGTTAATTCATCATTTCAAATTGACGTGTAGAAACCGGTTGTTTGAAGTCAAAATGTGAGAACTAGAGGATTTTATGAAACAATGTCACCGTCATCAATTCTAATGTTGGAAATGAAAATTTATAGGGTAAAATTTAATAATGGGCAAAGATTGTAATGACCCAAAATGTTAAAATTAAAATTCCCCTTTTATTTGGTTAAATATATTCTGATATAATATGGTTAAAGAATACCAATTAAAAAAATTTATTCTATTATGGCCATTGGAATTAATTAACATTAAAGAATCATTATCATTGATAATATAGTCCTTGAATTGTTATCAAATGGTTATTATAAACATAGGATTTTAACAAATCCAATTAATATGAAAAAATATGTGGTGTCCGAAACTAGTAAGATTGTATCCTATAAAGACAACTTATTAAACCATCTGAGTAAGATAAAATTTCTATTTCTTCCCCTTGACCAATCCCATTCATAGATCCAATAATTTATGTATATACAAAATAATTTATGGGAGGAGTTTATGTACGTCTAGATCATAGCCCAAACTATGTTCACCTAACCGCCCAATGAAATCCCAACCATCGCACACCTTAATCTTATTGTGTTTATCAGTGTATTTAAGGGTTATGTATCAATATCCTATAATTATGAGTATTTATATTATATTTTATAAAATAATGAATATATTTTCATACAATTGTAATTTCATTATAAATTATTTTTATTTTGATACAATAAAGAAGAAATAATATTTTAGGGTCATGTCCTAATTTAATTAAAGAAATTATATCAATGAATGTTTTTTTAAATTTAATAATATTTTAGTAAAAAATTATTATTATTTAATTTTTAATAAATATAAATGATTACATACCTTTTTTATGTCAAATGTGCCTTTAATAATAATTCAAAAACTGTTATTTTCAAAAAAGACAACACTTTCAGTAAGCATCGATTATTATTTTAAAAGTAAAAATTAAATTATTTATAAAATTATTTATTTAAAATAAATATTATTTTTGGAGTAATAACATAAAAATTAATCAACGGTGAATTTGTTATAATTTTCATAGACAATCGCTTTTTAAGGTAAAAAATAAATAAAATTTTAAAATAAGTTATATATTATGACATAATAATGACCCAAATGCGATGTAAAAAATTACTATAAATAAGTTCCAAAACAAAATATATGTTTTCACAATAAAAAAATTTCATTTTTAGACTATATTATTTATTTGGTAAATCACTTATGAATCATCAAAAACCTATAATATATTACATGGGTTGGAAATCATTTATTTAAGAGTGTGACTCTACCCCACATAATTAATGAAATTATTCAACTAAAATAGGAACATGTATATAAAAAATAAGAAACAAATACCTTCATTAGAAAAAAAATAATGGGATCGTTTGGAGTTTTCAAAATTATATTATGTAGACCTAAGATCCTAAATAATAAAGAAATCCCCCTTGTTTACAATATAATCCGACCCAATCTCCCATTTATATTCACTCTAACACCATGGAGAATTACCACAATCTTACATAGAATCCCAATAGTACTTCCATGGCACCCTTGGCTCTCAGGAATCCCATTCGAAGCCTTATTAGTGACACACCCAAGTAAGAGATACTTTACTATCGTATTATATAATGATTTCCTTTTATGTTTTGTATATTACATTCAAATTTAATATTATTTTAAATGTTCTTCCATATCACTCTTACTGACCATTTGATTTATAAATTATTGTACCCCTTTCACTCTCACATTTACCAAATAATTTTTATTATGTAAACCATTTACCATGATGAAATTTTGTAAGAGGTCATTCCATTATTTTCATAATTTATGTTTCTTAAATACAAAATGACATATATTTTCATTTAGTAATTTTGGGAAATGTCATTCCATGTGAATATTTCATCCAATTTCATTTCTTTAGTTGAGAGACCTATATAAATCTCATCAGCCCTTTCTATTAATTATTATATGATGTTTCTATTCTGAAGAAATATCACAAAATTTTCAATACCAAAAGTTTTTGGTAGTGAATACCATACACATTTCCTATAAACTCTACTCACATTTATGAACATATAATTATATTATAGAGGAATAAAAAATGATTATTCCATACTATTTGATAATGAAATGAATTATGATGTTTAATGAATCCAGGTTGTATCACCTATGTGGAAGATTTAAACATGAGTATGAAATTAATATGATGGGTGTGTCAAGAATGTGCTCTAATGTATTGGGTGATTTTAGGTATCATGATACATCATGTTGGGATATACAACAGTCCTAATTTCCTTATGAGACATTACCCTCCCTGATTTTTTGGTGGGTTTATTCAAAGCATGTGATTATTATGATGTGTTTTAATTTGTTTCCATATTTTTCATGTTATTAATATCATGATATATCATGCATCATTGTAAATTTAATGATTCACACTATTATTATTACCTATTCATATCCATATTTTTAACATGTATTATTCTATTAATGTTATGACATGTTTCTTCCATTTATGGTTTTTTATATAACCCATTTCATATGTTTTTACCGAGGTTATTCAAGATGTTTTGAATGATCTATAAATTTATGAAGCATGTTAATGTTGTTTTTAATTACATTGTTGCATCCCAAGTAATTTTCTGTTATGCTATGTACCTAATTCCCAAAGACACTAGTCCTCTCGATCTTGGGGTTGTATTATATGTAATATTATTTAACAAAACATATAGTACTGTTAAATAATGTTCATAGTTGTAACACTTTTTATACGAGGTTTAATTATTTGACCCCTTTTCCTATATAATATATTCCATGTGGTTTAATCTTTATATTCTCATCCACATTATATCTACATGTTGTAGTCTGAAATCACTTCCCATATAGATCGTAATATGGTAATATTACAAATCTAAAATGGAAACTTTTTTATAGGAGAACTCCATTAGGGGATTTTTATGGTCGAATTATACATGGAAATCGAATAAATTTATTGACCCAAACAAAAAAATTACATATTCTTATTACATTATGCATGAATTCAATTTCATAAATCCAAATACTTATTTAGGTTTATATTTTTAGTGTGTTTAGTCATATGTAATATATAAAAATTCCATAGATTTCCAATGTGGATAATTTTAATCAGTATCCATTTCCCCACTGTATAAAACATTTAATTTATAGCATAATTTTATTAATGAAAAATCATGATAATTTTCAAAATTAATAATTTTTCCCTAAAAATATTTGAGACCTATGGAAAAAATTTAATTGTTTTATGAGAAATATATATTATAATATAATACTATGATTAAAAATATATTACTAAAGTGAAAAACAAAAAACCTAATACATGAAACTTCCTCAAAAAATATACCTTTGTATTAGATTATAGAATCATTTTTTCATTTAAAATAATATTGAAATTAAATTTTAATGTCAATGTATTTCTAGGAAAACTCGTCATTATGAATATAATAGTAATGTTGCTATATTTGTACATATTCATTCTAAAACAATTTCAATACCCATAAAATTTTATTAAATATACTGAACAATTCAAATTAAATTATTCTAAGAAAATATTCATTACCGAATTATTTGGATAAATGTTTTGGATCACCCATCACATGAGAAATACTGGTCTCATCTATGGTATATAATGTGAAATAACCATACATAAACATTGAAAAATCCCATAAAATAAATAAAACCCTTTAAAAACCCCTTTCATAACTATATACAATATAGTTTTTGATATGAGTATATATTTTCTTCATAAAATCCATTTTAAATGTTTAAGTGCCTAAAAAAGGAAACATGGTTATTCCTAGATGAAAACATAAAATATTATAATTAAATCACAACCCTAAATAATTTTTATGGAGAAATAAAATGTATCCATTTATTTATACATTAAAATTTAATATCACTCTTTTTTCTTTAAAAAAACGTGACAGTTTTCAAAAAAATTATTCATTTTGAAAGCCATTGAATAGAAGAAAATAAATAACTTCATAACGATTTATTTCCAATAAAATTACAATCATAAATTCCTTTCTATGAAATCAAAACGAATGATATAAATTTTGAAATTAAAAATTAAAATATGGTTTTTAAAAGAAAGACACTTATTTTGAGTCCAAGAAGACATATATGTGTTTATCTTCCTGAAAATTAATAGTTTACTTATTTAATTTATAATGGATACAGTATGATAATATAAATATTATTATTTAATATATAAACATTATATACAAAATTAGCTAATAATTTTAATTCAATTTGGGTGTTTTGATAATATTTAGCTAATCATTCAAAAATGAATTTTTTTGGATGAATACGATCAAAGATGAAATTAATAGAAAATATCCATGCAAAAAATAATTTCGTAAAAATAATTTTGATATGTCATTTCTACTTTTATTAATTATCATGAGTGATAGTTATTATAATTATCCACTTCATATACACAAATATTGTAGGTCATATATATGTCTGAAAATTGTTTAAATTAGAAAAAATTCATTTTGAATAGAAGTTTTGTACTAATTGTCATTTATATATAGATCATAATATCATAAATAACAAATTATTTAATTTAATTAAATTATAGAAATAATTAATGTCATTTGAAATTGATTAAAAGAATAACATTTCTTCCTAGAGGAGGTCATCCCCAAATAATCACAAATGACGTTACCTTTTTTCAGTGAGTGCAATGGTAATATAGAAAGTAATATATTCTCATATCTAAATGATAAAAATGATATAAATATCATAATTATATCATATATATCATATATATTGAATACCATAAAATATATTCCCTTCAATTTAATGTGTTGGTGAAAAAAATAATCATATTTCATCTAAATATAGTAGTCCTCCAATAAAATGTGTTACATTATTGTATCTCCCAGGGAATTGAATGTAAAATGTTGTATACAATTTTATAATCAAATAACTCTAATAAAGTTTTAAATATATTATATATATATATAATCAATAAATATTAATCACCATTAGATGAGGATATGGTAAAAGAATTATATCGGTTCCGGATGAGGTAGTCCCCCACACAAAAGAAAGATATTTTTATTTCCAAATTAATTAAAGAGGAGATGGAAACATTTTATCAAATTAATCTAATAACATCTCATAATATGGGATAAAATGGGGGTCTGATTGTTGCATTGTTGAATTATATTTAATAGAGTTTGGATAAGAAAAAAACCACATTGTTATGAATAATACATCTTATTCAGAAAACCACATGAGTTTTTATAGAAAAATATTTCCACGAATGAATTTTAAATCAAGAAATGTCCTCATGATATGTAGTTTTATGTAGAGACAAGATTTGTTAAGGTATTTACATTTTCAAATGGATTTGAACTTGTAAGGAGGAGAATAGGGGGTGTGAGTATTTATATGTTTTGGGGAGGAAAGAATTTTAAATTTTTATATTAAAAATTGATACAAACATTTTTTGTAGTATCCTAAAAAGTCAACGCAAGTATTTAATTTTTAATAAATGTTTATTTCATGTATTTTTTATAATTAATAAAATATGAACTAATTGTTTTCAAATATATAACCATTCATGAAATTGATTTATTTAATATATTTGTATTAACATATATTATTTTATAATATTTAGAATGACAATAATATTAATTATGTATAATATTTCAAGAGATAGTGTTCTATTGAATATATTTTAGGGAAAACATTTTAATTTTTTATTATTATTTATATATATGTGTTATAATTTAAAAAATTTGAAATAAAATAAAAATCAATATTATTTGGAAATATAACTATTAAATGATTAAATTTCCCATAATATGTATTCAACTTTTTTTAAAACCAATATTATATAAAAACATGCATGTTTTTATTGATAATTATGATTTTTATTTATTTTGATATGAAACTGTATCGTTTCCAATAGGATTTTTCTTATAGTATTTTTAATTTTAAAAAACATGTAATTTTTAATATTTATAAGATTTGGTATTAGTATTTCACATATTTTTTAAAATATTAAGAATAAGATAATACAAATAAAAATTGAATTTTTGGACATAAAATATTATTTATATTAATATATTTTTGTAAAAATTAAATGTATAATGAAATTTATTAATTAGAATATTGAGGAAAAATAATTTTTTAAAATATATTTAACAATAATTATGATATAAAAATTAAATATGTTTTATTTTAATTTGATTAATTAATTTTAGATATATTAAAATTGATTCTAGTCATCAGGCCAAAATGACCAAGCCCTTCTATAAGACTTATTGGGAGAAAACTCGTCCAATATGAAAAGTCAAATGTAAGAAGCCTACATGAAAGCTTGGGTAATCAAGAGTTCATAGTTCCTGAATGTTTTTCAATGTGACCAAAGGAAAACAAGGGACCAACCGGTTCAGATCATCCCTATATGAGTGGGTTAAGGTGTGGATGGGTTCTTCCACTGGTCTTGGATTCAGTGGCCAATTTCACTAGTTGAGTTAATGAGGTCCCCCAAAACCACCATAAAATAAATAGTGGATTATGTGTAGTTGGTTACTAATCTTCTATATAAAATTGTATTTTACAATGTTTTTTCTATCAATATGATCTCGTTCATCTGATTGGTTCGTGCATAATTTGTTAAAAATCCCAAACAAAATTTTCATTCCCCTACCTCTACATTCGAAATCAATGCTATAATACCTCCTTATGTAACTCCTTAAATGCCTGATACTGACATCTTATTGATATTACTCTCCAAAAAATGAAATAAATCTCTATTGTATAAGACCTTCACACAAATCACCACTATTATCGACCTTCTAGTATGTGGATTCCAGTGACGGTTTATGTGGGTCATTTTGATGGCTTGAGAATACTCATGAAATGTGTCTATTAGGTCTAAGAATACACACTTTCTATCTCCGTATGTAACATTTTTCATGTTCAATGTTTCAATTTTCTACTATTGTATATTTTTAAAATTTAAATATGTTTTTATTTTTGAAATTTATGGATATTTATGTGGTTATAACTCAACTAAAAAGAATATTAAAAAAAATTGGATTTTGAAGATGATAGAATCAAAATGAGAAATAAACACATTGTAAAATATTTTTTTTAAAATTAAGCACATAGGTATGATAACTGATGATGAGTAATGAATAGTGAACCTATAACCTAATATAGAAATTTTCCTAAATCTTGAACTTCTGGGGGCCTCTCACATTTAATAATGTTTTACAAATATAATTATATTATATAAATAGGTTATAATTTTCAACATAATGTTTTTAGAAATTCTCAAGGAGAAATCTATGTTGAACAATATTTGGTTTTTGATTATTAGCTTCATAAATTATATAAGGAACTAGCCTTAAAACATTACATAATCTAGAATTAATTGAATAATTTCTAGTGATGATATTTTTAGGTTTAGAGTTTTTGAGAATTAGGCCATAACTATTACATTAAATCTCAATAATTACAAAATAGATACTTCTAATTAGTTTCCATTTTTTCATGAAATAAAAACTTTTGGAAAAAAGGAATCATGTCTAGTTCCATTTTTGAGACAACATGACTTTTCCTTGATCCCATCCTTGACCCTATTTATCTTTATGTCCTATGAAAAACATTTCAAAACTTTGGATGAGCATAAAAATCATAGTAATAGATTATAAAACAAACAATGAAAACATTATTTAATCAATAAATATATTACATAATCGCCTTAACATACCTCTTGAAATAATATGATTTATGAATCACACAAAAAATATAAATCATGAAGGTAACTTGATGCATCCAAATCATACTTACATTATAGCAATCACTACTACCTAGGGAGTTACATTTGGAATACCCATCACAGTATATTTCCTAAATATCTTAGGAAAAATAATCATGTTTACCTCTGACACATTACCCAATTCATTGGAGAGCACTCTCAGGCTCACCCACCCTTGGTTTATCACGGATCCACCCATATACATAACAATTCCCAAGAACCATTACATATTCGTCACACATAAAAAATATAATGGAATGATAAAATTTCTACATTTAAATAAAAATATATCATTTGAATATATTGACATTCCAAATCCATTATCAAAACTATTTTCAATAAAAAAATACATAACATCATATATGATATATATTTTCGTTTTAAAAACATTACAACCTCTTAAGGAAGCCATAGATCAAATAATAATTGCGGTAGAAGAAACGGTTGTTGTCACCGCTTACGTTAAAAGAAACAATATTTTTTTCATTAATAAAACACCTCCAAGAAATTTATTCCCTTTGAATGAAATGAAATTTCAAAGTTGTTTATACATAGTATAAAAGAAAGTCGTGTATAAAAACAAAATATACCTCAATGAAAGGAGATTGAGACGAAGTCCCTTACCTCGTGTTTGACATGACTTGTTCATTATTTATTCTCATGAATAATAAACTAAAGTTAATTTTTACTTTTTAAGAACTTTTTTCATGTGTATCATTCCTTTTAAATCACTTATTACCATGTTATAAACATTAGGTAATAATTTATGTTAATAACGGTCAATTTGTCGATATTTGGTACTTGAGTCAAAAATGGACTTCTAATAATTACAAGTTGTTCATGTGGTCAAAATATCATTATATTTTGAATGATATTCACGATTTAGATTGAGTATATATCATATATATCTATTATATACATGTATTTATAACAGTACGTAACATTTGAAGATAAGAAATGAAATGCACCATTCATGGAGAAGGCAAGTTGTGAAAACGCATGAACGCTACATTCATTTATATTTCTTATTTTAATGGAATTAAAATATAATGATTCATAGGTAAATTATAATTCCAGTATAATATCATATATAATATCATTAAATCGATCCTTTATACATCCCACATATGTCTTTATCGATTCATATCACATTAATGGGGTAGTAGTCCACAATTCCAAAAAGGAAATTATCGTGTTTACCCATAAAGGAAACCATAAAGATATGCTATAAATGAAAAATTAAATAGCATAAAGAAACCATATTCATAATATGCATCATATATGAATACAATTTCAAATTAATGGCCACCCTAAGAGGTGGTAGAAGATAATTGAACAATCATCGTTCCGTGAGGCATTACTTTTCCATCCATAGAAACAGTATGTTCTTTACCCAATAAATGGAGGTGTGTGTATGTTTAGTTAGAATAATTCTCATAAAAACATCATATTATATTTAGGATAATTGTGTTCTTATAAATTAAAAGAAATAAAAAGAGTTTAGGGGGTTGGAGAAGTAAAATAAAAGAAAAGAACTTAAGAGAAGACGTTGCCTTTAAATTTGGTAACTCCCATTTGTTTGAACCAAAATAGATTCTGGAAGTTCCTTATGACTAAGTTAAGTCTTCTAGGAGGAAGAGAGGTACCTTGAGAGATTTTTTGGGAAGGGTTTGGACAAGACAAGGTGCTGGAGAGGTGTGAGAAATGAGTTAGAGGTGGGGAATTTTTATAAGGGGGAGGAGGGACTCTTTTTGAATTTGTGAAAATATTATTTTATTATATTATGATTTTCAGTTTCTAAATGACCAAAACGTATTAAAGTCAAAGATAAGGTTCTCATGGTCGAAATAAAATCATCCAATAATAATTTGATAGGTTTTTATATTTATTTAATCTTTATAATATTATTTAATTAAATCAATTATAAATGAGGTAAACAGTGAATCGTTATTGTGTCATAATTAATTTCATATTTATGATGTCTAAATATTATTAATAAAATACCACTACGTAGGAAATATTTTTATCTTTCAAAAAAATATTTTTAGTCGAAAATATAACTTATATATCCCAATGTAATAATTAATTTACTAAAAGATATTTGTTTAAGTCATATTTGATTTTACTTAAAATTAATTAATATAAAGCGATTAATCACTATTAAGTGGCTCCATAGAGTTTCAAAATAGACCTAAGGATTCCCATGGTGGGCCATGACCGATCAAATAAGGATAGGACAAGTGATATTTTAATGTTTTGTTACTATGATATTCTTTTTACCTTGAATTGCCCTATTAACTTTAACCGCGGTAAATAAAAGTCAGATGTTACTATTCAACAAAAATATTTTCATTTTACTGAACCACATTTTAATTACTACTAACAACCATGTATGTATTATTTTTGAAATTTAATTTACAGAAGTTTTAAAATATCATTTAAAAGAAAAAGAAAGATTTTAACTACTACTTAGTGGTTTCACTTTTCATAAAAAATTGATGTTTTCAGAAAAATACCAAAAATTCAGCCTAAGATATATTTGATATTTTGAATTCAAAAATGATATCTATTTTACCAAAATAAAAGCATATAAGTTGGATTAATCAATTTAATATCATTTCCTATTTTCAAAATAAAAAGCGTGTTTTTAAGAAATATTTACTATCAAAAGATTGACACTTTTTTTGTCCAATTTTAAAGTGAAATTAATCCCAATTACAAAAATTGAATTAAATGGTAAAAATATAATCTATTAAAACTTTAAAACCTATTAAAAATATAATCTAACCATGTAAATTAATTATATTAAAATTCAGTTTGGAATTAAAATACAGTATTTTCCACTATTCATCAAAAATTGAATTTTATCAGAAAAATACCAAAATGTTACCCAAAGTGAATTTTGATGTTCTGAGTCTAAATAATAATACTATTTGGAAAAATATAAAATATAAAAGTGACCAAAACTACATTTAATGTGGGTTCACCATCAGAAGGTGGTATATCAACCTTATAAAGTAAATTATGCTTAAAACAAGATTCATTCATATTTTAAGCCTCTATATTTTATTGGTTAAACATAAAAACATTAAACAAACATGTATAATCATATTGTAGTTAGTTCTGTTGATTCCTACCAATAAAATGGCTAGTAATTTACTACCACATAAAATAATAATATTATATTATTATTGTGCAATGTAAGATTTAAAAGAATCCTATTGTTGTGTATTGGGTACGCCAGTGAACATAGAAACCCCTTTGATGTTAAATTAATATTTAATTCACAATATATTAACTAAAATGAAAATGTATTATTTCTTTATTTACTTGGGATGTTACATCCATCCCCCCTTTTAGAAATTATGTCCTTGCAATTTTATTCCCTTATCAAATAAGTTGGGATATTTATCCCTCATAGCATTTTCAGATTCCCACGTTGCCTCTTCAACCATATGGGTTTTCTACAAAACCTTTACCTAGTCAATTACCTTATTCCACAACACCTTCTCTCTATAGTCAAGAATCTGGACCGGTTGTTCCTAATAAGAGAGATTCCCTTCCAACTAAACTACCTATGTACTTAAAAAATGAGATGGATCTGGCATAAACATTATCAACATTGAAACATGAAATACATTGTGTACCTGGGACATACATGAATGTAAATCCACTCTATTTGATACTAATCCAACATTCTCTAGGATTTTATATGGTCCAATGAACCTCATACTCAACCTTCCCTTCTAACAAAATGCATCATAATTTTCCATAGAGAAACTTTGAGAAAGACAAGATCACCTACCTCAAATGAATGATCCTTCCTCCGATTATCCACATAACTTTTCTTCCACCTCTATGTTGTTCTCACGTGCTTCTGAAAAAATTGAACCTTTTCTGCCATCTCTTCTAGCAATTATGGTCCCATCAACTTTATTTTATCTACTTCATCCAAAAAAACCTGTAGTTCGACATTTCTTCCCATATAATGCCTCAAATTGAGCCATCTGCATTCTGGAATGAAAACTATTATTATAAGAAAATTCAACCAAAGAAATATGTAGGTACCAAAGTCCCTGGTAATCCGGTGAACAAGAAAATAAAATATCCTCCATGGTCTGAATTATTCATTCTTACCACCAATCTGGTTGCGGATGAAAAGCTATACTAAAATTTAATACATTACCCATCAACTTCTAAAGGTCATTCCAAAAGATAGAAGTAAACCTGGGATCATGATCAAATAAAATAGAGAGGGGAACACCATTCAACATGACTATCTCATTAATATACAATTGAGAATGTTGATCTTGAGACAATGTTTCTCAAATAAGAAGGAAATTAGCAGATTTAGTCAATCAATCAACAATAACCCCGATTGAATTATTACCACAAGATGTATTCGGTAATCACACATCAAATTCCATTGATATATTTTCACATTTACACTCTGGCACTGATAAAGACTGAAACATCCCCTTTGGTAATTGTCGCTCTTCTTTAACCTGTTGAAAAGTCATACACTTCACAGTAAAGTTTACAATATCTCTTTTTATTTCATCCCTCAAGTAACACTCATGAAGAACACTGTACATCTTCGTACTGACATGATGATTTTTAAACAGGGAACTATGAGCTTCAAATAACAATTCATTCTTCAACTGTGAATCACAAGGCACACATAATCTCTTTTCAAATCTCGAAACACAATCATTATCAATGATAATTTCCAGAAACATAACCTTCTGAACCAACTCAACCTTTTTCTACAACTCACTATCTTCCTTCTTCTATTTCTTAATTCTTTCTTAGAGAGATGATTTCCCTAACACCTAAAACAAAACCGATTAATTTCTTGCACTAAGAACTTCTATGCCAAAGTTCATAAAATCAAAAACCAAAGGATCTAGTTCCAAACATAGCATGGTTAATGAAGCATTTCATTTTTTCCTAAAGGAATCTGGAACTTTATTTGCTTTTCCCAGATGGTAAAGGATCATGCAATAATAATCCTTGATTAATTCTATCCATCTCCTCTATCACATGTTTAATTATTTCATAGTCAATATATAATTTAAACATTTTTGTTCAGTATATATTTCACATTTTTCTCCATAAAAATGATCCCTCCAAATTATTTAAGACAAAACAATAGAGGGTAATTCCAAATAATGTTTAGGGTAATTTAACTCATGAGGTTTCAATAGATGTGAAGCATAAACAATTACCAAATCATTCTGCATAAAGACAGAGCCAGGTCCATTCAACGAAGAGTCAATATAAATAAGATACTCCCCAATTCTAGAAGGTATTTCCAAACTAGATCATTTACCCATATTCTATTAAATTATTGAAAACAATCAACACATTATTTTTTCCAAATGAACTTAATACCTTTTCTAGTTAACTTAGTTAGTGGGATAGACAACCATGAAAAATTCTCAATAAACATCTGGTAATAACCTACCAAACAAAGAAAACTATGAATCTTGGTTATATTTGTGGGTCTTTGCCATTCTTCAACAACATTTGTTTTATCATGATCAACAGTTATGCCATTTTTTGAAATAATGTGGCCAAGGAATGAAATTTACTATATCCAAAACTAATAGTTTCTGAATTTCCCAAATATTTTTATTTCATTTACGGTTTGCAAGAAAACCCTTAAATGACTTTAATGATACTATTTACATTTATAATAAACCAAAATATCATCAATGAACACAACCAAAAACTTATCCAATAACTCACAGAAAATTCAATTCATAAGATCCATGAATACAGCAGGTGCATTTGTTAAACCCAAAGGACAATCTACAAATTCATAATATCCATATTTAGTATAAAACATGGTCTTTGGATTGTTTTATTCCTTTAAATTCAACTGATGGTACCCCAACCTCAAGTCAATCTTCAAAAAATACTGAGCTCCTAAGATCTAATAAAAAAAATCATCTATATGAGGAAAATGATACTTGTTCATAACAGTGTTGTTATTCAATGAACTATTATCATTGAAAAACCTCATTGAACCATCTTTCTTTTTTACAAACAAGGTAGGAGTACCCCATGGTGATGTTCTGGGTGAAATGAATCCATTATCAAATAACTCCTACAATTGCTTCTTAAACTCTAAAAGTTCAATTTGTGCCATTCAATAAGGGGGATTTGAAATTGGATTAGCATCAGGAACTAAGTCAACAGTAAATTCAACTTCTCAATCCGGTTTAATACCACGAAACTCATCAAGAAAAACATAAATGTTCTCATTTACTACTCACACATCATTAATCTAAACTGTTCCATTATTTTCAACTATATGTGCAAGATTACATTCCTTCCCATCTTTTACTAGTTTCAGAGCTTCCTGATATTTTATCAAATTTAAGGGTTAATTCTTTTACACAAACTAAAAATCATTCTGAAAAGAAACCTCTTTAGCTCTGCATTCAATCTTAACATTATAAACAGAATGTCAATCCATATCCAATATAATATCAAATCTACTAGAAGAAAAATAATATGGTTTTAAGGTAGATTCTTTCCACACCCAAGGATATAAAGTTTCTTATAATTTATTTTTGTCTCAACATTTATTCCAGCTGTTTTTGCTATAAGTTTAGGATTCATATCATGATATGAAATTCCTAATTAAATAGAAAACATCTCAAAAATGAAAAAATGTGTAGACCCTAAATCAAACAACATATTGGCATAATCTGAACAAACAAATAGTGTACCTGATACTATGTCTTTTGATGGCCCAACATCTGCTGAAGTAGTTGCAATGGATTTCCCCACCCTTTTCAATATATACTATAGTTTCTTTCGCACAGTTGAGTACTTCATTGAACACTCATTTTCATAATGACCCATTTCATTAAAAATAAAAAAAACTATTTTACTAATTTTAAATAAGATTTGTCATACCATTACCCTAGTCATTTTCAGTGAAATGAAAATATTTATGTCACTTTTTACCACATCAGAAGAAATTACCATAATTCAAAAGACATTCCCCATCATGGTTTTTACCACAATTTTCAGAAACTGTAAAATTATGTTTTTCGTACCATCAAATTTTTTTTGAAGAGTTTATCCCTTTCACCTACCACCTTGACCTCTTATTCTGTTGTTTTCCAAAGAACACCTGATCATCAGCATACTACATTTCCACCTTTTCCGCACATCGGACAAGTTTTTCATAACTTTTAAACTCATGAGAAGCTAAATCCCTTTGATATTGTGGATTTAATCCATAGTAAAAAACTGTTGATTTTACTATTAAGATCTCGTATGAAAATTGGCACAGACATTGCCAGTCAAGTGAATTTTGCTTCATAAGAAGCCACTCAGTCATCCTTCTGCCTCAATTCGAGGAATTGTTTTTCCATACTAAAATGAACCACCTTAGAATAATATTTCACACGAGACATACCTTTGAATTCATCCCAATCATGAGCGTAAATCTCTTCACTATCCCTAATATTTTTCCCCAACGACCACCATGGATCAGCTTCACCTTCAAAATGGTAAACAATGAGACTAACCTTTTGATGTTCTGAACACCCCATGGAATAAAAAATCTTCTTGAGTGATTTAATCCACCCTTCTACCAGAATATGATCATATGATCCTCTAAAAGATGGGGGTTGTTGCCTCATTAAATGGTCCACTGCTAACATGTTCCACTGTGGTTGATCTGGCTAATCTCATGCCTGGATACCACCATTATTTATAGCATGAGTCAACAATTCCATCACTAAAACATACTGTTCAATTCCAATTCCAACCATCTTAAGTTGCTTATTTGGAAGGTTTTATTCCTCTTGATGTCGTCCCAACATAGCTACCATGTTTCGTCCATGAGAAACCATTCTGAACACAGAAATATCTTAGGCGAAGTAACATAGTAATCTATAAATGCTATATCATTTCAATATTAACATAATGTAATTTATTGATATTAATTTAACAATACCCTAACTCCTAATGTTGTCTAAAACGACTTCTAATACCTAATATTAGGACCCAGCCTTTTACATAATCATGAATTAAATTAATAATTCACATTGAAGATCTTTTCAGGTTTAGTGTTTTAGAGAATTAGGTCATAACTATTACATTACATCTCATGAATTACAAAGTAGACACTTCTACTTAGTTTCCATTTTTTAACCAAATAAAAACTCTTGAAAAAATGATTCATCTCTAATCCCATGTTTTTGACAACATGACATTTCCTTGATCCCATCATGGACCCTATTCATCCTTAAGTCCTGTGAAAAACATTTCAAAACATGTGATGAGAATACAAATCTCAGTAACCGATTATAAAAACAATAAATAAAACATCAGTTCATCAATACATATATAACATATGATATTTAACAATCCTCATGAAATCATAAGATTAATGACTCACAAATAGAAAAAATAAATCATAAAGGAAACTTGTGGCATCTATATCATACTTAAATTGTAGATATCACATCTATGTAGGGAGTTACATTTGGAATAACCATCACAGTATATTCTCTAAAACTCTTAGAAGAAAAATTCATGTTTACCACTATCATGTTACCCAATGCCTTGGAGAGCTAACTTAGGCTCACCCATCCTAGGTTCACCACAGAACCACCTGTATATGTAACAATGCCAAATAACCAAAACATAATCATAACATATGAAACAAATATAAAGGAAATATAAACCTTTCACATTTCTATCACAATATATTATTTAAATATATTGACATAAAAAATTCAATATCAATACCATTTTCAATAATAACATACATAGAAGTATATATTGTATTAATTTTTCATTTAAAAACTTAGGGCTTGTTAAGGAATCCTTAGATCAAATAATACTCGTGGCGGAGGAAAATGTCATTGTCACTGCTTATGTTAAAAGAAACATTATTTTCTGTCATTTAATAAAATGCCTCATAGAAAAAGATTTCCATTGATTGACATGAAATTTTAATGGTGTTTATATGATTTCTAAATTAAATTCTTGTAAGAAAACAATATATTCATCAATGAAAGGAGTTCGAGACGAAGTCCCTTAGCTCATGTCTAACATGACTCGTTCATTCTTTAATCTCCTAGATAATAATCTAAAGCTAATTTATTCTTTCTTAAGAACCTTATTCAAGTTTACCATTAATTATTAATCAGTTATTACCATATTTTAAGCATCATGTAATCATTTAATTAATAATGGTTGTATTGTCGATATTTGGTACTTGAGTCAAAAATGGACTTCTTATAATTACAAGTTGTTAGTGTGGTCAAACTTTCTTTATATCCAGAATGATATTTATGATTTTGATATCATATATATCATATATATCTATTATATACATGTATTTATAACAATACATAACATTTGGAGGTATGAAATAAAATGCACCATTTATGGGGACGGTAAGTCGTACGTACATGTGAATGCTACTTTCATTTCTATTTCAAATTTTAATTGAATTAAAAATAATGATACATAGTAATATTATAATTCCAGTATAATATCATATATAATATCAATAACTCTATCCTTTATACATCCCATATATGTAATTAACGAGTCATATCACTTTAAGGGGGCGGTAGTTCGTATTTCCTAAAATGAAATTATCGCATTTCCCCTAATTGAAACCGTAATGGTATGTTATAAATTCAAAATAGATATTCCTAAATAAAACATAAATATAATATTTATCAAATATAAATACAGTTCCATCTTATGGGCCAACATATGATTTGGTAAGAGATAATTGAACAATCATCGTTTCATGAGGCGTTAGTTTTCAATCCACAGAACCAGTATGTTCTTTACCCATTAGATGGAGGTGTGTGTAAGTGTAGTTCAAATAAATCTTATAAAAACATCCTATAATATTTAGGATATTTATTTTGTTATAAAATAAATGTAATAAAAAGATATTTGGGGATGGAGAAGTAAAATAAAATAAAAGAACTTAAGAGAGGACATTACCTTTAAATCGGGTAACTCCCTTTGGTATGAACTAAAAGAATTTCTTGAACTGCCTTATGCCTAAGGTAAGGCTTCAAGGAGGAATACAGTTATCCTGAGAGATTATATGGGAAGGTTTTTGATGAGAAATGTGTCTTGAGAGGTGTGAGGAATGGGTAAGAGGTGATGAATTTTTATATGTTGGAGGGGGGTCTCTTTAGGAATGTGAGAAAATTTTATTTTATTATATAATGATTAACAGTTTATAAATGTAAAAAACATATTAAAGTCTATGATAAGATGAGTCATGATCAAAATAAAATAATCCAAAAAGAATTGGATAGGTTTTGAATATTCATTTAATCTTTATAATATTATTTATTTAAATCATTTATTAATGAGGTAGACACTGCATCATTATTATCTCATAAATAATTTAATTTATTGGATGTATAAAAATTAATAAAAAAATACCATGATGTATGAAATTTTTTTGTATTTCCAAACAATATTTATTGTCGAAATGAAAACTTATATAACCCTATTTGAAAATTAATTTGCTAAATGATATTTGTTTATGTCATTTTTGTCTTTACTTTAAATTAATTAAAATAATGTGTCATTATAACTCTTAAGTGGCTCTATGGGGTCCCAAAATAGACCCATGAGTGCCCATGGTATGAAATTACTCATAAAATAAATTTAGGAAATGTTTTAAGGTCATTTTTATTATTATCATAACCCATTTACGTTGAATTACCCTAATTACCTTTAATTGCGGCAAATAAAAGTAAAAACTTTTTATTCACAAAAATTAATTTATCTTATTAAACCAAATTTTATTTACTGATAACAACCATGTATGTAGGATTTTCGAAATTCAATTGACAGAATAGTTAAAATTTCATTGAAATGAAAATTTCAGTTTTTATTTACTACTTAGTGGTTTCACTATTCATCAAGAATTGATGTTTTTCAGAAAAATACCAAAAACTCATCTTTAACTATATTTAATATTCCAAATTCAAAGATGGTGTATATTTTACCAAATTAAAAACATAGAACTTGTATTAATTAATTTTAAATTAAATCCCGTGGTCAAAACAAAATGTGTGTTCTTAAAGAAATATTATCTATCAAATGATTGACTATTGTTTATGTCCAATTTCGAAGTGAAATTAATTCAAATGAACAAAATTGGATTAAATTGTAAAAATATAATCTAATTATAATTAAAAAACTATTAAAAATATAATCTAACCATAATAATAAATTATATTAAAAGGTAGTTTTAAATTAAAATACAGTATTTTCCATTATTCATCAAAAATTAAATTTTATCAGAAAAATCACAAAATTTTACCCAAAGTGAATTTTGAGGTCCTGATTATAATGATGAATTTTAATTGGAAAAATATAACATATAAAAGTGTCTAATATTAGATCTAATTAAGGATCTCCATCAAAAGGTGGTAAATGAACCTTTTAAAGTAAATTATGCTTAAAATAAAATCCATTAACATTTTAAGCCTCTAACTTTTAATGGATAAATATAAAAACATTTAAAAACATGGATTATCATATTTTAGTAATTTATATTCATTTATGCTAATACAATGGCTTATAGTTAACTACCATTTAAAATAATAATATTATATTATTACTGTGCAATGTAAGATTTCAAAAAAAACCCATTGTTGCGTATCAGGTACTCCATCGAACAAAGCAACCCCTTTAAATTAAAATTAATATTTAATTATAAAAATATTAATTAAAATGAAAATTTATAGTTTATTTATTTACCTAGGATGTAACAATTATATCTTCTATAAATTTTAAAAATCCTAATTTTACTATTTTGAGAATGTAATATTCATTTACTCAAATGTTTATGATAAATATAAAATTTATCATTGAAAAATAATTTTTTAAACAACATGGGAAAATATATTTATATATATTAAAATGGTAATTAAAAATTTTAAAATTAAATTCTGTTTTCATTGTTATATTTGTTTTTAATAAATTAAAAATTTATTTTCATTTATTTTATATTGAAAAACTAAGTCCTAAATGTTTGAAAATTAATAATTATATTATATGGTTTATATTTTATAATATTTTTTCAAAGATCCGTTAATTAATTTATAAATGGATTTTCACTAGTTCCAAAACACCTACTTGGGAAATATTATTCTCACCTCATTTTTTAAAATGTTTTTCACAGGCTCATGAGAATATCATATAGAGTTTTAATATATTTAGGAGATATTGAATGTGAACTAAAATAAAAATTTGTTCATAATACATGTTAAACTCTGATATATTGTAATGGTTTATCCCTTTCCTATATAGCATTGATCATTAATAATACGTATATGTGTAATGGACTATATATTTGATGTTACACTCTATAAAAATACCATATGTATTTATAAATTGGTTATGAGAGTGTGGAATTTTTGGGAATACAATTTTTTTATGAGTAATGAGTTATAAAACATTAGAGATTTGGAGGTTCTCAATAGAGGATAATTTATGAGTTATTGGTTAATTTTGAGGTTATAAGTAATTAGGTCAACAGTAAGTTTATATTTTTTTATCTATATTAATTATCTAATTTGTAAAAAAATAAATTTCTCTAAGACATAAGAAATAATTGTGAAGAAAAAATTACATTAAAAGGGGGTAGAATTCTTCCTTATAGAAATTATTATAATATCATTAATTTTTAAAAAAATGATGTTTTTATCAATAAATCAGTCTAACAATGTTTAATAGAAATAACGTTTCATGAAATTTTTTTCATTTGATTAATTAAATTCTGATTATTAATTAGCATAGAATATTGAATATTAATATAACATTACTTTTTTTTATTATTTTTCATTGGATTATATATAATTTATTATATTTTAGTGAAAATATATTAATTTATATACATTCTATATTCTTTAATTATTTTTTATTATTTAAAGAAGATGAAATATATGTTACCCAATAATTTATTTAGATAAAAATATAAAATGTGTAATATTAAATGGAGATATATTTAATATTATTTTTCAAATTTACCACGTATAAAATTATACAAGTTTTAATTGAACACTATATAAGTATTTTTTAAAACATTCATTATATATAGAAGTGTTAAAAAGTGTTTACTTAGAATTACAATTTTTATATGAAAAACTGTAGTTTTGAAATATCTTTTCCTTAGAATATAATTAATTTTGATTAAATAATTATTTTCAACTTTTTTAAGAATTATTATTAATTTGTTACTTTATTTAAAAAATATTGAAAATCAATATTACAATAAAAAATGATCGTCTTAACATTAAATAAAGTTGTAATTAGTATATTATATTAAAAATAAATGTAAAATAGAGTGATGTGACCTTGATTCTTGATGATAATTTATTTGATTAAAATACATATAAATTATAAAAAGATAAAAAATTGATATAAAATGTAAATTTCTTCAACTATGTTGTTTTATATTTACGTACATAAAAAATTTTCTCTCTAGAAATCCAAAAGGGATAAACAATTATAACCAGATTTCTAGGATATATATTTACCCACAAGGGAAGGCTTGAATAAGAATCCCACATAGATGGATGCGAGTTCAGGTGAATATATAAATTGTATGGTTCATGTTTCTTTTTAAGGCATGAAAGGGGTTATGTGGGTTAGATTATCCTCATATGTGTTGGTGAAGGTGTTTCCAGTTTCCAAACCAAGTCTTGTTTCATTAATTTTTTGGATTATTTTATTTTTTATGATCCCAAATAACTATTGAATAATTGATGTTGGATCATGAAAAGTCTATTAGTATTCATCCACTAAAAATTCATGCATGGAATGTGGCTCTTTAATCATGATGATATTGACCATTCATAATTTTTTTGTTTCCTTATCCACCACCCAAATAATATTGTTCATTATACTTCCACCCTACGCACATCTAATGTCATGAATCACCTTCTACATTTCATTCAATCCATAATGTGGACCTCACTATCTTAATTTGTCTCCATATCTCATAATGAATTCCTACTATAAATGACCTTCAAATTGTAAATCTCAACTATTTATTTTCCATATTGAGAGATATTTAACAATTAAAAATCCCTTCCTATTTCATCATCCCTCAAAATTCCTCAGACAATAATGGAATGGTTATCATCCTGAAGAATCTTGCTGTGGTATATAATAAATATAAATTCATATATATTTATATGAATGATCAAAAATAAATTCATTGTTTTAGTTGTGATGAAATTTATATTCATATATATATATATAAAATAATATCAGATAATTGAGTGGAAATTATCAATACATTATTGATCCACATACTAGGATAAAAAATCTCCCAAGAACAACAATCCTTATAGCCTTCTTTCCATTGATGAAAAAAGTGTATACTCATTCTTAAAATGCTACTCGACTACTTATATGAATAGATATATGCCCCTGAATATATGTTTTCATACAGATGCAACTTCTCTCTACAACTAAAAAACCCCTAACCATGCTCTCTCATTCTCCTTGTACAACACTAAATTAATAATCTTGAGAAATGAAGAAATCCATTACCGGACCTGTATTTTATTTCAGTTCCATAAAGGGGAATTTAATTTTATTGTGCTATATTTATCTTCTAAGAAAACCATTTTATAAAAATAGTTAATTTATTTACAATATATATATATGTGGATTTATTTTTATACCAAAAGTTTATTTGAAAAATTATATTTTCAATAATTATATTTTATTTTCAAAATCCTTTTAATAAACAAAATAAAATTACAATTTTTTTTAAAAGACAATTTATTTTCAAAATCTTATATTATATTTATTATTTAAAAAAATTATGAAAAATATTACTATAATTTTATGTTATGAATTATTTCCTCAAAAATTATATTTTAAATAAATTATTTATTTTCATTCAATTCAATCCAATTTAATATTTTCAAATAAAAAATTTCAAAAAATAATTATTTATGAATCAAAATATTATTCGATGTAAAATATTAATATATAATTTTATCTGAAAATTTTAATTTGATTTTTTTAATTTTCATTCAAAATAATATTTATGTCCATGCACTATAGAGGTTAATGAAATTTTATGAATTTTATAAAAATATTTATCATAAATTTTATTCATTCACTACTAGAATTATTCGTAATATTTTTTTTGGAATTGTCGATTTATAATGTTTCCTATAAAAAACTAATGATTTCTATAAATCTAATCTTGGTGACATTCAAAGGATTTTAAAATAATTTTATTCTTTAGATGTAATTTTAATATTTTTAGAAATTGATTTAATGGATTATTAATGAGAAATGAATAATGTGTATAAAAAATTAAATTTGGAACATGTGTATCAAAGGTGATGATGGGGAATAGGAAGTTATCCCACTATCTCAAGGGGATATTATATTAAATGGGATAATACTTAGGTTATCATTAATATATTAATGTGTTCAAAATATAATTTAAATACATAAAAATTTATTGTTTTCAAAAGAAATAATTTTATAGTCTTGATCATGATATAATTTTTCAAAAATATAATTTTTTCAAATGTTATTTTTCAAAACAATATATTATATGATTTATATTTATATTAATTTCCTTATTCATGTAATTTTTTATTAAATATATCAAATATTGATATTTTAAATAAAATTTATTACTTTTAATGAATTATTTTGTATGAATATTTAAATATATATATAAGTATATATATTTGAATGTTTTTGGACTTTTTTAAAATGATATTTGGTATTCCACGTGATATGTATTTTTAATGGTCTTGAAATGTATTTAATATGATAATATTTTTAATACAAGAACCATTAATTTGTTAATGTATTTATTATATATAATTTTGTATATTTGGTATTAATTTCTAAATGATCAATTACTTTATTAATAAAAGGTTTATAATTTTCAGTCACGATTTTTCAAGTTTTGGATTATGATCCAGATCGATGGGAATCAAGGACTCTTTCAATGGTTTTTGGTGTAACAGTTATTGATTTTTGAAGTGCACCCTTATTTAGTTTGTGTCCTTTGTTTGCTCTGTGGTTAGTTTCAGTGTTATTGGATAAATTGGGGATGGATGTGGCTCGACAGTACCCTACATATAGTTGTCCCATTTTTTTGGTAAACAATGAAGTTAAACCAGGTAATTGTTCGGCAGGTATATGACCAGCAATATGGATAGAGGAATACTTTTTTGTTGACCCCAAGAAACAATGTAGTCGATCCTAAGAAATTGTGTAGCTGATCCATCCATATGTAGTGCCTACCGCATGGTTGGATTTTAATGAATTTTTCCATGTGTTGCTGATGAAAGCTCGTTTCAATCATTTATAAGAAATGAATATCTTTAATATTGTTGTGTGAATATTTTTAGTGTATTTATTAAATTATTTTGAAACTGAATGTGGTGTGTTTACACCCATTTATGAAAATTTTATTTTGTACCAATGACAAATGTTGGTTTATTGTAATGCGTAAAGGTGCTTTTCGTGACATTGTGGAATTTATGAATTTGATTATTATGAAAAACTCTAAAAGATATTTCTCATTCAATATCAATGTTTAATGGATAAGATCTCCTCAATCCTGAATCCTTATGATGCATTGTCTATGTTACTTGGTTTGGACACATTGATTTATAATTATTCTCATCACATGGTAAATTCATGGGGTGGTTTGGGGTGACGCATGTTGTTGATTTATTATTATATGTTCATGTGATTGGATTCTTAGCATGAATTGATTTACTCACCCATTTTATACATTACCCAAGGGAACATAGAATATTGGGATAATTCTATTTGAAAAATTGCTGCATTGGATACCGTACGCACTAGTTGGTGCCCTATAATAGATAGATATATTTGGCTATATTACTGTGTGATTTTCCTCTCAACCTTCCATGAGTTAGGGTGGCCTAGAGTGTTAGGAGTTTTTTATATCATAATTTATGGAATGCTACTAGGGAATGGGTCTCTTGTATAATATGTTCTAGATTATTTGTGATATCTTGGGATTAATTATATCTATTGGATCTTAGTTATTGGTAGTGATGAATGTGATACATGTATGATTATTTACATTTCTCATGTTATATTTTCATCATGGTGCCATTTTATGTAGTTTTTTCATTGAAGCAATTTCTTGGATTTAAAAATTATTATAAATTTTTTTTAAGGAAATATTTTTAACCTCCATTCTACTGAGTTTTAAAACACACACCTATAAATATTTTGGGTTTTTATCCATTATGTAGGTTTCATATTGAGTTTAGTCTTCTCAATTGATGGTTGATCTGGTATTGTAGAGTAACAGCTGAGGTCACATGGTGATGTTGTAGTCTTCTTGTACGATTTGTGGTATTGTGTAGTTTATTTTAATTTTCATATTCATTTATAAATGATATTAATTATAGTTTACTTTATATATTTATCTAATTGTGCAACTTCCTACTACTTAGTTTATTTTTTTATTTATTGTGCGAAAATTTTACCTTGTTGTACTCTGTTGATGCTCAACACTAGTATTCTGACTATGGGGATAAGAAATTCCCTTTGGTAAATGATACAGGTCGACTCGAGTGACCGAATAAGAGTCGGCTAGGTTGGTTTGTGACAAAATGGTGTTAGTGTAGTGGGGATCTTAATGGTCATTTCTTCGTATATATCCCATTGTTACTTGGTTATGTCAAGGTAGATCGGTACGGTTTTTAGGAATTGAGTTCTTGGTGCTGGAAGAGAATCACAAACTATTCATCATTCTAATTCTACTATTTCTATAGGAATTCTAGTTTTATTAGTATTTGGGTCCTCATGGATTGTTTATTGATTAGAGTAAGACATGTGAGTTGGGACAATGGTCTTTTTGAGCTCTTAGGTCCTATAAATCCATTTGGATCTAGGTTCATGGTGATAGAAATATCATTATATTGGTGGTGTGTATGCCATATGTCCGCCAACAATATGGTCAAGTCACTAACATAAACTAATTCTCTACTGTGGTACTCCTTAAATATTCTTGTGTTCTTGAATTTTTTTTGAAAATTATTACATTAGAATTTTGGAAACTAGTTTTCATCAAATGGTTTGATTTTGAAAAGTGGAAAATGTATATTCATAATTTACATTATAAATGGTGTTAAAAAAACACCTTTTTTAAAACAAATATTTCGTTATATAAGACCATGAAATATGGTTTGGTTATTTTTTGAAAATTGAAAATGGTTGATTAAAAGGGTATGTTTGATTTGAAATTTATTTTGAATGAAAAATGAAATGGAGATGATCCAATAGTATTGAAGAATTGGTAATTGTTTATTTTTTTTTAAAATTTTTCGAATTAAATGAAATGGGGTTTTGATGGAAATATGTGTGATTTCATTTTCAGTGTGATAAAATGGTTTGTTGTTTGGAATCTGAAAAAATAATTCTTATACTGTTGTTCACTGAGACTTTAGAATGTTCATGATTTTTGAAATGGGTTAAATGAATTGGGTAGTAAAATGAGGTTGTTTTGTTTTTTACTCTGGTGTTTTGATGGGTTCCCAAATGTGTGATGGCTTGTGGAAATGTGGATGATGCTTGGTATATAAGTTGGATGGATTACCATGGTGGCACAAAAATACCGATGTTACTGATACTTGGTAGAATACCATTGGTGGGTGTGAAAAAAAACCACCATGTTTTTTAAATTTCCAAAAGTGTTTTAAGATGGAAATTGTGATGTTTTTGTAATAAAATGATTTTGTGGTGTGTTTTCTATGCCATAGAAGAGTTGTTCTTTTGGTATGCTCTTCCTCATGATCCAGAAGTGATACACATGTTGTATCTTCTGTTGAGAATTTTTGGTAGCACTATCTTAAAGCGGTGTCTTCACAGAATTATAGAAACGTTTTTTGGGATTTTATTGACCTAGTTCCCTATGATTTGGTGTTGTTATATGTGATTTTTTCAGATTGATTTGCTAGTTTTGATAGAGATCATCGTTTTTGTGTTGTCATGTGTTCTCCCCCATAGAGAAGTGATGGATGATATGGTATTGCTAAGGATGGTTCTCCATTGGAATGAATTCCATTTGATCTACCTAAGGATTTCAATTACATGTTATAAATGTTAAATTTGGCTAATTGGTGGATTCCCCAGCACATTTTTTTGGAATATATAGCTGTTTGGGAACAATCTAAAAGGCTTTCATGTTTTGATAATAGTATCTATTATAGATGTGGTTTAAATTGGTGGTTGTCTTGTTTCACCATGTTCTTGTTTAAACGAATCTGTATTTAGAGTGAGAGAGAATGTTGATTTTTATCCTCAACTCCTGGTATGGGTAAACGTGTTCTATTTGAGAAGGTTAGTTTGTGTTGTGTCATAGTCCTTTGATTTTAACTCGGAGTGTTATGAGGATATCTTTGGAACTAGAAGGAGGTGTTTTGATTAGGGATTAGAAGATCCTAACTATGAGGCAGTATATGCTTCATACATCATATCTTTAGTCATGGGTCTTGGAGCGACGTTGCCGCACAATCAAGAACCTTAAGGGTTTCTGTAGTTTGGATATGTATTTTTTCATGCCGTTGTAGTGTCATAATTCTAGTGTTTTTATTTTGGATTCACTTCATAGTGAATTTCCTCTTTTCTTAAAGAGTGTGGTAGATAAATCTATCACATTGTGTATCTGGTTATCAATTTTTGGATGCAAGATTTTGTTCAGTGTTCTTTTGTGGACCATATATAGGAATTAGGTGTGGTCGTTGATTTTATCTATCCATAGATGAATAATGGTGAGTGGTTTTTGGCTGTAGTTTTAGAGTTCTATTCATTGGGACCCTTCCTCCAACTCCCAATGTGGTGGGGTTATTTGGTCTCTATGGGATGTTTTGGCTCAGTTCTTGTCCCCTCCATTTGGTAGTGGGAAGTTTGAATTATATTTATGTGTCCTTCATAACATATGACCTTCTTACATTGGGTAGTGCATAGTGGAGGTATTTTTTCTGGATTTTGTTGGAATGGATTGGTTTTGTTTCCTGTTGATTTTTTGTTTAGTTTATCTTAGTTTGAATTTAACAGTGGGGTGACTCACTATAGGTCTCATTGTGATTTCTCTAAATAAGTAATCGAGTGATAGTTGATTCCTAAGGGTAGGAAATTCATTTGGGCCTCCCCTCTACTGGTGATGTAGTTTTGGTTTGGGATTAGATTTATTAGGTTGAAGTGTATTCTTATAATGTTTCCTATTTTTTAGTTTCCTATTCTATTTGAGTGAGTATTGGGATTCTATAGAGAAGTCCAAGTGGTCTTTTTTTTGTATTTGTTGTGGATGTGGTGTATTTATCCTTCCTTGGTTCTAGAAATGTATTTTAGGGTTTTTGTTTCATGTTGGGATGTTGGTTTGAGTTCTATTAATGATGATGGAGATGTTTATTTATAAAGATTTGGGATCATGTTAATGTAGAAATCTTAGGCATTGATCAATTAACTGGAATGTGTTGTGTATTATTATGGTGATAATGCATTAATGGTGTAAAAATTTTCCACATTCATTTTTTCATGTTTTGGATTATGATTATGTTTTATGGGAATCCAAATCTTTTTCATTGGTTCTGGGTGAGATTGTGGTGGAGTTTTAATGTGTTCCCTTCTCCAGTGTCTTGTGGCCAGTTCGTACATTGGTTCGTTTTTTGATTTTTTGGAGAAATTCAAGAACGATTTGGCTTCGGAGTGCCCTATGCATGGTTGGTGCATGGTTTGATAAACCGTGTGGTGGAAAAATATCTACTACATGGTCAACACATGGTCTTGTAGTCATTCCGAAGTAACCATGCATTCAATCCGTATAAGGGTAATGGATACCACATGGTTGGTGCACTATTTGGTAAACCATGCATCCGAACAATGCACCTTGCCCCGAGTTAATATTTTGGGGTTCTCCGAGTTTACCCTTTTCAGGTTGTGATCCAAAATCACACTCATCCACATCCATGTGGCTTGTGTGAAAATATAAGGGCTCTATACTATTTATAATTCCTCCCACCTCTCTCTAGGGTGATTTCATGTGGAAATATTTAAGTGTTTGGTTGGATCTATCAAGTTAATTCCCTTTTACTTGTCTCCCTCTTCCTTTTCCACTCATTCATTTTTTTTCTATTTTTCTTCTCCCACATTTATTATTAACCGAGCACATTTATTTGACTTCAATTATATTGGGATTTTCATCATTAGGGATTTCTCACAGTATATCTAGTGTTTTTAACCTTCATGTAGTGTTTTCGATGGTTTTTGTCATTACGCCAAGGATATAAGGTAGGTTATCTAATGAACATTCATCTTTAATTTTTGAATCATTAATATCATTATTTTATCTACTTCATTTTTATTTAAATATTGATTTTTGATCCTTGGTTTAATTATTTGTCTTATAAAGTGGTGTTTTAGGCTATGGTTTATGATAAATGAATTTTTTGTGTTGAGTAATGCACACAAATTGCTCGATTAAATGCTCAGTTAGCTTTAATGTTTAATTTATGATTTAAGAAGCATGCTTTGGTTTTGTCAAAATATTTTAATTCTAAGAACTGATTTATTGGGTTGCATATATGGGTTTCCAAAGTGGTATTGGTTTTTATAAATAAATGAGTAATGGATTTTAATTTGGATTTTAATTTGTTTTCAGATGTGTTCTCGATAATGCCATGTTTTGAAATTTTATAATAAGGAATATTCCATGAAAGTTGGTTGTAACTATTTTAAGAGGATTTTGTAAATTATTATGAAATGGAAAGTGGTGTGTTTATAGCCCTTTATAAATAGTTTATTTTATATCATTGATAACTGTTGATTTTTTAAAATGATCAAAGGACTAATTGGAATAATTTTGAAAATTATGAATGGGTTTAGTAAGAAAACATCCCTTGGAAATTTATCATGCCATGTCGATGTATAATGAAAGGGATATCCAAATTGTGTAATCATTATTATCCGACATTAGAGTTAATCAGTTTGTACTATTTGAGTTCAAATTATTCTAGGACTTGCAATTTATACTTTGGGTGGCTCGCGGTGATGTCGTTTATTGATTTATTACAATATAATCATGTAATTTTAATCTCTGTTAGAATCGGTTGGCATATCCCCATTATACATGAGACATGGTAACTGGTAATATTGAGACAATTATATAAAAATGAGTATTTCATTGGCTAGATTAAGTATTATATTGGGGCCCCTAATAGGTGGATATATTTGGGTTTATTGCGATGGGATATTCATCTTGGCCTATCATAAGTTAGGGTGGTCATGAGTGTTAATGTGTTTTTTATTTCATTGTATATGGAATGATACCAGGGAAGGGGTCTCATGTATTAGTATATTATAGATTATTATTTATCTCCTATGATCACATATGTTTATTAGACCTTATTTTCATAAAATCATGAATGTGATTCATGTATTTTTATTAACATTTCCCTTATTATATGATCTTCATCAATCCGTTCCCTATTGTGTTTTATTTAAAGTGTTGTGTTGGATTTAAAAATTATTCTATAAAGTGATTGTAATGGAAAATATTTTACCCTAATTTGTTCAAATTGAAAATGAAATCACCAATTGACTTTTAAAATTTGAATTCCATGCTAATCGAATGAGCTCGGTTTAGAGTAATGAATATGTGCAATGGGTTATACATTGTTTTTAAGAAATATTTGAAGAAACGAATGGAGGTATATGTTTTTGTTAAAACAAGAAATTTATGTTTCATTTATTTTAGGGGATGTGTGTATGAAATAGATAATTAGGATATCCTAATAAGTTTAAATACTCACACCTATATTTCCTTTATGTTTTTATCCAATGTTCAGGTTTCATTTTGAGTTCGGTCTCCTAGAGGGATAGTTGATCATGTGTTGGAGAGAGAACTGAGGGGTCACATGGAGTTGGTGTAGTCTTCTTGTCTGGTTGGTGTTATTGTGTGGTTCAGTTGCATTTTAAAATTCGTATATAAATGATGTTTATTTTAGTTTCATTTATATATGGATTTTCTTTTACAACATGCTTCTATTTGGTTCCTTTATTTATTTATTGTTATAAATCATTCCCTTTGTGTAATATATTAATGCCCGAAATTAGTTTCTATTCCATGGGGATTGAGAAATCAATTCATGCCACAAGACAAATCCTCCCGGGTTAATGGTTCAAGGTCGACCTGGGTTGGTTTCTGGCATTTATAGGTTTTAAAACAACCTTTGGGTAAATTTTTGACAATATATGAGTAAAATTGTTTTCTTTAGTCTCATTAGTAATTCCAAATGAGTTTAACATTATTAATGAGCTATCATTACTGAATTAAAAAAATGATTTTTGTATATTTCTTATAAGTGGAAATATTGTAATGGTTAGTCCCATTGTCATAACATTGACCATAAAATATTGTTATATTTATAAGGTAAAATATATTATCTATTAATTTCTAAAAATATATATTATATTTCACATCCTTAGATCAGGTAGTGTGGGTCTCAATACATTACCTTTTAATCTATCCACAACGTTTAAAAAAGTAAAATTATTGATCCTTATATGATACATGTAAAATATATTTTCATAAAATATAATTTATATATGTTTTAATTCATCATAAAACTTATTATTTTATATCATACCCTCAATAAATATATATTTACCATAACAATGTTAAAATATTTTTACTATTCTCTTCAGAATGAAAAAAAATTGATCTTAACATATTATGAAACACAAATTACTATTATTATAGATATTGAATCCAATTTAACTATAGCAATTCATAGAATTGGATGTACTTATTTAAAAATTAACCCCACATACTTAGTGAATAGTTATTTCAATTTCACCATATATTCAAGATTAAATTATTTTATATTAACTACATAAATAGCAGACTTCATTATATGAATTTATTTTCTAACATGTAGATATATTCTCTATAATTTTTTTAAAATATCCATCTATATGGGTTTTATATTTAATTAAAATATAAAACTATTATGGTTTATTAAATTTAATTCAAAATAAAATGCATTTTTAACCCAAAACAAGTATAGTAAAATGTTATATAAACTTAATTCAAATAAAACTAATTAAATAATATATAACTAAAACTTATTTATTTTAATTACAAATTTCAGAATCAATTGAAATGAAATAATTATTTAAAATTATTTATTTTAAAAATTCACTAAAAAATCATTAATTATTTAAAAATAACTATATTTTACCCTATGTTGATTTTGATATGATTATTTAAAATAATTAATCTCATTTTAAAAAATTAATATACTAAAAATCATAGAATGAAAATTTATATAAATACTTTATAGAAAAAGCGATTTGTTAATACTATTTCCTTTCTCAGTCAACATTTATTTAATAATATTATAATGAATATAACGTTCTCATTCACATTAATAATAATCATACAGAATAATTATATCACTAAGTAGGAAGTTACATTTTTAACCACTTTTTAAAAAAATTCCCCACCATTATATCCTATTACCATACATGTGGTTGTATCATTCCCTCACTCTATTTTTTGATTCCCATGTTACATACAAAGCCATATCGTTTCTCTATAAAACCATCACAAGGGAAATTGACTAATTCCAATTGATTATTTATCTATTTTGAAGAATCTATTAATTATTTTCATTAAAATAGGTATTCAATTCCAACTTCACGTCTTTAAGGCTAAAAAGTAAGATGAAACATTCACACATATCCTGAAAATTGAGGCATGCAACTCATTGTGTACATGATATGAAATCCAAAGGAAATCCACTCAATTAAAAACTAATAGAAATTTCTGTTGTATATCATATGTTTTAGTTAATGATGATCAGTACATACACCTTCTTGCTAATAAAATAACACTTTTTTATAGAGGTAATTTATTATATACCAAATCACCTACTAAAAATAAATATATTTCTTTCTTTTTTCTATATAATTCTTCAAGCTTCTCTATGTCATCTACATATATCGTTTTATCAAACACTAGTTCTCAACCATTTCCTCTACAATCTTTAGTCCCACAAAATTCTTTTTTTCCTAATTCCTTCCCAAAAATGATGGAATTTTACACTGGTTTTTTTTAATTTATTTAATGGATCAATCTGTAGATTAGAATAACAATTATTTTTTGGAGAAAACTCAACCAAATAATGATATTTATCTCAACTACTCTATAAATCACTTAAACAAGAAAAAACTGCATCTTCAATGTTATATGACAACAACTTGAACTGTACATTAGTTTTATGTTGAAAATTTATACTTATATTTAAATTTAATGCCCTAGTTTTTTTCAAGTATTACTTTTTTAATATTTATATAAATATTTATAGATATAGGCACTGAAATGATATGAGATTATGAAGACCAATGTGTCTAAAATTATTTATTTTTAAATATAAAACATATTAATGTAATGTGTGTTATTTTCTTCGAAATAGTGGAATAAGCCTGAAATAGATTGTCATATCAGAAATAAGAAGTCAATGATGAGTTCAACAATGTGGGTTTTACTCATGGACTCAAATAATCATTGTTTGTTTGTGGTGATTGTAAAAAAGTTTTTGTAGGTGTAAATAATAAATTGATTTCTTTAATTATTTTTTCCAATCTGATGATGCCACAATCTAATAGACACCATTATAAACCAGGTTATAAAATATTTGATTGTTTTCTTGATAACATTATAATTTTATAGATTATTCATCTGAGGGTAATCAATGGACGAGCAATGATAGATCGAGATTTAATTATGGTGTGACAATAGAAATTTAGGATCTCTCAAAAAATAGTGATTTGTGGTAATTCATCATTTGCAATTTGTTGAAATCAAGGTAAGAAGTTCCCATTATGGATTTACCCTATTTATTCTCTCAAGATGAAAGAGAATCGATCGAAAAATAGATTAGTTTGATGATCAGTAATTTTCTATGTGAGGGTTGTTTTCTATATTTGGGGATGATTACAATTTCGATTATTTGAAAATATTTCTACCTCTTAAAACATCATTTTTTTTCTAAAATAGACCAAGGTAAAAATAAAAAATTATAATATTCATTCCCCATTCATAATTTTTATGCTATTATTTTCCATTATACTTTCATTCATCATTTGAATTCGTTTTGTAATGTTACCTGATGAATAACAAGTGATTATTCATTGCATGTTAAATCATTATCATAATGTATCATTACCTTGGTTCATGTATGGATATTTGATGGTGTGATTGCGGTATTTGACTACAAAAATGAATCAAAATATGGATTAGGTGTTCATGATACAATTTGTGGGCATTTTTTATCAATTATTTGTGACAGCGGTGGTTCCAAGCACCTAGATATGTTCAGATTCTTACTATTAGTGGTGATTAGGTTTGATCAAACTTATACTTGTGATGTGTATTAAAATTCCCATTAGGATCAATTATTGAAGTGGTTTAAATAAAAAAACCATGAATGTTCTATAATTTCAATGAAAACTAGGCTACATATTGTGTATTCTTATGAACACACACAATGTATTCCCATCTATTCATCACTAGGGTATCATCCTTGAGGTATGTAGCAAACCCCATGTGATCCTTGTAACATGTCCTATAAACCAAGGAAAACCAATTTTCCATATAATGGGAGTACACTCTTGGGAGGCTGAGTAGTGTTTCATGGAATGTGATCCAAGCCACATGTTGTGTACAACATGGAACATGGATCAATGTGTACATGGAGTACACAACTAAGAGATAGTGTGGTCCTATATATCGTCTGTGGAGAAACAACTGAAATGTAATTTGGAAATTACATGTTTATGGGAATACTACAAACTGAGTGCAATTCCAAAGATATAAATACCATGATCCTTAGGCACATGTCATTTATTGAGGAAAAGTACATTCTGTATGATCTTGATTCACGTATGGTGTCAGTATTATTAAGACATGCTATATACAAACATAGAGACTTCGTGTACTTCAATTTGTAAAGGTTAGATAACTATTTTTTCTTATCTCATCATTGATGGGAGATTTTTTGATCTTCCATATACTAGTATCAGTTTATTGTCTTCCACAAGTCCATTCAAAAGAGAGTTCGGTGTGGTATCATCTTCCAGTTGTATAGGGTGACCCAACTACAACTTATAAATGTTCTGTTCAGTGAGGGGTAGTTCCATTGTTCAGGAATGAGTTGTATAAAAAACCCTTGAGTAGCAAATTATAAAAATATAGAATTTATACCTTTGGATAGCCTAAATATATAATATTTTCACTCCACAATTCCATATATGGGGTTGTTAGAATTATATTGACTGATATTTACTTGGTCACATATCCCCTATCAGGGTGGTTGTTTTCAGTTAGTTCTAGTGTCCCCTATATATCTATTTGCATTAAAACCCTATATGTATATCATGATCTATTAATTTTGATGAGTTTTATTCTAATTATGTGTATGTATTAGATTAACCATAATAATTTTTAGTGTGACATCTAGGATGAGTGTCATTAGTGGTGGTATTGCTCATGGAGAGTGTTCTCTCGAATGAGCATTATATGGATCATTTTGAGTAGGAATCCAAGGATGGTATTACCGTTTCATTCATAAAATAAGACTACTTTTTATTCATGTATATCAATATGGTTTATTATGTGTATAACATTATGATTTATATATCATGTGATGAGAGTAATACTATTGATTCTTTCAATGTGGTTATTTTTTGGGTGTCCTACAAGGTATTGATATACTCACACCAGTATGGGATCTACAAACACCAATCATTTCTTATGAAAAATATAGTTCTTTTTTTGAGTCTTTGTTGACTTGGTGAATATGGATATAGTTTTTTCCTGATAGACTGAGTTTTATGCCAGTAATTCAATGGACAATTTTTTCATCCATATGACAATGTGGGATATTAAATTCCAGTGGTGGTGTGGATTGTATTTTTCCACTTTCTATGCTTTTATATACATTATTCCATACTATAATTGTGGTATTATATATTTATGCATTCATTTTTATAATTTCTCTATTTTTTAGCACATGGGGTTATGTGTGTGAAAAATTGTACTTTAGGACAATGCATACCATATGTGTGATGTTCTATTTTGGAACTAATCACTAGCCTCTTGCCAATTATAGGGGGCTTGAGGTAGTTGCGTCTCGGGCCCTATTTGGTCGAATCAGGATATAATATTATTAGTGGATGTACTCATACTTTAGTGTTATGACATAGTATTGTATTTGTATCAGATGTTGGAGTGTCTATTTTCATGTTGTGGGAAGTTGTTTGGTATCTATGTAAATAGTGTTAAAGTATTTCATGTTTGGTTCCCAAGACATGGTTTCAAATTGTGTGGTGGTGGAAAACATATCCTTTCATAATTTCATTGACAAAATTCATTTTTAATCATCCTATGTATGAAAAGGGTTTAGGAAAAAACATTGGTACATGCAATATACATGATTGATTTTCAATTTTTTGTGTTCTTCTTCTTTCATATTTCCAAATATACTCATTGACGATTTTATACATTGGAAACCTTAAAAATCCTTCAAAAATGAAATCTATCCCAAAACATGATATGTTGTCTTAATGATGACCACAAATGTGATTAGGATACAGTTATGAGACCCACTCATGTTTTTTTCACCTTGTCAGTTGAAATCATTTCTACCCCATATAGAGCGACATATTGTTTATTTTTGTGAATGAAAATCATCAACATGATTAGAAGTCAAAAGTAAAAGTATGATAAGATGATGGTACATGCCTCCATGATGTGTTAAAAAAGTTTTAGTTATGGGTATAGATGAGGTTTTGTGATGATTCAAACCATCAGGTGGAGGTAGTTTTATTAGAGGTAGTGGTTCAGGTTTTCAGTAGGTGTGGAATGTGAATAATCAGATGGTTATGCTTGCAACTTGTCTTCCATATGAATATGTAGTTGTATCATGTTCTATTTAAATATAAAACACCTATATTAAGAGTTAATCACTAGTTAAATATTAATATATCACCCATGTTAAATGATAGACCAGGACCCCTTCAAAAATAGTGGATTTCTAGCATTAGCTTAAGGAATGAATGTCCCTTATGGAAGGGACCCCACACTAATGGTGGTCCCATAAGTGAGATATATCTATAGTGACATGGGGCATTGGAATAGCCTTGTTTTGGTTATGGGTTACTCGATCATTATTTTTAAGTATTTTGATGCACTATGGTGTCAGAACAATCCAGTGTTATTGTAAATTGGTGGGATAGGGAAAGAATAAGTTCCAAGAAATAGTTGGTTGCCGAAGATGTTAGTGAATTTTGTGGTATAATGTGTGTATTCACTTCCACGGTTATACTTTTCACATGGTGTTATGAGCCAATTTTCTATAACCTTATCCCATGGACATGACCTATAAACACTAGTGGAGCCCTTTTTTGTTAACCATTGCGTTGGAGGGTCCTAAACTGGAGATCATCTATTACACACTTCTTCCAAAAATGTGCAATGATATTATGAGTTTATAGAGAACCTTTCATGAATTAAATTAATATTGAAAATGATATTGAATTTTTTTTTTCTATAATATGGATTTATTTCTTAATATCATTTAATTGGTTATTGTACTGCTGAGACTCTCTATAATTTCTATTTATTAGGATGGGATTTCCTCCTTGATATAAAGTGATGTCGGGAAGAGAAGAGTGAGATCATGGGAATGATGTTTCGACTAACCAAATAGTTGTTGTCTTGTAACACATTTGGATCAGTATATTTAATACTCTTTTAGTTACTGCGATGGTTGAGAATTTTGAGGACTTGATTATTGTGGACGTATCAGGTTTACCTTAGAATTGTGTGTTTTTTTGAAATTTCCATTCCCTAATGATGGATCTACATAGACATTATTTTATCAAATGAACTAGTGTAGGTGTAAGAGATGATGGTGTAGTTATGATTTTAAAGAGAATGTTCATTACTAAGACCAAATGTGTATTCATGGGAATAATTTTGTTTTTTTCCCTAAGAGGATATTGATATATTGATGATTAATATTGATTTTTGTCACGTAGCCCAAGAGACATGAGGAACAGTTTCCAATATATAGAATTGATGTATAATTTTCCCAATGGTTGGAGGAAAATTAAATCCTTGAGTATGATTTCAGGATTTTTTTCACCCTATCTATGATTTATAGGTTCATGTCTCGAGCATTTCTTCCTAGGGATATTTATATTTCATTGTGTCCTCGGTGATACCCTTGTGCATGTAGAAACCCATAGATGTGTTCACAAGATTTATGAGTCAGATCATTAAAAACTCTTCAGTTAGTTTTTAGTTGACTTCATTGATAGTAGCCTTGTTTTTTCTTTGTTAGAGTTAAATCACATGATACATATGATTATGGTCCTATGAAATCTTTGAGAGTACTAGTCATATGAAATATCTAATGGATTTAGTTTATAAAAAATGTATATTCAGACAAGTAAGTGACATTATAGCCTAGATAGGTTGAGGTATATGGATATAGAGAGCCAAATGGGGCATGGATGTGGTATAATATACGTACAATGGGATTTTCTATCCATTGTTTTTCTGCATGGTGATGAAGTATATGAACCTATTTTCATAGACACCATAAGGGTGGAGATGTTGCACCATACATCTAGTCTATGTTTGTTACCCTTCACTTTATCTAAGATCCAAGGTGGTATGAATCATATATTATTGTTGTGAGATGTCGGGGGAATATATATAAACTAGAAACATTCCTTATGGAAAATCATTGATTGATTAAATCACGCCATCCTTTTCCTATGGATGGTATGTGATCCCGGCCATGATGTGAGAAGAGGTGATAATGTTTTTTTGATTAATATGTACATGTAAGGACAGAATAAAAAAACATACATATTCTTATGAATTTATAGTAAAATTCACATTATTTCACACAGAAGAATATTTTTGTTTAATTGTTTTAGAGAATTAGGTCATAAAATTACACCATAAGGCCACTCATTTTAAGTGGAAACATCTATACAATATCAATATTATTAAAAATGAATTCAAAATTCTAGCATAATCATATGATAGGTTTGATTTTTGGAAGACATGAAAATTGAAAAAAAAATCTTATTAATCCCCATATTGATCTCTTAACATCTACAAAGATCCTATATCTTGATAGGATAACCTAAGAAAAATATAATGAAATGGGATGTGGAAAAAATATGAGAAAGGGAATAAACATTGGGTTGAATGATAAATTGTGATTTCGAATGATTTACTTGTTGAAATACAATAATAGACCATGAATAAACATATGAAAACATAATATATAGACCATGGAATCAAATGATCCTAAAAACTCTGAACATGGCAGCAATATACAACATGACATAAATAAAAGAAAAGGATAGCCACCGAGAATATAACACATATTAGACAGAGTCTATAGTTGATTATGTTTACTCCCTTATCATATGTGTGACATATCATGAGCCTAATAGATTTTCTAATTTAATTGGGAGGTATATGGGGGAATCAATTATAACATGTTCAAGAATTTGTGTTCCATATTAAGAATAAAATATAATGAACATTTGTTAGCGTGTCACAAGGAGTTAAATGGGTAATGGAATATTTTCATGAGGAATAAAGAAAGATAGTACGATAATGGAATCCATGAAATAATGTTTTCAATCAGTATAATAAATTTAAAAGGTAAACAGTTTATCAACAAAATCTATGATGTCCCACTAAAATGAAAACAAGAAAATGAATGGATATAAATATTCAAATTATGTGTGGTTTTAGGGAAAATAATAATGAATCATTGATGAGGAAAATTTTCAAAATTATTTTCATTAAACAAAATTTCAAAAAATACGGTTCTTCATGATAAATGGGTGATTTTGATTTTTTTAAATATAGTCATTTTATAAAGTGTAAATTAAATGGGAAATAAATGGAGAGTTCTCTAAAATAAGGTTTTCTTATCAAGGGGAACTGAACATGGAGCCTTTGAAAAGATTTAATTTCCTTTAAAATGAATGTGAATTATGGTACATAAAAATGCATGGTATATATACACAAAATATGGGATAGTTATATAATAATAATAATGAAGATATAAGTTTAGGAAATGTGATTAAAAGTGTATCCCAATTGAAATGTGATCCTTTGGAGATATTACTTAAAAATATCATATCATTCACATGATTATAAATAAAATAATTCGATAATATGTATTCACTATAAATACACATAATATAAGTGTAAATATAACATAATATATTAAATATTAATATCACATGTAATCCTAGATTGACATAATAAATACTAATAAGTCTAACCTAATGAATTAATATTTGGTTAAGAATTCCATTACCACCTTATAATTAGTCAAATCATTTTCCCCCAAAAAAGTAATAATTAGAAAATTAAACATTTAATACCTAGAATATAATAATATTCATCATATTTTATATCAAATGGTAATATATATTCACTTGACATAATAAATATATTTCTAATCAGCAATATTTCCCAATAATTTAAATGCTATTTGACAGAAACTTCTTAGGTTTGAATTTCATCAAACATGTCCAAATATAATGTATAATGGATTAAACATTGCTCTCAATTTATTAACAATATATATTATTTTTTTATAATACCAGATGATATCATTCCATATGATATTGTTCCATATTCATGAATTGTATTCAATTATTTTGATTGATTTCATCATGTTCATTTCATGGTTTCTGGGTCAGTTCTTTAGATTATTATTTTGGATTATCTTGTGAAATGTATATATAAAAGAATAATTTGAATTAAATGGTTTTAATTAACTTATACAATTATTAATGGTCCCATAAATGTTTTTTATTTCTTACATGATGATGATTAATTTATTAATTGTTAATGATAAATTTTTAGTTTAATATTTTGGTTTTTCTACCATCAAGAACTTGTTACATTTTATTTATTATTATGTATATAAATTTGATCCAGAAAATGAAATATGTTATAATATAATAATTAAAATTTTATTTAACCAAAATAATTATTTTATGACCATCCACGATGGTGGAAATGGAAGATGAAAAATATCATTTTTCATAGAGTCAATTAACCAACATAATAAAGAAAATGGTATTGTCTCTATAAGTAAGAATATATGAGAAATAAATTGGGTATGATTTATTAATTTAGAATCATAAAACAACTCTATATACATGATTTGGGAGTTTTCATACATCTATGTTTGATTGTAGTGAGTGGAAAATAGAGGAATAAAAAATTAAGAGGTGTTCTTTGAGAAAATTACATCTGAATTATCACCTCCTTAAATGATCCTATAAATAAATTGTAATTAGAAATTTGGAGAGACAAGAAAAACATGAACATGGGTATAATAGATATTAGATGTTCTTTAGATATTTTATGAAATTGCGGCTTATTAAAAAAATTTGGGGCAGTGAGGAGTGGTATTAATATATGAAGAAGGGTGGGTTTAAGGGATCAAAAATTGATTATTTTAGATTTAAAAACCTCAATATTTTGGTGGAATTATGTTAAAAGAATTAGAATCATTGTTATTTTTTCAAATTAATGTTAGTTTCTACCAACACATCATCCAACCATTTAAAGTTTGATATTTTTTTATTTTATGCTTTTACCTTTTATATATAACCTGCTACATTATTTAACTTATACCGGTGAAATAATTTCATAAAACAATAACATTTTTATGATTAAATTTAATATAATAATAAAACCAAATATGGATCTTACGAATCCTAATGTGGAACACATTTTTCTCATATCAATTTCCAGAATTGGTAATAATCAATTATAATTTGACACCTATATATGATAGAAAAATACTTCAATATTTTTTCTTCAATCATGGATTCCAAAAATGTTAAATAGTGTTTATAAATGAAAAAAAAATTATTTCAAACATCATAACCTAAATTCCTTCATTATAGTAATAAGGGTAAGAAAACCTGAAATCATTATCATAAAATAATTATTTCATAAGAGATTCATAAATATAGATTTTTTACTTTTTACTATAAAATAATCCTTTTTATGAAATTGATAAAAATGAACATAATTTAATATTGATGTTAAAATGTCAAAAGTGATTTTAATTTTGACAAAAACTAATTATAAATGTGTAAAAAATTAGTTTCAAAACAAGTACTCCATTAATGGGTGAAAATGCATTTAGAAAAACACATCATTTATGGGTAAGATTGTTTTCGTCATTATATTATGACAATAAAATATATTAGATGAATGAAAAAAAGTTGATGGAAAATATAATATATATTTTAAATAAATATTATTAAATAATAATAATTATTTTAATTTATTAATATATAACACATTTGGAACATGAAAACCGAATATTAATAAATAAATTTACATTATATTTGATTTCTTTTATTTTAGTCTCAAATCATTTTGTGTAAAATTAATTAAAACATATATTTTCATAAGTTACTCAATGAAATTAATAACAAATAATTTAATGTCTTGAATGTAATATTAATATATAAATAATAATACATATTTGTTTTTTATGCTTGATGTGGTGTATCTTTTATGATCTTGAACACAATGTTTCTTTTTAAAATGTTGTGATGTTACGTTATAACCATTAGAATAAATTGAGCCCTCATAATTTGATCTAGATATAAAAAACTATGGGTTTTAATTTTCAAAATACATTTATTTGAAATACCATATCATAAGAAATATCAGTAAACATTTCCTTATAAATGAGATAAAGGAAAGTACGAAGGTTACTTGGGATAATACATAGTAGATATCCACATTGGAATACATGGAAATATAAGATAAAATATTATGATAATGGATTGAAAGAGAGCGTTAGAAACATATTCATGAGGATGTTATCTACAATAGAATAATAAGTACAGGACATGTCAAAATAAAATTGATTTCTCAAAATGAAAATAAAAGAGCAAAAATTTTTGTTTAAAAAATATTTTTCAAAATATAATGATTTCTCTTACTACTTATAATAAGTACATAATAAAACATACTTAAATTAAAATTTTAATTTAACCTTTGTTGACGCTCCATTCATCACAGAATCTAAAAATCGGAAAAGGGAAATGACTTAGCACAAATTGATTCATCCTTTGAAGAAAATATCAAAAATCAACAAAGGGATGAACAAGGAGAAGATTGCCCAAAAGTTGAGAAAGTTTCCTCATAGTCGCGCAAGTGCACCTGCGCGACGCATTATGGCCGCGAAAGTGACTTGCGCGACCTAAGTGGTAACTGCCCGGGGTCTTCTCTTGCCTATATATAAACCCTGTGGGCCCCCCATTTTAGGAGGATTTTTTCCAGAAACTCATATTTGAGCTCCTGGTGCCCTAGTCTCTTCTCAAAGCTTGTGAAACACTTCTAAGGTAATTTATTACCTAGAACGGAAGATCTAAAGATGGGGAGGAAGGCCTAAGTATTGAAACTCATCAACACTTGCACGCCTGAGTGGACAGCCCTTAAGGGAAAAGGGCCACACTTGCGTGCCGCCTTACTCCTTCAACAGATATTGCGCACCCTACTTCTAGAAGATCCTCAAGAGGAATCTAAAGGCTTTAATGAAGAGTCGCTCAAGTTTTACCCTGCTGGTTAACCGTCATGAAAGTACACCATGTGTTGTGCAGGCATACCTGCGGGACCAGGACTTGCGCGCCCACGCAGTACCTGCGCGCCTGCCAGGAGTTGTGCGCCCCTGCCTTTTTGGGTTCCTTTCTTGCCCATTTCACCCCTCTTAAGCCATTACACCTTTCATATTCAAGATTCAGTCTTCAAGACACTCTTCAAATCCATTTATGGCATGATTTCTTGATTTGACTTCCTTATATAAAAGGAATTCTGTGAAATATCTCTCAAAACCTAGTGATTTACACATCTTTATGTCATGAAAGATTGACATATCATTCATTCAACATCATCCTTTAATATGAGAGAATCCTTAACCTGGGTCTCCTTTTCAGGAATAATCCCCAATCATAAGTCCTCTAATTTGGGAATCCTCTTAAGAGTAAGCCCCAGATCCCCTAACCTAGGTTTCTTTTTCACGAGTAAGCCTTAGTCTCAAATATGGGCATCCTACTTAGGAGTAAGCCCCAATTCTTAAAGTTCCCAAATCTGGGCATCCTCCTTATGAGTAAGCCTGAGTCCCCTAATTTGGAAATCCTCCTCAGGAGTAAGCCCCAAACCTTAATTCCCTTAACCAGGCCCTCTTTTTCAGGAGTAATCCCCAGTCTCAAATATGGGCATCCTCTCCAAGAGTAAACCCCAAGTCCCTTAATTTTTCAAATCTCTTAACCTGGGCCTCCTTTTTAGGAATAAGCCGCTATCTTAAATTTCTCTTAACCATTCCTAATTTACCGTTGATCTTGGATTCCTTTTCAAGAGTAAAACCCAATCATAAGTATTCTCCTAATTTGGGCCTCCTTTTTAGGAGTAAACCCCAAGTTAGAGTATTCAAAATCTCCATGAAGCACATATACCTTTATGGACCCTCTTCTTGGATTTCTTCCCTAAAGTAAATCCTAACCTTCATTTATCTGGGAAGTCATACATACATAAAGCCCCATATTATTTCTTATGATTGCATATTTCATGGAACAATTGTCTAATTTTTACCAATACCTCTTTTTTCTCAAACTGAGCATGACTCATGTGAGCTTAAGGTGTAAAAGTAATTGTTACATCCTTCTTTGATCCATCAATCATAAACATCATACTCACTTACTCGAACTACGTGGGTTCTGATTCCTTTTCTAAACAAAAGTATACGTAGGTAGCCCGTCTACGGGTTCGATCCCAACTCTAAAATAATCCATGCCCTTCTGAAGGACAATAAACTTCAAGTGCCCCACTGAGTGGCTTTAAAACCAGCATGGTCATCATAATGACCAAGAGACTTATGTATAAATGTGTTGAAGGGTACCATTGACCTAGAATCTCTATTAAATACAGATGATTCTCTATCGATGAAGAACCTCGAAGACATATAAAAGAATCTTTTAATTTCCTACATATTTAATCATTTATTGTCAGATCTGAAGGAAAGCTCATTTTTTACTCGGTAATGTAATAAGGATTCACGAACATAACTTAGATCTATAAAGACAGTCCTGGAGTAGACAATAATTCCCCTCAAAAAGGTTTGATGAGTCTGACCTCCCATCCTCTCGACCAATGCAAATTCCTAAGCCTCATCAGTCCACAAACTAATGAGCACCTACCTTTGGAAAGTAGGTCCGAATGGATGTGGAATCATTGGATGATTCCGGTTCTATGAACAAACCTGTTAGAAACCAGTTGGAATGTTTGAACCTACCATCAAGGAGGTCATCCCCGGATTCTGAGGGGAAAAAAATGGTGAACCCGACGTGAATCCTTAACCAAGTTAAAAGGATGTTTTACCTATTTGTTAGGCCCCTATTTAAAACTCAATGAGAGGGGAAACAAAAACAATAATTGACATATGTGCTCATCCAAAAGATGTAGTGGCTAAATTTATCTTGATTACGTCTGTTATATCAAACAGGCACTCTTTTCCCAAGATCATCTGCATTTCTAGAATGGCTGCTCTCAAGTTCACACCTGTAAATACTGCTACTGCAAATCCCACTGCTTCTACTCCTGCTAGATCGTCGTCCGCTTTTAGGACGATATCACCTACTCAGCATCTTCAACGCTGGGTATCAAATGCACTGGTTAAGGAGTACCGTCAACACGGTGCCATCCCAACTCTGGAGGCTGCCCGACAAGCCCTCCAAGTAAACAACTCAAATCGGTTGTCTGGAAAATGGCAACTAGTGATCAAGAAGCATGTGGTGCTGACTACCGTCTCCAAACGTTTCAGGTCGTTATCCCCGGAATGCAATCACCATTCGCTACCTTATTCTGGGGAGGTGAATGAGCAGGTCCCACATGACCTTAATTCAAACAGACAGGAGTCTTTTCTGAGGGCTCCCAACAATAATTGCCGCCAGACTCGTGCGGCAGTGCGCCCTCAACATGATGAGGGTACCGACTCCAGGAATTCGGCTCAGGTTCCTCAAACCCGAGAAAGCAAGACGAACCACCAAAGGCGGAATCCAGTCAACTGTGAGCAGGTTCTCATCTCGACCATCTCCGGAGAAGTCCACCAACCAAACTTGGTGGCAAGCAACGAGCAAGCACACAAACCTACCCATTTTAAACCCGCTGTCTAGCAGACTCGTCTGGCAGCATCACGTCAATCCCGCCTGGAAATTCTGGCGAAGTAATATAGGAAGGAACATACACCTATTTATACATCATCATCTAGTCAGCAGGCCCGTCTGACTATATATGATGGATCCCGTCAACCACGTTTGGCGAAGTTCAATCAGCAGGCACATACACCTACTAGTATTAATTAAGCCTACCAACAGTCTCTCTTGGTAGCATTCAGAGAAGTTAGTCGGAAAGCCCCGACAACAAATAGGGGGCAGACTCAACTCTCTACCCCAATACTTGAGTACTGTCAGGATTCACTGACAGGAAAAGGAGGACAGGAGCAGGCACATACACCTGATTTAATCCCGGAATGGACGTATATTCCCGTTCCGGCATCTGAAGTCACCAATCATATTCTATCAATGGTGAAAGAGAAAATGAAAATCCCAGCTCATATTCTGGATGCCTGCCAAGATATTATAACAACATTAGCGGCATCTCAGGGAAAGACACATAAATCTATCCCTACCAGTGGAGTGATACATCAACAATTCACTCCGAAACAGACACACACATCTATTCCAGTCCAAGAGGGTTATGGGGAATACTCCCCCATATCATACGGACGACCAAGTCAGGCACGTACACCTGATTTAAGAGGAGATCGTCAGCCTAATCTGGCCATCTTTCCTGATCAAGCACATACACCTGCTCAGAGCATCCACTTTCTTCAACAAGTGGTTTCCAAGGCGAGTGATAAGGCGTCTAAGAAAAAGACCCTCCCGACACAGTCAGGAGATCAAGAGACAATCTGTAACAAGGCCTTGCTCGATGCTGGAGTTATTGAAACCCTCAGACAATTATCTGTTGGAATTCAAGATTCTACTCCATCAGTTACCAGTAGTGGGAACATTAAATCCGAAGGTCTTCAATAGACACTTCCTCATGAAGGCTTGCTTCATGACAATTCGGTCGATCTCGAAGTTTCATCTATAGATGAGAGCCACAGGAACCCTCTGTGTGGTCAGAAGTCCAAGGAGAAAGTGATCTCATCTTTTGCTGTAACCCATTATGGTGGTCCTCCCCATGATGATGAATTTCGCTGTGAAAGTCCTCTCCGGAGTAGTGATGCACATTGCCCGGAAAATTCTCCAGTGGAAAATGTAGTGATGAGAAAGCCCCCTAATCTTGAGGCACTTTCAAATGCGAAACTAGTCATGTCTAAAGATTCATCGCTAGTAGGTGAAATACTTTCTCAATAAGAAGATATCCCAGGGTGTAGGTCATTCTCCGAACCACCCCTAATTCATTCTTCTTTTAGTTTGATCAATGATTTCTCTACCAATCATGTTGAATCCAATGAAGTAACAAGGAAACACCAACTCTGGTCAAATCAGGTAGAAGAATCTTCATCAAATGATAAAGAGGAAATGCTGAATATGAGAAAACAACTGGGGAAAGGTGAAGTACCAGTCAGGTTTTGGCCTCTGGCTGACTCTCAGTATAATATTCCAGAATTGTTGACGGAATATGAAATTCAGGATATTCGTCTCAACATATGGAAAACTCTTTGTCAGTTGAAAAAGAAAGTATTATCTTATGATGAATATGAAAATCATCTTAAGATAATATAAGGGTTACACCATCAGATTGATTTGGCGTCTCTATCAGTATCTCGATATTAGAAGGCTGAAAAGCAGCAGAGAGCCCTTCAACGTTCATGCTTTGGTGCACTAAGAAGATTGTGTCAGTTAATTTATAATTCCCCATCTGGTATTTGTGTCAGAGGATGGGGTGTTCATGGATCATTGCATTTCATAGTGCTCTGCAGTCAGCAAAGCCTGCCGAAAATGGTCTCATGAAATGTTATTTTCCATGTTCGGCCATAGTCAATGGGCTTTGTTTGTAATCAAAATCATTCCCAAGAACAGGCTTCAACTACTTCCTCTCAAAATCAAGAATACAGAGAACAAGTTGTCAAATTACTCTTGCATCAAGAAAACGAGAATATTGAATAGGCCTATCGTTTGGAGCAAGCACGTCACCAAGTGATAGAAGTGTCGGAAATTACCCAAAGGTCATTTGAACCGGGTGATAAAAGCAGATATAGATTAATGAAACCATCTAATTTCCGGAATAAGGTTTGCAAGATCATGAGGACTTTCAAGAAAGTCTCAGACATAGCATGTCAAGAACCACCCCAGCTCAGTAGACCGGGGACTCTTTTAAACCAACCCTCCGAATCAATAAAAAGGATTCAGGAAGTTGAGTGAGAACAGCAGGAACAACCCCGGTCCACTAGACTGGGGAATTTTTCAAATCATCAATCCCCTCCTCAGAGAAAGTCGGTCTTTTCTCGATTGGGGAAGAAACCTCAAGAGGAACGAAGAGACAAATTATTAGGAGATTCCCTCCAAATAGTGATTTATCAAGAAGTTCCCGAGGGATTGAATCAACAAAAGGCAATGTCTCATCAAAGACATGGAAGAAGAAAATATCACAGAAATGCTGATACAAGGGATGTGATGAGTTATGCATCGATTAATGTCATCAATGTCATTGTTGCTGATCCACCAGATGAGGCTCAATCAGGGGACTCAGATGAAGAGGTTACTACTCAAGAAGATGTACGCACCGATACAAATGAAGAAGGTGTGCGTACACGAAGTCAAAGGATTACTCAGAACTTACGTAATCCTTCGAGTAACCCACTTCCCCCTCTCCGAAAATGATCCAACAAAGGGAAGGTAAAGAACCATGTTACATATCCTTCCTCTGGAGAAGGTCAATCGCTCTCACTAGAGTAGAGGATTGCACAACAGGAGGAAGAAATGAAGGAATTAAGAAGGTTGAATGCAGAACTACTTCAGAGTATTCTTCTTCTTAAGCATGCTAGAGTCAGTCATCCAAAGCAATTTGTTGCAGCTACTATGATGGATCAAAAATACCCTCCTCTATCAGTACACCCTCACAGGTCTAATCCTACGGGTCAAGTGAAACAACAGTTGGCAGTGCTACCATTAGCTGCAGTGCTAATCGCCACATCTGTCCAAGATCCAGTCATTGCACCTACCCAATTCCAAGTTCAACCAGATGTTTCTCAAAAGTTAATAACTATTATTGAGTCATTAACAGCCCGGTTAGAAACTATGGAAGGGAAGCGTGCGCAAGTTCAACTAGAAAAGAAAGTTTACCCTAAATTGGTAGATTCAATTTCTCCTCCATCCAGTTTTGGGAACCCTGTATTCCCTATTTTCAATGGATCAGGCGATCCTAAACAACATTTGACGCATTATGTGTCTTCTTGCAATCCTATGATGGGAACTCCAGAGCAGAAAGAAGAAGTGAAACTCAGATGCTTCGTATGAACCTTGCAAGGACCAGCTTTTTTTGGTATAAAAGCTTGCAATCCTGGTCAATTACCGGATGGGAGGATCTTCACCAAAAATTCCTCCTTCAATTCAGATCAACTTTTCCATAGACAACAGTTTTCGATCTCATAAACTATAAGCAAAGGGAGAATGAAAGGGTCTCTGATTTCATTGCTCGATGGAAGGGATTAACATATTCCATGAGTTTAGCACTCACTCAAGAATAATTTATGCCAATCTGTGTGGCAAATATGCATGACAAATTACGCACGCCATTAATCCCTGTGTAATACACAGGAGGGTTTTGATATCGTACTTCAATCACTCAGCAGATTGAAGATTCCCTTATACAGGCTAAGGCTAAATCTTGTGTAATTCCATCAGCTCCAGGAAGGAGAATGGGTAAAGCAGAAACATGTACAGTTATGCTTAAACAAGCACCTATACCAATTTCTACCTCAAAACCTTCATCTTCTCAAAGGGCTCTACCTTCTGAGCGCCAACAACAAATGCCTTTTCATCCAGATGATCAAAAAATATCAAAGACGAAAACAATTTGAGGATCTGAAGAGAAAAACATACTCTTTCCGAAATGAACAAGTTCCTGGTTATTTCATTTCGGCTTTGGAATACAATTTGGTTCAATTGCCAATACCCAAGAGGCCAAACCAGAAAGGAAATGAAGACCATCCTAATTATTGCCCTTTTCATCAAATGTTGGGTAATCCCATCCAGGAGTGTTTTTTCTTCAATGACCTCCTGCAAAAGATGGTCGACTCAGGATAGGTCACATTGAGAGGCTACTCAGCCTAGGTAGCATGTGTCACTACTAAAGTTCCAGAGGAGGAAGATGAATGTCCGAAATTCAAAAGAAAAAATGCACAAAAGTATGATGATTGGATGGTCCAAAAGGCAATAAATCGAACTCATGCTATTTTGTGAACACAATTAAGGAAACCAATTGTGTCTTCTGCCATGAATGTTGCGGAAAAACCCTCTTTGTCAGAGGGAAAGTCCTCAAATAAATGACATGATTCAAAGAAAGAAAAATAATCAGAAGAAGATGAGTATGTGTCAATGCCGAAGTTGTCTTTGACTTTGGAAGACTTCATGCCATCTAATTCAAAGCCACGGGAACTGCCCCACCAAATGGCAGAGCCCAAACATGCTAATCAGGAAGAGTCTTCATCAGATGAAGAATTAATCTTCGGTTATGATAATATGATTCAATTAACAGATCCATATGCCAGTCGCAGTTTCAATTTCAATGAGCCTGAATTCCCTGTATCAAACAGAAGAATCAGAGGAAGTTCCAGGGGCTCAGGATACAGGGGAAGACTTGGATCTTTCAGAAGCCAGTTTTCCAATTCTACCCCTACTAGAACTGTGTACACAGCAGAAACTCGTGGTAGAGCCCTTCAGCGAGCTCAGCAAGAACAAGCAAGTTCTTCTACCAATAGAAAATCCAGTCCTGGAACAGTTATTTTGGAAGATCGGTTTAAGGTTCCATCTTCTTCCTCTCATCAAGTAAATGGATCTAATCGGTCTAATCTTCCAAAACCAGGAATATTGCGAACTCTTATCCCAATACAAGATGCATCAACATCCAAAGCATCTGCTTCCAAGGTACCTGCTAAACCACATATTCCTATTGGGAAACACAGACCTCTAGATCAAATGTATGATATATTGAAACACTTGGCCCAAGTACCTTCCATGTTAGCAATTCTGGATGCTCTGAATCTGTCAAAAGATATTCAGGAAGCACTCATCGAGGCTTTTTCATGTCCTCAGGAGTTTGAAACTGAAATTGATGCAGATGAAGTCTATTACATAGTTAATAATCTTTCAGAATGCCATGCAATAATATCCTTTACTGATGAAGATGAAGATGATGTTGTGCATGGACATATTAGACCATTGTACTTGTTTGGAAAGGTCAATGTCTTGGATGTTCGAAGAGCATTCATTGACAATAGTTCAGGAGTCACCCTCATGCCCATTCGTACACTTCGTCGATTGGGGCTCACGGAATCTGATTTATCTCCTTCCACCATGATGCTACAGGGATATGATAAAAATATACAAGAACCACTGGGTGAAGTTACACTCAGAACTCAGTTTGGAGATCTTGTATCCATTTCTGATTTCATGGTTGTTGATCAAGACTCAGCCTTCAACATTTTTCTTGGAAGACCCTGGCTACATCAACATGCGGCTATCACTTCATCATACCATCAATGTCTCAAATATTGTTTCGATGGTCAAGTTGGGACATTGTATGGTGATAAGGCCTCGTTCAAGACATGTGAGTCTCAATACATTGAGGCAGAATTCTATCACATGAAGCAAAGGGAGAAATCCATAACAAAGGAGATTACCAAAGTTAATGCTCCACATGGTTTGGAAAAAATTCCCATAAATCCATTTACACATCTCAGTACAGATTATGTGTTTCCTATCGGTCAAATTGAAGAGATAGACCCAAATCAAAATACTCTTATGGAAAGATCCATAATGTCAATTACGGCAATCGAGCCAGACAACATGGGAGAAATTGGTAAACTACCAAGCAGTGATGAAAGCACAAATGGTGACGTCTTCATTTCATCTGCTAAAATCCAACAAGTCTATGCTTCACCAATTATGCCAGAAGAATTTATAGCATCATCGAAGGTGAATAATGATGTCGATTCTCAATCCATCATCTCCTCTTTATTACCCAAAGAAGACCTGCCATCATCAATCGGGTTGGAAATGGAAGCTTCTTCTTCAAAATATAAAAATTTTGACATCTATTCAGATCATGATAATTCTACTTTATCAACTAATATGCAAGTAGAAATGGAAGAAATAACACATGATGGAGAAGAAGAGGAAGATCTCAGAGATGCTCCTCCAGCATTTGAAGAGGGTATCTCTACCACTGTGGATGAACTCAGAGAAATAAATCTGGGTACAAAAGGAGATCCACGCCCCACTTTAATCAGTGCGGCCATGACTATTGAAGAGCAAGAGATGTATATTTCTTTTCTAAAGAAAAATAAAGATATATTTTACTGGAACTATACAGAAATTCTCAGGCTTGATCCTGATGTTTCTACTCATCATTTGGGTTTACCAGAAGAACATCGAGGATTTAAGAAAGCCACAAGAAGAACACACCCAACTTATACTTCCAAAATTGAAGCTGAAGTGGATAATCTTATCAAAGCTAACTTCGTTACAGAAGTTCAATATCCCAAATGGTTGGCTAATATTGTCCCTGTAAAGAAAAAGAACGGACAAATTAGATTCTGTATCGATTTCAGAGATCTTAATCGGCATTGTCCTAAGGATGATTTCCCAGTTCCGATTATAGAACATCTAATTGATGCAACAGCTATATATGAAGCACTTTCCTTCATGGATGGATATTCTGGATATAATCAGATCCGAATGGCCCCAGAATAAGAGGAATCTACAGCCTTCAGAGCCCCTCAGGGTGTGTTTTTCTACCGGTTAATGCCCTTTGGCTTAAAGAATACAGGTGCAACTTATCAGTGTGCCATGCATCGTATCATCAAACCCTTCTTAGGGATGTTTGTTGAATGCTATGTAGACGATTTGGTAGTAAAATTAAAACAACGTTCTAATCACATGGCTGATTTGGAAGTCATATTCTGCAAGCTTCGACAACATAATTTGAAGATGAAACCCTTAAAATGTGCTTTTGGGGTATCCTCAGGAAAACTTCTCGGCTTTGTTGTATGCCATCGTGGTATTGATGTCGATCCTGAGAAGACCAAGTCAATCCTTGGTATGTCACCTCCTCAAAATTTGAAAGAATTAAGAGGACTTCAAGGACACATATCCTATATTTGTTGTTTCATCACCAATTTAGCAGGAAAAAGTTTACCCTTCACCAAATTGATGAAGAAGGGAGTCACTTACCAGTGGACTGAAGAATGTCAAGAAGCATTCGATATTCTCAAGAAATACCTCTTGAGTCCACTGGTACTCATGCCACCTGTTGAAGGAAGACCACTTATCCTATATGTGACAGCTCTAGAGTGATCATTGGGTGCCTTTCTTGCTCAAAAGAATGATGCTGGGAATGAAAACAGTCTCTACTATCTCAGTTGAACCATGCTTGAAGCAGAAACCCGGTATTCAAGTATTGAGATGTGCTGCCTGGCATTAATCTTTGCAGTTCAAAAGTTGAGACACTACCTGCAACATCATGAGGTACAATTGGTATCTCGCAATAACCCTCTCAAATTTATCCTAAGTCTTCCAACGCTTAAAGGACGTCTGGCAAGGTGGGCAGTTATTTTGCAGGAATTCGACATTCAGTATGTGTCTCAAAAGGCGATAAAGGGCCATGCCCTGGCTGATTTCCTAGCTGAACACTCTTAAGTGGAAGACACATCTTAAGATATTGACCTCCCCGATGAGGAAGTATTCTCTATTCAAGAAAGTCCTCAGGCATGGGAAATGTATTTTGATGGTGCTCCCATAAGTCCAACAGGGAGGAAAATGGAAAATCCTAAATTCAACAATGTTGGCTTAGGAATTGTGCTCATTTCTCCAGAAAAGGTAGTGTTACCTTATTCCTTCTTATTGTGGGATGGTGGTACCAATAATGAAGCAGAATACCAAGCTTTCATCATAGGTTTGGAATTATCACTTCAAGAACAGGTGAATCACTTAAAGGTGAAAGGTAATTCAGACCTGGTAATCAAACAAGTCAATGGGGATTATGCCATCAGAAAAAAAGAGCTAATCCCTTTGTATGATTACGTCAGAGAGGTAATGGTAGAATTCCCTTTGGAAGTGACATTTTCTTATGTCCCAAGATAACAAAATGCTCAAGCTGATGCATTGGATAATATAGCCACAGCTCTAGAAGATCCAAATCGGGACGAGACAACCATCAGTATTGCCCATCTTCGTGCAATTTCACCTTCTGTTCGAATCAGAAAAGAGGAAATTAATGAAATTTGTCCCATTCCTAAACCATATGGTCAAATTACAAGATGAATGTCACCTATCAGAGAATACCTTCAAAATGGAACACTTCCACCTGATAGAGCTGAGAAAGAACAAATCTGGCAACGTGTGGTTAATTTTACTCTTTATAATAGCCCATATCACCTAAAGAAAATTCTCTACAAACGTGGTTTTGATGGAGTTATCTTTAGATGCATTGATGGTGAAGAGACAATGGCTGCCATGAAAGAAGTGCATGTAGGAGTCTGTGGTGCCCACCAGTCTGGACATAGACTGTCTGATCATATTTGAAGGCTTGGATACTTTTGGCCTTCAATGATATGAGATTGTGTCGATTTCACAAAGAAGTGTCATCATGACATGTAAATGACAACTTCATTCATCAGCCTCCAGAGTTGCTTCATTCAGCTAAATACTCATGGCCATTTTCCACATGGGTAATGGATGTGGTGGGACCTTACCCTTCGGCTACGGCCAAGAAGTTTAAGTATATTCTTACTGCTACTGACTTCTTTTCCAAATGGCCAGAGGCAATACCTTTCAAGGAAGTCAGTTCAAAATTCATTGTTAGCTTTATCATGTCTAACATCATTACCAAATTTGGTGTCCCTCATACCATATTGACGGACTATGGCACCAATTTTTTTTCATCCGAGATGAAGAAGTTGTATCAAGAATACAATATAAAATCCAACCATTCATCTCGGTATCATGTAGCAGCCAACAGACAGATAGAAGCCTTTAACAAGACTCTTTCAAATATACTGAAAAAGATGCTGGATAAAGATAAGAGGTCATGTCCTGATAAAATCTTTCATGCTTTATGGTTTTATCGGACTACCACCCACACTGCAACTCGGTCAACTCCATATTCATTGGTATATGGAATGGAAGCCGTCTTTCCCATTGAAGTTAAACTACCCTCGCTCACAGTTTCCATTTTTGATCAATCATCTACATATGAACAATCTCAAAAGTGATTGAATGATTTGGAACGGTGAGATGAGAAAAGATTGTGTACTTTGTACCACTTGGAAGTCTATCAGAATCGAATAGCACAAGCTTTTAACAAAAAAGTTTCTCTTCATTCATTCACTCAGGGAGAATGGGTATTAGTTCTCAGAACTCCCTGATACCAGGAAAGAAACCTCCCAAGCTTGAGCCCAAATAGGAAGGTCCTTATTCAATACATAGGGTCTGCTCCAATGGTGCTTATTCATTAATCTCAATGGATGGAGAACTCATCACTACTCCAACCAATGCCAGATTTTTGAAGAAGTATTTTATATAAACTGCAAAGTACCTTTTTCGTCCTTGCTCCATGACATTAAACTATACAGCAACGGTCCATACATATTACCTTAAACTATTTGTACTTTCATCCCACACGACGCTAAACTGTGAAAAGGTTCCCTAAATGGTCCTGTATGACCTTAAACTACATCAATGGTCCAGTATGACCTTAAACTACAACTAGGTCCTGTATGACCTTAAACTGCATCATCAACGGTCCATGCATATAACCCTAAACTATTTTCAAGTCCCTCATGTCCAACAAGATGTTAAACTGTGACATCCTAACTACATGACGCTAAACTATATAAAAGTCCCTTACGTCCAGCAAGACGTTAAACTGTGATATCCTAACTACATGACGCTAAACTGTATAAAAGTCCCTTACATCTGGAAAGATATTGAACTAAATAATCATCAAAGGTCATGTATGACCGTAAACTACACCACCTTCCAGCATGACATTAAACTGCACCATCCACGGTCCATGCATATGACCTTAAACTATTCTCACTTTCGTCCAACATGACGCTAAACTGTATCGTCCCTTTTTTGTCCAACATGACGTTAAATTGTGAAAAAGTCCCTAATGCATCCAACATGATGATAAATGGTGTACTCTTTTGTCCTCCCTGCGTGACATTAAACTGCATAGTCCCCCTTTTGTCCAACATGATGTTAAACTCTATTGTCCCCATAGTCCTAACTACATGACGCTAAATTGTACCGAAATTCCATGATACGTCCTACATGACATTAAACTGTATTTTGTCCCTTATACATGACAATAAATTGTGCAACACCAATAGTCCTAACTGCAAGAATTTAAACTGCATAGTCCCTTTATATCTCCTACATGACATTAAACTATGCATCATTAAGGTTGTTGTTACCTCTTGTTTCTCACACCAATTATAACTCACGTGATCTTAGAGAAAACCTCAACCATAACACTCTCTCTAGGCCGCTAACCATGTGTAAGTCCTAACATTATTTTTTAGGTCGTTGTCCCCAAGAACAACTTGATCATTAATTCATTCTTTAATTGAACTGTGCAGACTTTGATCCTTGCCATCTAGGCTGGGTATGTAGGCAACCTCCCAAGGTTCAAGCCCAAAACCAATCTCTTCACGTTGGTTCATCTCCATCTCATACGATGATAATTCGTGAAACCTCCCTTAGAATCAATATCTTTACATTGGTTCACTTTCGTCCATGTCATACGACGTTAAACTATAAAACACTTTTGTCCAGTATGACAATAAACTACAAATTTCTTTGATACCCTCAACTGAGAGGGAACCATTATTTTCATTGATTTTTCAATCATGTTTCATTTCGAAGTCTACGTGCATACATGGAAATGCCCGAACCTTTTATCTTGGGTTAAACCATCATTGCACTAAATTCCCCTTTCACCCTTCACATGTACGAACCAAATTTGTACAGAGGGTATTTCTATAACTACGTGGGCTTGATTCCCATCCTTATGGGATACGTAGGAACGTTCGAGTGTCCCTCAAATCCAGCCCCAAGTCTTTAGGCCTACCCCCAAATTCCATTTTCAGTCCTTTGGATGAAAATTCCCCATGAAAACACACACTGTGTATTTCTTACAATGGTCCAAGCTCTATGACCCTACACTTGGATCTCTAATCATTTTGTCCCACACGACGTTAAACTGTAGTTTAAGAACTACGTATGGCTTGATTCTCATCCTTATGGGATACATAGTGAAGTCCAACATTTCAATTCAGGACCCAGCCACAACCTGATTATGGTTAGAATTGATCTGTGTATCTCTGTATATATTAAAAAATACCCATCATTATGTGTCATAATCCTAACCTTAACTATTTTCAGATCCTCGTTACCCTTTTCATGACTTATAGTCACAAAAATTTCAAACTTCTGAGAGTTCTTTTTCCTGACTATGCAGCACGTGCCCATAGGCAGCCTCGCAGAAACAGTCTATATAACATACTTGTTAGCCAAAAGATACTATTATTTGACTATGCAGCCAATTCTCTTAGGTGGCCCTGCATAATTCAACCCCCTAACGGGTTTTTCGGATAATGGTAACTTCATTATTGGGAAGAATGCCTCTTTTGTTCTTATTTGTCTTAAATGAAAGTATGTATGGATTCGAAAAAATAGCCATCCTTAACATATTTTTCCCATATCCTTTTTCATGATATGAAAGTATTCAAGTCTATGGTTATATTCTTCTTCCCTACGTTTGGGTCAGACCATCGTAGGAGTGATATTCATCCAGTTCTACGATAATCTTGTCTGGAAATATCTTCTCCATATTCAATTACCTCTTTATATATAGCAAACTCTATACTTTGGAATATTTGAATCTCCATAAACTTTCACTAGCTTTTAGCACTAGGGAATTAAATTTCTGAGAGTTCTTTTTCCTGACTATGCAGCACGTGCCCATAGGTGGCCTTGCATAAATAGTCTATATAACAGACTTGTTAGCCAAAAGATACTATTTTATTTAACTATTTAGCCAATGCCCTTAGGTGGCCCTGCATAATTCAACCCCCTAACAGGTTTGTTAAATAATGGTAACTTCATTCTTGGAAACTACTTCTTCTAATGCCTTTTAGATCTTTTTCATATCATTTCTCAGATTCAAATATTCTTAAGTCATAGATTACAAATTTTCCATCATACATGAGTATGGTAATATGTTTTTAGATGAATTTTCAAGGAATTGAATCAATTCTAATCCATTTAGGTCAAATATATTTCGACCTTAAACATTAGCCTTTTTTATGTCCGACGTGCATGACTTTAAACTGTACACACAAAACAGGGGAACTCTGAATAAAAGCCAAGATCCCAGCTCACTAAACATTCATTTTTTTGTATGATTTATTTATCATTGAGAAATTAAAAGGTTCGAAGTTTGTAGAGTTATTTACATTAATCCTAGTAAAAAACAAACTATGCTTACTAGGCCCAGTGGCTTAGGTAAAATCTAAAGCATGTAGCAAAAGAGAATGTAGGTACAAATGAGTGAAGGTGAAAGTGTTTTTTCATTGATGCACAAGAGTTAGAAGGACATCCACAGACTGGAGTCTCTTCTCTATTTCAAGAATTACAAGAGGCTTTCAACATAAGTCTTCAATTGATGAACCACATCCCGAGCTTCATCAGCAACTACTTGAAACTCATGCACTCAACCAACTTCACTCTTTTCATCATGATGGAGTGCTTTCTTGGCATCCTCAATGGTCTCCACACGATTCATTTGCAATCCCTCCAGTGAATTATTGAGTTGGCCAAGTTCCCCAGTAACAGCATCCAACTGTTGCTGATGGTGTATCTTCTGGACGACTTTTTCTTTGATTTTATGCTTCAGCTCCTTCATCCTGGCAGTATAATCAGCCTCATCTTGGGATATCGCAGCCTCAAATTCGCCGATGTTAACTGAAAATTTCACCCTGGCCAGATCTTGGCGGCACTTTTTCTCTTGCTCCCACCTGAAGATGATCTGTTTCACTGTGGTATGGAGCTTTTCATATCAAAAACCGCCAAGTCCTAGTATGAACAATTGGGAGGAAAATCGAGGAATTTTCGATGATAACTCTTCTAAAGGCACCCCAGATATGATTTTCTATATATTGTTCCATGCCTTGCGTCATGAAAAGCTGAACGATTTAAGAATCTCTGGGTCTGATTCAACATCATCATCATAGGGGGCAGGTAATCTGGGATTAATGCACTTAAGGAAGTGCCCTGTTCTATTCTTTTCCCCCTGACTTGTGCTTCTTCGCATTCAATTCCAGTGGGGGCAGAGGCTGAGGCTTCACCTCCAGAATTAGCCACTATAGTTAACAGCCCTGCATAATTAATTGAAATATTTGGTTAGCCTCAAAGGATAACAAAATAATCATTTGTCTTTAAAATTAAGTACAATCACAAATATTGTTATCCCTTACCCGACGGTGGGTCAGCAACCTGAGAAGACTCCTCCCCATCTTTACTAGTCTCAATAGGATCTTCAAGATGGGTATCAGGAGGGTTTACTGGATTTAGCTCTACTTGAGATAATGTTTCTGCAATGGTAGGGTTGACATCAATGTCCACACCCTCTTCAGGAATTGGCAGTTCAGCAGTTCTATGGATGGAACTGTGTATCATTTTCAGTCATGATTAGAATTGAAAATTATAAGAAAATTTACTGGGCGAAGGATAACACTCACTCCCATGGTCTTCTAAATCACAGGACAACTTAGAATGATCATAAAATTCTTCAAAAGACGTTCCATGATTCATCATTTCATCCAATGATATTTCAGAATCCTGGTTTGTCTCACCAGTGGGAGTGTTTTGTGTGTCTTCTTGATGACTTACATCCTATGGCCCCTGACCCTGGACAATATCTTCGGGTAAAATCACAACATCAGTTGCATTAGTTGCAACAGTCGCCAAAAGCTCTAATGCAGAAGTTGAACCTGAAGTATCACAGAATGGAAATCAGTTGGTGTTTCATTCAACATTTTTATGAAGCATTGTTGACTTACCAGAAATAGGTTCTTCTCTTCTTGCAACAGCAGCAGGAGGGATACTGGGAATAGATGCTAGCTCTTCTCTAGGAGCAGCCAAGTCATCTTGGATCTGTGATTTTTCCACAACACCCTCCGTGGTCTTTGAAGGAGGACAAGTCCTTTCCCTCAGGGGGGAAATTGAAGAAGCCCCTACAATTCCCAGAAATATGAGTAACCATGTGGTCATGGGTATAAACTCATGATTACTCGAAGGAATCACCACTGCTAATGAAGCGTTTAGCTGTGGACTTCCTCCTTCGTTGCCTTTGCTTCTTTGGTTTTTTGGGATTATAGGTAGTCTCCCTTACTGGAAATTGGATTGGCGAATGGAAGGCTATGTCCAACGCCTCATTCATGGCCTGTTGGCCTGGAGATATCTCGCATGGTTCACGAGGAGAATCAGTAGCAGCCCTGATGACAGTACCACCAGGGTTATACTGTGGCGAAGGAACCCCAGTTCCTTTCTTTACAAGCTTCAAGATAAAAAAAATAACTTTCTTAAGTAACAAAGCTTCGACTAAAATCATGTTGCAAAGAAAATAAGGAAAGAAAACTTACATCTTCAGGAGCCACATAATCATGCCACTCCTCATCTCCAGAACCACCAGCCCCCACATTGGCGCCATGAACAATCATTTCCTTCACCCGCCTAGTGATAGGAACAGACTCATCAGTGGCATATATAAGCATTTCCAGCTCTCTGATGTAAGCCTGCACTTTATTGGGGTTATCCTCATATTGAAGATTTGTAGAAGCCATAAGATTCCCTATTCCAGGAAGTTGTAGGCCCTCACACAAAACCAGCCAGGCGGTCTCAGTACCATAGTATAAACTCTGCCACAACTGGATAGCCTCTGGTCTTAGATATGAAGGCTGCGAGGAAGATCCTACAATTTTTGACTTCAATTTCTTCCCAGCTCCTGCAACTATAGATAATGAATAAGAAAGTAATACTTATTGCTTTATAAAGTATCAGTGATTAAATTACTAAAATGAAGTAACTCACCATGAGTTTATGGAGTGGGTCTTTTAATTCTGACCGGAGGATTATATCATGCACTAAACTGCTTTTCTGCTGGTTGTGCCTCATCATCCCCATCAAGGGAATTCGGTGAATCAGTTCTAGAGTAGGAGTCTGTCGAATCAACTTCAGGTGGGGAAGCATCACCTTCATGAGAAAGGGTTTCTTTCTCTAAAGTCCTCTTCCTTTTCCCCACCTGATAAACTGGGTGATTCAATATCCCTTTGGGGTATGATTCTATCTAGTGTTTAGCATAATATATAGTCAAATTATGTGCAGCTTTTTCAACTGGTAGATCAAATACTACCCCAGTCTTCTCCCTTGACGTCAACAGCCATAGTTGTTGAGCAACCATCAGATGTTGCTCTAACCTGACATGTACTGGAGGAGATACAACAATCTGTTGCAAACATCTGAATTGACGTGCAAATAAATATAGAGCATAGGCCTCGCATATGATTTCCCCGTCAATCCTGGCAACTAGCACACCATCCCTGCAAGCTAGCATGTATTCCCTCAAATCCAAATGGGATGTTCCATAATCAACAAACCGCCCAGTTGGCGGACTTCCGTAGGGAAAGAAGTTGAATTCCTTAAACATGCTCAGCCTCACATTCATGTCATAGGCATTAACATCTAATGGAGCAACTCCAGATAATGCTTGCACTGACGGCCTGAAAGAACTTCCAGAAATTTGTAATCCATTATATACATTATAAGTCTTGAAGTTAGTGGCGATCCATCCCCATTAAACTTGGAATGGTCCCACTATTATTAAAGGAGATTTACCCATGAAGACATGAAGTGAACTCCTGTGAATCTTTGCTAAAATGGGGGTATCCAACCCAACCATTTTTCCCTCAGCCATCTTTGCCGCAATGAAAAAGGTCCCTGGCCTGACGCCTCCCTTCAAATCCCAGACTGGCAAGAGATAAACACTAATCCACATTGCCAAGAAGACCTCCAGAAGAGTATTCTTTGGGATTCTTTGATTCACTTCATATCCCCACTTCTCGAACTCTCCTACTTCTAGAGTTGGCCAGAATGTGCTAGGAGCACCCCTCTTCTCAGGTTTTGGGTAGGTGGTAGGACATTTGGTCCACATATCCTTGGATTTATTTTTCTTGGATCCTTTTTCTTTCTGCTCCTCATTTGGCTCCCTCTCTTTCTTCGCAATAAGAAATATATTCATCCATTCCTCCGGATGAATATCCTTTCTATAATGAGTTAATGAGGTCTCTGAACTCTTGAGCCTGTGGAAGATCTTAAATAATTCTCGAGCTAAAGCAAGAGTTTTCTCTGAATTATTCCAAGTCACCTTTGGAGGAATGAATTCATCATACATATCGCCCAAAATTGGATCCCCAGAGATCTTGTGGACATACCACATACTGATGCCTACTTCTCCATGAGTCAGATGGAAATAATTAGTTGCTACGATTCAGTGGCTGAGTATCTCCAGCACGAAGTTATCATGTCTGTAAACATATGTTTTCCCAACCCAGACAGCTTCGTATATTGCAGATCCCTTCAGATCCTCGACAAACTCTGCACAGGTTTGTCGCACCCAGTTTGCCCACATCCAAGTTGGCTTCACGGCTCCCCCAGGATGAAAGTCCCAACTTTTCTTCCAGCCTTTGGATTGATCCATCTGAGCATTTCGGAATATTGAAGGATGAAAATGTGGTTGCAGCTCAAGTGTTTGATTTTTCAGATCTGGTGTGAAAGGGCTATGATGCATCACATAGGCCTTCTACACTATTCCATCACTTAGAAATACTCCTCCACCTAAGATATTTGCTGATGCAAAGTTGGTGTAATTCTGGAACCACGAAATTGGAAGATAGTTCTTTGCTTCTGGAATGGTGACTTCTCGTAGATGACCATAGCCATACAAAGGCAGATAAGTGCTATGTGGGAAGTCAAGATGATATTTCTTAAGATACTTAGCCAAATTCAGAAGAGTGATATCTTTGACAGTATAATAATCATGGCCAATGATGTTCATCATATCATCTATCCGCTTGCTAGCCAGTTCATCATCTATTCCAGGTCTAAGAGCCATTGTTTCTGCACAAGAGTTGAATAAATTAACTCTTAAATGGATTGATTTTTCATAAACTTTGTTAATGAAATTTGGAATAATGGCTAAGGCATTAAGGCGCGCAAGTATGGATGTGTCGTGCAAGTGTTAAATGTGTCGTGCATGTTTTTGTCGCACATGTTTTCACTGCGCAAGTCCAATTACCTTGACAGAAATGCGACGAAGAGGAAATAGCGGAAAGAAGATGACTTGCGCGGCGAGAGTTCGAGAATTCGGAATTAGATGTGAAGTGCGGCCAATGACCGCGTATTTATAGGCCAGGCGGCCTATCTGCGCACCTACACCGAGTGTGCCCAGGCCCTACACGATACGCACTTGCGCGCCACCCTCTGCGCCATCAAGACTTGTGCGCCACCTTTCCTTTGGATGTATTCGATTTCCTCAGAGTCAAATCCTCATTTCATCCAGATCCAACTCTAAGGGGGGACTTTTGTTGACGCTCCTTTCGTCACAGAATCTAAAAATCGGAAAAGGGAAATGACTTAGCACAAATTGATTCATCCTTTGAATAAAATATCAAAAATAGAAAAAGGGATGAACAAGGATAAGATTTCCCATAAGTCGCAAAAGTTTCCTCATAGTCTCACAAGTCCACTTGCACGACCCATTATGGTCACGCAAGTGACTTGCGTGACCTAGTGGTAACCGCCCGGGGTCTTCTCCTGCCTATAAATAGACCTTGTGGGCCCCCCATTTCGAAAGGATTTTTTTCCAGAAACTCAGATTTGAGCTCCCAGTTCCCTAGTCTCTTCTCAAATTTTACGAAACACTTATAAGGTAATTTCTTACCTAGAATGGAAGATCTAAAGAGGGGGAGGAAGGCATAAGTGTTGAAACTCATCAACACTTGCGCGCCTGAGTGGCTAGCCCTTAAGGGAAAAGGGCCACACTTGCGCGCTGCCTTACTTCTTCAATAGATCTTGCACGACCTTCTTCTGGAAGAACCTAAAGAGGATTCTAAAGGCTTTAATGAAGAGTCACTCAATTATTACCCTGCTGGTTAACTGTCGCGCAAGTACACCATGTGTCATGCAGGCATACCTGCGCGACCTGGACTTGCGCGCCCACGTAGTACCTGCGCGCCAGCCAGGACTTGCGCGCCCCTGCCCTTTTGGGTGCCTTTATTGCCCATTTCACCCCTCTTAAGCCATTACACCTTTCCTATTCAAGATTCAGTCTTCAAGAACTCTTCAAATCCATTTATGGCATGATTTTTTGATTTGACTTCCTTATCTGAAAGGAATTATGTGGAATATCTATCAAAACCTAGTGATTTACACATCTTTATGTCACGAATGATTGAGATTTCATTCATTCAACCTCATCCTTTAAGATGATAGAATATTTTACCTGGGTCTCCTTTTCAGGAATAATCCCCAGTCATAAGTCCTCTAATTTTGGCATCCTCTTAGGAGTAATCCCCAGATCCGCTAACCTGGGTTTCCTTTTCAAGAGTAAGCCCCAGTCTCAAATATGGGCATCCTCCTTATGAGTAAGACCCAGTCATAATTCTCAACTTATGCATCCTCCTTAGGAGTAAGCCCCAATTCTTAAAGTTCCCAAATCTGGGAATCCTCCTTATGAGTAATCCCCAGTCCCCTAATTTGGGCATCCTCATCAGGAGTAAGTCCCAAACCTTAATTCCGTTAACATGGGCCTCATTTTCAGGAGTAATCCCTAGTCTCAAATATGGGCATCCTCTTCAAGAGTAAACCCCAAGTCCCTTAATTTTTCAAATCTATTAACCTGGGCATCCTTTTCATGAATAGTCACAGTCTTAAATATCTCTTAACTAGTCCTAATTTACCATTGATCTGGGATTCCTTTTTAGGAGTAAAACCCATTCATAAGTCTTCTCCTAATTTGGGCCTCCTTTTCAGGAGTAATCTCCAAGTTAGAGTATTCAAAATCTCCATGAAGCACATATACCTTTATGGACCATGTTCCTGGATTTCTTCCCTAATGTAAATCCTAACCTTCATTTATATGGGCAGTCATACATACATAAGGCCCCATATTATTTCATATAATTGCATAATTCATGGCACAATTGTCTAATTTTTACCAATACCTCTTGTTTCTCACACTGAGCATGACTCACGTGAGCTTAGAGTGTAAAAGTAATTGTGACATCCTTCTTTGAGCCATCAGTCATATATATCATACTCCCTTACTCAAACTACATGGGTTATGATTCCTTTTCAAAACAAAAGGATATGTAGGTAGCCCGTCTATGGGTTCGATCCCAACTCTAAAATAATCCATGTCCTTCTGAATGACAATAAACTTCGAGTGCCCCACTGAATGGCTTTAAAACCATCATGGTCATCATAATGACCAAGAGACTTCTGTATAAATGTGTCGAAGGGTACCATTGACCAAGAATCTCTAATAAATACAGATGATTCTCTATCGATGAAGAACCTTGAATACATACAAAAGATTCTCTAAATTTCATTCATATTTAATCATTGATTGTCAGATATGAAGGAAATCTCATTTTATAAACGGTATTGTAATAAGGATTCACGAACATAACTTAGATCTATAAAGAGAGTCCCGAAGTAGACAATAATTCCCCTAAAAAAGGTGTGATGAGTCCGACCTCCCATCCTCTCGACCAATGAAAATTCCTAAGCCTTATCAGTCCACAAACTAATGAGCACCTACCTTAGGAAAGTAGGTCCGAATGGATGTTGAATCATTGGATGTTTCCGGTTCTATGAACAAACCTGTTAGAAACCAATTAAAATGTTTGAACCTCCCATCAAGGCGGTCATCCCCGGATTCCGAGGGAACATCCTTTAATCAATGCCTACCATAATCTCATATTTTCTACAAATGATGAGTGTTTACAGTGATTTTTAAAACCTGCAGCATCCAATTTTACATCTAGAAATCAAAAAAATACACAAAATTATAACTATCTATTCATCATGTATTTAGTAATTATCCAAAACAAAAAACATTTAGTACAACATATGATATTTTCCCAATATGAGTAAACCGTAAATATATGAAAAAATAAATTAATCTCTAAAATGTGAAATTAATACCCCATGTTCAACATTGATAATTAAAAAAATATTTAACCTTATAAATAATGAAAATATTAAAATCTAGAATTAAAACATCAAAATAAAAATGATTTTATAACAAAGTCTTACAATGTGAATTTAAAATTCATATTAAAATAATATCAATCACTCTTAATGTATCACATCAAAATATAATTTCCTTAATCACATAATTATTAAGATATACTAAAAACATTTATAAATAAACTGAATAACAATAAATAATTTATTAATCCAAAATATAATTAATCATTTACTTATTAAATAGAATCCAAGAATATTAAATTTACCGTAATCATAAAATTCTCAAAAAATAATGAAGTTATTCCAAAATAGCATTAAGATCTTAATCCCAAAGTCAATTTTCAATCCCATGGTTATTAATATGATAAAACATATGCTCCCAAAAGAAACTAATTTTTAATTTATGGAATCTGTTAACTAAAAATAAATACCTCAATCAATATGGTTAAACATATAGGATAGTTATAGGTCATGCAACCATATTTCCCTTCAGTTGTAAGTTTGATTTGTGAATCCTCACTGCACATAATGGTTGTCACATGGTCTACATGATTTTCATTTATGAAACATATTTAATACATACGTTATTAAATTATAAAAATGATTGAATAATCCAAAAAAATAACCAGAATATATTTAACATTAAATAAATGTTTTTTCCTCACAGGTTATCTCAAACATTTGTTCTCATCTCAAAACAAGAAACAATAATTTCATCAAAATAATAGCTCACATAAACCCTATAGTTTATCCATACAATTAAAAATATTTCCACAATATGAAGAGATAATCCTTTATTAAATAAAATTTTCACTAGATAACATTATGACTTATATACCACCCAATATATATAACGCCACCCATTGTACTCTTATTATCAAAAGAGTATTAATAAATTTAAAAAATACATTATCCTTAAATCTTCAATAAATGTGCAATCCCATTTTTATATTCATATTAATTATTCATCTTTCTTTATAATCCAATATCATTGATTTTTCAACTTTTTCAAAAATACATAATTATGTTGTAAATAATATGAATCCCATCCAAATATTTAAAAATGTAAAAAATGACTCAAGAAATATATCATATCATTCATTTTTTTATTTTCTTTTTCATAATATTTAATTATTATGGAAATATGTATTACTAAATAGTTATATATATCGTCCCACTAATCCCATTCATGAGCATTCGTTGTAGTAAATCATTGAGAATAATGTTCATGTTGGACCCCGGGACACCCTAAGAGGGGAGGGGTGAATCAGGGTGGAAACTTTTTCTTTTAAAGAGATGGATCTTGATACCATGTTGGTAGGAACTTGTTAAACATGTATGATGAATATGATCAGAAAGTAAACATTCATATACAGAGAGATGAAACAACAATTTTTACTTGGTTCACCACAATGGGCTACGTCCAAGAAGCGTACCCCGACAGGTTGTTGGTCGTACGAAATTCTACTATTCTTCAGTAGTTGTGGATTACAATGGTTCGGGCATAGACACTCTGTCCCAGACTCACTACCATTAGAAAGGTTCAGGGATAGCTCACTACGTCCCTTGGGTCACTCCCATTTAATCCACCTGGCTCACTGCCTTTGGTGAAGTCCCACTCAGTTTATAGATGTGAACGTCTCTTCATCAATGCAAAAGCATGCATCCTTTGTTGTATATAGATGCTCTGTTGAAGTCCAACTCTCACTAGTAGACTAATCTCACTTTGCACCTAAGGTATTGGGAAATCTTTTACCTTTCGTGAAGCTTCAAAAAGACATGCATACTTCAACAACACCTGGTGCACTTCCCCAGGCCAGCGCGCAAGTTTCAAAGATGGCGTGCAAGTTATAACTGGCGCGAAAGTCTACCTCAACCACTTGCGTGACACTCACTTTTACAACTTCAAACATGCGCAAATCACATTCCTTTTTACCCCAACCGGTTTTGTTATGCAGCAAACAACTGTCACGCAACTTATACTTGTGCGACCCATAACCACTTGCGCGACCACTACACGTGCACGATGGGAGCACTTAATTTATCTAACTCTCAAACTTCTTTACAAATGAGGATGGTTGGTCCACTATTTATAAGAAAACTATACACCCTATGTAGTGGCGCACAAGCCTCCTCTTGGCACGCATGTTCCGACACGCAACTCCAACCGCCCTAGCTTCTATCACGCTACTCAATTGAACGACCAAACAAATAATTCAGTGACCCTCTTTCCATTTCCATATTTTGAAGATCTGATCTTGAAATACATATGGCGTGCAACTTTCCAATCCTCTAAGGCACCGACGCGCAAGTCCTTTATCAGCACGCAAGTTACATGCATGACACATGTTCGGCGTGCAAGTCCCTTTACAAAAAAGCATTGTTTTCCCATTTTGAAGAATTTGAGGTCCCAAAATTTGGAAAACACTGTAAAATGGTGCCACCTTCAATACTGTTATCTTCTTGACCTGTATGAGTACTTTGATGGCACACATTCTGAACTTCCTCTGAGGATTGACCAAAAACACAAACCATTCTCCAAATCATGAATAGATGACCATGGTTCCAACAATCTCCCCATTTGGGTTTGTTTGAAATCAGTAAATAATTTCAATAGATCACCATCCACATGCAGACCAAAAATGAAAGAATCAAATAAGCCAACACTCTAAGTCTACGTGAGTAGTGCTCGCTGTAGAACAGAAGAGAGAATGCTTGAATTGGTTTCCTGTGTTTTGGAATTCTCAATGACGCCCAAGAAATTCTCTTACAGTGTCGTAGAAGCATTACATGTCCAATGTATTCCTTATCATCCTATCACTGACACTAAATCTCATCGTGTCACAAAATCATTACATGCCTGAATTTATTCCTTTATCCCCCATTGCCAATATACCAAAAGACCGGAAATTTGTTCATTATTCAGCACAAACCACCCTCCCCCTAGATAGTATCTCCCCCACAAACCTGCATCGCATCCACAAACAGATTAGAAACAACTAACATAACTGGGGAGAGGGGATTTCCATGACCTTCTTATGCACTGTGAGGTGGCTGAACAAAATGGTTCAACCGATGCTTCACAAATATAGCCTTTTGCAGGGGATTGGATAGGATATCAACCACTTGCTCACCAGTTCCAACATGATACATTCTAATCACGCCTTGTTCAACATTCTCTTTAATAATGTGATACCAAGTTTCAATATGTTTTGTACGAGAATGCTGAACCGGATTCTTCGTAAGATTAATTGCTCTTCTGTTATCACAGTAAATCACCATTGGTTGATTTACCTCATCACAAATATCTATTAATTGTTGCTTCATCCATAGTAGTTGAGTGCATGCCTTTGTGGCAGAAATATACTCAGCTTCATTAGTACTAAGAGAAGTACTATCTTGTTTCTTGCTCAACCAGCCAACACATTCATTCCCAATATAGAATGCTCCCCCACTGGTGGACTTTCTGTCCACAACATCGCCAGCCCAATCAGCATCATAAAATGCTGATAACTCATTGTTCCTTCCTACAGCATAGTATAAGCCACAATTGTGAGTACCTTGAATATACCTCATGATCCTTTTTACTGATTCCATATGTTACTCCTTTGGATTAATCTGAAAGCGGGTTGCAAGACCTGTGGAAAAGACAATATCTTGTTGTGTCCCTATTAGGTACAGTTGGCTCCCAATGATCCTCCTATACATGAGGGGGTTTACAGAGGTCTTATCTTCATGCTTTCCAAGTTTAGTTCCAACTGCAATTGGAGTTGACATCGGTTTGGAGTCTTGCATATTAAACGTCTTCAACATCTCTCTTGCATACCTTTCCAGAGAAATGAAATTGTAATATTTATTTTGAATCACCTATAGCCCCAAGAAATATATGAGCTCCCCAGTCATAGTCATATCAAAATCTGATTTCATGTGATTGGAAAATTCATCCACTATTTTCTACCTGCTACCACAAAATATTATATCATTAACGTAGACTAGAACCATGAATTGATCTTTTGGAGAATTATTCACATATAGATTGTGATATACTCCTCCTCTTTTGAATTCCAGCTTCTTGATATATGAATCCAGCCGAAAATACCATGCTCGTGGTGCCTGCTTCAAACCATATAGAGCATTCTTCAGTTTGCAGACCATTATTTCAACAGTACCAAGAACAAAACCCACCGGTTGTTCAATGTAGACTTCTTCTTCAAGTACACCATTCAAGAATGATGTCTTGACATCCATTTTATATACTTTATATCCTCTTTGGAGTGTCATGGCAAGGAAAAGCCTGATTGACTCCAGTCTAGCCACTCGAGAAAAGGTTTCTTCAACATCATCGCCTTCAATCTGGGAGTATCCTTTACATACCAGTCGTGCCTTGTTTCTGATAACACTTCCATTCTCATCAAACTTGTTCTTGGAGATCCATTTTGTACCAATCACATTGTGACCATTGGGTCTCTGGACAAGATCCCATGTCTGATTCTTTTCAATCTGATCTAACTCTTCAGTCATGGATTTCACCCATGATTCATCCTTTGTATCTTCTCTAAATGAGGATGGCTCGACAACTAAGAGAAATGAAGATTGCGTGTTATTACTCATCCTTCTTGTTTGTGAGGGTGCACTCCTATCCCCAATTATGTTAGATGGATCATTCTAAACTCAACGATTTCTCCTATGCAGTTTAGGTGCATTCTCTCCAGCCACAGTTTCTTCTTCAGATTATTCTTCTAAGTCAACATCATGATGTGACTGTTGAGTTTTTTTACAACTTCCTCTATTTCTGTATTTGTATTTTCTCAACTTTCACTTTCTTTTTCACTTTCAATCATATCAGCATATGACTTCCTTGAATCATTTTTTGGTTTTCTTTTCAATTACCTGAGCATCGCTGATTTCTACAATCCTTCCTAATCTCTTGTTGAAACACTTGTAGGATTTTCTGTTCATTGGATACCCAAGAAAAATTCCTTCATCGGCATTGTCACCAAACTTATTTTGAATTTCTTCTTTATTCTGGATTAAACATTTGCTTCTGAAAATTTGACAGTATTTTAATGAATGCTTCCTTCCATGCCACAATTCATATGATGTATTTTTTTCTCCCATATAAAGCCCTATTTGATTATGAATGTGAACTGCAACTTCAACAACTTCCTTTTAGTAATGGCGAGAGATATCACTTTCAATCAGCATAGTCATAGCCATATTGTTTCCATGTCGATTCTGACGCTCAACAACTCCATTTTTCTTTGGGGTTATCACAGCAACTACCTCATGTTGTATTCCATGCTTTCTAGGTAATTCTCAAACTCAATGGACATGTATTCCCTTCCATTGTATGATCTACATACTTTGATTGTTCATCCAATATCATTATCGGCAATTTGACGATATGTTTTCATGTATTCAAGCACTTGTCATTTCCTGTGAATGACCATAACACATTCCATTCTACTATAATAATCAATGAAAAGGACCAAGTAACTTTCTCCATGAGTTCCGACAACATTTATCAGCCTGCATACATCTATATGAATTAGATCAAGAAGATGAGAGGCTCTTTTCTCCTTTGGCCAATATGAACTGCAGACCAGCTTCCTACGAATGCAAGCATCACATGACTTTTCACGCTCATGCTTCATAATGGGGATATCCATGACTACCTTCAGCTTAGATATATTTTCCATGTCTTGTTGGTTAATGTGCCCCAGCCATCGATGCCACAAATTGTTTTCTTCTTCAACAAACAAACAGCAGGAGTTCACTTTGTTGTCAACCTGATATAAGTTTCCATCTATTCTACATCCTTTCATAAGAGAATTCCATGTTTTCCATTTATAGTGTATCCTTTTTGATTGAATGTTACTACGAGTCCTGAATCACAGATTTGACTCACACTGGGGAGATTCTGATGTAGACCGTCCACATAAAAAACTTCAGTATTCTTTATCTCTCCATTGGCAAGAGTAGTATTCCCACTGCCTTTAATCTTCAAAGAACCATCATTACCAAACCTCATTGTTCCATCAACCTTCTTTTTAATGTTCTTAAAAAGGTCAGTATTTCCCATCTTATGGGAAGAGCATACACCATCAAGAATCCAGGTGCTTCTGCTCTTTGTAGCTTTGAGGGATACTTCTGCAAGATTGGAATTCTCGATCTTCTTCTTTTATTTTCATGAGATATTGGATTGATTATAAGATACTGATGGCCTTTTACTACTTTCCTCCACACAATCTGATTCTTCATACCCATAATCTTCTTCTATAATATAAAAATAGTTTTTGAGAACAACACCATCAGGAGGGTGAGTACTGGCCAATGTTTGAGAGTTTTATGAGTTTCTTCTCTCGTACCTCTTCTTGCAATACATAGCTTTATGGCCAAAGTTAGAGAAATGAAAACAGTAACCATAGAAGCTATTTCTTCTATAAGATTGTGGATATGAAATCGGCCTCCTTTGTTGACTTCCCAAATCTTCCCCGTTCAAGTAGCTCCTTGATTCTTTGAAATATGACATGGTATGGCCCAAATAGCCACATAAATAACAATTAATGATAGGAAATGTCTTCTCACATGAATTTCTCATCATACCTTCTTTTATGGGATAATAGTATGAGGGATCCTTTTTCCACGAGGCTCGAGGATAATCTTCTTTTCTTCTTTCAGATTGAATTGGGGGTTTCTGTTTCATCACTTCATAAGACTTTCCCATAGCACACACTTTCAGCTAGCCTTTATTTTGGTCACCTATATTTATAGGACTTGACAATTCTGACACAAAAACAATTCCACTATTTCCTATGCAGGAAGGTCTTTGATCATTTAAAATCTTTTCAACTCTATTATAGCCACATTTATCTCTCTCCAACAGCTCAGCAGCTGAGAACCTTCCAAAATGTATTTTCTTCCTTGATTATTTTGAAATTGAATCTTTTTCAGGTTTACTCCTAATAGTAAAAACCTCCTTTACAAGATGCTCAGTAGTCATGGACTTTTATTCTAGTATGGAGGTGAGGTCATTAATGACCTTTTCCTACTTTTCAATTCTCAGCTTCAGATCCACTACATCATCATTGATTTCAAGTATTTTAGACTGTAATTTCACCAATTCTTCCAGTCGTTCAATTTCAGCATCAAGTTTATCGACCTATTCAGTGGATTTTTCTACAATTGATTTACACTTATTACAACTCGTACATTTAATCTTGAGCTTACTAACATCATCCTTAAGTTGCAACTCGGGATCTGCACTAGTTTTCAACTGATTTCTTCCACCAGTATCGTCTGATTTTTCAACAGTGGCCATCATGGAAGCATGGTTTCTAGTTTTAAATTATGGTTCTTCTTCATCATAGAATTCAATATCATCATCTTCCTCTTCACAAAAAAAACTCTTCCTATGTATCTTCTTCGCAGATTTAAAGACTCCCTTTTTGAAAACCCTTTTTTGAGGCTTCTCAATGACTTCCACTTGGCTTTCATCATCATCAAACATTCTTTCGCACTGAGAGGCTATGTGACCGACTTTTCCACAACAAAAAACATGCCAATGGTAGCTTTCCTTTGAATTTACCTTTTCCCTACTTCATCTTATTGGTGATGAGAGAAAGAATATCCTTTTCTTCTTCATCTTCTCCACCAAAATATTCGGAAATTTTCAGTTTTTCCATGGCATTGAATTCCATTTCCTTTCGTACACGAGTCGTGGCATCTTCGGGTTTGACTCTCATCTCATATGCCACTAGACTACTTTAAAGATCATCTAGAGATAGTTTTGATAGATCTCTTTCTTCAAGGGCTGACACCTTTTCATTGTACATAGGAGGAAGTCTTCTCAAGATTTTTATTACAATATCAATGTCATTGATTTCTTCTCCAAGAACTCTAATTACTCCCACAACTTCAGTAATTCAATTGAAGAATGAATCTGAATTCTCATTAGCGAGCATCTTTAGATTGTCAAACCTATTGTGTAGGACTAGTATTTTTTCTTCCTTCACTTTACTATGTCCTTCATAAATATTTTCAAGTTTATCCCACATGGACTTTTCTTAGGTGAAACTCATTACATTTAGATAGATCTGATCAGAAAGGTTTGTGGTGAGAGTATTCTACGCTTTAGCATCATCATCGAGAATTTTCTTATCGGCATCCGTCATAGCCAGCCATGTTGGATCAATAACATGTATACCTTGGGTAGTGGAAAAAAGGACTTCCATTCCATGTGATATTAGATGAGATCTCATTCTATTCTTCTAGATCTGAAAATTACTTCCATCGAAGAGAGGGACTCCCCTTGGAAATGACTTCATTCTCCATTTTGACAAAGGACAGATTGAACACCAGCAACCTGCCTCTCATACCACTTATAGGACCCCGGGACACCCTGAGAGGGGAGGGGTGAATCAGGGTGGCAACTTTTTCATTCAAAGAGATGGATCTTGTTCTCACGTTGGTAGGAACTAGTTAAACCTCTATGATGAATATGATCATAAATTAAACATTCACATGCAGAGAGATGACACAACACTTTTTACTTGGTTCACCACTAAGGGATACGTTCAAGGATCATACAACGACAGGTTGTTGGTCATATAAAAATCCACTATTCTTTTGTAGTTGTGGATTACAATGGTTCGGGCATAGTCACTCTGTCCCAGACTCACTGCCTTTACAAAGGTTCAAGGATAGCTCACTACGTCCCTCGGGTCACTCCCGTTGAATCCCCTGACTAACTGCCTTTGGTGATGTCCCACTCAGTTTATAGATGTGAAGGTCTCTTCATCATTGCAAAATAAGGCATCCTATAGTGTATATAGATGCTCTGCTGAAGTCCAACTCTCACCAGTATACTAATCTCACTTTTCAATGAATGTATTGGGCAATCTTCTATCTTTCATGAAGCTCCAAAAAGATGGGCATACTTCAACAACATCTGGTGCGCTTCTCGAGGCTAGCGTGCAAGTTTTAAAGATGGTGCGCAAGTTATAACTGCCTCACAAGTCGACCTCAACCACTTTCTTGACACTCACTTCTACAACTTCAAACTTGCGCAACTCACATTCCTTTTCACCCAAATCGGGTTAGGAGCGTAGCAAACAACTATCGTGCAACTTATACTTGCATGACCCACAACCACTTGCGCGACCACTAAACCTGCGCGATGGGAGCACTAAATTTCTCTAACTCTCGAACTTCATTACAAATGAAGAGGGGTGGTGCAATATTTATAGGAAAACTGGTCACCCTGCATGGTGGCGCGCAAGCCTCCTCTCAACGTGCAAGTTCCGGCATGCTACTCTAACCACCCTAGCTTCTGTCGTGCTACTCACTTGCATGACCAAACCAATACTTGTGTGATCCTCTTTCATTTTCCATATTTTGTAGATCGGATCTTGAAAAACATATGGCTCTCAACTTTCCAATCCTCCTAGGCACCAGCGCGCATGTCCTTTCTCGGCGCGCAAGTCACTTGCACGACACATGTCTGGTGCGCTCGTCCCTTTGCTAAGAAACATTGTTTTCCTCTTTTGACAAATTTGAGTCTAGAAATTTGGCAAACACTGGAAAATGGTTCCTCCTTCTATATCGTTATCTTCTTGACCTGTATGAGTACTTTGCTTCCATACATTCTGAAATTCCTCTGAGGTTTAACAAAAACACAAACCATTCTCCAAATAATGCATAGATGACCATGGTTCCAACAGTTTATACAACCCATATTTAAAAAATTTAATTGGTAAATCAGGGAGAATTTATTTCACTTCATAGTGTTAACCAAACCCATCTATTTTTTAGGTCATAGTTTATTTCATTTTTACCTCTTATAAAACATATTGAACATTTTATTATACTATTAAGAAATTTTCTTATGTAGTTCCTCCATATTTAGAATACATAGGTCATTGAATATATTTACCTTTATGATCATTGTCACATTAACAAACACATGGCATCATTTCTCTCATATTTGATACATTAAGAAACTCTCCATGGTTCAACTTGTTAATCATTACTCAAAAGAAATGGTTTAGAATAATGAAATCAATTCTCATTATAGATCCCATGTAATTCATATTCAAATTCATACAACCAATAACTTTTCAATCACATCCAATGTTACGTTGATGCAGGCAAGATCTATCAATTTATTAAAACCAAAAAGGATAGTATAAGAATATTAATAAAATCATAATACCCCATATGATGAGGAAGATAAACACAATCATATATTTATTAATTTCATATTATAATCCTAAAATCCCAAATAAAAGTGAATCAACATATCATTCTAACCATAGTGGATATATATTACTTGTAACTTATTCTTAAATAACATAGTTTCCTACAAAATCATTTATATCATGATCTGATAATAATTTTAGGGACTCAACAAATTTCCTATTACAAGTAAAATACAAATCACCTTATTCATTTCCCAATAATGTTTTTTGTTTATAATTTTATATAATTATGACAAACTATTTCCTAATAAACCCATACATCAAATTCAAACTTTTTATTAAAATATAGATTTATTCCAAAAAAATATGAAATTCTATACTATCATTGGAATACTCATTATACTATTATAAAAGTATTAAAAAAATATAAAAATTGTATTTATCCTTATTATGGAGTCATTACATTCATTGATATCATGTATTTTTGTAGGATAACCTATGGAAGACAAAGACAAAATTGACTAGCTAAAAAGTTGAGTAAGGGAATAAACATGGTGTTGAAGCCTATAATATGAGATAGAAAGCACTAAAAGATGATATAAAATCATGGATCATGAATAATATTATAGAATAAGAATATATATAACATATAATAAAATAACCATTAAAGCACATGAACATGTTATTAACATACAACATGACATAAAAATGAGTCAAGGATAACCATGAAGACTATATCACAAGGTGGATAGAGTATATAATGGATTATGTTTACTCCCCAATTATATAAATTTTATATCATTAGAATAAGATATTAACCAATTCATCATATCACTACCTGGGTGAAAAAATTATAACATTTTCACAAATATGTGTTTTATATTATGAATCCAGCATAATGAACAATCATAAGGGTTAATCATGGAAGAAAATTGGTTTGGTAATATTTTCAAGATGGAAATCCAAAAAAAATTAACAATGGTAACCATGATATAAGGGATTAAATAAATCTAGGAAATTCATATGGTAAAAAAATATAATAAATTAATGATTTCCCACATAATTGGATACCTCAAAATTAGAGTTTAGAAATTTGTCAGTCATGTGCCGTTTTATAGAAAACTATAAACTATCTTAAAAGAGAAAGATAAAATAATTTTTTTATTAAATTAAAAATTAAATAATTTCTGTTTTCATGATAAAATTAGTTATTTTTAACCAAAATTCTCATTTGAAAACATGTTATGGAGTTCACCTAAAAGTTTTTGAGAAACAAATTGGTGCCTTGTAATGAGGTCGACTTATCGAGAATAATTTAGATGGTAAACTTATAAAACCATCAGTTCCCTATAAAATGAAGTTTAATTGAAATAAATATATATTCAAGGTAAATAATAAAATATTATTGACGAATTATTTTAGAATGATGATCTGAAAATTTGTGCGTAATTAATTGAAAGTGTAACATTATGAAAATGTGGGGATTTGGAGAGATCCATTACAAATATCAGATGATTGAAGTGATCATAATAGAAATGAATTAATTACCTATATCCACGATTATTAAACGCTAAAATGTTGGGAAAAATTAATATATAAAAAATTCATTTCATATATAATATTATAACATCAAAATCAAGATGGAGAAGTCTACCATAGAGAATTGAAATTTGGTTTTCAATTCCCTTAACACATTGTAGTCATAGGAATTCTATGCCACCAAAAATGTATAATTTTCAAAATAATAATATATTAATATTATTATAATGATACACATGATTTTATATATCAATTATATTTCTATATACATCAGAAAAATTATATAAGTCTGCAAATAAGACATATATCTCACCATAGTAAAAGTGAGACGAGAAACCCTTACCTTATAATAAAATTTCAGAAAAAGTGTACAAGAATCCATTATCAGGTCTAAATAATGTTATTAATGTATTAAACATATTAATTATTATTTATAACACCTTATAATGACATTTTATGACATCTTTCCACCCATTCAATTATAATGTTTCTTTATTTTTATTGTTTTGGGTGTGTTCGTTTTATAATTTCATGATCGATTCCTCTCTGCAAAATAGATTATTTTCATTTATATTGTAAATAAAACACCAAACGAAGTATTTAATAATTCAAATTTACGTGAATAATTATATGTTTTCTAATAAATAATTTTCCATTCTTACATGAAAATGATTCATTAGATAAAATTATTCAGAAAAAATGATTATTTTAAAATTGTTTGGTTTTCAGACCATCGTGAAGTAGTTTGGTTTTATTTATTATTATGTTTATATATTAGATCAAAATAATGAAATAGTTTATAATATAAAAAATTAAACCATATTTTTTTCAGATAATTCCTCCAGGTCAGTCAAGGAAGGTGTTAATCCAAAATAAATTAGATCATTATTCACGAAGATATTTATCCTTCATATTTTGGACAATGGTTTTTTTTATTTTAATTAAAGGACAAGAAGCATGTATTGTATATGAGATATTAAATTATAAAAATAAAAAAATGGAATATATATTATTATGAATTTCAATTTACTTTATAGATGAAAGAGGTTAGTAGAAAAATGTATAATAAAAGAAAATAACAGAGTTTCTTTGAGAAAATTACTTCTTCTCTATCATCTCCAAGAAGGATCCCTTAAAAACCAAGGAATTTACCTTTTTTAGACCAAAACACATGTATGGGGATGGAGTGGGGTGTAGTATGTTTGGAATATATTTTTAGATCCTAAATACCTATGAGAATAAAGGGGGTGGTGAAAAGTTTTATTTATACATGAGTTATTGTTGGATAAATTGATTAAATAATTAATTTTTTATATGGAAATCCAGTCACAATTTGATGGAATTAATTTCCATGAATTTTTATCCTTGTTAATTTTTTAATATTCGGTTAGGGTTAAGAAAAAAATAAAATAACCAATTAATTTTTTAGTTTTTATATATTCTAATAGTTTAGATTTTAACAATATCGAGCTAAATTATATAACATATAAAACAATAATATTTTTACCACTGTAAATTTTTATACCTAAAATTTAAAATGACCTTACTAAATTATTTGGAACATTTGATTCAAAATATAGGATCTATTTTTTTATTTAAATATCTAAAATCAGAAAAATAAACTCCAATGTGATACTCATATAAATCATAAAATTAGTTTTTACGCTTGATAAAATTTGGGTATTTGAAAATTATAAGCATTTGTTGATAAATGAAAAAATTATGTACTATTACTTCCCCTAAAAAATTATAATAAATTTTGGTAAATAAAATTGATGTCATTATAATAATATAATTATTTTATAATAGTTACATGAAAATATTATTTTCACAATGTAACTAAAAAATCAAAATTTTCATAATAATCCAAATAAATACCCTATAATAATTTTGATTTTTTCCTTTCAAAAATTATTTTTTATTTTAACAATAAAATGTGTAAATATATAAAAAATTATTTTTAAATAAATTTAAATAATAAAAGGCCTAAAAACATATTTTAGAATCATATAATTTTTTATGTGTAAAATTGGTGTTGTTCAAATATGATTCATATCAAGTATATTAGAGGAATGTAAAGAGAGTTTATTGAATATATAATGTTAAAAATAAGTTCATATCATTAAATAATATTAATTAATTTAATTTATTGACATAAAACAACTCTTATAAATAAAAATATATTTTTTATAAAAACATTTACTTTATTTTAGAATTATTTTTCTAATAATTTATAATCAATTGGTAACAAATGAATCAAACCCTATATTTTGTTATGTTTGTTAATCTTGTTCATAATCCCTAATTTAATGTTTAAGTTATAATATACAATCTTATATAGTATTAAATAGTCATTATTAAAATCATGTTATAGGGTATCTTATATGATAATAAACATAGTGTTTTTTAATATCTTTTGATGTTATTGTACATAAAAAAGAGGTAAGGACATACATGGATCTCTTAAAATCTTTTGGACATCCATGGGGTTTTTGAATGTCGTTGATTTAAACTAATGTTGTTTCTTCTATCTGTGTGTGATTACCAATAGAGATTTTTTTTACATTTGGAAGACTTTTGTTCTTGGGGGGTTTCCCACATTTGGTAATTACCTTTAACATCATTGTGGACCATGATGCATAAATCACATAATGATTAAGAATATGATGTTGGGGGACTTTGGGCACTAAGATGTAGTTGTTTATAATTTTTATACCTCACCAACTAGCTATGTAAAAGTTAACCATTATGGTTATGGTTACCTTACATTGGGTCTTCAGGTCATTATTGATATACATATAAGAGTATAATCAAAAATTGGTGGTGCATGCTTATCATGATGGTTACCACAAAAAACCAGAGTAACCCTTTTTTGATAACATGTTAGATATACCAAGTATATAATATTTTATTGGTTGGATTCAAGGGATAATAGAAACTAGGTCATATTTTTGAGATAGTGATGGTTTTTATAGTTATAGTTATTCAAGGGTAGAATTAGGACTTCTCCATAGATCTCAAGAGTCCTTAGTGGACTAATGAAAAAAGTCATTTGTGTTTCAAAGTTATTGATTCTTATCCTGCGAATTATGTAATCTATATGCATCACATTACCCTTATTTTCATATCATTATATTATGTTATTAAGGTGGTGTGTGGGTTAAACTCATGGCTAATGTTTTTTAGGAATCATGGAGTTCTCCCAATGACACAGTAGAGGTGATTTGTGAATGACTCATTGTTTCATATCGGTATGGGTGAGCTAGGATCTAAGGATGAAGTTTACTTTTTCTGAAGAACTAGTGATGTTGAGTATCAATATCAGAAATAACCAATATGTTAAAGTATTTCTCCATTGTTTCATGTTTGTTGATAGCATAGAAAACCCATTGGGAGTGATCATATTGGAATGTTACCGAGGTGAGAGCCTAGTATCCCCACCTTTTTCTCAATTTTCAATTTTGAGATGCGAATGGTCATGATGGATATAATAATGTAATGTACCAGGTTTTCTTTTTATAATACATTGGAATATTTATGGGAATATTTTTAGATCCCAGAGATATGAAGATAGGATATTCAGAGGCCATGTGTTTCCATAATTCTTTTTTATAAAATATTTTAAATACTAATATTACAAGAGAAAATTTTAATGAAACAATTGAATAAATCCAATATGCGGTCATGGTTCATAAATCCAAAATAAAATATTGAGTTTAAAACAAAATTTTTACTCATTTTATGACATTACATTTTACAGTATTAGGAATTTTTGAAACAATTTTCACAGATGTAAATAATTAATAAAATCAATATTTTATTTATTTTTATTGGATGTTGTAGAGAACCAATAAGATTCTATGTAAACATTTTTATAAGTAAATTTAATTTTTTCCCTCACAATATTTTAATTTGAGTGGGGACTCGACAATGGTGGTTTCGTGCAAGAATAATGAAAGATCAATATTTGGTGATTGGTGTGACAATGAAAATCAAGGATATCTCCATCAAAAATTCCATGGGATCATTCATCCTAGGAAATAGATCTAAATCATGATTGGAAATATTATTATGGGATTTATCCCTATATCTAATCCCAATCAGAATAGTTTTTATTTTTCATAAAAATTGGTTCATGGTTCATTCATTTTACAATTATGGGATATTAATGGGATTCAAGGATGATTATTTATTTTTATTTTCTGGTTTTTTTAAATATTCATTATAGTGTTCTTGAAAATTGATCAAGGATAAAATGAAAATGTTGGAGTTTTGTTACTCACTTTTAAAGTTTGTGGTTTCTTCTCCTTTGTCATTAATTTTTCAGGTTCGAGTTAATTTGGGCAAGATATTCGATGAATACCAAATGGATGATCAATGTGAATACACTCATCAGTGTAGTAAATCATTACCATGGGTTAGGGATGGATTTTATATCGCACGATTGTCATATATGACTATGGCAATAGAAAATTACACTGATAGGGGGTTCGTGACATAGGATTCATAGTGATTTAATGCCCATTAATAATAGTGGTAGTTCTGGAGAACTTGGTAAGGCCATATTTTGGAAATTGGTAGTTATAAGGTTCATTCAACCTCAAACCCAAGATGCATGGTGTGATTAATGGTAGAATCAACAAGTACAATGGTTACAATAAACACATGATATTATTTGGAAATATGAATGAAAACAAAGAATACACAACATGTATTCCATTGAACACACGTTTTGTAGTCCCTTCTATGTTGTTCTAGGGATTTAGTATAGAGAAAAGTATCATCAAATTTATTAACCATTTCATAAGATATGTCCCCCCTTATTTGACCAGTTCATCATGTATAGTGAATACACACCCATTAGTCAGAGTAGATTTTCACACTATATGGGATAAGCCACATCCCATATACACCCTTTCATGTGGCTCAATGTGTTTAAAGAGTACATTATTGGGAGATAATGTTTTATTGCATTCCATGTTTGGAGATTCACATCCCATGTACATCTGAGAGTAAATGGGAATAGGAAATATATATTCTATGTTCCATCCCAAACATGTGCAGACATTGTACATCAAGGACATTTATTGTATTTTGAAAAAGTAAATGTCATTTGAGAATGAGACACATCAAGTGTTAGGCTTAGTGATACTTTTCATGTACCCTAAGGGAAATGCCATTCAATCCATTGAGGACATGTTGGATTCCATTTTATTCTAACATTAGATTTACTATAAGTATCTATTATCTTCTATTGAATGGTATCACATGAGTGTATTCCCTTAGTCAATTACAATGAGGGTTTGGAATGGTATATAATTCTCTTCATATATATTAATCCTTATTTAGTTTCATGGTGATATGTATAGTTAATATTAGTTCCCTTATTATAAATTCAGTTCTCTCAGACTACCAAATTATAGACACAGCTGCATGGATCATTTACCCCTCAGACAGTCCTAAAGTGATCCTCATTTCCCTTATTGTTTCCATTAATGGGGTTGTTGGAATTTTCATGAACTATATTTACTCAGGTTATTATCCCCTATATATGGGGATTTTTTAATTAGTATTGTTTTCCACCTGGGATCCGTGGGTTTTTACCCCATATAGGGGAATTGAGTTATGATCTTTATGATCAGGCATAATTCAATTGAGTGTGTGTCTCTGATTAACCCTCTCAGTTTCCTATGTGGGACCACTTGTATGAGCTTAACAAATGGAGGTATATCACTTGGAGTGTGTTCTCTAGAATTCTAATTTTGTGGAACCATATATCAGAATTAAAATTATGTTTTTAAATTCTTTTTGTTACCTAGATCCCTTTTGTCTTCTATGAAAATATTTGTATGATTTATTTTGTTTTTGACTCTATGATTGAAATATCTTATGATGATATGAATACACATGAATCATTGAGTTTGGATATTTTTTAATTATTCTATGTATTATTGATATTCTCTACTAGTTCATGATATCTACAAACACTTGTCATTTATTACGAAGATGGAGTGCGTTTTTTGATACCTTTGCTGACCATGAGAAGGTGGAGCTAGTTTGGGTCTACGAAATGAGTTTTATACATGAGTTTGATTTGACAAAAGTCCCATATGTGTAACTAGGTTTGAAATAAAAATCATCTTTTTATTAGTATTATATTTCTCATATTTTTACCCTTTCTAATACTTTATTTCATTCTATGATTGTGGTATTATATATATATATATATGTGTATGTATTTACTATTATTATTTTTATTTTTACACATATTTAGTGTATGGACTTAGAGATTTGTCTGCGCATATAGGTAATGTAGTTAAATTAATACCATGAGTGTGATGTGTTTTTTGAGAGCTAGTCTCTATTCACTAAAAAATTTGAGGCATTTTTGGGGTAGTTGTAAAATTTAACCTGTCGTGTTGAGTCATTATATTAATTCAGTATCCAACATAATTGGAAGACTTTTATATAAATTATAATTAATTATATGGTAGTAGTTAGAGAACATAGATAGTGGAACTCCATTTCACATGACAGTATCATTAATGTATACTAATAAATAATGATCCAAATCCATACAATCTCAAATAGAAATTACATCTATAGATTTAGTTAGTAAATAATACATTAACGTTGTTATATTTTACCTTTGATATTTCCTTTGAAAATTACATCATGCAATCTAATGATATTTTATTTCACATCCACTCTTGTTCTAGAAAAGGATGAAGCATTACATTCTTTATTTTTCAGTCTAGTTTAGCTTATTCAAAAATCAAACTTTTCATGGATGTTTAATAAAATTATATTATCATACCATATAACAGAATATATTATAGATGGTCTTGATACATAGTAGTGCTTCCTAATGAATTTACAATGAATAAAATTTAGCTTCACTCAACCAAATGCTATTAAAATGAGAATAAAAAGGAAAACATAATAGTTTTCTAATATGATAACATTTTAATAATTAAAACTAAATTTAGTTAACTACCCATTATTAATGGGTTCTACCTTCCCCATCAAAATATTATCCTCCTTCTACGATTTCATAATTTATTCTAAAATAATAAGCTATAATCAATTATGAAACCAAAAATTCGATGTCTCTTCATAAAAAACATATTAGAATGAATTAATCCAATCATTAACCAATGGACCATGTTCAAAAAATATAATTTTAATTATGTATTTTTTCAACTAAATTAATCACCCCAATTGTTTTCTTTTTTATGATGGTAATGAATCATGCATTCAAAAGCTTTGATCTATTATATGCACCTTCTCTATATAATTTTCAATAATTTTTTTTGGATATATCCTTCATCATTTTTATTAGAATATATTTCATAATTTATTATACAAAAATTATGCATCCAAAATATTAAATAAAAAACTGTAGTTGAAAATTCTAGATCATGTAAAGGATTATTTAACTCATAATGTTTTAGATGTCATAATGCATATGAAACTACCTAATCATTATTTATCAAAACACAACAAAAACCCCTTATATAAAGGATCATTGTCGATGAAAAACTAACCATATCCATATGAACATGAATAAATTTAAATATAAACCAACATTATTTTATTTCCTATAATCAATCATCAAAATATTCTATCTAGATGAATTTAAATCATTTTATTATTAATGTAGTGTGTGTTCTTAATAGCCAATCATGTTTTCAAATACTATTAGTAACCAGGTAAACCATGAATACTCTGATTTTCATTGAATTTTTAATTTCTTGGACATTAATCAAGAATATTATTTTTTTGATGGTCAATAGTTAGACATCCATTAGATATAATTTGTCCATATAAAGAATAATGTTGCATCAAAATATCATTATAACTAAATTTCCCATATAGTTTATTTTCATTTAAATTTTGAAAAAACAATCCCCATTTGTATATAATGATACTCATGAATTTCAAATTATTATAATATATCATTATTAAACCAAACCAAAAAAATACAAAAAATAAACATAGAAAACTCTATTCATAAGATTCATAAATACAGTAGTTCAATTAAACAACCAAAAATGAATTACTGAAAACTCATAAAACATTTATTTAGTCTATAAATATATCGTAGTATGTTTGTCCTACCTCGCCACCATTTTATGGTACAATGGTATCCAGGAAACATGAAAACATACTATGATATAAAGATCAGATAAAAAATAGTTATGTTTTAATGAGTACATATTCATATATGTGTAATTATTTAACATTCTATTATAAATTTAAAGTCTAATAAAACAAAATTTAGTTTTTAAAAACATTATATTGAAATCCCATGGTGAGTTTCTATGTTGAATAAAGAATTTATAAAGATGATATTGAAATATATTTTTTATTCTACATATTCTAATTAATCCATTCACATACGGTTTGAATAAACATAAAAGCATGCACTAATTCAATATTAAACTCAACCTGAAAATGAGTAATATCAGCAAAATATCATATGAAAAATCAGACATATATTCATTCATTAATGGTAAATCACTTATCATTATCAACTCATTCATACCAACAATATAAGAAATATAACATTCATTACCATTTCGTATTAATTTATCATCATCTTATTAGCTTATTAATAGTGTGAAATAATTGAACCAAATATTATTTCATTTTGATTATATAATATAATGATAAATTTAATTCCAATGCATACAAAAAATAATATAAATAACTATCATGGGATATTCAATAATATTTTTAGGAGAGACAATACAATTCATAATTGTACTTCCATTTCGATAAATTATTATTTCTTTAATATTTCCTCTCAAAGTAATGAAAAAAAGATTTATCATCATTTTATGACGACATATTAATATTATTAATTAATATTTCTTAGAAATGAATTATTTTCAAATATCCATAGTATAATAGTGTATTGGAATAATTTGAATAAACAAGTAACATACTGATAAACACATCATTAAATGTCCCAAGGACAATCATAGTAAGAGAATATGATACAAACACAACATTCCACATTTTTTCTGGATGATTTTCCACATGGTAAGATAAATTTTCAAAAATATTGGTGCAATAACCCATCTCATTATTACAAAATAATCTTTTGGTGGATGGAAATAGGTTTATTTGTTTGGTTTCATTTCATTATAGTAATGGTCCCTTTAGCAAAGATACCACACCGATAATAATTTAAATAATTTAATATAATATATCATGTTTGACATTTACCACACTTATCACAACATCAGAACATGATTTTCTTAACTATATATTTATATGATGATTAATATTCCTTACCTATATATTAAGTTGATGATGATTCTTTATTTACTTCCATATATATATTTTTTTCTAATTGAAATCATATAATACATAATCATTAGTAAAAATTGTTTCTACCTTCAAGGGACATTGAAAATGATTCAAATAACATTATAAGTTATAAGAATAAAACTCCAATTCATATATTGGATTCACCCATTTGTATAATTTATTAATCTTAATATTATTATCACAGATAAAATTTGGTACAAAACTATCAGGTCATGAAAATTTCCTCAATACAATTCTAATGAATATTTAACCATTTTCTTTATTTATATGATATTTTTTCCATTATGATTCAAAAAAATACATAATTTTTTATTCAATGAAGTGATTCATTAATGAGTCTAATTCCAATTAATTAATATCATATATATCATTGTTATTTTTAATTGAAGACCAAAATTTATCATCATCACCATAAAAATGATAATTGAAAATGGTTACATTTTGGAATTACAATCACCCCATGACTTCAATTATCATCTATTTTGAATTGATTCATCCTTCTACAACAACTGGGTAATATGATACAATGAAGACTAGAGGATGGTATCACAAAAAACACTTTTCTCATGTGGTTCCATAATGGTTAGTTTGGATGCTCTCTATCATGAATTTCCCCACCATTTATATCTTTTTTCAATAGATCCATCATAATGAAATAACTCCCCAATTTCAATTATATCCATTTTAGGATGATTATTTATAAGTATATCTCCCTCTTGGTGAATTCCTACTATAGAAAACATGTTTACATGGTTGGAAATAAATTTTATAAAACATAGTTTAGTAAATGAAAATTTTGTAATTATAAAATTGAATATAATATTAGCTTAACCATTATATAAAATATATTAATGTTGTTATATAATAATTATATTAACCCCTAATTTTATTATAAACTTACTCTGATAACAATTATATGGAAATGAAATTACAAACTATGCATTTATCCAACATTAAACGAGAATTCACATTATTGAATTCAAAATTAACGTTTTCATATATAGTTTAAGAGTGTTAGGTTATAATTATTAAATAAAAGTTCTATATAGATAATATGTGTAATATTTTAATTAGTATTAAATTTTCCAAAAAATATAAATTTTTTTAATATAAAAAATATTTTTTCTCATAAATAATATTAATGATATTCAACTTCACATCATCAATTTCTTTATCAATTATTAATCCTAGTGAAAAAATTAAAAAATTTGCATGGAAATATACACATGTAATCGGAGGTAATGAGAATAAATCTAGTACTTGAATTAAAAATATGAATACCCATGAGGAAAATTCTCATAAAACCATACCATTTATATGAAAATATTTTCATTTTTTCCATTAAAAAGATTATTATATTACCTTTTGAAATCAAACGATTTCCAGGATATGGAATTAAAAATCATTAAAGAGTTATGTATGATCCATTTATTATAATCATTATAAGATCCTTACAATTATGTTACAAATTAAATAACCATATTGTTGTATTCTATAAAAAATAGTTATTGAAAATATTTATTTCCCCATTAATTGGACTTATATCTAGTTAAATAAACCATATAATCTATATCATTATCAACTATGATAAAAAATATTTTTTCACCATTTGTAAAAATGTCTAAGGACTATATCATGAATAAAACAATTGAAAAAACACTTTTTAATCCATATAAAAAATGAATTAGGTTATTCTCCCAATCCTTTTTTCCATTTACAACATAAACCACTTTATTTTTTTGTAGAACCTTTCAATAATGGATAAAAAATTTCAAAAATCACAAACACTAAATACATTTTCTCTCCAATATCAAAGCCCAAAAAACAAAATTCAAATTCAAATCTTCAAAAAGTACACTGCTTTAAAAAAAGTCGCACAATCAACACCTATAGTCATGAAACCCCTTGAACCAACATCCATGAATAACAATGATCCCATCATCATCACCAACATCATGAGTGATCAAAGTCCACAAGAGAAACACAATTACACATTGGTAAAAATTTGTAAACCACCACGCCTTCATGAACAAACTCCCCAAAATCAAATAGATCCAAAAATTGAATAAACCACATCAATCATATAGAAAAACCTAATGATTCATAATAAACAGTGTCTAAAAAACTAGATTCAATGATTAAACTGTAATAATAATCTCCAATGGGGACCAATGAGGGAGAATCGTGCACCCGACACACCTTTTCACTAAACTCCTTAATTATTTCTATAATAAATAAAATAAAAAATTCCATTAAATTAATATTTCTAAAAAAAATTATGTAATTACAAATGTTTCAATTATAATAAAATAATTTTAAAAAATGTACAATGAAAAAATAATTCAAAAAGATATATCTGAAATAAAAATAAATGGAAGGTAATTAATTAAATATTTTTTTAATGAAACTACATTATCTTGATTCTAATTCATCATGTATACTCTTCTTTATAAATAATAATAAAATTATTTTTGAAATTTACATACCTAAGAACCATTTAATGGTTTATATATTATCTTATTTTATCATATAACATTTTATTAAAAATTAGATAATTTTTTATTTTCACTTCTTATGTATTGATAGTATATAAATTACGTGTCAAAAATCACATCACTATGGTAAAAATGGACATATGGGATATTTTGAAACCATATATTGAATAGAAAAACAACTAATTATCATGTGTATACATTATTTATGCTATTAAATAAATAGTTAAATATGGTTTTCATAAATGACCAAAATTATGATCATGAAGATGATATGTCATACATTATCATTAGTAATGTCTCAATTTTAATCTATCGATATTGGAAGAATTTGACTATTATTTTCACATTAACAAATTATCATCACATCATTAAAAACATATTATATATTTAAAAAATATTATACCAATCACCAATGTGATGAGGTGAATAAAATAATAGTTACATCATTTGATGGATGAGGTAGTACATACATTCTCATAAATAACATTATTATTTTTGGGTGCATGAAATGGTTTCAAAGAAAAAGACAACATTATTTTTCATATTAATAGTTATTTTGTGAATAAAACGTTTTTCATATATATTTATCTCATATATTAATTATCATAATCATTATTACATTCATTTTAGACCATTATTCTAAAATGAATCCCATTATTTCAAGAGGAGATAGTTTGTCAAACATAGAAGAAATGTTATCTTCTCCCCAAAATAATGGAATGTAAGAAGGAATATGTGTAATAACAACTACATTAGTATAATAATGTCAATATTATAATATATATTATTTATATCAACCATTACAACAACTCATAATATAATGATTCAAAAATTAATTACATCAGTTCGTAAGGCGGTATTCTGTCATACACAGGAAGAAAAGATTCACTTACCACTTGATAGAGGAAATTATTAAATATGGTTATTATATTATAATAATGACTACTAATTATATTTCAGGTAACCGTGTTATTATTTTATCAATTTTCAATATTTTTTATGGAGGTGGTAGAAGAAGTCATACAAAACTTCTCAGTTAAGAATGATACATCTTCTCCCGAAAATATTATAAGGTATACATCAAAATCATTACTAGATATGTTTTATAAGTAAACAAAGGATGATATGATTCTTATAAGTATATATTTATGATATCTAGATTGGAATTGGAATTACTAATCACAATTCATGTGTATATTGGAGAGATTAGTGGCTAACTATTATAATGTTGGAGACAACACAGATGGACTTTTTTAATATAAAAAATGTTACACATGTTTTCACATGATAAGTTCCACAAAAATGAACCCTTATAAATAATTTTATAATATAATATTGATCAATGTAAAAAAATATAATTTATATAAATATTATGGTTATTTTAACCCTTACTGGTTTAGATTATCCCCGAATAAATCAATTTTTTCCTGAACCATTTTAATTTTTTTTAACAAATGTTACATTTCATTAAAATCAAAATTCATTTCACCAGATTATATATATATATAGAATTAATATATGGACATAATTTCATGAAATTATATTTTTATATGTTGAATAATTTAACATAAAATTAAACATGCAGATGTGAAGAAGATGCAATTTTCATGAATGGTATTTTTAAAGCATAAAATTATTTTATATTAACACAATGTCTAGTAATAATAATTATATAAATATAAACTCATTTTCTAGATAACGTGTTGATAAATATTAATTAATCTATTCCACATTTTAGGGTCTTATAATTATTTATAAGTGTGAAACATTAATCACTTCATAACAGTTTTAACCTTAATGAATTTTTATACACTAAAAATAAAAGTTTACTACAATTAAGTATAATATGTATTAAAATATAATTAATTAAATTAAATATATCTATTAAATAATTGTGTTACATGAAATAAAATTTAAATAATCGTAGATTATTGATGTTACTTATATTCATGAAAACATTTTAATTTTCAAATATAAGATATTTTTATTTATTCCAATAAAAAAATTTAAAAATATTCCTTTAATATTAAAATAATTTAATATTAAAAATATTAAATAAAACATTAAACTATTTTTTTTAAAAAAAATCCATATTTTCTAAGGTAATCCTTATTATGACAAACTGAAATAAATGGTATCTGGTTAAAATTAATTTTTTTATTAGTTAACAACAACTTAATTTATTTATATTGAATATAATAATATAATTCAAATTAAAAAACCTGAAGATGATTTGTTTTATATCATTAAATGTAATGATACATTTAACATGATATCATATTTTTCTCCTAATAAATATTGTTAATCAATTATTGATAATCCATATATGCAGGATAAGGAGTACTCAAACTTAGATCTATATCCATTTCATGCAAAACTATTATCAAAAACCTAGTTGTAATAATCACATCACAATCAAATAAAATTGATTGTGGTAGTACGTGTTGAACTACCATGTTGCACAAACACATGAACACAAACATATATATCTTATCTATTACATTAATAATGACACATTAATTTGTAAAAATAAAATTAACTGACAATAGAAGCTGGTAGAAAACCAACTAGTTTAATTGACTTTAGTTATCATAGGAAATTCTATAATGAGACCCATTGTTGTATTTTCCAATTTACATACTAGTTTGTGAAATAGTTTCCTGATTCCATTAGTATTGTATTGGTAATACTTTAATTGTTTGTAAAACCATATTTTAGATACAAGTTCCACAATAACCATCAATATGATATCATCAAAAATATTGTCCTTAGATATCTAAATCTCTTGTTACTTACTCTATGAATAGAGAATGATGAGAAATTTGTAACATCTAGTATTAACCACCTTAGTTCTAGTGTTTACAGGATACATACTAGAGTTCCCAATATTATAACTCAATATTTAATAATGATGAACATGAAAATGTTAAATATGTAATTTTTTATCTTATTTTCATCATTTTGGGACTCCTTTTTCCCTCAAGAATAGCTAATTGAATATATATTTAAGAAACATTGGGCATTGTTCCATTATGAATCCCATTTCAATCATTTTCATGTCAAATATAATTGAAGTACATTCATTCCCTATCATATATATTGTTCATGATCAATTCTTCTCATATTAACAACCACGTTATACACCTTCCAATGATGCTAATAGATTATATAGTCATAATCAAAGAACATATATAACCAAAAAAATGTTCTTATTGTGATAGATTTTTGAATATAGACATGTTGTTGTTATGATATTAATGAATGTAATTGTTCTCCTAAAAATGATAAAGACACTATATCTTGAATATATAGTCCACTACTAAAAACATCAAATAACATGTTATGATATTCTTTTCATTGATCATTAATTTAATTGAGTCTTATGATATCATATTTTAAATATTCATTAGCACACCACCCATTAACTATTTTTAGTTTGAAATATAGATTCAAATTCTATCCCCAATGATTATTATATTGATTATAGAAATAGTTATTGGCTACTTATATAACTCATTAATTCTCTATAACCACTAATAAATAATAAATAAATCACTCCATTCTATAATAATACTATTTTTGTGTTTGAAAATCATGAGATGTTTATCATAAATTAATGACAGTGCATATCTAATCCATTGAAACTATGAATCTCCCTGTCTACACACATTCAAAATAGTTTACATATAAATTTTCATTTAACGAGATCTTTGGTAAATATTTTAAATGATCATTAATTTATTCCATACTTTCGGAGTAGATATGAATATCATATATAAAAAAATCCATAGTATTATCTCATTAATCGGCAATAACACAGTTTATTAAGTCCATGAATATTTATAGAGAATAAATGAGTCCAAATGGAATCAAAATGTACTCAAGCAACATATAACTTATTCAAAGTAATTCATAGGGATTTTATTCTTCATCACCTTTAAATGATAATATCCCAACTAAAGATTTATGTTTGATAACTACTAGGATCCACATGAAAAATTAAAATTGGGAAATATTCATTGTAGGGGATCTTTTTTCATTGTTTTCAACTTTTTGAGATCTATATAATCATCACATAGGTAATATGATCAATAATTCTTCTTAATTAAAAGGAATAATTCACCACATAGTGAAGAAATTAAGCATAAAACCCTTTATCCTAATTCCCTTTTCAATGATTATTTGTCACTTCATGTTTAATAGAATTTATTCTTCAAGGTTTGAAGGATATTGGAGATTCTACAAGTGTTATTTTTATTAACATGTCAATATATTGGCTTGGAATAAACCTAGAAAAATCATTGTTAAACACATAAACAAATAATATTAAAATTTCAATGTCATCAAGGAAGATATTTTCATTACTATATATAATCTTATCTTGTTCCACTACTAAAAATGAAAAAACTAATAATTCTTGAGATAATGGAATCATAGTTTTTTAACTCCTATATGTAAAATTATATAGAACTATATATAAATTCATGACAAAGAGGGTGAATTCTTTCTCCTAGTAATTTATTTTTGATTTATACAAGGGAAGACATTAGATACCAAGGATAACAGAAAATTTATATAAAGGGAGTATAAAAAGGTTCCCATTGATATTTATACAGAAAATATTGTTAAGAGATGTGTAATGTACAATGGTTGCAATAATTGTCCCATATTTCAATTTAACTAATAATGTGGGTAATGGTTTTCTAGGTGTTGACTGAATAATTCTATTAATCAGAAAGGTATATACTAATTCATACTTATATAATCATAGAGGGAATTTGATGTTCTTGAATAGATGATAATCCAAGATTTCACTATTTTATTCTGATTATAATCATTTACTTGATCCAAAATAAACATATGGATGATATTTTTAATCTATTAAATATAGATATTAGAATTTTCAAACCATTAAGGGATAACACAAAATTAACACATCACTCTTAACTAATGAATTTGTGGTATTCAGGCTATGTAAATATTGGTCAATTTCGAAACATTTACTACAACGACACAAACAATAATAAATGGAATGTTTCCCTTCTTATAGTAATTTTATATGTATTATAAATCACATTAAATTATATAGAGACAATTTTAAAAGATTTATAAATGAAAAATTAATGAAATAAGATGTATTTTTAGATGATAAGAAACTAATACCAACGAAATAGTAACTTGATCACATGAAGAGTAATATGAATCGTATAAATTGTAAAATGAACAAATGAATACTATCCACACCTCGGGATGTATAAATAATATTTATGTGTCTTAGATGTAAAATTATGGTATAATTATATCATATATTATGTAAATAAATGTATTCAAATTTATTATTTATGCATTTGTATTTTTATAATTCATAAATAATTAATTCCAATTTTATGAATAAGTTAATAATATAAAAGAAAATTTATTTTCATAAAATGTATTAATAAATTCATTTTTTGGTGTATAATTATTTTTTGATAATTATATGAGACAAGGATTAATTTTTTAATGTGTTACAAAATCTGTTATAATTTCAAAATCTATATTTCCCAATTAAAAAAATGTAATAAAAAAATAATATTACTTGTATTTCATAAATAATTTTTATAAAATGGAGTTATTTTTTAATTCTACACATTTAAAAATGGTTGGTGACTTTTTTTTGGATTTTTTAGAAATACATGGCTTTTGCTGATTAGTAAAATATGAAAAAATTTATAAATGAAAAATACATGATTTTTTTAGTCATTATTGATGTAAGGCTGATGTAAGAACCTTAATCTCGAACAATATTTATTTATATTAATATATTTAGTGATATTTCTAAAAATATCCATAGTCCTGAGCCAAAATTATATAGTAATTAATATAATATTCCGAAAACTCCCCTCTCCTCCACTATAAATACCCCCATCACATCCTCTTATTCTATCAACTCTAAACATTTGATACCTACATAAATTATTTCCAATAATATTCCCTAGACCATCCCACACTTCCAATATCTCATGGTCTCATAATGTTACCAATCCTAGATTACTTGAATATGATATCAAGGGGATATTTTAAGAGGTAAATCCATTATCTATATCTTTTTGTTTTCATTCAATTTGATTTTATATTATTATTATATGTTAAATTCACTTAGTCCGAAGGGAATGATAACTACAGTAACATAAATATACTGTAATTATATCAATTTAATGTTATATCCATCGTTAAATTCCTCTATCTCTCTCTCTCTCTCTGTTATCTTAAAAATGGAATTGTCTCCTGTTATTTGTCAATTTACCAACATTGTGGGAGATGCACTACTATTCGACTTAAACACATTCAAGTATTTTAATATGACCATTAAATATTTTAAAACATATTTTAATTTTAATTTTATTACATTTATTATGCGCTAGAAATACATTATTGTCATAATATTAAATGATATAATGAAAGAAGTTTGGTGTGTTTGAAAAACCACTAAAATTACCCAATAATGACCATCATTAACTTCTATATAGTGAATCATCCTCATGGAATATAATAAAATAATAAGTAAGGTCATTTATTATTAATTAATATCATTAAAAACATGTAAGATCAATTCTTTATATTCATCCTCATTATAAACCAACATCCATTAATGAATACAACTGAACTGATCCTGAAAACCAGGAAAAAGAATATCCCTAGATGATGAGATTAAACTATATAAATCATCCAAAGGCCCATAAAAGAACATAATAAAACCATAATAAATAAAATTTATGTATAAAGGGATATATAATTTTCAATTAATGAATTTATTGTTATTATAATGGATATTAACATGATTGAAGCATTCAGACAAAATATAAGGGGATTTGTTGAACCCAAATCTCTTTCATTGGGGTTTCCCACTTTCACCACATATTCAGTTTGTTTATTCCATTAAAATAATTTATTCATTATTAAATATCATTTTATGGGATATAATATTTTTCTGATTGAGATTCTGAAAAACCTAATGTTTTCCAAAAGAACACTTCTTAAAAAAACTTCTTTTACTTCACAAGATTGTTACCTTCACAATGGTTAATGATTCTTATATGAAATATGTTATTCCCTCTTTCATTGGGGAACCCAATGTCTATGAAGGTATTTTTATGAAATGAAAATAATTAATTTACATGTGTTATTGTATGTCTTTGATTGATATATGTTCTATGTGGCATGCCTGATAATGTAAATTTTGTGACGTGACAGGTGCACCCATAATTATATAGCAGAATGTAAATGTCCCGATGTGAAAGGTGCACCCATAATTATATAATGCTCTAATTGATTATGTAATTGGAAGAAAATCATTATTAAATTCAAATACTATTTAACATTAGTATAAATTTGTTCAAAACTACGTGTATTTGTTAACCACTGTGACATGATGGTTAAATTGTATGCATTTCAACATATCACGCCTTTATCTAATGTTTCTTTTCATGATTGTGATTTATTTTGTATGTTATTAATATATTTATTATTCTCACCCCATTATGTGTTGTTTTGTGAAATTATGTATCTTATTAATGGGATTTTGGATCACCCCTTTTTGCATATATCTCCAAGTGACTGCATGTACTAAGGATAATTCAAGATCTAATATAAAGCTAGAGAAGAAGGAATTAAATAATTTTTTATTTTATATTTTTAAAAACGTTACATATATTCCAAATTTTTCAAATACACTAAACCTTTTTGTCCTCATTATATAATGATTTTATTTTGTATTTATTTTAAATTATGTAATAAGATACGTATGAAAATGTAGGGGCTCTAAATTTACATTAAAATGAATTTATGTTCATTTAATAATTTTTTGAAATTAAAATTTGAATGTACAATAGAATATCCTGACAGATCGATTGTCCAAGAGTTTATTATAGCCATTTGTTCATGGAACCTAATGAAGTGGATATAATACCAAATTAATCCTTTTGGGATTATTATATAATGTTACATATGTTCTACAGCTGCATCCACATTCCAGTATCCCGATAGGGATTAATTCTATCAAAAACTCCGTGAATAATAAAAATAAACTGTTATTTATGGATGTTTTTCTATATGTAGTATAATATTTAATGATTTGACAAAATAATTCAATTATTTATCCAATAAGATAATGATAACATACAGTAATATAATATATGACTACTCATATCATTTATACGTAGTATTTAAGGACTGATTACAATAATATTCACATAACACCGTCTCAAATGATATAGTATCCTACTTTCCTTTCGTAATGAGATGCATATAACATTATCATTATATAATGTTACAATTGTATTTTATAAATATTATATAACTTCTCCATATATTCAATGGAACATCTTAAATTACATAGAATAACATTTGTATATACCTAATAAAGGGGTGAGTTGTAATCCAAAACAAGTTAATAATCAATGCATAGAGTAATGCAAATTCATTGATGACATGAATTGAGTAATTATGTTCCCTACTAGTCTAGATGTAATATATTTGGGACCCCCCAATACCTCCACAAATAGTCCAAGGGCTGGAAACATTTGTCATGTAGAGAAAAAAATGAAATTGGTGGACATATCTTAAAATACATGTACTCATTCACTCACACAAATCGTTATATACATGTATATATATAACATAAAAGATTAAAATGGAGATTAAAAAATGTATGTGACAATATGTTGGACACATATTATAATGAAAATTTTAATTCAAATGTAAATAGGGAAAATAAAATCCATACGAGTAAACTAGGGGAAACCCAAATGTAAAATAACTAAAATGTTAATTCACGGGACAGACTAACTCAATATACCAGTCTCCAGCTATAGATCATTTCCAATTCCACCACATACTATAAATATACTATGATACAAGATACATCATTGTATATTTGAATATACTATTAAGACTCATAAGAAAAAATATTTATTTGGAATTCCACATATGGGTGAATATATAAATAAACATTAAGATTCAAAAAAAAACTAGAGGGATGAAACTTAATAACCACATTCTAATAAAACCACATGGAAATATGGTAATGAAACATGAAAGATAATATTATCTTAATTAAATGAAAAATGTGATGGTGTGGATCTGTATATTCATATCCATCGATGAGTCATGATTCATTATATAGCTCCCAATGTACCCATACCTATGTTCGTCCAATACATTCATCATTATATAGATACCGGTAGAGGTACCACTCCTCACCCCTATGATCCAATATCGAGGATCAATAAATGTAACAACATAAAACATTATGAGTATCATTTCAATCTGTTCATAATTATTTATTTTTGTATAAATCACAATAAATCACATATAGAACATAATAAAAAAGTTATTAATGATTAATGAATGAAATATTAGCCTTTTTTTAAATAAAAGAAACTATACCAATGGAATAGTAACACGACCCTTTGGAATAGTAATTTGTCCAATACAATAGCAACACATCCTATTATAGTATAAATAAAATATTTCTATATTATTAATGAAAATATAATATATTTATATAATGGAAAAGGTAAATTAATATTTCAAAAATGAGAAATTATGTATTGATATTCTCATAAGTCATAAATGCAGATTGAACATTTTATAATTAATATAATTTTTTGAAGGAAAATTTATTTTCATAACATACACTTATAAATTAATAATTTATCTCATTATGGTTATAATATCTTTTTAGTGACTGTAGTTAATTTTTGAAAATCTCATAAAAGGACAAATAATATAAAATTGGTATTTATAAATTAAAATATAATTTGAATTAAAAATTATATTTTACATATATAAGAAATTATTTTAAAAAAACAATGTTCATTTTTTAATTACAAATATCAAAAAATGGTTATGTTTATTTTTTGGGATTATTTTAAATAGTCGAATATTCTGTGAATAGTAAAATAATGTAATTTATGGTATATATACCTTTGAAGGTAAATATAGTTTTACATGAGTAATTGATTATTGAAACATTATGATCCCTAATTAAATATAAATATTATAAAATATTTATTTATAATTCAAAATCCTTTACTAGTCTTGAAAGAAAATAATAAAATAATGAATTATATAAGGGGAAAAGACCCCTCCATCCTAGATAAACAATACCCATCAGAGAATCCTCTACTCACATATTAAAAGAATCGAAACACATCTAAAATATTCCAAATATCTTCCCAATAACCTACCCTACATCCAGGATCCCTTGGTCTCATCAAAAATCTAAAACCATTAACCTAATGATGTCCTCAAGGATGATAAATTCAATTAAAAAAATATTCTTTATTTTTCATTTATGTTCTTTAAATATATTTTTATTTTCTTATTCTATCATTAACTACTCTATAAAAATGTACAAGATAACTCTTGTATATTTAATACTAGTACATCGCCCGTGCATATGTACGACGTCATAAATCAAATCTGAACAACAAAATGTATTAGAAATATGAGAAGTGATCAATGGAAAATAATAAATAATGTATTGAAATTTTAAATGTATTCATAGAAATGTATGAAAATCTAATTTCTATATACTTGTAATAGGTAAACAGTGAAACAGATTTATGGTAATAGAACATGAAATTGGAAACAGACATTAGATGTCATTTTCATGTCACCTTTGAAATAGAACTATGGAATGTTATTTAACCATGATAAGAGAACATAAATACACTTTGTAGCAGATACATGTTTGACAACAATTACAGGAACCATGATTTTCAACAATAGTGAAATAGTAAGTGGATAGTAATAATAAAAACTAGAACATGGGGAAATAATATTACTGTAAAATGATCATCAATTAGGAACTCTCTATAATGGAGCTCACACAGAAACGAATGAAATGCTGGTTACTACAACTCAATAAGCAATAGTTCCCTATCCTCCTTAATAATGGACACACCTACAACCACCAATGTAATATACAAAATCATAATAATAGTAGGGATAAATAATCAGGGCCTTGATCAGTGCAGGGATTACCTCATCATCTAGGGCTTTATTTGGTGAAGGATTTATCTCAATCAGGGCTCTGATAATTGCAGTTTGATGGAAATCATTTAGTAGTTCAATCATTCTCCATCAACCACATTTATGATTTGAGATCAATAAAACTCAAAATCAATGGTCATATAACATTATGTATTTGAAATGAAACCTGACAGAGTCATCATTCCTTATAATAACAGTTAAAACAAAGCTAAACTGTGTAAAAAAATTAAAAAATGAATTGCGAAATATGGGATGAAGGAAATATCCCACGTAAGGGCCATGCAACCATTCATGGTAATAAAACAAATAAAACGAACTATATTCAATAAATCAGAATGAAAAAAGCTAATTCATTTCATTGCAATGATAATACATGCAGGAGGATATTCAACATAGTGCTTCGATCATTCCCTGGCAGACATGCTAAATAGGAAATGTGGAAGTCAACATTTTATTCGTAAAACACACGTGCCAATTTGGACAGTGATGTGCAGTTTTATCTAGTTGTCCCATCTTGGGAGCTCAGTGGCTTGCTTCCTTTAGAGAGACCCCACACGGGTGATATTATCATAATCCTGAAGAACATGGTCTGTTAGGACAGGGAATAGAAGCCCAAAACCCTCATAAATCTTAGAATCCACCCTTCCTTCAAACCTTCACCCCATATGTATTGATCCACGAAGCTTCTAATCAGCTCCCAAACTGCACCAACATACATGGGGATTGTTTCCCTCAAAGAGAAGTAGTTCATGTTGGGTTCAACCTTCACACACTGAAAAAGAAAATAATATTTGTCATTTAGTTTTGGACATACGTGGGGATTTTCTTCTGGAGGCCCAGGGCTTTCATGAAGCCGGTGTGCGCTTTCCCGATGTCGGGGAGCTCTTACTAGGAAATGTCAACATCAATGGATCAATCGTTGGCACTAAACGGATGCGTGCCCCGGAAGGACATGACGAACGTTTGGGGGTCGGTGGAGGGGTAGCGCAGGAGGAAGGCTTCTATGCTGCATTTCCCTTGACAGTCTACCATTAATGAAGTTAGAAGAATGTTCAACTCTCAAGATTCCCTATTTTTTATTGGAAATTAATTGACACAATACAATATAAAACAGGTTATCACCGTTCCAAAATTTATATGATCCTAGGAAGTCTTTCTGGAAACAGCAATAGTATTTATCAGTAGCTAGATAACCAAAGTCGGGATTTTATGATAATGGATGATACCTCCTAGTGGTCAGTAACCACATATATGATGAAAGCCATGTTCTCATATGATAACTTGGATGCTAGAAAGTTGAGTAAAGAATTGTATCACTTGTCTTCTGGAAAAATATGACTCAAAATCCACTCTCCTGTCAATCTTCCCAATGACAGACACAAAACTCACCAATTCTTTGTTCGGAATCTCCACCTTCCCTAAAATAGTTCTTGTTAGATGAATTTGGCCCATATTCACAAATCATCATTGAATCACCCACCCTTTCAGTAGGTTCTACAAAATCCCACTGTTTAGATCAATTATGAATTAGTAATATAAATAGTGAAACATTAAAACTGAAACAATAGTTGTTTTAGAGTTAATTTTCAATGGGACACATGGAAACAAAAATGGATTATTTGGACACATTGTTTATTTAGCAAAGAGTTGGGTGAAAAATATTACAGTAATAGAATATTGTGATAGTATATGGTGTACCCTTTGGAATGAAACTAAATTCAGTAAATTGTGGTAGTAAAAATCTTCCAAAATTTGGTTCTTGTGGTGGTGCAGTAGAAAAGTATTGGTGGTTGTTGGTTGGTAGTAATATGGTACCTATACATGTTTGTAGAAACAAGTTACCAATGCGGAAAACATTTTTAGATATCATACATACACAATAGCACCACTTTCTGCCTCTACTATGCTTGAAAAATCACACGACCATGCAAACAGAGATAGAGAAAATGATCCTGAAAATTAAACAAACCAAACCATTCATCCATTTGAATCTTACCATAATTTCAATTAGCCTCATTTCGAACATAACCTGCAAAATCTAAAAACTAACTAAAGTATTTCTAATTGTAGAAGCAGTAAAACACCAAGAAAAAAGATGTAATACACAACTCTAGCAATGTGTAAAAATGATGGCAATGACAAACCAGCTTAACCAAACGTACCCATCCATCCCTTAGATCTCTTTAGTTAAAATAAAGTGGACTCCTGCAATGGACCCACTACAAACAGAGGGTGACTGTAAAATACCAAGCATGTTTTGATACATTCTAAAAAACAACCATTAATAAATCATAGCACAAAAAATGAAAACACAATCAATAGTTGGGTAGAAAATTGAAAATAAATAATATTTTGATTGTGTTATGTGAAATATACAATGGGAAGTTATTATAAACATGAAATTAATGGTAGATTAATATAGATGCATTACCGATATGAAAAAGGGAGTTGGTATATCTTCTCCGACTTCATTTTCTATGAAATGGAGGAAGATTCCCAGCCCCATCCCCCACTAGCCCTTCCCCCCTGTCCAGCCCCATCCCCCCTGGCCAGCCCCATCCCCCACCAGCCCCCTCCCCCTGCCCAGTTCTTCCCCTCTCATCCCCTCCCCCTTGCCCAGCCCCTTCCCCCACCATCCCCTCCCCCCTGCCCACCCCATCCCCCTTACCTAGCCCCATCCCCCACCAGCCCCCTCCCTCCCTGCCCAGTTCTTCCTCTCTCATCCCCTCCCCCCAGCCCAGCCCCATCCCCCCAGCCCAGCCCCATCCCCCTACCCAGCCCCATCCCCAACTAGCCCCCTCCCCCCTTCCCAGTTCATCCTCTCCCATCCCATCCCCCTGCCCAGCCCATCCCCTCTTAGCCCCTCCCCCTAGCCAGCCACATACCCCCATGCCAAGCCCCATCCCCCACCAGCCCCCTCCCCCTACTTCAACTGTCATCTCATTGCTTCCACCTGCTGGAACATCCCTGTGTTCTCCTTCCATAAGAGTTGAATATGTACATAAATCTTAATAAATAATTTACAGAACATGAATAAACTTAATTTAATGACCAATAAAAATTTATTATGTAACCTTACGTGATTCATAGTCATTGTGACTAAAGAACACTAATCCATAGAGAGTTCATAAGAAGGAAAAAATATGAATGAATGAAGAATGAAAAGAATATTGTATCATTATAAATAATTGGAAAATATTAAATAGTTTCCTTTATGAATGGATGTTTCCAGACTGAAGTGTCAACCATGGCATATGAATACTACTAATCCCTATAATACTGAAATATGAAAGCGTAAAGGTAATTTTTTCATAATTAAAAGGCATATATGAGTATTGATCATTAAATTTCCCATTTATATTAGTCTAATTAAAGAAAACCTAATTCATTATAATTTTTAATTCATGGTAATAAATATAAAAATGAAACTGAACATTCAGCATGAATGAAAACCTAAACTGAGCCTTCGAAGCAGCACAATAGTGTTGTGTTGTTGGTTTTAAATCTCGCCTGAATAGAGACATGTAATTGGTAATCAGAAGGTCTTCCAGATTTGTTCTGACTAATTGTAGACATTCACTCATGCCAAGAACCTTCTACATAGAGCTATCAACCACTTCAGAAGACCTGAGAACATGAAATTGAATTAAAAAATATATTTGAAGACTATTGTTTTAGCGTGATCATCAACATCACCATTAAATTCAACTTTGAATCCATATAAATAATAAGTACATGTAGAATATGCAAAGAAACATAAGACCATGCATGTATAAATAATGGAATAATTATGCTAATATAACCTCAATTGGAGAGCCTTGTACCAAAACCTGCATAAGTACCACCTTTGTATATACTCACATGCTTTAGCAGATCTATTACAAACAACTAGGCATTAAAAAACACCAAATAGGTCAAAAATATTTTCCCATGGTGAATTAGTTGACTATCATACTATAGCCACAAAATATACATTGTCGAAGAAAACAATGGAGGTACCATTGATGGTGAAGATAATAAGGATTCCCTTGATCTCTTCATTTGGAGGGTGAGTCACCTGCAATATATAAATAAAAATAATCAATATTTATCTTAAAAGATGAAGTGTGTAATTAAAACATTATGAGATGAATATCCCATAATGGAGACAAAAATCATTGAATCACTACATAATCATACTAAAATAATACCTTGTCAATATATATTAAAGTTGATAGTGAAAACATAATCGTATTAAAGCATTATAATAATTTGTTTCATATGTTTTTCGTTCACAAAAATCAATAGAGTGGAGTGAATAGTGAAAACAGATTACCTGCATTAATATGTTAGATGAAAGAGAGGTTAACTCCATTATTTTATGACCAATAACCTGCATTCACATAGTGTGTACCTCCAAATAAAAAATGATACATGGTAGTAAACAGTAACAGTAATCACTCTAATAGTAATCACTCATTCTGAGGGATGTATTGATAATTAGATATATAAGCACATACCCCCCAATAATAGGTTCAACTAATGCATGGACACAATATCCTGCAACATTAAATTCAATATTATATAAATAACTCATCCATTCAAATCATGATGCCATGAGATAGAAATATCAAACATACTAATTATGAGGTGTGCACCAATGATCCAAAAATACCTGAAAAAACTTTGAACAATATGTTATAAAATGAAAATTGTACTATAATTCCAGGATTAAGAAACTTGATTAATGATATTACCTTCAAAAACAACATGCTTTACATGTCTTAATGACATTAAACATCTCCACCAAGGGATATTCCATGGGTGTTTTGAAGCCCAGAGAGAACATAAGAATGGTTAGAAATAATTTCATACTTTTGTAACAATAAAATAGATTGGAATATAAATATAACATAAGATATAAGTAAATTCAATGTTACCATGATTTTAAAGTCATTTATAGAATTTTATGTTCCAATGAAAATACATGAATTCGTAGTATAATTTAATATGTTTTATAGTTGTAAGTAAGATAAGTAAAGGTGCATTTTCATAGTAATCTAATGTCTAAAAAGTGAAAATCTCTAGATATAGTGTTCATTTAGATATTATGAATTTTGAAATCTTCAAAACCCAAAAAATACACATGTTTTTAACATTATAATGTATCTAGGAATAATCCTTCCAGGCAATGTAGGATAATAAAACTAAACTATCTCATGTGTCAATAATGAAGCATATGCAGAAAATGATTTTTAATAACTATATATACAGGTTACGACAGTGTAAAAGCAAAGTTACCATAGCTACAGGCGACGCAAATCACTATCTGAAGTTGTGTCGAAGGAATGGCTTGAAATCGTTTGAAATGGATGTATGATGAAGGTAATCATTTAGAGTAGATAGTCAGAGCTCGACCACCAATGTCTCATATACAACTATATAGGCCAGAGTACTCTTTTCTCCTAAATAATAGAGAAACCTACAACCAGTGCTGTCATATAAAAAATAATAATAAAATTTGGGAAACAACAATAAAACATAGAATCAGTATAGAACCAGATTTACACAAGAGGAATTACCACAATACTTATAAAACAAATTTATGATCATGGGGGGGAAGATTAGAAGGAAGAATAAAAAAATGGTATATAAGGATTTGAAAAATCTTGTCTCGAAACAGTCCTATTATAGATCACTGGATATTTATGCTCAATAAATATAGAATGTTCTAAATAATTTTTGACTAAATGAAAGAAGTAGATCTTTAATTCTTGAAACATGAAATAATGTGGAACTGAAAAAGAATTTGGGAAATTCTAATGAATATAGTGAAAATAAAAGGTGAATACTGGAGAAAAGTTTGACAGTAGATATAGGGAGACAAAATTACCGAATGAGTGATGCGTCTCATAAGGGGATGAAACTTTACAATGAGTAAATACTAACCCATCATTGATATCTGCAAATGAATAAAAACTTGTAGTTTCAATATAGGATTCATATGTGGGTGTTGAAGCTTACATCGGTTTGGGTAGGCGATGAAGATTGAATGAAGACTTTCTTTAAAAGAAAGGGATAGTGGTATCCAGGGGTGAGGAAGTTCGCACAACTTACTCAGGGAGGAGGAGTCGATGATAGTTATAGGTGAGAAAGACCGTCTGGTTGTATGTGGTTGAGGATTTCTGGTGGATTCTATGGAGAGTAGGATACACTGACATCTGGAGGCAAGGCAGCGGCGAGGTATTCCATGGGTAGAGAATGAGGTGTGGAAACCCTAATAGTTAGGGAAGAGTGGTGGTAGCCAAAGGAAGAGGAGATGGAGCACGCGGAGGCAGAAGTGGGACTAGAGAGGATGGTCGAGAACGGGAGTGAGATAGGGATGTCAGGGAATGAAGGGATATGGGAACCCTAGTAGATCTGGAAGGAATTCCCGATCGGGGGGGGGGGGGATACTGTGGATTTTTGTGGATTTGGAGGTAGAAGTTGATGGTTTTTGATGACGTGAAGCATTGAGAGGGTGAAACATTAGCTGGAAATAAGCTAAGTTTAGTATAGATAATTGATATTTCAATTATTCCATTTTAACCGATGATCAGCACCAAAATCCTTTCTCTCTCTCTTTTATTATAAAAATTAAATCATCACCCATGATGTGTCAATTTATCGACACCGTGGATAGTGCATTTTCATGTTCTTTTCACACCATCATGGATTTTTATAAAAAAACTATAAATGTTGTTACATACTAACATTTTATCTATTAATACATCCTTATATCATTTTACAAAATTATATATATAACCATTTAAAACCTATTTATGTTCATTTATAAGATATAATTTCATTTCTATATTATTATACTCATTCTATATAAACATCCATACCTATATTTTAGTGAACCAGTCATGAATACAATGAAAATGAACACTCTCGAACAATGAAATTGACCACCATAAATCTTATAAAAATATATAAATGAAGTTTACAAAACATTAAAAAGTTATATAAATAAATAATTTTTATGGGGTTTTAATTTATTAATATAATATTATTATCATGTAAATTAATGTGATGATATATCTTACACATATGTTAAGGGGATTCTCGGACCAGAATCCATTTCATGGGATATTCCATCATTTACTCAAATTTTTGTATGGTTATTCCTATTATATTACATTAATATCATTTATTTATCATTTTGTTTTTTCATTGATAAACATGTTTCCAATACGGCATTTTAACAATATCCATGGTTTTTTAAAATTAACTCTCCCTAAAAAAAACACATCTTTACTAATATAATTATTGTTTCTTTTTCACTAAATATTTATGATTATGATAACCCACTTTTATTCATTATTGTATTCTTTATAAAATTACACCCATTCATTTATAAGGGTTAATATATGTGTGTGATTTATATATGGTCAATGTAGATGTTATGATTATGTAAATGTTTTCGTGTGTTAATAGTTCCCAAAATTATATAGTGTTTATAAATTTCATGATGTGATGGGTGAGCCTAAAATTATATTGTTCTCCAATACATTAGAGAATTTAATTTTACTCATTATAAAAAGATAAATACGTGTGAATATGACTATAGATTTGTTAAATTCCTTGGGTGCTAGTTGACTTTTAAGACATGATCCTTCGTTTGTTGGAACCATGGTCGTTCTTTGCTTGAATTGAAGTATGGATTGTGTTTGTTTTCAATCCTCAGTGGAAGATCAGAATGTGTGCCAGTAAAGTGATCATACATTTCAAGAAGACAATAGTATTGGGCATTAAAATCATAAAATGAAGACATGGATTGTAGGTAAAAGGAGGTGCACACAAAGAGAAAGTGGTGTGCGAAAAATGTGGGTTGTGCGCGAAAACATTTAGTTCATGAAAAATCGTGTGGTCTTCTAAATAGTGGAGTGAGATTTTTTGCGCAAGTAGTGCTTTAGAATCAAGATTTCAAAAAATGGAAAAGGCATGGACTTCACGAAAAACATGGAGATGTGCACGAAAAATGGTACATGCGTGAAATATTACATGTCGAATGAGAGGTTTTTCCCACCACCGGGGGTTTTACACGCGGGGGTTAGAGATGCCTATAAATAAGAGGTTACCCCCCGCATTCCTAAAAGCTAAAGACTTAGATAATATTCAAGTGTTGATGCTCGTAAAAGGTTCATGTAAAGTAAGGTATGCGAAAAATTTTGAGTTGCGCGAAAAAGGCCGAGGTGCGCGAAAAATTCGAGCAGCGAGAAAAATTTTCTTCTACGCAAAAAAGCCCGAGCTACTTGACCAATTATGAGCTGCCAAAAAATTCCAGGTTGCACATAAAAAGATGAAGTTGCGTGGAATAATTTTCCATGCGAAAATCATGTATTGCACACAAAAGTGTGAACTAGCACGCAAAGGGTTGGTGCTGTGTGAAATCATCTGTGTATCCTATTTGCAATTTCTTGATTATCCGGATTAGTGGTTCGGTGTGTTCAAGAGCATCATTTCAGGACATCGATGCAAGAAGAGTCTCATGATAAGTACATCTAATACTTCAATGCGAATCTATTGAAGATACCTTCATGTCTATAAACTAACTGAGACTTCACCAAATGTAGTGACCCAGAGGGAGTCAACGGGAGTGACCTGAGGGACGTAGGGGGATACCCATGAAAAGTAGTAAAGGTAGTGAGCCTGGGACAGAGTAACTGTTATTTAACCATTGTAATCTACAAATAGTGAAATGAAGTGAAATATTCTGTTACAAGATGGGGGATCTCATGAAAAAAGATGGAATAAATCAAAAAAAACTTTCATATTAACAATTTGTGATGAAGCATCACGGGAACATCTTCAATGGTCTGGGAAATGATAGAGGAGTGGTTGATAAGGCCAGGATTCTCATGAATGTGAAAGATTCAAAAATATCATGGCCAATACAATGGAGTAAATGATAGAACCTCCCATGTTGAAATTCTATAACTATTGGGGGAAGGGGCACTATAGAATCTAATAAACTAAACCTTGAGTCCTTGAGGGTAGTCAAAATCATATTGCACAAATGAAAAAGGAGGAATGGGGATTATGGAATCACTTCTTCTGAAGTGGATAATGAAAATGTTGTACTTCAATGCAGACATTCTCTTCACTAAACAATTGAAAAAATCATATTACATTATAGTACTATTAATTTCTTAATATATTTAAATATTTATAGAACTATTGAATCTATGTATTGAAACCATAATGTAGTTATATATATAAAAGCAGTTATTGTAGCAATTAGTTCAACCCAATAGTTTTACTATTTTATAGTTGTTGCATGTGAGAAAATTCTTCTAGATAATCTTGTGATGCTTCCCTTGGTAGAATTCGATGCTATACATTTGTTGGATTGGATCATATTATATAATGAACACATAAACTATTGGGAAATTTAAATATCATTTCATATTCTTAACCATACAGTGAACCTCTACAAATGTGATGAATATCATGATTCTCCATTGGGAAATCATTCATCCTTGTGGCAGTTGATTCACTATGAGGAAAAATACCTTTATTAATGGGTTGACTCAAAGGAAGGTGTGAACCCAAGGAAATTTACCATTGTGTGAGAATACAGTGATGTGTTTCATAATTATTTTCTAAGATATACTCTAAATGTGAGGTATATTTCCTAATAGAACTCAAACCTGGAGCTACAACAAGATCAAATCCCCCCATCATGATGGCCCCGATCACACTGGAGTAGTTAACAAAGATAATTAAATAGTATTTGAAAAAATGGTTTATATGACCTAGTGAATCTTCTTATTTTTCACCAACACACATTTTGAATTAGAAGAATTCATCAATGTGGTTGTGTATTGATTATCGTGATCTCAAAATTATCACCATAAAGATCAATTATACTCATCCACAGAATAGAGACTTGTTTTATCAACTAAGAGGAGCTCAGTACTTCTCAAAGGTTGATCAATGTTCTGGATATCATATGCTAAAGGCGAATAATGTAGATATTCAGAATACATCCTTCTATAAAAGGTATGTTTACTATTAGGTACATGTAATTACCTTTATATGTACTAATTCCCATGTTATATTCATGTATTTGATGATTATAGCCATTAAAAACAACAATTACAAGTTTTTGGTACCGTTTGTTGATGAAATTATCATATAGTCAGAGAGTGGTGGGAAAGGAAGAACATATATGGATTAAACTAGCATCATTAAGGAAGAAAAAATTGTTTACCAAGTCCAAAAATATTTATTTCTAGATGGATCAAGTAACATTAATGGGACACATGATCATATGTGAGGGAATTTATATGGAACCTTCAAAAACATTGTCAATAGAAGAATGGAGCAAACCCATAAGTGTCATGAAAATAGACAATTTTCATTTTCTAAAAGAATTTTAATGATGTTATGTAAGTAATTTATCATGATTCTATATCCTTCTAACTAATTTAACAAGAAAATGGGTAATGTATTTTTAGATGGATGAATGTGAGGAAAATGTCATGAAAAAATAAGATAGGTTGATCACTCCACATATACTAACATTACATAACATTGGAGAATGTTTGGTTATATAATTTGTTTATTATTATAAAGGGTTGGGTTTTATACTCATTGAAAACAATAATTTAATATCTATGACTCACATCAGTTGATGATCTATGAGAAGAACTACCTAACCAAATATTAGAAGCTTACAGTTGTGATTTTTCCCGGAATATCTAGAAGAACTACTTCTACAGTTTTAAGTGTGAAATTTATACAAATAAAAATAGTGTAATGTATATATTCACACAAAAGGATCTCAACACGAATAAAAAAAATTAGATCAAATAACGGATTATGATTTCTCTATTCACTATCATCATGGCATGGAAAACATGGATGTTGCTTCTCTTTGCTGAAAAGAACCTTCTACTCTATACATTTTGCAAATTGAGAACAAACCTGTCTTTAAGGATATACAAAAGATTGATTAAAAAATCATGATGGTAGGGATACATCTTACCATTACAAAAAATTTCCCATCTATCAATCCAAGAGAATATTTTAGAGGCATAAAGTGATGATCTAGAGTTATAAAAGAATGTGAATGCAGTCAATGAAGGGAAGCTGCAAGAGTCTCATATTGATTATGATAGTCTGATTCATTTTGGAGGGAGGATTTGTGTTCCTACACCACATAGGATAATGATTTATATATTTTATAATGAAAATTTCTCAATATCTTATATCAATAATTAGAGTATGAAGATGTCATGTGATCTCCAAGAAAACTTTTGGTTGTATAATATGAAGAAGGAGATTGTATATTATATCACAATGTGATGGATATATTCTCGGGAAATAAAATAGTGAACTAGATCCAAAACTATTATGAAACCATTACCTAGAACCACGTGGAAGTCATAGAATTTTACAAAGGACTTTTTATTTGGTCTCCCAATGACATTTAAGGGAAACAATTCGATATGGGTTATGTTGGACCAACTCAGTATGATTCTCTAATTTATTGATATTTATAAAGGCCTATTTATTAATAAAATTCTAATATAAATGTTTGGGTAGTGGTGAGAATACCTGGAGTTACATTATCAGTTGTCTATGATCATAATAAAAGTTTTATACCAATATTCTATAATAGTATTCAACATTATTTGTGATGCATAATTTAATTTCATCATAACCTATCACCCCAAACTGATAGCCAATATAAATGTACTATTCAGACCACTTAAGACATGTTTAGAGCCTTCTAAATGAAATTTAATGGTGGATGGGATGATATTCTCTCATTGTTTTAGTTTACAAACAACAAAAACTTCCACTGGAGTATTTATTTATCCCTGTATGAAGTTATGAATTGAATGTGATCCAAAACACTCACCTGTTGGGAAGAGGTTGGTGAAAAAAATATTTTTTGGACAAGATATTGTGTAAGAGATGAAAAATAATGTTCATTCCATCCGAAATCATATAAAACATCTCATATTCTAAAAAATAACAATTTAGACATCCATTAAAGGTACATGGAGTCCATACTTGTAGATAATGTCTTTCTTCGAATATCACCATTGAAGTATGTTAGTCTGTTAGGAAGGAAATATAAGCTTATAACATGGTACATTGGCCCCTTTTATATCCCTAATCGCATATGATTAGTGTATTATCATCACAAACTTCTACCATGTATGGATTAAATGCATTATGTGTTCCATATAACACCCTCAAAAAAGTAAACTCTAGATCCCTAACACGTACTAAACTCAAAGGTGGTAAAATAAGAATATGATCTTTCTTATGAGGAGTATTCGATATAGATTTTGGACCGTGGAGATAGGTTATTAGACAATAGGACAACCCATCATGTCAATTTGTTGTGGAGTAACAATAAGTATGAATATTCCACTTGGGAATCAGAAGGAACCATTATGGAGAATACTTTTGACATGTTTATGTGAAACTAAACAATAAGTGTGAAATTTTAAAAGGGGGTAAAATAGAATGATCCAAATGTTTATCAATGGAATTTCTAATTTCTGATAATTTTTTAGATATATTATAATTCACATAAAATCACACATAGACAACAATAAAAACATTTAAAATGATGATTGATTGAAATAAGTGATATTTTTATAAATTAAAGAACTTATACCAATGGAATTGAAAATTTATATTTTCAAGAATAACATAACCACTAGTTATTGTAATTCATCAAATAGAATAGTAAAATAAACATTGAATGTATAAATAATATTTTGGTATCTTATGAATGAAAATTTAACATATTCATATCAGAGAGTAAGGAACTGGATATTTTAAAAATGAAAATTTTTGTATTTTTTTGTATGTCAGAAATAATTATTTAGAATTTTATAATAAATATATTTATTTCAAGGAAAAATAATTTTCATAAATTACACATAAAAATTAATAATATTTTTTCTTATGATTATATGAATAATTTATGAGACCATAAAACATTTTTTCACTGTGTCAGAAAATCAGTTATAATTTTGAGATTGATGTTTTTTCAATAAATGATATATTCTAATTAAAAATTAATGTTTTCATATTAAAAATTCATATTCATAAAATGGAGTTAATTTTTTAATTATATTCTTTGATGTATGTTTGGTGTGATTTTTTTATTTTCATAAATATATGAAATTTTGGTGAATTTCCATATACAGTAATTTATGTTATATATACAGTATCTGTTAAATACAATTTCCCATTATTTCAATCAAATTTAGTCATCATAATCTCGATATATAAATATTTATTTTAATATAATAAGTTATAATGATCAATATATTCATATACTTTAGAAAATATAATAAACAAATGAATAAAATAATGGAAAAACACCACTCCCCTCTTTCATAAATATAATACATCACCAAATCTTCTCCACACTCTGCCCAGATATTATCATTAAACAAATTATACCAAAATATAATCCCAAGAATCTCAAAAATATCTTCTAACACATAGTATCATAGAAACTCTAAATCCTTTTATTTATGGTGGTTCTCATGGTGGAGAAATTCAAGTGGTAAAATCTACTTTCCATTCCATTTAAGTTCCATTTTTTTCTTATTATCTTACCACATCCTCTATCCAAATGTTCATAATAACACTTGAATTTATTATATAATATAATTATATCATTTTATTTTATATCCATTTGAATAATCCATTCTCTATCATATCTATTCTATAAATTAAATCATCATCCATGATGTATCAATTTACGGACATCGTGCATGATTCATTTTTAGTTTCCATTGACACATTCACCGATGTTAATAAAACCAATATAATTGTCATTAAAAACTATAAAAATTATGGAATTACATTTTTTTAAGATATATAACTATCATATATACCAAATAATAAATAATTGAACCATTCTAGTGTGTGTTGTTCGAAAAACCTCTATGAATAATAAATGATTATCAAAAACATTTTATCTATTGATTCATTATTATAATATTTAACCATGTAATATATATACCCATTTAGAAAATATTGATGTTCTTTGAGAATATATAATTTAATTCTTTAGAAAATTTACACACATTCTAAATAAACGTCCATACTCTTATTCAAGTTAACCTATTCTGAAAACCAAGAAAATGAACACTCTCGAATAGTGAAATTCACTACATCACACATCTAAAATGATATAAAAGATCACAATAAATAAATAACTCCACTACATGTATATGTTTTTATGGATTTGTTAATTAATGAATTTATTTTATTATAGAACATATTAATGTGAAGATTGAACTTGAACATAATGTAAGGGGATCCTCAAACAGAACTCAAATTCCATGGGGTTACACTATTTCACACCATTTTAAATATGTTTATTTCATTAATTATCATTAAATATAATTTATTAATCCCTATGTTCACTTTTATGGGATATAAATTTTTCCAATATTATATTATGAAAAATGAAATGGGTCTTCCAAAAGTAATTTTATTTCATGAAAAAAACATATTTTAATTCTCTTGAGATTGATTATTCTTCAATCAATACTATTGATTATTATAGCCAAAAAACTATTAATGTATTAATTCTATATGAAATGAAATCCATTCATTTAAAAAAAAATTTATATATTATATATATAGTCAATATGGAATTTATGATTTTATAAATTTTAATGATGTGACGAGTGTATTGGAAATTAAATTTCACATGTAAAACTTATGATGTGATGGGTGTACAGAGAAATTAATAGCGCTCCAATACTATGTGTAATGGTATTTTTTTTATGAGAGAACCTTCAATATCAGTGAACATGATGCTATATATGTTCACAAATACATGAGTTAGTTTCCCACTATGACATGATCTTTCATTTTGATGCATTGCTACACTCCATGTCTTTATCTAATGCTTCCTCTCCCATTATGATGATGATCCCACGTTTATGTCATGATAATGAAAATTATTCTTTCCACATGTTCTATTTATCCATGTGACAATCTATACTCTTATTTGGATTTTAACACACTCTTTATTTGTGGTATATTCTCATGTGTTTACTTATAAAATGGAGAAAACAAGGACCAATAAAAATCTAGAGAATAATGAATTAATTAAATGTATAAGTTTTATTTTTTTTATTTTAGGTATGGTCTTAATATTCAAAAGACACTAATTTTTTATATCCTAGTTTTGTAATTCGTTTATGTAGTTTATCATTAAAATGATGTAATAATACTATAAGAAAAATAGGTTACATATACATAATGTAATATAGGACTCTCTCTGAAAAGGAACTTGATGAAGGGGGTTACCACCCCATTGGTAGAGCTCCCCCTCCCTCAATTATATGATAGATTATATTATATAACAAAATTTTAATACATGGGAGCTATGTAATTTTTTATAGGGGATTAATAACCTCAAAATATCTATGATTATCAAACCTAATCATTTACATAGTTCATGATTGAATGGAAGAAGAGTCTTACTTCCAAAACATCATGTCGTGTAACTAGTTCCAAATCAGAGGGGTCTAATGAAACCTATATTGAAAATTTATAAGGATAGGTGACTCTCATGATCAAAACCAGGTTTGATAGAATGAGATATAGAAGGTAGATGTATTTTAGGGTAGTACAACACTGGTATCAAAAAATCTAACACTTCACATGTCTTTTTTTAATATATTTTTTTTGATAGACAATGTATACGACATTTCATCTGGGTGACATGATGTCTTAGACCACTATGGGTATAGGAAATGATTTTATTCGAATAATGGATTGTTTAACAAAGTAGCTCATACATTGGGGTTTACAATGAGGTTTATTTCATAATGATAATGAGAAATTACATACATTGATATTCAATATTATTATCAAAATATTCAATATATTATATAATGATATATTCCATAGTGGTATATTTTTGTTAACCTTGAAAATATTGATACATACATAACTAGTTAATATGGGAATTCTGACACATCCCACTAAGTAAATCTTGACTAGATAAATTTATAGAAATATCATACATGATACCTTTATTTATTACCTGGGGAAATGAATCATAGGAATATCTGAGCTCATATGCTTAGTGAACTTAAACAATGTAGATATCAACATATATGATCTTTTTAGTAGATGAACATGAGAATAATATTATCAAACATTATGCTAAATATCATTTATCATAAAAATAGTATATTAATAAATCATTATAGTTTATATTTAATTAATCATAAATGAATAAATTTTCACAATCTATGACAGGAAAACATTTTCATAAGAATTATGTTTTTGGAATACAAGAATAAATGAAAATAACTTCATTAGTAGTCATGGACACATGAAATAAAAAAATAATGGATTGGGATAACTCCCAAAAAAATTGAATATGTAATGGAATAGTCATCATGCTATTATAGTGGGTATACTCTGTTACTAAACCTGATTCATTCCATAACAAATTATTATTTAGCACAAGAGTTATTAATAATTTTAGAATGAATTGGATGAATGTATACATATAGGACCACCATTCACATAATGTAACCCATATATATTTGTTCCAAAAGATCATAAAATATTCATCCTATATTAGTGAATTAAAAGGAATTGTTTTTCATTTTAATTTCATTATAGCATACCCCATACAAAAATAATAGGATTCACAATCATTTCTTATTTTCAACATAATAGATAATATGTTAAAGAAGATGGTTTCATAAAAAAATTCAACAAAATAATAAACTGTTCAATAAATTAAACTAATTGTATCGTTGGACCATATCACAATTATATAATATGTATAAGCATGTGTTTTTATCATTGCTGAATAGAAATACCATTATAAGGACATTGAAAACATTCTCGTGGAAAATATCCATTAGATATTGAAATCAAAATTTGTAAATATAAAAAAAATAAAAAACATTAAACATTTTAATTGAAATGAGTCATGGATAAATGAAAAGGAATCCTAAAATAATTTATTTTATCTAAAATCATAAAATTCATTTCATTTCATAGCATTTACAAAATTAATCCTTTAATATTTTTAGAAAAAATTTGAGCAACATCTTTATTAATAAGGAAACAAAATTATTTATATAGAATTATATAAATAAGTAAAAATTATTAAATATTAAATAAAATATTTATTTAATATAAAAATCATTCAATGAAACAGTTTTTGAGAACACCGACATTGAAGATAAGGGATATTTGAATGAAGAGATCAATAATGTTGATTTTACATAAATACATTATCTCAAATTATTTAGTTCAAAAAGAGGGGAAAATAAAGGTAAATATTTAATTTTCACAAATATCAATTTGATAATAAATTTATTTACTTTAATGAGTATTAAATATAATTATATTATAATCCTCAGCATATTCATAAAAAATAAGGATAAACAATTAAATTATATTGTAAAATAATTAAAATAATGATATAATATTAATTTTATATTTTATGGATCAAATAAAATATGATGTATATGTATATCCCATAGTTTTCTCAATAATAATCATATAATTTATTTATTATAATTTTATACTAAACAAAAATGAATCATGTTATGAATATGGCATTTTTTCCACAGAAATAAAAATGAAAAGTATCTTACCTCAAGTATAGAAATCTTTATAACAAGTTAAAAACTCATGCATAAAAAATATAGTTCTATTAAAAATGTATTCCATAACCATAACCATATATATCATTGGATATATTATTTACATAAAAATATTTATGAAACATGAATAGTCAATTCAATATTAAAATCATAGTTTTTGGTATTAAATCTTTGTTTTTCAAATAATATTTGGTTTGTTAATTTTTTTTATTCACTATTAATCATGGTAATAGGATATCTAGAATTTCAATAATGTTATAAGTGTCATATTTATTCATTATATAAAAATTTATATTCCTGCACAAGTTATATATTTTAAGAAATTAATTACACAATTCATTTAGACAACATGCCATAGATATGCATTAATACTGTTAACATTTTTAATGGATTGAATGGGATAATTTTAAAAAATATTATCAATTAAAAAGTATTAATTATTCCATATATATAACATATACTCACTAAATCTATATTTATTATTTATATGTTAATTTTGAAAAAAAATATGTTTAACAACACTTTCATGAGGCAGCTTTCTATTAGTATACACGAGCGAAGTTATTATTTTACAATGTATTGGAAGGAAATGATGTATATGTTATAATATATTTATAGATATATAATTAATTATTAAATTTATTATATATAATTTATATCCATATTTATAACCATCATTAAGAGTTGGTGGTGGAAAATGTATTATATCGGTTCAAGAGGTAGTAGTCTTTCATACGAATGATAGACTATTGTTTTACATTTGACGGAAGAGGGAATGTATAAGATACAATATTAAAATATTGAAATCCCAATATATATGTAACATCCCACCCCATCTCGTTGTCTTGAGAGGGTAGAGGAATGATATTTGGTCTTAATAGATGTTCCGAATGCACCAAAGGCTGGCTATAAATACCGAGGGATTCGAGAATAAATTGGGGAACAGTTTTCCCTTGATAAAAAACCAATCAACCAAAAGATCCACTATCAACCAAAAAAATTATGCATTTCAACAAAACAACCAACTCATATATTACAATATTGGAACCACGATATTCCACATTACACCCCAAAAAACCAATAAAACCAAATGAAATATTAGAGTACTAAGTGGATGACTAAATAAGAGAAAAAAATAAACCAAGACACACTCCATAGCTCCAAACTAAACTCCGAGCTCCAAGAACCACCACATCTACAAAGCATCACCATGAACCACTAGCAATGAGATGTTTTACCTTTACATGTGTCCCAGAATACAACATCTACAAAACCAAAAAATAACCAAATAAAAGGGTCAGTACTAATACTTAGTATGTCTTACCTAAATGACTTCCCTACACACACCACTAGGATATTATAGTTAGCAAATTTATATAGAGCTGTTTATTTAAAATAATCAAAAGTGAGACTGTTACCTTAAGCCAAACATAACCTAACCAAGCCACCTAACCCAAACTAGGGAACCTAATGTAAATCCAAACAATCATGAAAAAAGTTGTCTCACAATTTAACATTAGCACAAAAATTTCTATCTTTCAAATCAATGCACCACCAAACAGCCAAAATGGTGGGACTTCAGCCCATCATGTTCGCCACATTCTCAACTAGCTCTACTTCCCGACCACTACCCATAATGGTGGTTCTTCCAACCACTATCCTTCACCTTTTATAATGAGACATGCCCCCCACATCCACACAACATTCACAAGCCGTAATTCTCAATCAACCAATAATAACAAAGCATCTAAGGCCACGCAATAAGCACACTACCATTTCCAACACATGCCAATCCACATAAATAAATCTTCCATTTACTAAGAAACCCCATTAATCATTTCCATCCCAAACAACATTTCAATAAAACAACATCACAATTTCAAATCATCTTTAATCAACCATTTTCACAAATCAATCTCAGAAACCCATTTTAAAATCTCTCTTTTAAAATCCAAAATATGAGCATTTCACCACAACACCCATTTTCCCGATAATCCCCAAAAAATAACCATAGGAATTTTCAAAAAAATTATCACAACAAATAAAAAATTAATTTATAGAAAAAAATATGTATTGTAACCAAGAAACATGTTATAGAATAGTGGAGTTGAGAGAGAAGACACTGACCTTTAGTGTTCTGGAAAATTCAAGCCACAAGTAACCACACCTAAAATCTGGTGAACGCACCACCAAAATCGTTCTATATCTCATTCCCTAACATCCAAAAGCCTTAAAATTAACATCCATGGAATACAAAACCATCGATATACACACAAAGGTTGTAGATATAGAAAACTAACAGATAGGGAGATATAGATCTATAGAGAAACCAATAATCCAAGAGAATAGACTTACCCTCGAGAAACCACCTTGAAATCACCTTGAAACCCCTATGAATCGCTTCCAAAACATGTGGGAGAGCCCCTCCAACCCTTGAGAATAGAAAATACCAAGTGAGTCTTGAGTGGGAGAGAGTTTGGATTGAAATAGGTCCAGACAGAGGGAGCCCAGATATAAAAACCATTCCTTTATGTGGTTGCACGATTAGCCCACACAGTTTGGAAAATCATGCACTAACTATGTGCAAGCCACTACCTCAAGAGAGGGGGTCCACATGGTTTCCTTGCATAGTTTGGAAAATTGTGTGTAGGCCATGTGAAGCCTACCTTCTCCCCCTATATGGATTCTTGGAGGACCTGCATGATTTCCCCTAACTTTTATCAAATTGGGCGTGCTTAGAAGACCATCAAAAGTTTTTCAAAACCATTCCTAACTCTCCCAACCACTTCCCAACTCATCCCATAAACTATAAACACATAAAAAGGTTTCGAAAATGGATATATTCCTCAAAATTGGGGTTCTACATTCTCCCTATCATGGGAATTTTTTTCTTCAGAATGTAGGGAACCATTAATTTGCCGAAAGATCTTGTTGTATTGCTCAACCATATCTTTCTCTCGCTCCCATGTCTCATATTGAATCTTACCATCCATCCCTAAAAAACAAACTAAACTAATTATTTTACCACGCAAAAAATTATCTTGCCTATCCATAGTATGTACTTGCTCGCGCAACAAAGAAGAATCAACTTTTAGCTCAATTTGATCCCAACGAATCACAATGTCACGATCCAGCTGATACTTTTTCAACTACGACACATGAAACACATTGTGAACCGCACTAAACCATAGTGGAAAAACCAAACGATAAGCCACCTCTTCAATATGCTCATGTATCTCTAAAGGCCCAATATACCTCGAAGATAACATACCCTATATCCCAAACCGACGATATCCCATCCTAGTATAAATTCTTAAAAACACATGATCACCCACCCTGAATAACAACGATCGTCGACAATGGTATGCATATGATTTTTGACAACATTGAGCAATCTCTATATTCTTCCTAATCAACTTTCTTTTCCTTTTATTCTCTTGGACAAGGCTCGGTCATATCATCAAAATCTCACCTATTTCCACCCAACATAGTGGAGAACAACAATGACACCCTTAAAAATACTCAAATAGAGCCATATGTATTGAAGCCTAATAACTATAATTATAGGAGAACACCACCAATAGTAAATGATCCTCCCATGAAATAGGAAAATCAATCACACATGCCCTTAACATATGCTTCAACATTTGTATCGTCCTCTAGGATTTCCCATATGTTTGAGGATGATATTTCATGCTCATAGTCAGCTCTGTCCCAAGGGCTTATTGTAATGATTTTGATAAACAAGATTTAAACCTTATATCCTTATCTAATACAATTGAAACTGGAACATCATACCTCTTTACCACCACCCTGATATAGATTTTGGACATATCATCTACCGTATGAGACTCATGAATTTGGATGAAATGGGCCGACTTTGTGAGCTGATCCACAATCGCCCATATGGTATCATATTTTCTTACCGTTTTTGGGTGACCCATCACAATATACATTGTTATTTTCTCCCATTTTGACAATGGGATAGGTAAATACTGCAACATGCCTACTGGATACTGATGCTCTGCCTTGACTTGCTGGCATGTCAAGCATCTCAAAAAACTCGGCCTCATCCCTTTTTACACCTGACCACCCAAAATGCACTTTCAACGTCATATACATCTTCTGAATTCTAGGATGGATAACCCACCTGGAATGATAATAATCCCTGAGAAGTTCCTCCTGAGAAGACACAGGTACCACCATCCTATTCTGAAAACACAAGACTGAATTCCCATTTAGTTCCAAATTCTCAATGGTCTCCCCACCATTGAGTTTCGACGTCATCACCAAAACCTCAGAATCTAATGTTTTTGCCTCTTTAACCAAACCATCCAATTTAGGAACCAAGAAAACTAGAAAGAAGACCTATCTGTCACCCCATTCCTCACATTCCAACTGAATGGTGGCTATGACCAACATCAACTGCCACAAATATGACACAAATTTCACTTCTTTAGCATGTGAATTACTACTTAATTCATTAGCCACCAAATTTCCCTTACCCTATATTTACATTAAGTCGAAATTAGACATATAGAGGTATTACATCCATCCCATTTTCCTCATGTTGAAATATCTTTGTGAAAATTTATTCTTTAAGATCTTATGATCAGTAAACACTGTAAATTTCTCACCAAAGAGATAATTACACCACATATTTAAAGCATGAACCACTGTCACAAACTATAAATAATTTATTGTGTAGTTATTCTGATGAGTCCTCATCTTCTAGGTGCCATATGAAACTACATCATCCCCCTTCAAGATAACACACCCCAACCCCGATCCCAAGGCATCACAATACACCACGTACCCTTTCACTAGTTATCGAAAAAAAAATTGTTGATGATGTACAGTGGCTATTTTTCTATTAAATTTTTTTTTGAAACTACTCATCCCTCTGAAATGGAACATCCTTCCTTGTCATATATTTCATCAGAAAAGCCAATCATTAAAAATCCCAAATAAAACATCGACAATACCCAACATGCCCAATGAAGCTCCATATCTGGAAAACCTTATTTGGTGGTTTCCATGAGATAGCAGTCTCTATATTTTAGAGATCAACTAAAAAAACCCTCCCATAAATAAAATGTCCAAGGAAACCAACCTCCTGTATCCAAAATTCACACATTGAAAATTTGGAATACAAACGATGATCCCTCATGATCCCTAAGAGGATCGTCATGTGATGCTCATGCTCTAAACATTTACTAAAAAACACTACTATATTATCAACAAATAACACCACAAAAGAATCTATATTTAACTAAAATATCTGATTCATAAATTCCATGAACACCGCTAGTGCATTCATTAGAACAAAGGGAAAACCACATTATCGTAATGGACATATCTACTTCTAAAAGCTGTTTTTGGAATATCATCCCTTCGCACCCATAGCTAATGATACCCTGATCGTATGTCAGTATATGAGAACCACTGAGCTCCCCTCAACCGGTCAAACCAATCATTAATGAAAGGATGTGGATATTAGTTCTTTATCGTAACAAGATTTATTCTACGATAGTGGACGCATGACTATAATGTTCCACATGTCTTCTTAACAAACAACATTGGTGCTACCCATGGATACATACTAGGCCAGATGAACCCTTTGTTCTCTAACTCTTCAAACTACACATTTAGTTTCCATATTTCTTCTAGTGCCATATGATATGTTGGATGTGAGATATGACTGGACCCTGAAAAGAGATTAATTACAATCTCCACTTCTCTCATTGGTGGTAACGCTAAGAATTATTTGGAAAAAACATGTATAAACTGATCCACGACTACTAGAAGAACACTTTTCTCGATACCTTCCATTGATACTAATGACAAATCCAATTAGCAGTATGATATCATGTTAACCACTGGTTCCAACAAGCTTGTTGCACCCTACCTCTCTTTATTCTCTCTTATAAAGAGATGTATAATGCCATCCTTCATCACCAAACAATATTTTCAGGCATAACAGTCAATGTGGGCCTAAAACATTGTCAACCAATATCTTCCCATGACAATATTGTACACATCCATCTCATGCACTGAGATGACGCATGGTAAGTAAACCTCATCCACCACTTCAAAAAATTATCTACACAAGAAGTCTTGAAACTCTTTTCCACGTAGAGGAGTTTGAAGGTTGGGAACCATATGCATCATTTATACCGTTAAACCCAATACATAAACAATGTGAGATGCAATAAGAGAATCAGAATCTCTCATATCAAACAAAACATTCATCAAAGTGGAATTTTAATGAATCATACCTCACACCGTGGATGGTCCTAACTATTCATCCAACATAGCCTATTCAGCTATAAACAAATATTTACTTGTGACACTCTATTCCTTGCTTCCCTACTGAGACTTATCCTAAGGAGTCTCAGTGATCCATAACTAACCATGACAGACTCAGCTCTGCTGACGAGGCATATACTACTGCCCTAGTACAGTCGATGAAAATGACCCCTGTGACCTCTTCAGAGTGTCATGGACACCTGACCTTAGAGCATTCCGACAATACTAGTAAAGGTTCCCCATCTACATAAAATTTTGACATGCTCAAGGTTGTGCCATAAAATCCCACTTGATGTGCCTCCTAGAAAAAAACTGAAAACATCTAGTTTTACTCTAATGATTTAGAAAAAAAATCACTTATCCTATAGTTGGATTTTGAGTCATACTCCCACCCTTGAATTATGTGTCCATCTTCCTCTTGAATCCAACATTATATTTCCTACTATTCCCCACATGTACTAATATATTTCCACTACTCGCAGCCCCAATAGATCCCTTTCAAGCACCGTGTATCTATTCATCATCATTGTATAGTCATGTATACTCCACACTTCTATCTATGACAGAACATTCTGCATCAAACCTACATCGAAGATTTTATTTTCAATTATTTACTACCCACTACCTCAGGTGAAAACCTCACTATATTCATAAAAATAGAAGCATACTCCATTACCGAAAGGTTCTCTTGTTTACAACAGAAGATATCTATTGTGCACTGAATTCGAAAATGTATGTGGGTAGAATTTTTTGTTAAACAATTCCTCAATTCCATCCCATGTCATACCTTAGACTTTTCTAACAACGACCACCAACTTCCACCACATAACTGAAAAATGTTCCGACATATACATGGAGAACTTCACATTCAACTCTACTGGTGGTCCCATGAATTCAAAGATTTTTTTCATTCTATTCAACCATTATTCTTCCCTTCCTGGCTCTGAATCACCCCTGATGACGGGTGGATTATACTTTTGAAACGAAATAGTGTGATCCACGTGATATGGTTTATCTACTTTATTTCCACATTCCACATCTTGGAAGAAATTCACTATGCTTTTCACTAGAATATGGTTCAACTGAGGCTCATGGGGAACCATATTTTCAGTAGCCTCCTCAATTGGTTTCTATGACGCCCACCCAATGCCATTTCTATTTATACAAAAAAACATATGAGTCCTTTTCTTTTAGTAACACATGATTCAAAAATTCCAGTTCTATTACACTATAACAATTACAACAAGGCTTTCCACATGTTCAGATTTCACATATTACACTATTTTGAAAAAACCATAATGTTTTAATAAAAACAGATTTTCAATATTGACCGATTTCCATGATTCAAATCCTTCCATTTTGAAACCCAATATAGATTTCCAAAATAAAAAAATTCATCACACCATAATTCATTATACCCCTATGAAATATTCATCCTAGTGGGAATTTATTTCTACCATATATGTCATGATCATCTCAATGGATACACCCACAACAATGAGATATCCAATGCCTATAAGTGTCTTTAAACACTTATGTACCCAACTCCATATTAACTTGAAGTTCATAGTAAAAGCATTAGCTTTGTCATTTTATGATATAAATTTCTTTTTCTGACTATCCTACACCTTCCTACCATCCCGACTCAAGGAATATTCCATGAACGAATGTCAACACCCAGACTAATGTTCAACACAATGGATCGAACAACCTATCTCACTAGAGAGCTAAGGACTGAAAAAACTCACACAACTTGTAACATCCTGCCGCATCTAATTGGCTTGAGTTGGTGGATGAATGCTACATGGATATAGGAGACATTCCTAAGGTGCCAAAGGCTATAAATAAATGTTGAGGTCCTCAAGAATAATTTGGAGAATGAATTTCCTTTGATAAAAAACTAACCAACCAAATGATCCACTGTAAAAAAACAACATGATACACGCCAAAAAAACCAACTCATACATTATGAAAATAAAACCACACTATTCCACAACACAACCCAAAAACCAATAAAACCAACCACAATATTAGATTACTATGCAGAAGACTAATCAAGAGGCCCAAATTAAACCATGACACAGTCCACAGCTCCAAACCAAGCTCAATGCTCCAAGCACCACCACATAGCCCAAGCATTACCATGAACCACTAGCAATTAGATGCTTTACCTTTACTTGTGTCCCAGAATACGACATCTCCAAAAGCACCAATGTGCCAATACATGGGGGGAGTACTAAATACTCTTCAGGTTTTCCCCAAATGACTTCCCTACACACACCACAAGGGTAAAACCATTATAAAATTTATATAAAGTGGTTTATATAAACTAATCACAGGTGAAACCATTACTATAAGCCAATCATACCCCTACCAAGCCACCTCACCCAAACCAAGAATCCTAAGAGAAAGCCAACCAATCATGCCATATGATTTCTCAACAGTTATCATTAGAACAACAATTTCCATTTTTCAAAGCAAGGCATAAGCAGACAACCAAAATAGTGGAACTTCCGCCTATCCTGTTCACCCCATTCTCAATTAGCAGAACTTCCTGACCACTACCCATATTGGTGGTTCTTCTGACCACTATCTGTAACCTTTTATAGGGAGACTTCCCGCCCACATCCACACAACATTCACAAGACATAACGCTCAATTGAACAATAATAACAAAGCATTCATGGTTTTACAATAAGCACTCAACCATTTCCAATACATGCATATCCACATCAATAAATAACCAATTTTTTGAAAACACACTTTAATCATTTTTCATCCCAAAAGAAATTTCAATAAAACAACATCATTATGTAAAAACATAATTTATCAATAATTTTCACAAATCAATCTCAGCCATCCACTTCAAAATCTCCATTTTAAAATCCAAAATATGGGCATTTCTCCAAAACACCCCTTTTCCCAAAAAAAACCAAAACATCACCAAATGGATTTAAAACCAATTTATCATGTAAAAACACAATTAATTTTATGAAACATAATTTAATTGTAACCATGATTCAAGTTCTGTAAAATTTGCATCGAGAGAGAAGCCACATACCTTAAGGGTTCCAGTGAATTCAACCCACAAGAAACCACACCTCAAATCCGACGAATGCACCACCAAAACTACTCTATATCCCATTTACTAACATCCATGAGCCTTAAAATTAACATCCAAGGAAACCAAAAACCTATATACACACACAAAAAGTGTAGATCTCATAACTTGAGAATCAGGGAGATGTTGATCTTGGGAGAAATCAATGAATCCAAGAGGAGTGACTTGCCTAAGAGAAACCACCTTTAAACCCATTGTAATCTCTTCCAAAACATGCGGGAGAGCCCCTCCAACCCATGATAAACAAAAATACATAGTCAGGGTCGAGTGGGAGGGAGTTTGGAGTGAAATAGGTCAAGCCCAAGGGAGACCAGATTTAAAAACACTTCCATTATGTGAAAGCATGGTTAGACCGCAAGGTTTGGAAAACAATGCACTAACCTTGATCATGCCACTACCCCAAGAGAGGGGGTTTTCATGGTTACCTTACACGGTATAGAAAACTATTTTTAGGTCGTGAAAAGCCTACTGTGTACCCCATCATCGATTCTTGGAGGAACCATACATTTTCCCCTAACTGTGCTCAAACCGTGCATGCTTAGAAGTGCATTCAAACTTATTCAAAACCCTTCCCAACTCTCCCAACCACTTCACAACTCATCCCATGAACTTTAAACATATAAAAATTCATAAACAAGGGTTACATACCTCAAACTGGTGGCGATAAAATATATAATATAAATTTTCTATTATTTCATCATATTTTGAATAAATTTGAAGGAGGTGTAAGGAGAATTAATATGAAAACTCATGGTTAATAACTATAACTATTATTTGGATGGACTTCATAGTTTTAAAACGAATTAAATTCTAAGTTTGTAATCTTATAAAACTAGGTAAATTGGGTAATGGGGATATATGTAATGATGATATTTTTAAAAGGAATTTTAGACCCAAAATGCTTCTAATGCGGTAATAGATGAGGATGGGAGGATTCCACATATAAGTGGTGCAGGTAACCGACATGGAAATTTCATTGAAGAATATAAAATGATGTATTATTTTCCAATAATTTTTTTACAAATGTATTAATATTAACAGTTGGCATATGATAGGTTTTAAATATTTTGAGACAATTGGATTTGGAAAATTTATATTTAAAATAATACCATTTTATTGTTGGTTAACACTTCTATTAAATATGTTTTAATTTTAATGATGAAAAATACATTCATGAATTTTGAAGAATTTCAGTTAATAATACACCCATAGACGTTATGAAAAAGGTATTTTTTATAGAATTTTTTATATATATAAATAATTGTCATATAAATTTTTTTGATGAAACTAATTAAATTGACATAAATTTGATTATTAATAATAAAATATATCTCATGTAAATTTTAAATCATTGAAAAAAATTATTCTTTTAAAATTAATTAACTAAAAATAAATTTTTTAATATAAAGAATTATTTATCAATATTATTTAGAAAATTCAATCTTTTAATTAAATCCAAAAAAATTAACTATAATATTGTTTCGAAATTATGATTTCAAAATATAATGTTAAATTTTCCAATAAAATTCTCTAATATTTGGAGGATTTATATTTTAAATATGTCTTCAATATGCTCTAGAACGCCTTTTTAGAAAAGTGTTTTTTTATTGGCATAAAATGAAAATTATTCTTTTCCCATGAATAAATTTATATTAAATTGAATAAAAATTTTATATTTAATAAATAAAATATATATATATATATATATAATCATAAAATAATAGAGATTATATTACTTAATTAAGATGAAAACACATCATTCTTATAAAAATATTTCTCTAGAACAATTTTAATAAATAAATTGATTCTTATTTTCATGTCAATTAAATTGATATCAAATGAATTTCTTTAATTCTTTTATAAATCATATAAAACTCATAAATTAGTTGATATTATTTATAGTGAACAATATAATATATAAGTTATAATGGAATAATTATTATAGTTCAATAAAACACATTGTTTTGTGTAAATAAATCTTTTGATGAAATTAATTGTAATTTTTATAAAATTTCATATAATAAAAGGTTGTTAAATTATTAAATACCTTCCAAATGAATTTATACATGAAAATTACCATATTATGAATAAAAAACGAATTTTACTTCAACATTTTCGTATAATTAGGTTCCCACATAGCATACATGAATTGGTGGTTTCTTCAAAAGACATTAAATAGTTGAATGTCTGTGTTTCATAAAAATTTATATGGATAATAATGTAACTAAACCAATTTTTTAAAATCAGAATTATCATTTTCTAATAGTTTTATCTTTGAAATATGTACATGTTAACTATTAGGTATGTAAGTCCTTATGTGAGATACATGGAACACAACGAGAAGTTCGATGGGGGAACAAAGAAATATGCTACCATCCCTACTAAGTAAAGAATATATAAACTGAAAATATACCTAGGGTTAAACATTTAGATATTTCATAATCTCATAACCTTATTCCTCAAGTAAATTAAGTGAAATATATCACAAACTTTAAATTGATGGTCATAAAAATGGGTTTCATCATAAATTGTCTTATGCCTTTGAGATGCCTTGATTTTCTTTCAAATGGCTCTAATACAATCTAATATTACCTCATCAAGATATTGTACCAATAGTTATCTCTCTACAATTTAACAAAATAAAATTTAAGTTGGCATATTATTCAACATATAGATTTATAAGGTGTCATTTTAATTCTAAATTGAATGTTATTATTGAATGAAAATAAATTAGATTATGTTGTTCATCATTACCACATTTGAAATATATTGATAAAGTACATAGAGTAGAATATATGGTTTTAATGGATCATATAAACTAACAATAGTTTTATGATGATAGGATTTTTTAATACTCAAATATGTATATAGGGCCCACAGAATAATTCACATGAACATCAATGTAATCCTTATATCCTAGTAACAAATAATAGAAAATCACAATCCATGAATAATTATAGATTATGTAATGCATAAAAAATCTATTTACCTTATTAAAATTAATCTCAAATAGAAATGTATTGTGTTAACATTGTGTACTGATCAACTAGAATTGAAATAGTATTTTATCCATTAAATATTTTTCGGATCCTAATGATTAAAAACATATTGTAGTTTTCCCATATTAATTCTTTTAATAACAATTAGTATCAAATCCCCTAATGAATGTTTCAAATAAAATTGACATGTTTTCATACCAAGAATCAAGATAAAAACATTATAACATCCCTCTTCAATCCATAACACTAGATATACTATTTCATATCATTATACAACTTTGTACATTTAGACTGACTGTAGAAAAATTAACTATATATTTACTATAAAATAACCTCATTCGATTCTCATTTGTATCGAAAAAATACATCGTTATAAAACCATATAATTATTTGAAATCAAATATAAACTCGAAACAATTTTTATCATTATCCTAAAAATCAACATATTCTTCAACACATTTTTATTCTTCTCATGGATATATTATAGAATAATCATTATAGTAAGGTAATATTTCTACCCTCAGTTAAATAATTTTAGATTAATCATTTGAAAATCTATAAATATTATAACTATTTTCAAACTGATCAAAAAACTAGATATCACGATAATTTCGAAATAAACCATCATACAACTTTTTCATTTTCAAAGGATTTTAATTTATTGAGAAATCACAATATTTAATCAGTTTAATCCATCATATCTGTAACATATTCAACTACTACTATTATAATATAAACATTGTATATTTATTATTTGTATATATGTCACCTATTTATCCATAATGGTTATTTGACTATATCTTTTATGCAAATATATGTGTTGTTATCTCCAAATCATGAGTTTTGTAATTTTAATCATGAGATTTCAATTTTCTGATGGATAAGCTAAAACTATATCATTTTGTATAGAATTAATCCCAATATCTTCATCAATATATCATTAAAATTTAAAAATACATGTCTATGGTAGGGTAATATAATAAAAAGTGTGCTAAATAACCTTATCTTTTGTTTCCTAAAATATTCTTCACATTAGTTTCTACCATTAAACATGGTTATTTTTTGAGTTAATAAAGTTATTGGGTTATATATTAATGATAAATAATTCACAAACCATCAATAATATCATTCCAAATAAATAAAATACCACATCATAGTCATCTAGTAGGTAGATATCAACATTTAATAACATCGTTATTTTTTTAGATTCGTTGATATACCATCTCTTGAGATTATATGTCCTACCCACGAAACTTATTTTAAAAAAAATTCAAAATTAAAAAAAATTAATTTAACATATGAATCCCCAAGGACTATTGAACAATAATTATGTTAGCTTTCTTCACTTCATTTCCATTTTATAATATTATAATATAATTGATAAAGGATATATAAAACTGATCATGGTAATATCAAAAAACCTATTCATTAAATCTATGTTAATAGTAGGATAATTAGTAATTCCAAATCAAAAGAATATATATTCATAGTTCACAGACATTCAATGGAATGTTGACTTGGTTATAACCTTTGTCCTGGCCCTGAATTGATGATATCAAAAATAAGGTCAATCTTAGAAACTTATTTATCTCAACAAATTTGATTAAATTGGTCACCATTATGGGTTAGATGATATATGTTATTGATTATAATCATGTATAGCTGCCAATAATAAATGCAGACTCACATTGATCCATATATCTCTTCATCCAAAATAACATGTGCACTCAAAATTCATGCATATAGACAAATAAATTCATTTTCATGATTTTATTATATTTTTTTAATCAATTCATGAAACTAATTCTGTTCTATACTATATGGATTCAATCAAATATGCATAACACCATGACTGAGTTATATTGAAAACTCTTCATTAGGATTTATTCAATGTTTATGAATCTTTTTGAAATATGAATCAATAAAGTGTTTAATAATCATAAAATAACATATCTTAAGTTTCTCCCAAACCAAATGAGATAAAAACCCATTTTTTAAAATAAGAAATACCCATATAATATATATGGCTTATATAATATTTATATATTTTTCATCACATGAATTGAGGAACATAGATCGGTTTGGAATACCAAACATTAATTCCATTCCAAGGAAATTTATGATGGATTTATGTAGATAAATATAATATATGAATAAGGGAAAAAATAAATTAGAGTGAGAATAATGATATTTTCATGATGGAAATTACTATAAATATCAATTGGAGAAAAATAATATACTTTTTTTATAATATTATCATTAGTGGATTTCATAAAAAATTTATTATCTAATCATCGATGATATTAATTAATATTCCTACACACATTTTATGAATAAGGGAATTTATATAGTGAAGATCAAATAAGGTACTTAAATATTTGACAATACCTATCACCACCCCAACAACAGTTTTTTATAATCAAACCCCTAATTAAAATAAAAATATCATTATGATTTTCAAGATACAATTATAATTGTAATTAATCAATCATATGATGTCTAAACAATATCAAGATTTATTCAGTTTTTGAAATTTTACATTTATCATACGTTATTCATGATCATAATATATAAAAATTATTCAAAAATTATTGTAATGTGAATGAAAATTAACCAAATAAAATACTCCATGAGCACCAAACATGTTTTTTTATAAGCACAAACTATCACACACCGGTTGATAATTGATTCAATGCCTAATTAACAATTTTATTTGTCATAATACCTTGTTATAACTCTTCAAGATATATATTTACAAAGATTACCTATGATGTTTTTATTAATGAAGAAAACCCAAATCATTTTTACAATAAAATATGATGTTCTCCAATACATTTGATTATCCTAATCTTATAACTAATTATTTCTAATCCTAGATTCTATAGGTTAAAAATATTTCTCTAATTCCAAAAAAAGTGAACCACACTTTTCATACAATGAATTTACATATTATTATAAAAATATTCAATATATAACACAAAGATCTATATCAGAGTTGTATAGGTATTGTACTATTTTAAATATCAATATATAGTCAAATGGTTCAAATTTGGACTACATCATCAAATAATATATTCCTTATAACTAGAACCCTTCTTATAAATATCATACAATATTCATTTATTGAAAATTTGGAGAATGGAAACATAGAAAATGATCATCATAGATGTTCAATAAGGGTAAATAATGAATATATGAATATAACATCACCATATGTGTATCAGAACATGTGAATTTCACTTAAATACCTTGCACTACATATAATAAATAAAATACATGAGCCATGGAATATATCATGTATGTTAATTAGACATGAAAAATAATGGAGTCAAAGAACCTAGTCCATGGGTGCATAACATTGGAATATGATAAATTTTTTTCACATAACATGAATAATAGAAAATCAATTTCTTAATAATAAATTATATCTTTAATTACTATCATAATGGATTATTGGGTACTCCCCAAACTAGAAAAATAATCAAGGTACACTTCTATGACTATCATTATTAACATAGTACCTTACTAATCTGGGTTCACTCTAAATTATTTTCAATTTTACCTCATGGGACATCCATCATTACCCAGTGTTTATGAGGGAAATAGATACTTTGACCCACCCATGAGAGAAAAAAATAATATATATGTTTTCAATGTTATTATAAAACCTTAATCATATAAATCCACGTGATAAATAAATGAATTTCATAAACACTTCATCATAAATTAACCAATTTAAAATAAATGTGGTTCATTAATATCTTATATTTTCTTCATTTCATAACTCGTGTAAAATAAGTGTGTTTTATAAAAACATTGTTAAGATAATCCCAAATTTTATAGAGTAGTAATAAACATAGTTTCATTGGGTAATATCCATGTCAAATGATAATTAAAATAATTTGTTTCTATAAATGATGTATATAAATACCATTAATATTAATATAAATTAGTAATTGTTGAAAAAACTCATTTTTAAATTGAAAATAGTGTTCTAAAATATAATAATTTTCCTAAAAACTAATGAAAAAATATCCGTTAAAATAATATCAGAACATTTTATTGGATTAGTCAAACAATTCATTGTTATATATTCTGAAAAATTTCATACATGTTGTACATGTTTAAATAATATTTCACTTCAAAATGATGGGAAAAATTCAAAAGAAGTCCATATCAAAAATGATAAGAATATTCCAATTAAATAGATTTTTCAAACAATTCAAAAATCGGTAAAAATTAAATTAAATAAATTTTAATAGAGAAAATTATAACAAAATCATTTTTTGGGAACATGGATTTGGATTAAAATATATTTTCATATGATGTGGGAAGAAAATTATATTTTCTAAAAAATATATTTCATATTGATGATTACCTAAAGACTATAAATTTAATGTAATTAATTTAAATTCATGAAATAGCTAGATTGGATGAATATTAGTGAGTTCTTTGTAAAAATGTTCACAATATTTAATCATTGGTAACTTAATAATTAACAATCTTGATAAACAATGATATTTCAATTTAAAACCCTTTCCAATTTTGTAAAATTTCATTTCTAATACCCATGAACTAATGAAAAATATATTTTTATTTAAATACAATTTTTTAATATGAATAATAATATACATTAACTTGTTGTATATACACCACAAAAAATAATCATGTTGTGATTATGTAATACGGAACATAAATATAAAAATAAGACAAAAATATCAAACCTCATGTCTCAAAATCAATCATACATTATTTACCCTTCTATAAAATAAATATTGTTTTATTTTATATATTATATAAAAATACTGATATATATCAAACCTATATGATTTACTTATAACTCTTTTCACCTATTTGTAAAAAAAATCAAAATCACAACATTGGGTAATAACTAATTTGTTTTTCATATATATTTTCTTTGGTAATTTTGTTCCTTGTACATTAAACCTGGTTCATCATCTCATGATTTTTTATAGTGATATAAATATAGTATATATTAATTATATACATATTTATATTCATCCATATATTTTGTAGATAAATAAATGACTTACATAGTTCATGGAGATGGTAAGTCATACGTACACATATACACTTTCCATTTTTTATCGAATTGAATGAAAATGGCTAACTAATATATAAACTATTTAGAATAATTTTTAAATTATAGATAAAATATATAATAATTAAATAAACTGTTATTAAAATAATCATTAAAATGAAATAAAAAATGTTTCACATCGCTTCAGTGTTGTGATATTCTAAATATTCACATCAGCGAAATTTTCATTTCCTACAAATTATAAATTATGAAGTCTGATGAGATAATGTAGTAAAAGAATAAAAATATTTATTAAATAAAAAATATTAACATTATATTTATTGTTATATACATCTGATATAGGTGGTGATGGACAATAAATTATAACATTCTTTGTGGTGGTAGTGCACTATACACACGATAGACCAATTTGATTCACATTTAATGGAATCCCATATGGATATTTTTTAAGTTTTTTAAATAATAAAATATTTTTATATGGAATATTGTCATGTTATTATTTCTTAATGTTTTTAAATTATTTCAATATGATTAAATAAAAAATAAAATGTAAATGAATTATTTAGAACTACACATATTCATCAAAGAACCACTTTAATATTAAACATGTATCCATCGTAGGGTTTTTTAGATCAAAATTTGAAATATTGTTAATGAGTAGGGTACAATTTATGTTATTTTGGAATGCAATGGACAATAAAAATGTTTCATAAATTTTGGAATTATCATGAGGTTTCCTTTTAGAAGATGGAGAGGGACCCCAATTTCAGACATACTAAAATAATCTAAAATGATATAGTCATTTCCAATACTGGTGATCCTAGATTGATATATATTAAATTTTTGGATAATATAAGGAATAAATATAGACATAAAATATGATTTTTACATTTTTATTAGAAAAAACATTGGGATTAACCCTCTGATAAATGTATTTTAACCTTGACTGTGGTAATTAATTATAAATTCCATTACTATTACTTTGGAGAAAAATGAGCAGGACATATTAAAATATATAAATTTTTTAATTGAAAATATGATACTATTTTATCAAATTTAATTCCTATAATTACTAATTTTTTATATTAAACAGGTAGACTCAATGAAAAGGAATGATTTCAAATCAAATAACTCATTCAGAATAAAACATTTTAATACCAATATTCGACATGTAACATGTTAAATGACCAATAATGTATTTATATTAATGAAATTGAAAAAATATTACATATTAAACAATTTAAAACAAATTTATCACTGTAGATTCATTATAAGTAGGGATATTTTTTACTAAAAAAGTTATTTTTCACTTTTCAGTAATAAATAATTTTTTTAGAAAATAAAGAAGTTTATTATAAGATAATTTCAATATATGGATTTTAAAAATTATTTTCATTTCTCCAAAAATATACATAAATGGTTAAATTTAATTTTGTAATATGTTCATAAAATGTGTTAAAACGTATTCTATCGATGTATTTAGCTGTTATGAAAAAATTGTTTTTATATTAATTCCATGCCTAGAAAAATATTAGATGAATGATAAAAACATTATCTAATATGTATTATATAAATATCACTAAAATATTTTATCAATGGTGATTAATTTAATTTATTATTATCAAAACACATTATGTTCATATAGTTTCTTTAGAAAATATTTCATTTACATAAAAATAATTTTAATATTCATTTTAATAAATTAAAAAATGAATTTATTTTATACATAATCAAAACATATATAGTTTTATAATTTAATAATATACATTCATGATAATATATTTTCTTTAATATATAAGTATGTTATAGTATGGTTCCTCAAAACATGGAGTTAGGTGGAAGATAAGTTATCGATGAAATTAAATTTATTTTAGATTAATCATTTAATCACCAGGGGATACATGATGTATTTCCCACATGAGATTCATGAGTGTGATACGTTAAAATAAATTTAGGCTACACAAAAAAACTATTATTAAATTATTGTCATCAACATGTATTGTGATACTTATAACAATCCACCACCATTGCCTGAGTGATAACCCAAGATATATTATGCATGTTCCTCTATACTACATGGAATATAGATGCATTTTTCACGCAATTTGAGGATTAAAAACTAGGTTACTACATATATTCTTTTATATCAACCATAACCACTAGATGAATCACGAAATTCTTGATCTTGGAAGGGAAAAATCTAGTATATTGTTTTTTGTCACTGCCGACTCCAAAATGGTACTTTTGGCAACCTTTGTTTTGATTGTCGGGCCTCCTAGCACTGTGATGGGGTCATGAACCAATGTATAACTACAAATATCTTATTAAACTATCCTATCCTACAATACTAAATGTAAAACCCCTATGATCAAAATCATTAAGACTTTTTCCCCAAAATTATAATTCCTTCAACTTGCACATGATCAAGCATGCATGTCATTTCCATGATGGGTGTCAATACCTAGATCCATCATATGAATTCATTGTCTCATAATTATTCATTTTTTAATTCTTTGTTACATTATATTCAAACAACCAAAATTAATATGGTGGTTTGACCCTGCTTGAAAATTTTCAGAAAAATTGTATCATGGAACCTTATAGGACAATGATTAATAACATGTATAACATATAAATGATTTTCACAGAATCCAAATAAGAAATATCGTTGGATGATGGTATCCAATCCAATGATTGTAAAGGTAAAAAACTATAACTCATAGTTATAATGAAACCCAAAATTTGAGTTCACATTGTTCTTAAATATAGATAGCATGCAATGATCATAATTTAAGAATTATGATGATATACAATAAATGATAAAAAATAAAATAAATGGGAATAAACATTTCAATAATTTGTACAACAACATGAATGTATTGAAAATTGGTGAAAAACACATTCATGAGTGATTCCCTTTGATTATATTTTTTTACTTTTGGTTATAGTTACATATCACCTCGATTATTTTTTATTGATATTGTTTAGTACATCAATGATAATGGTGGATCTACTCCTCCTGATACATACCCAAATAGGGTTATGAACATAACCATATATAAATTCAGTATTACAATAAATGTAGAATATTATTCTGGGTTAAACATTTATTAAATGGAATTAAATTAATGCATAATTTATTCCATGCATGATCAAATGACTATCATCTGTGGATAGTTTGATATTGAGGAACCTTTTATCACTACATGGGTAATCCTTACATCCCAAAAGGAACTAGGATCTTGGATTTTCTATTTTAGGTTCTGATCAATGGTGAACCATTTATTATCACAATATATTTGTGTATTCATTTATAAATTTAATATTTTATATATTTTAATTTTGGGGACACCTGTCCAAAAAAGATTCATGCCAACTAGGATTCAAATTAAAAATATTTATAAAGAATTATTTCTAGAATCGAATTCCCAAAACTGAAGATGTTACATTGTACCCACCATCATGCCCCCCCATGAAAAAAGTAATTAAATAGTGAAGGTAATTAGCCTATAACTAACCCTCATACTCCAAGGATATCTCATTAATATTCTTGTTACTCCATCACACTTGATCCAGATGAGTTGAATATCCACATATTATATACTTCTTATGATGCCTGATTGTTGTTAAGTACTATGACAAGATGAATTAGTACTCATTATCTATCATTCTATTTTTGAGTATATATTATGGGTTGGGTACAATGTTATTCATCTAGGATTAAAGGATGGTTTCACGCACTCATTCCCATTTTAGATGTATGGTCGATAAATATATATTCTCACCAACAAAAAATATAATTGCCTATGAAAATGTGAAGCTTGGGAATGTTTATACTACACATACCAAAAAAGATTAGTGCACATCATTTGATTGATCATCAAGATGTTTTTTCTCCCTAATTGAACTCACTGGTATATGATGTAATTATATGTAAAATTTACATATAAACTATAATATACTCAAATACTTACGGATCACTTAAACACCTCTCAGATGATTCCTACAACAATTTTTCCCCTACTATAGAAATATTTACCACTAGTGTTGAGATTGAGGTTTACCTATATGGTATACCATATTATGCAAAAAAATAAAAAATGTTCATGCGGTAGTTATATTTTTTATTAAAATAAATCTTTTAAATTGTAATGTGATATATAGAACTATAATCGAAAACTATCAAGTTGGAACACAAAACATTTTCCCAAACCTACACGGTAATCATAGAGAATCCATCCTCTTAGGGGGTAGGTTAAATGTTTTGATCATATATAACCAGGTATGAATCAATCCTGTTTCCCCTTAAAAATTCAGAAATTATTCGGATGAACATTTTCATAGATGATCATTATGAAAATTTCCGGAAATTGGATGATTCCCTTAACCCTAAATGACCAAAACACACAACTAATATTTTAATATTTGTGTTAAGGAAGTCCATTGAAGGGATAAATTATTCAAAAATCACATAGATTGCCTCATGGTCTCTCAGTACACATGGAATCCACATCACAATATATAAAAATATATTATCCAACTAAATTTAGGAGTATTGAGATATTGAGTTAGATCTTCTGGATCCTAATGTTCGGTCTTTACCTACTAGTATGTGGGGAATATTGAAAAAAATTAAATAACACTTCCTCATTTAATAAAAAAATCCAACAATTTTATTTGTATATCATTAAATCATTTTTGTTCACCATCAAGAGGGAATTCAAAAACTCCCTCAACACCTCGTCATTTAATGAAAATAGAACTAATGTTCATTCCTAGAATTGTTTCTTGTTCTCCCCACCATTATAAATTACATACAGTTAATCACATGAGTATATATGGTTAGATATACATCTTATTAAATGTATATCATATGATTGTATCAATCACATTATCCATGAAGGGGAGTTACCAAAATCAATTGAAATTAATTTTCACCTCTATCCTCTACAAGTATTAGTTGAAACAAGGCTAACTAATCATTCACCTCCTTAACCAAAAAATAGAATTATTTAATGTTAAGAGAATATAAAAAATATCACATCCTTGAGTACATACTATATCAAATTTATAATCGAACATGAATTCCAACAAATTCCTCTTGATTTAGTTCAGAGATAATGGTGGAACCACTACCCCGCCTCTATACAATCCCTAGGTAATCAGGAAAACAATGGAATTTTTTGAAATCTTATAAATAATAGAGGTTGATTCGTTAATTTGTTAATGAAATAGAATAATTTTATGTTTAGTGTATTAAATTCACCTGCTATAGTATTTAATACACAAAAATTCACATGTATAACACCATTATGTCATGCTTAGGAAAAATCGAAAGTTATGAAATAAAAATAGCCTCAAAATTTACATCTAAATATTTAACCAATGGGAAAAAAATTTACTATGAAAATTTAATTTTATGTGAATTAATATATTTATTAATTTTAATATATTAATTAAGATGTCTATTTCTAAAAAATACACCATGCCAACTTTGTGGAAAAATGAAGAGCCACCTCAGAAATACTCAAAAATAAAATCACAGAAAATTGAGCCGTTAGTGTATATGAAGGTCATTAGAAAAATAACTTATATAGAACATTTAGAATCAATATAATGATAATTTACTCTTAAAATTAGATTTTTAACTTCACATAAAAATAATAATGTGGACACAACATAAAACAAAACATCACAAGAATAAGCTAAGTTTATACAACAAAAAATAATTATATTATGTATATAGGTTAAAATTACATTAACCGTTATTGTTATATTGTTTGATAAAATCATAAAATAATGAATTAAGGGGAAATATAATGTTAGAACCACAAACCAAATTTTGTCTATGTACATATATTATTGTTCCTCGTAGATAACACAATATAATAATTTATTTCATCCCATTTAATACTATAATTATGGAGTTTAGTTTATATAAATAAATTTCCCTAATAATTGAAGAATATATAATTCTATGCGAATATACTTAATTTGAAATGGGTATGGGTATTCAAAATGGAAGGGTTTTCATGGAAAATAACTTCATAATTTTAGCATACGAATAGATGAAAAAAAGGTTTCTATAAGGGTTTAATTAAAGTCAATGGTGGTAAATCATACTTGTAATCATATGGATGGTAATGGGATATAAAAAAATACATTACAACTAGTTAAATAGTAAATCAAAAAGGCATAATACAGAGAACGTACTTGATTAAAAAAAGTTGAGAGAATCAATGGCCATTGACAGAGTACATATAAAATAATAGGAGGATAGACATGGTGTCTTCAGGAAAGCATATGATGGATTTTGTGAGGCAGTCCGAGAGGAAAATAATGTTAAATAGATTACAATAGAAGGTGAATGGTTCTCTTAGTAGATATTTTTATTAAAAGTGGTTTTTTTATTTCTCCACCATGGTTTTATACTCCATGATATATAATAACAAAATACATAAAATATCCAATGAGTTTTCTCATGATATCTAAAAAATATTTGTAGGTTTTATTATTTTATGTTATTAATAACCGAAATCCTTAAAATAGTATAATCAATTATTTTTAAGTGATACATGTCATAGAAAAATTCAAAACCACAAAATATTCCATAAATATTAGAGGACACGTTTACAAATTTAATAATTTAATAAATAAAATTAAAAAAGAATAATCTTCAAGTTGAAATATATTTTTTGGTTATGGATTGAAATTAGTGTATTTATTACATAAATTTAAGGATATTTCCATGTCATAGTAAACATATTATTTTATACTCTAATAAAATTTTAACATAAAATTAAATTATTTCATGAAATTATAAAAAAATTAACATTTGTATAATTTAAAAATTATCATCTAAAAATTTTAATAAGATTTACTAAATTAAATATATATATATCATTATTTATATAATTAAATTAATCTATTCATTTGTTAAGAAAAATAAAATATCACAACATAAACACATTATGACCTTTATAAAAATTATATAAGACTTCACTATATTATATTATATATCATATTAAATAAATTTTTATTGAATAAAATATATTAATTATGTTTAATTTATGAGAATGTGTGTTTTAATTAAAAAAATATATCTTCCAAAAATTAAAATTCAATTTCTTCTCAAAAAAATTATTATCTATCAAAATCATTATTTAAACAATTATATATATTAACTAATAAATAAATGTGGTATATATAATCATTAATATTTGAAAACTAAAAATATAGTAAATTCATATTATAAGTGTCTAGATACATCACCCTTTATTAAAGTAGTAAATACTCAAAGTGTATGTTTTTTTATGATGATATTTTCGTAGGGTTTCTTCGAGAGTATGGTATTCTCCATTATCTATATGAGATTTCTCATCTCTTGTAAACTATTAGTTTTTATTACCATTTATTGAGTCTTGTATTGGTATTGGAAAAGGGGAAATCATTTTGATTCAGTCAACTTTGTAGGCTAAGATAAATGGGTTTCATAATACTTGATCCTACCAGACGAGACCATCACTTCTTCCTTCTATGTCACTTTTTATTTCATTATGAACATTAATATATACTAATAATAAAGTTCATTGTATAATGAAAATATGAAAATTAGTTATGTTGATTAAGGATCATTTAATCCAATCATTAATTTGTAGATATATTTAATAATGGTCTAAAAAAATGAAAAATACTTGATGTGATATATAAAATTATAATACTTATAAGAGAACATATTTGTAACACCCCGAGATTTTATGAAAAATATTTTTTTTAATTTCACTAATGTCTTGTGTTGTACGCTACACCAAAAGGAGCTTGCACAACACGCATCCTTGATTTTCCTTGCATTACACGCAATCGTGACCTTCATCGATAGCGTGTGTAGTACGCAATAACGAGTTTCACTAAACAACAATACGCTATTAAAATATTATTAAAACTAGCCATTATGAATAGTAATAACCACTTTTTGAAATTTTGTAATTTGATTTTTTAAAATGGAATTCATTTTTGGATTCATAATATCGAAATTAGCTTAGGGTGAAATTTTGGAACTTTTCTGATAACTTTTATTTTCTGATGAATAGTGAAAATTACTAAATTTTAATTAAAAACAACTTTTTTAATCAAAATAATTAATAGTGATAAATTATTAATTTGAGTGGTTTTAAAGTATATTTAGAATATATTTTTACAATTCAATACAATGTTGGTCATTGGATGTAATTTCACATTTACACCAGACATAAACAAGTGTTAATCTTTTGATAGTTATTATCTCTTAAAAACACGCTATTTATTGTGACAGCGGAAATTAATTATAAAATTAATTAATGCAACTTATATGTTGGGAATTTTGTAAAATAGAAATCATTTTTGAATTCGGAATATCAATTATAGCTTAGGGTGAAATTTTGGCATTTTTCTGAAAAACTTCAATTTTTGATGAATAGTGAAACTACTAAGTGGTAGTTAAAAAAATTAATTTTTTCATAAATCTTAATTTTACCGCTTCTGTGAATGGAATTTCAAAAATCAGAGACACACGGTTGATTTCAGTAAGTAAAATGTGGTTCAATGAGATGAAAATAATTTTTGGTGAATAGTAACTTTTTACTTTTATTTACCACGGTTAAAAGTAAATAGGGTAATTAAGGGTAAAAATGATATTAATATTACCCTAACACATGTCCTAATCCTATTGGACAAGTGTATCTCGACCAAAAACAACATTAAGTGTAAAATATTATCATTTAGTCCCACTTGGATTAGATTAGGACATTTATTTAAAGAAGGGTTAAAATAGTTAAAATCAAAGTTTAATAAGTAAATAATTTTTAATATGGGGTTATACATAAGATAAATTCGACTATAAATATTCATTAGAAAGATAAAAAGATTTCCTACATAATGGTATTTTATTTATAATTTTTAGACATTAAATAATTTAATTTATTTATGACACAATGATGATGCAGTAATTATCTTATTAAGGAAATATTGACATAATTGATGTTATAAACACAATATTAAATGTAATTTGAGACTTTTTATGAATCCCACTAATTTTCTAGGTTACTATGATATATTAGTGTTTATTTAATCAACTTCTTTCGAACATATAATTCTGTTATGACTTTCACAAAAATCATATATCAAATAGTGTCAAAATTGACACAAAATAGTTTTTAAATCAAATATTATATTATTAATTGTTATTTTATTCCTAAAAATCTAAGGATCGGCCAAATGACTTAGATAAGTATATATATATTAATAATAAACAATTTTGGGTTCGTTTGGCATGTTATAGTAAGTGTATTAACCAAATAGTGTAAGAAAAAAAAAGACACGGTAAAAGTTAAATTATTTAACTTAGAGTTAAATCTAATTGATAAGGTTAAAATAATAACCTAAACTTATCTAAATCCTATTGGTTGATAGGATTTAGACCCATCCCTACTTTAGCTTCGAAATAAGACCCTTTGGAACCATTATAAACCGATTTTGACTTTAATATAAAATAATATTTTGAGATATTCCTAAGTTGCCCCTCTCATCCCTTATAAAAGGGCACCTCCTTCCCCTCCTCCTCACACCAATTTGAGCACTCAAGCTCGTCCAACCCCTGCCAAAATCCCTTTTCCACTTTCCTAGAATAATCCTAGAGGTCCTGGTCTTCTTCAAAGACCAATCTTAGTTTCCTAAGTGGAGGATTCAAAGAGGCGTTCCAAAGAAGAGGTAATATCCATTACCGATCTTTTTCAATTTCTTTATTCTTCAACTTCTTCTTCTTTAGTTGTTTCATGATAAATTAATAACATAAGTATTTATTATATACTTATATGTTATTATAAATATTAAAAAATCTAATTAACCTTCTATCCATCCAACGGAAAAAGGAAATCACCGCGCGTGCGTACGTACGGAATAACGTCTCCACGCCGTGGTGTAATCTATTTTCCGACACCACCTTAATTGGATGGGTATAATGGTTTAATGAGTAAATATATATGATTATTATAAAGTGATATTGATACTTAAATAGTATACATACACTTCAACACAATTCCACGACCATGGGAACGATATCATCGCTCGTGCGTACGTACGGACTACCGTCTCCACGACGCGATGAGATTCATTCTCAATGATTAACCATTCATGAATGATTATAAAGTATATATAATAAGTACTAATGAAATATATGACATAATAATGATACTGAATTTATTTATATTTATATGTATGTCATCTACTTAATTCCATTCAATTCAATAAGGAAACGAAAACAGCGTTCAAGCGTACGTACGGACTACCGTCTACATGAACGGTGTATTTCTTTCCATTTACTGATTTATTATATATATGTATATTATGAATATATATATATATAAATCATGTTTTATATTATGGAATTAAGTAATCATGATCTAAGTAATCATATGAATAATTACAAGTCAAAACACGGACGACAAATGAAACAATTTTACCCAAAAAGCTCTTTAACATGGAATTTACAAAAGAACAGGTAATATAATGTCATAAGTGAACCATATATGATATCATAACAATGAATATGATTCTGTAATAAGTCAATGACATTATTTAAATCATTATACAGGAGGTTCGGAAAATTACGAAGCAAATCGGACCTAAGGTAAGGGAAATATCACAATCTCATTTTTATCCGAGATTGTTTATACTTTAGTATTTACTGGGGTGTATTTTATCATCCACATCCATGTTTCCTCAATACGTAATATTATTTCCATCCACCTACAATTGTTTAAATCCAATTTTACCGTTTAGTGAGTTTTTAGTAAAAGATATGAAAGGAATCTTTTGGCGTTTTTCATACGAGGTACTTTTTGACTTTTCTGACAAAAGTACGAAGAATGTTTTTTTTAACTTATACGGAATGAATGGATTTTTTTTAAAAACATTATTTCCAAGAAGCTTACTTTACAAGTTTTCAAGTTTATTTTTAATCAAGTTCTTTTAGTTTAAAGTTGTATGACATGTTAAGAAAGGAAAAATGTTTTTGAAGAAGAAAGGATATTTTCCTAAAGAATGGAGTTCAAGTGCTTTATCAAAATTATTTTCCATCTTAGATAATAAAGGGTTCTGTTTTTATCCCTATTTTTAAATTGATTTGATTATGTTGTGATGAAATTATTTTTATGAATTCCTTTATCTTATATGAATTGTTTTATGATGTCATGATGTTTAAGATTCCCATTTGTATTACATGGGTTATGCAATGATGTATGATTTATGATTTTGTGGCACACATAATAATGGTATCATTATGAGATGGGTGGGACCTATATCTCCCTCCAATGCATTGGGTAAATATTTTATATCTCATGAGATAGACATGGCTGGAACGGTAGGTTATACCGGTTCAGTGAAACAGGACTGAAACGAGGGTGACTCGGTTCAGAAAGGGACTTTGTCCACTAAGATAGTCTTGGCAATGAGTCTTGACTAACAAGAAATGATTCTCTATGATTATGTGTGAATGACACAAAGATTCATGTTTTAAGTTATGATTATTGGGATTTCATTTCACTACTATGATTTATCCCATGTTATGAAATTATGCTCTCTTTTGCAGGTTAAGATTTCCAAAAGTTATGTTCTTATGAATATGATGTGATTGATTTTTTTTGTTTACCCTTACTGAGCATTAGAGCTCACCCTTTTATGTTTTCTTTTCCCCAGGATATAAAGAAAGGTTTTAGGTAAAAAAAGGGAAGATCTTTATGGGAGATATTGAAGATCTTTCACCACGATTAGAAGATTACGTTCCGAGTTTCCAAAGACACTAAACTATTACGATCCTTGTGTGTGTTTTTTTATGTACTAAGTATTCCGCAAAAGTAATGTAATGTTCATGTACGTTAAGCTTCGGGTCTCTACAGTTGGTATCAGAGGAAAAGTTTAGTCAACCTTTGGAAACTAGGATGCGAAAATGTTAGTGAGGTCCCTAGAGATATTTCTAAGGTATATATAGGGATGTCTCTAAGGTTAAGTATAAGTATAGGTTATAGTACTAGAATTACGCTAACGATCATAGAATTAAACCTAAGATTTTAGACATTAAAGGTACTTCCCCTTTATAATGTTGTTTTCCCTAGCATGATTTTTGCCTCTCACACTATTCTTTTTGGGTTTTAGACGATGGATGGAACCCGAAGGAACCGTATTGATCAATGCAATGGACAATGCAATGATTGTCCTCATGAACAAACAAATGTTATGGGAGTTGGAGTGGAAAATCTTATTGTTATACTTACACAAGCTATGAATAATTTTGGACTTCCAAATGAGCAGAGAAGGGAACAATATTCTATTGAGTCCTTCATGAGGCAACGTCCACCTTCTTTTAGTGGGTCTTCCGATCCACTTGTTGCTGAACAATGGATCAGTACCACTGAAAAGATATTTTTAGTTCTTCAATGTTCTGAACATGATAAAGTCATCTTAGCAGTATATCGTTTTGAAGGTGAAGCTGATCAATGGTGGAATCTTATCAAGAATACGAGGCAAAGAGATGAAATTGATTCCATGGAATGGGAAGAGTTCAAGAACTTGTTTTTTAGTAAGTACTTCCCTCGTATTCTTCGAACGAAGATGGAAAAGGAGTTTCTTGAGCTGAAACAGAAGGATGATGAATCTGTTGGTATATACGAAGCGAATTTTACAAGACTTGCAAGGTATGCATCTGGCATTATCATCCAAGCTAAAAGTAAAGTTGATCGATTTTTCAGTGGCTTAAAACCAAGTCTTCGAAGGGCATTAGCTATACGAGACTTCAGTAGCTATGAAGAAATTGTGCATTGGGCTATGAAGGTAGAAATGGAAGTTGGGGTTACATATCCATCTCATGGTTTTGAAAAGAAACGAAAGATGGAGTTCAAGGAGAAATATCAGAATAATGGTGAAAAGAAAATGAATGTTTCCTTATGCTCAAAGTGTGGAAAGAAGCATGGTGGAGATTGTCTTAAAGGGACTAGAAAATGTTTTAAGTGTGGAAAAGAAGGTCATCGAGTAGCTGAGTGTCGAAGTAATGGAAAAAGGGTTTCTAATGATGTGAACAAAGAAAACACTGTAGAGAACGCAACACCAACACTTCAATGTTTCAAGTGCAAGGAGATGGGACATTATGCCAATAAATGCCCTAATCCAAGGGTTAGTGATGATCAACATGAGCAACCACATAAGGCAAAGGACAAAGGGATGTCACATGCGATCACTATTGGCGATGTTGAATATGACAACGATGTGTTGGAATGATTAAGTGTTTATGTAATGGGATTCCAAAATAGTGTTGTATATAGTATCGTGGAATATTGGAATATTTATGTATTGGTCTATTGTGGTTTTCAATAATTTTATGGTACCAGTAACCATGGAAAGTGATTGAGATATTTTTGGAAAAAGAATGATATGCGCATAATGAAGGGAAAACGAGAAAATTAAATATTTGACAGTATTCATGAGCTCATGATTGATATAAGGACTAAGTGATATCATGGTTTGAGTATATAGAATTCTGAGGATTTTGGTATGTGGAAAGTGTTAACTTTTAACTGCATTCATGTTTTCACTAAGGTTCGATGGGTATTCAAGAGAATAAAAGATTAAGGCCTTTGAATGTTTGGAATGTGACCAACAAAACATATCTTATGATATATGGGGATCAACGATGGTATTAAATCTCTGGTAATCGTTTTCACTATGTTATGAGGGTGGACTGCAGTATTATGGATAAGCCTAAAGATTGAAATGGATTATGTTAGACATAAGTGAGTATTGTTTAAGGATAGAAGTTTTTTTTGATATTATTGATGGGATGTTATAGTAATGTAGTTTTATAAAAAGTACAACCTGCAGGATGGGCGACAGCCCATCGCTTCGGACAAGGCTGTGGGAATCGAACCCACAACCGAAGTGTGACTGGCCTTTATTGCCTACCACTGGCCTACAAGAAGTCACTGTTTAGTAGAAACTAGTTTTATTATATTAAGCAGTGTGATATATGAAGTATAAGTCCATTTTAGGAACCATATATTATTAATCTCGCTATAGATCGACTTATGTATATAAATTTTGCTAACCCTTTGAGATAGATGGAATGACCTGTCATTCTATCACATGATCTGGTAACACTTCACCAATAACAAATTCAACTTCATTTATTTAAGAGATGAAGTATAAATTGTTCAAGGCACGAACAACAGTGAGATTGTACCAAAATAAAGTAAGTATTTATTCTAATTCAAACTCTTCAACTTTAGGGAAACGATCTTGAAAACCAAAAATGTTGTCCTAGTGCCCTTATATCCGATAAATCAGATGGTACCCTAGATCGTCACAAATTTATGGCTTTGTGATTTATGGCTTTTCCATAGCCATGTTCTCTACCACTCTCCATCAGAACATGATGGTTAGATTTCTCTTCCATATCCATATTTTTTACCTATGTGGAAACCTAGCGATTAGTTTATTTGGGTAACCGTTACGTTTCATAATTTCGTTTTTTAATATTGGTTTTGGTATTCCTTTTTACGATGTGGGTTTCTATTAAAGAAACTTTCTAATAGTAAACCATTTATAACCCCGACGAATTTCGAGGGCGAAATTCATTTTAAGGGGGGTAGAATGTAACACCCCGAGATTTTATGAAAAATATTATTTTTAATTTCACTAATGTCTTGTGTTGTACGCTACACCAAAAGGAGCTTGCACAACACGCATCCTTGATTTGCCTTGCATTACACGCAATCGCGACCTTCCTCGATAGCGTGTGTAGTACGCAATAACGAGTTTCACTAAACAATAATACGCTATTAAAATATTATTAAAACTAGCCGTTATGAATAGTAATAACCACTTTTTGAAATTTTGTAATTTTATTTTTTAAAATGGAATTCATTTTTGGATTCATAATATCGAAATTAGCTTAGGGTGAAATTTTGGTACTTTTCGGATAACTTTTATTTTCTGATGAATAGTGAAAATTACTAAATTTTAATTAAAAACAACTTTTTTAATCGAAATAATTAATAGTGATAAATTATTAATTTGAGTGGTTTTAAAGTATATTTAGAATATATTTTTACAATTCAATACAATGTTGGTCATTGGATGTAATTTCACATTTACACCAGACATAAACAAGTGTTAATCTTTTGATAGTTATTATCTCTTAAAAACACGCTATTTGTTGTGACAGCGGAAATTAATTATAAAATTAATTAATGAAACTTATATGTTGGGAATTTTGTAAAATAGAAATCATTTTTGAATTTGGAATATCAATTATAGCTTAGGGTGAAATTTTGGCATTTTTCTGAAAAACATCAATTTTTGATGAATAGTGAAACTACTAAGTGGTAGATAAAAAAATTAATTTTTTCATAAATCTTAATTTTACCGCTTCTGTGAATGGAATTTCAAAAATTTGAGAGACACGGTTGATGTCAGTAAGTAAAATGTGGTTCAATGAGATGAAAATAATTTTTGGTGAATAGTAACTTTTTACTTTTATTTACCACGGTTAAAAGTAAATAGGGTAATTAAGGGTAAAAATGATATTAATATTACCCTAACACATGTCCTAATCCTATTGGACAAGTGTATCTCGACCAAAAACAACCTTAAGTGTAAAATATTATCATTTAGGCTCACTTGGATTAGATTAGGACATTTATTTAAAGAAGGGTTAAAATAGTTAAAATCAAAGTTTAATAAGTAAATCATTTTTAATATGGGGTTATACATAAGATAAATTCGACTATAAATATTCATTAGAAAGATAAAAAGATTTCATACATAATGGTATTTTATTTATAATTTTTAGACATTAAATAATTTAATTTATTTATGACACAATGATGATGCAGTAATTATCTTATTAATGAAATATTGACATAATTGATGTTATAAACACCAAAATAAATGTAATTTGCGACTTTTTATGAATCCCACTAATTTTCTAGGTTACTATGATATATTAGTGTTGATTTAATCAACTTGGTTTGAACATATAATTCTGTTATGACTTTCACAAAAATCATATATCAGATAGTGTTAAAATTGACACAAAATAGTTTTTAAATCAAATATTATATTATTAATTGTTATTTTATTCCTAAAAATCTATGGTTCGGCCAAATGACTTAGATAAGGATATATATATTAATAATAAACAATTTGAGGTTCGTTTGGCATGTTATAGTAAGTGTATTAACCATATAGTGTAAGAAAACAAAAAGACACGGTAAAAGTTAAATTATTTAACTTAGAGTTAAATCTAATTGATAAGGTAAACATAATAACCTAAACTTGTCTAAATACTATTTGTTGATAGGATTTCGACCCATCCCCACTTTAGATTCGAAATAATACCCTTTGGAACCATTATAAGCCGATTTTTACTTTAATATAAAATAATATTTTGAGATATTCCTAAGGTGCCCCTCTCCTCCCTTATAAAAGGGCACCTCCTTCTCCTCCTCCTCACACTAATTTGAGCACTCAAGCTCGGCCAACCCCTGCCAAAATCCCTTCTCCACTTCCCTAGAATAATCCTAGAGGTCCTGATCTTCTTCAAAGACCAATCTTAGTTTCCTAAGTGGAGGATTCAAAGAGGCGTTCCAAAGAAGAGGTAATATCCATTACCGATCTTTTTCAATTTCTTTCTTCTTCAACTTCTTCTTCTTTATTTGTTTCATGATAAAGTAATAACATCAGTATTTATTATATACTGATATATTATTATAAATATGAAACAACTCTAATTAACCTTCTATCCATCCAACGGAAAAAGGAAATCACCGCACGTGCGTACGTACGGAATACCGTCTCCACGCCGTGGTGTAATCTATTTTCCGCCACCACCTTAATTGGATGGGTATAATGGTTTAATGAGTAAATATATATGATTATTATAAAGTGATATTGACACTGAAATATTATACATACACTTAAACACAATTCCACGACCATGGGAACAATATCATCGCTCGTGCGTAAGTACGGACTACCGTCTCCACGACGCGATGAGATTCATTCTCAATGATTAACCATTCATGAATGATTATAAAGTATATATAATAAGTACTAATGAAATATATGACATAATAATGATAATGTATTTATTTATATTTATATGTATGTCATCTACTTAATTCCATTCAATTCAATAAGGAAACGAAAACAACGTTCATGCGTACGTACGGACTATCGTCTCCATGAACGGTGTATTTCTTTCCATTTACTGATTTATTATATATATTTATATTATGAATATATATATATATATAAATCATGCATTATATTATGGAATTAAGTAATCATGATCTAAGTAATCATATGAATAATTACAAGTCAAAACACGGACGACAAATGAAACAATTTTACCCAAAAAGCTCTTTAACAAGGAATTTACAAAAGAACAGGTAATATAATGTCATAAGTGAACCATATATGATATCATAACAATGAATATGATTCTTTAATAAGTCAATGACATTATTTAAATCATTATACAGGAGGTTCGGACACTTACGAAGCAAATCGGACCTAAGGTATGGGAAATATCACAATCTCATTTTTATCCGAGATTGTTTATACTTTAGTATTTACTGGGGTGTATTTTATCATCCACGTCCATGTTTCCTCAATATGTAATATTATTTCCATCCATCTACAATTTTTTAAATCCAATTTTACCCTTTAGTGAGTTTTTAGTAAAAGATATGAAAGGAATCTTTTGTCGTTTTTCATACGAGGTACTTTTTGTCTTTTCCGACAAAAGTACGAAGAATGTTTTTTTTAACTTATACGGAATGAATGGATTTTTTTTAAACATTATTTCCAAGAAGATTACTTTACAAGTTTTCAAGTTTATTTTTAATCAACTTCTTTTAGTTTAAAGTTATATGACATGTTATGAAAGGAAAAATGTTTTTGAAGAAGAAAGGATATTTTCCTCAAGAATGGAGTTCAAGTGTTTTATCAAAATTATTTTCCATCTAAGATAATAAAGGGTTCTATTTTTATCCCTATTTTTAAATTCATTTGATTATGTTGTGATGAAATTATTTTTATGAATTCCTTTATCTTATATGGATTGTTTTATGATGTCATGATGTTTAAGATTCCCATTTGTATTACATGGGTTATGAAATGACGTATAATTTATGATTTTGTGGCACGCATAATAATGGTATCATTATGAGATGGGTGGGACCTATATCTCCCTCCAATGCATTGGGTAAAAATTTTATATCTCATGAGATAGACATGGCTGGAACGGTAGGTTATACCGGTTCAGTGAAATAGGACTGAAACGAGGGTGACTCGGTTGAGAAAGGGACTTTGTCCACTAAGATAGTCTTGGAAATGAGTCTTGACTAACAAGAAATGATTCTATATGATTATGTGTGAATGCCACAAAGTTTCATGTTTTACGTTATTATTATTGGGATTTCATTTCACTACTATGATTTATCCCATGTTATGAAATTATGCTCTCTTTTGCAGGTTAAGATTTCCAAAAGTTATGTTCTTATGAATATGATGTGATTGATTTTTTTGTTTACCCTTACTGAGCATTAGAGCTCACCCTTTTATGTTTTCTTTTCCCCAGGATATAAAGAAAGGTTTTAGGTTAAAAAAAGGGAAGATCTTTATGGGAGATATTGAAGATCTTTCACCACGATTAGAAGATTACGTTCCGAGTTTCCAAAGACACTAAACTATTACGATCCTTGTGTGTGTGTTTTTATATGCACTAAGTATTCCGCAAAAGTAATGTAATGTTCATGTACTTTAAGCTTCAGGTCTCTACAATATTCATCTATAAAGTAATTTCATATAAAAATTAAATGTTATTACAGTTTTGGTAGATTTACTAGTGAATATAGCTTCATTTTACAATATTAATAATTTAATAGCATTCTCTAATTAGTATAATTATACATTCCTTTCATGAAAAAATGGCATTATTATTTTTATCCTTCTATTATATACATAAAAAAGTTGAAGAATTTTTACCATGAAATGAAATTAATTTTATTTATTATAAACCAAAAAATCATTATTTATTTCCCAATATTTATTAGAAGTCCATTTTCAATTTGTGCTTATTTTTAATTTTTTCAACAAGTTTTTCATTATTTAATATATCATATATTATTATGATTTTTCAAATACTGATAACGCATGTCAGATACCTTCTTATCCTAGATATTCAAAACAAAATAAAAGGAAACTATTAACCCTTTTCATGGACATGTGGTTTTGATGGTCATTGTTGATTTTTGAGAATCCTATGTTTTTTTATAAAATTTTATGCCACATTATATGAATTCATAAAAACTATATAGTCCACTTTTCTATAAATATTATTTAATAAAATGATTTCTCATTATCAATTTGTTCATTTTACCTTGATGGGACCACAATCATTAGAATGAAAAATGTTAAACTATAAATACATATCATATTATTTTTCTTATATGTATGTTTAATAATATTTTTTGTTATATATGTAACACAGGTCATCTAAAAATTAATTTTAATATTATTAATAGCCTTTATAATTTAAAATTTTAATCCCTTTTAAATAATTTTGTATTCCTTTTTCAAATTCAAATATATAAAAAACTATATTTTCATCAATAGTGATAGAAAAGTATTTCCATGTTATCTAATTGATATATATATATATATCAAGTATTATTTTTTACACACATTAAAAACATAATTAATAATTCCATAGATCATGAAGACTATATTTTTAAATAATGGTCATGTCATTTCATTAACGAATATCATAAATAATAAGATAAATATTCATTTCATAAAATAATTATCCACATAAGAATAATATAGGAATAGTTTTTTTGGAAACATGTAAAAATAAAAAACTAGTTTGTTCAAGTGTCCCATTGATTCCATTATAACTGGATCAATTCATAAATATATCACTCCTAAAAACAATCTTCGTTTCATAGAGAAATGAATCATAACAAAGCATGAGCTCCGAAGGAAAGTAAGGGTAGATAATGGAGACATCAATGATCACATTACATCAATATGATTATAAGTCTTTGATAAAATGTTCATAACATTTTAAAACCATTCCCTTCATATTATAAATCACAATAGTGAATCATGGCTTAAATCCTGATAGTTCATATAATACTGTTCATAATGGAACTAAAGAACATGATTTATTATTTCATATCATTGGAACTAGCCATATGTGTTCATAATATAAATTATCATAAAAATCAATACAATTTATACTTTGTGATCATTCACAAAACTATCATAGTTGAATGGATTCAGTCCAATAAACCTTCTAGTAGTCAACGTTGACTCCCAAGACCATGATAATAGAATAATTCCTTTTAAATAAAAATACTATCCCATATTCTAGTCCAATTTTCTCATTAGATATCAACACATACCCTATAAAGTTGATGTCTATATCAGTACCACACATCAAGAAATGAAAATAATACATATTTGTTCCATAGGACCATACATCCCTCATGTTATCTGAACCCATGGTAAAAAATGTCTCATAAACATTTCAACATATCTTGACACATGGAAAAAGAATTATGTTTCAAGAATATGGAATCATTTAATCACATCATAACCATTTCATTATAGCATTATTCCATAAAAAATTTAACACCCCAATATTCCATGGTACGCTTCTTTTAAAATAATTCAATTACTTGTGCTGCACAAAATATTGAGTTCAAGCGCACTATGATTTTTCAAAATCTAAATTTAAAAATCATTTATTAATATTTTTAACAAATTTATGAAATTTATATACTGTATAATTAATTAAATGATTTTAAATATATCCAAATGATTTTATTTGAATAATATATGAATTAATCTAATTTTACAAAATAAAAGGCTATTTATTATGAATGTAATTTCACCATAATTTAATGGATAAACAATTTTAAGTACAGTATTTGTCACATTTTTATATTAAATATGAAAAAATAAATTATTATTTTTTATAGTTAATATTATTATTTTTACTTTGGTTCAATTTTTGATATTTTTTTGATAAGATTCATGTATTGGTAAAAATTGAATAACGAACAATTCTTATAAGAACCTATTGTTTTCATTAAAAAAATTTATAATGTTAAATTATACGTTTCAGTGCTTTTATAGTGTAATTAGTTAATATTTATATAATTAAATCTAATTTAGGTTATTGTAATTATTTTCATATTAATAGTGGAAATAAAAACATCTCGGTCTTTTGATGGTTTTCAATATTAAAATATCATTTTATCATTCTATCTAGAGTATAGAATTCAATATAATTACTACATATTTTTTGTATTGAATTTTTTATAAATTGAATCCGTATTTGGAATCATTGGGTCCAAATTATGTAAATATTTTATCTTTTTTTAACATTCTGAATAACAACGTTTGTAATTTTTGTTAATTATTGTGGATAAGGGTAAATTTGGAAATTATGGGTAAAAATTAATTATAAAATTATCTAACACCTATTAAAATCATATTGGATGAATAAATTATACTCTTATTATATGTGGATCAAAATTGAATAATTTAATTGACAATTTTCTAGGAATTTGACATTGAAATTATTAAAATCAATTAATGGGACAAAATGTCACACTCTCATTTAATATAAGTAAATAATTTTAATATAGATATCACTAAAATATAGCATTGATTTCATGTTATCTCTAGAATAAAAAAATAACTACCAACATCATTGTAATTTATTTATAATTTTTATTTTTAAAATTATTACCATTAACGATGACACAATAGTGAAACATGAATTTTTTTAAGAAATAACAAATACATGGTTTTAAAAATATTGAAATAAATCTATTTTTAAATAATGAAGGTTCTAAATGAATTTTTAGTAGATTATTACATGTTTATATTATATTAAATAGTTTATTTCAATGTTGTATTTTTTTTTGTATTTTAATTTAAGACAATGTAATTGATTGTGTCAAAATTGACACTATTAGTATTTTATATAAATAACATTTTATTAAATTTTTTGAAAATAATAAAAATTATTAGAAACCAAAAAAGGATAATTATATGTTCTAAAATATCATAAATTGTCTATTTATGGAATATTTACCCCACAGAAGTATATATATTTTTCATTTTAATAATCAAAATATTATTTCTATAATTAAAATTAAATTGATTGATTAACGATATATAAAAATGATAAGGTTCTAATTAAAAGAAAAACATGTCCAAAATTAATTAATTTAGTGTATTTAAACCCATTTTCTTTTTTTAATAAATATTACTTACTTTTTTATCTATTTTAATCCAAAATTAATTTAAAATAAATTTTTATTTTTGAAATTCCATACTTTTCTTGTCCCCACTCTTATAAAATCAAACATCTAAATATCATTTATTCACACTTATAAATCCATTTGTCTCGGAATAATCTTTACCACACAATTTTAAAATATCCCTCATGTTATCCTACAGTTCATACTTTTAGAATAAATCTTTTCTAAGAAGTCCTTTCTGCAAATCAAAAGGAAACACTCAAAGAAGAGGTCACTTTTTTACCATTTCAATTCAATTTAATTTCTTCTTCTACCACCTCTTCCAACATTGTTTCCAAAAAAGATTAGTAAATATAGTTTAATATACATGATTATATATTATTATAATTCTGGGAAAAAAATATTTCTCCCTTTATCCAACCTACAAATAACAATATCACCATGTGTGTGTGTACGACTTACCGTCTCCACACTATGCTATAATCTGTTATTCAACACAAAATTATTTGGAAGGTTATAATGATGAGTTTAATATATATGAATAATTAATATGACATGATCATGATTCTGTATAATTAAAATACCATCTAATTCCATTCCATTTATCCATTAAGGAAATGATTCTATTTCTCCAATGTATGTACGGTCTACAGTCTCCCCGAATGGGTGAGATTTATCTTTAAATTTGACCAATTACGAAAGATTATGAAAATGTATATAACTAATTAATATAATATTAATGAACTTAATACCATTATATATATGAATAAAATATATTTGATTGATAAGAATCATGTGTTACGAGATAAAATAATCATAAGAAAATAATTTAGTTTACACCCATAATAATGATAATAATGCAATATTATTAGGAAAATGAAATAAGGGGATAATATATGATATAATAAATCTTTGATATACTTCTAGTATGTCCTAATAATATTTTTTAACTAATATATAGGAGGTTAACACACCCTTAATTAAAATATATTAAGAGGTGAGGATCAATTTTGAAATCTCTTTGTTATATTAGATTATTTATACATAAGTATTTATAGGGAGATATTTACCATCCATGTACTTGTTTCTTAAAAATTTATTTCAAAAACATATCACTATAATTTTATATCATGTTAAAAAAAATTAACCATGTTAAATTTTGTAAAATGGAAATTCTTTTTGTTTTCTATACCAGGTGCATTGTTTGACATTTTTGATAAAGAATGAGAATAATGTTTTTTAATGAAAATATTTTCTTTTTAAATGTTAGGGAATTTTAAAATAATAATTTATATAAAAATGAGTATCACCCTAAATTTGTGAAAATTTTATTAAGAACATTCCATCTATGTCATTATACATTATTGGATTTTAGAAATAATTTAGGATGATTTCATTTTTTTAAAATAGCATAATTTATTGAATGGTATATTATATTTCTGATTATGGATGTTCTATTTTGATATCACTAATTGTTTATGGTTAAACTATTAACATTTGTTATGCTAGTTTTAATACGAATGTTTAAGTAGGTTATGTTTTACCCTTTCCTTATAAGAATTGCATTAGACTTCTATGTGACGATTAGTCTCTCTATAGCCCCTCGATGAATTGGAAGGTATCATGAGATAAAATACATTGGGTGTTTACCCTTTTATTTATGGTCTTTTAATGAGGCCATGATAATGTGGATATGATGTCTGGTATTATACATTATCTCATTATAAAATTAATTATTGATATTAGATATGGTTATTTGACATGTAGAATATATGTGTGAGTGTTTATAAGTATTTATTTGAGTTTTATTTTCAATATAATGCTTCATATTCCATTTTAAAAGCTTTTGTTTTAGTTATATAACATTCATTAAAATTTTATGCTTCCAGTTTCTGATTTATTATTTACCATTAATGAGAATCTGAGCTCACCCATTTGTTATCTTTCAATTTTTCCTAAGATGATAAGAGATATATTATGAATGAATATGAGGGATATTCTAAGGGTTTTTTGTACATTAATAGAGATATTATATTGTTTTTCATTTAATAATATGATCTAAAACTCGATATTGGGTCTCATTTTACCAAGGATACTAAACGGGTCAGTAATTTAGGATTTCATTTTTTACGATCACACTAATGTAATCAAATATTTCACTACCACCTAACTTCATAGATTGGTACATTAAAGTTGGTATCAGATGACAACAACTGCAATCCTTGAAACCTTGATTTAGAGGAGACTTTATTTAGGGGACACATCTCTTAGATAGACATTAAGGATATGTATATGTAAACATTCTATAGTATTGGTAGTATGTATATTATTTTCGTATTCCTAGAAAATGCATCCTGGTATGGATTCTATAAGTTAAAATTCTTCAGGAATAGATATACCTTGGTGTAATAACTCTGACAAGGTGTTTTAGGCTATTCTTGGGGTAACCTAGTATATGACAACATGCCTTATTATGCAGCTTGTTTAAAACACCAGAAGTATTTTTTTTAGGATAATTTACATTTTCATTTTGAACCATTATGAAGGAAATAAATGTATATATTTCCCTAAGTAAACCATGTTTATGATTATGGGATCATATATGATTAATATTTTCATTTTATGTTAGGTATTTTGAAATTACGCATTTTATATATAAACTAATCAAGTTAATGATGTTTTTTAGAAATGGTTCCTAGTGGAATAATTTTAAATTTTATCACTGAAAGTAATCCATGTATGGATTTTCCTTTTAAATATTATAATGATGTTGGAGAAGAAGATACAACTAGTGAAAAAACATATTTGACTATACAGGGATAGCTGACTTAGAATAGGAAAAACAACCTCACCTATATGGAGTGGCATCATCAAAAACATTGAGGATCAATTTTAGACCACATCATGAGGAAACAACCCCCAAAATTCAATGAGATAAAAAATCCTTTTGACTCTTACAGGTGAATAAGTTCTATTGGGAAAATATTTCATGCTTTGTGTAGTAATTAATTAGAAAAAAAATTCATGGTAGTTTATTTTCACTTAGGAGATGTGGATAAATGTTGGTAATTAATTAAAATCATGAAAGAATATGGAGAAGTAGAAAATATGGACTGGAGGGAATTTAAATAACTCTTCCAAGAAAAATAATTTCATCATGACAAATAATTTCATATGGAGAGAAATTTTCTAAGTCTAATGTGAAAGGAGGACGATAATGATGCAATAAATGAACCTAACTTTACAAAGGTAAGAAGTCATGATGCAGAATATATATGTAACCCAATAAGTAAGATTGATAGATTCACTAATTAATTATAATCAATCCTCGAAAGGGAATTGGTCTCAAAGTCATTCTTATTGTACATTGATATAGTATAATGTTCTATGAGTACATAAAAGGAATTTTTTAGGTCTTATGACTATAGTGTAAATCCAAAGAATAAGAGGGTCACTAAACACTCTCAGAAAGGAAATATGGTGAATAAGGGAAATGTGTATATTCCACCCAATAGTAATAGTTTGATGAAACACACTGGTACATGTCTAAAGTGGATTTTAGTTTTTTACAAGCATGGATAAAAATAACATCATGATGATGATTGATAAAAAAATAAAGAAGCTAAAATTTCTCAATGCTATAATTGAAAAGAGATGGGAGATTATTAAAAATATTCTCTTATGCATTAAGAAAACACTCCTCAGAAATGGATAGGGGGAATGGCCATGATTTATTTATCACAGCTACTAAGATTAATGTTTTTTATATGTTTTGTTGTACTTTAATCATTTCATCAGTGTTAGAAAAGTATTTCTTTGATTTTGGATCCTCAAAATCCTTTATATATTTGTAGTTCTCATTAAAAATTATCTATTTACAATTAACATTAACAACAGAGTTGTCATTCAAAATGTAACATCTTGTAATTTCTGTATATTATTTTTAAATATTATATGGAATTATTATAAGACTATATGTATAGGTAGGGTATTATTATGTAGCCTAGAGATCCAAGAATAATTTACTAAAAAAATTAAATTATTAAATATCATACGTAGGAAATTTTAATTAAGTAGTTGAAAAACTTATAAATATGTGCCTATATAAAAAATATGAGGGTCAATGTATTTAGAGTAATGGCATTACATTAAGTGAGGAATAAAACCTACCAATGTGCATCAACAGTGAAAAGTAATTATTATATGTTAAATGAAAAAATACACAATATATTCATTTACTTAACGTTATAGGATAATGCAACACAAGTTTTACATTTTATAAAAAATATCAATGAGTTCAAGTATATCTTCCTAACTCATGAATTCCTCTAAATGGTGGATAAGAATCTCTCCCAAATAAAAACTAAGGGAGTGATGATCGATGATGATGTGACCTATATTATTCGTCAATATTGGATCCGAATTATAGGTAGGGTGCAGTTTTAATTGTGATCTTTCCACATTTCAGAAGTCTATGATGAACACAGACCAACCAAAAAATAGGTTGATTCGTAATTCAATCACCTTCTGGAGGTATGATATATTGTGGGATTTGAAAATGGGATATAATATGTGTGATTTCGTACTTATTTGTTCCACGTTATAATGGAAATGAATTAAGGTCGACATGAAAATGGCTGAGATTCATTCTTCTTGGTGTCCTTATGCTTCTTCCTTACAATGTTATTAATTTTATTCACCATTGGACCCTCATGGTCACAGATTGGCATGTTGGAAGGCACAAAATGCGATCAGACCACAAATTTAATGTTATGATGGTTCCGAGCACAACACAGTGAATATCATGACCCAAGGATTACAGATGTGTCACTGTTTCAAATAATGGAGCAGTGGAACATGGTGGGAGTATCGTGGAACTAAGTGTGTTGGAGGCTAGTGCTAGCGGTGGTTCCTAGTGGCGTATGAAATCATGAATACTACCTTCGTGTGGGTTGCATATTAGCCTTGTGGAGGGAGACTTGGGTGCGTGAGTAGCCTTTTGCAGTGGCGAACCCATGGGGAATACAGAGTGAGCATGATGCATGCGGAAGGAATATACCATCATCGAGGGGCGTATCAAGTCGCCGCATTGACTAGGGCACACGGTTGGGGTAGACCCCATGTGGCGGACAACACAACCATTGTGTGAGCAGGCTGGACCAGAGGAACCGGGCTGCACCATGTAGCCTGGTTGGATAGATCAAGTGGCGTAGCGGGCCCTATGGGTCGGGTCGGAATAATGTTGGACCCAGCTGGGTGGACCAAACTGGGCCACGTTCGACCGTGGTGGTCATCCGTAAGCCACCATCACTGGTGCTTCTACACATCCATGGCAGTTCGGTCATGATCAACTACAACAGTCAGTGGAACGGCCTCTTGATTAGTCCATGAGCTGGTGGACCCCCTACTAGACATCAAATACCAACAAAATTCATAATTTGTGTATATTTGGTGATCCATTGGTGATGTTGGGACCCTTGTGACAATATATTCTTTTTAATATACTCTGTGTGGGTTTTCTTGAATTTGTACATATGACCTAAAGGCATGAGGTGTAAGTTCTCCTAGAACAAGCATTCTTGAGTGGAATCTTGTGGCAGGTTGTGACCTTGAGACTATGTGAGATTCCAATACTACAAGGATTGCTGAGACTATTTGTCTTACCAAGACTACAAATCTTATCGGGATTCATTGTTTAATCAGTACTAAGTGACTTATTGATACTGGGTGTTTTGTGGTTTACATCGAATAATCTTGTTTTGCATACTATAGACCTATTCTTTTTTTAACTTATTATATATGTTTTTTGATATTCATTGTGTTTTTCCTTATGGTGTACTTCTTTTATTTCATTTTGGTATACTTCATGTATTTCCTTGTGTTATACTTCTTGTATATATTTGTTGTTTTCTTCGTGATCTTATTTTGTGGTATTGGGGTGCCCTAATGAGTATCACCCCTACATAAGCTTCATTGACACGAGTCTTGTCTATTACAGATGATTGATGTTTTGGTGGATTATTAGGTAGACCAAGACTAAGGTGTGTCTTAATGATATCAGATAGTGGAGGTGTCCTCCAACAGCTTTAGACATCTATCCATGTACATACACTTCAGGTAGGGGTTTCTACATATGTGTTTCATGAAATTGTGCTTTCACTTTTCCAGAATATTATTGATGGGATAGTATTATGGGCTTGTTTACCTTCTAATTTTCTGTGGTTTTAATCTATGGTTGGTATCTTGGTCTATGATTTCATTGGTTACTTAGTGTTTTACATTTCAAAATTTCGGTCATGGAGATGTGTCTGTGTGTACACGTATATAGGAAAATGCCTCACATTTGTGGTATATGACTACTCGGTGCTAGTATCCTACCACATTCCAATGGGAGGTGGGCTTTGTGTAGTCCTTTCGTGGCCCCTCTGGGATGGGTCATGACATAGTGGTATCATAGATGGTCTGTTCAACATAAATGACCATGTGCCTATGAGATTGGTTTAGTGAAATAGTGATATGTTTTTTGAGATTGGATTTCAGGCCATGTAATCTAGTGTTAGTGTAGTGATCGATGTATCCACACACTAAGACTCTGAATTCATCATTTCAACTCAGTACATAAATGGCCTTGTTTTTGGGAAAATAAATATATATGCATCATATAGGGTTTGGGTGTGTTCCCATGTCTTTCATGAGTCATATCACTATGTATACCCTATTAATTGTCGTATATATGTTCCTTTAAAGGGATTCCTCCAAGAAAAAATCTATCAATTATTCTATTTTGAGATAACAATAATGATATTCCTAGTGATGAGGCATCATTATAGGGGAATGTACCAAAGAAATCACCTCCTCGTGGTTTACCGGAGATTCCACCAACTGTCGAGAAGTAGTTACAACTAGTGATATCAGTTGAGAATTTATGTAGGCTATGTGCATTATATGAGTCCTTGAAGAAATTACCTCCCCTGATTCAGGGAGAGACAGACCCCCTATAAAGCTAAGTATTGGCTGGATGCAGTTACACATGTCTCCCGCCTAGTGAGGAAACCTTCATACCATATGGCAACAATAACTACAATTTTTCTTTAGGGCTCAGTGGGGGTGATGGTGGATCTTAGTGACACATACACATTACTATAAAACTATATGTCAAGTAGATATTGTGAATATAATCATATATGAGTTATTTATGCCTATTTTATTCTCAGTTTGTATACAAGAGATTTTACATCTCCAACAGGGAAGCCAGTCACTGACGGAGTACTCGGTATGATTTTATGATCCTTATCGCTACACCAATGATATGGTATGAGGATCGGTCTTCAGTACTCGTACATGAAAGTATGGATGACACTAAAATATTAGGGAATAAATGATATCCCTTACCATGGGTACATATTATAGGGTACTTTAGGGAGAACATCTAGTGTAGATGTAACACCCCGAGCCTCCACGATTTGCTTCTCTTTCAATAATGCAACAGCTTGCATTATACGCTAGTTCGATATTCTAACACACCGCGACCAATCAAAATAGCCATTATGAATAGTAATACCCACTTTTTGAAATTTTATATATTTTATATTTCAAAATGGACTTCATTTTTGGATTCAGAATATCGAAATTAGCCAATGTTGAATTTTTGATATTTTTTTGAGAACTTCCAAATTTTTTTGAATAGTGAAAAATACTTAATAAAAACTTTTTTAATAAAAATAATTTATAGTGATAAGTTATACTATTGAGTGGTTTTAAATTATAATTAGAATATATTTTTACCATTTTATCCAATGGTGGTCATTATAATTAAATTCACTTTGAAATTGGACATAAACAATTGTCAATCTTTTGATATATATTGTTTCTTAAAAACACGCTATTTATTGTGACAGTGGGAATTAATTATAAAATAAATTAATGAAACTTATATGTTTGAATTTTGTAAAATAGACATCATTTTTGATTTCAGAATATCAATTATTGTTTAGGGTGATATTTTGGCATTGTTCTGAAAAACGTCAATTTTTGATGAATAGTGAAACCACTAGGTGGTAGTTTAAAAAATAATTTTTCATTTAAATGAAACATTACAAATTATGTGATTGGATTTTCAAAAATCTGACATACATGTTTGTCATTAGGAAGTAAAATGTGGTTCAATGGGATTAAAATAATTTTTTGGCAGGTCTCATGAGAAAACTAGTTTCATGGCATGAGGCCTTGACAAAACCTTATTTGTATTCTTGGGATGAGGCCTTGGCTACGTGCTTATGATCATCTGGCATTATGCATTCCATCATTATGAAAGTGGTTATTGATATTTCATGTGATTATTAATCTAGTAAAATATCCATGTGAATAAGTAAATGGAATTATTTCATTTTTCTTTTTCCATATTATGCTGAAGTTCAAGTTTAAATGGATTTTGTTTTAGTTATACATTGCCTTAAATGTTTATGTTTATTTATGAAAGCTTCCTCTATATTGTTATCCTTACTGAGCATCTGAGCTCACCCCTTTCAATGTTTTAATTTTTCTAGGATGTGAAGAAGTATTTTTTGAATGACCTGCAGGGATAGTCTGAAGGGGATATGAGTGTGGAAAATGGAGACTATGTTATTGTAGTTTTTCACTTTATGATGTAATGTAACATTTATGAATGTATCTAGTGTTTCCAAGTCTACTAAAATAATCTTCTCTCGAGACTTGATCTTTTTTGATCATGCCAATATACCTAAGATAGACATTGAAGATTAGTATAGAAGAACTTCCTAAATTTTTGTATTATATTTATTGTATGAGTTTTTCAAGCAATACATCCCTATCTCGATACGAGCAGGTAGAGGTGGCTCTGGCACAGATGTACCTAGGGGTAAAACCCAAAAATACCGCTTTGAGCTAGACTCGAACGGGAACTGGTGCACGACAATGAGCCTTGCTGCACTCTTGGTTATGACACTTTTGGGGGATATGCTTAGGATATTTCTCATTTTCTTTACAAACCATTATGAAGGGTTTCTGAGTATATACTTCCTCAAAGAATACATTTTTATGATTATGGATTATATCCATAAATAGTTGAATTTATGTTATGTGTTTTAGAATATTGGAATTATGAATTGTGATTCATAAACTGACTTAATGTATTCCATTGTTAAGAAATGGCGCCCAGTAGAAGAAATGATAACTCCAGCAATACACATGATCGAAAGATTAAGAAGGATCATACATTTCATGGTTTTAAGCCAACATTTAGAAGGGAAATAGTCTCCCACTTACTCTCATCAGATGAAGAAATAGTATCATGTTTTAAGAAGATAAGTAAATAATTTTTTGAGTCCTATGGATTTGAAGGGAAGAAAGAGAAGAAAAGGATGGAAGAGAGAAATATGGATAAAGGGAAGAAGGGAAAGAAGGACTTTCCCATATGTGATAACTGTGGAAAGAATCACCTTGGTACATGCTTGAAGGGAATGGAAGTTTGTTATATGTTTTGAGAAAAAGGACACCAATTACGTGATTCCAAGGGTATGAAAAAGGTTTCAAATATACAATGCATCATCTGCAAGGAGTTGGGACACTACGCGAATCAATGTCCTAGTCATCAGAATATACCACAAATGATGCTATTGGATAATAATAAAGTTATGATACTACCACATATGAAGAGGAATGTCTAGTGTTCTTATGTTGTTATTAAAAAATTATGTCATTTCAGTGTTGTATCGATGATGATCCAGTTATATGAATTATGGAAATAAATAAGGATTGTACTGCAATACTATTTCAGTGAAGATTTGAGATTATATGCTACTATGAAATGTGACTCAACATCAAGTTAAACTTTTTTGAAAATACATGGTTTAAGGAAAGGTAATCCTTAATATGGTCCTGATACGGAAATAGTAATGGTTGATTTGGATAAATTCTATCTGATATTCTTGACTACCTTGGAACTGATTAATGGTTTGTTTATTTCATAATTGTTGGATTATTCAATGTTTTTTGATATAAGGAATATGTCTAGTATTCTATAATGAATAAGGGAGGATGAATATAATCAATAAGGTTTTATGGTATTTCAGGGTGTTGTCGTGTTTTAAAAGAATACATGATGAAGGTATTCACATGTTATTACGTGGAAAAAAGGGATCCTAATTATGTTTACCTTCCATATAAATTTTGAACTATGACTTTTGATAGAAGTATTTTGGATAAGTCTAAAGGTACGAATAGATTACGTTTGAAAGGTTATTTTTGGATTTTTATAAAAGGACAACACGCAGACCATGTGACAACCCATCGTGTCAGACAAAGTTGCGAGAATCGAACCCACAACCATAGTGCGATTAGGATTTATCACCTACCACTGGACTCGCTGAAGTCCTTAGATTGTATAATGTAGTTTCTTTTTTTAAGGTTAGATCTGTGAATTATAAATTCATTATTTTTGGAACTCTATACGATTAGGATAAATAGAATATATATATATATTTGAAATCTTTTAGAGTGAAATATGAGTTTGTGGTAGGAATTTGTTGAAGGATGAAACACTACTTGTCAAGTATATATATACATATATATTTTTCCTCTTATTCTATGGATAATTTAATTCTTAAAATGGATCTTAGAACAAAAAATGTGTTATCCTAATACCTTATGTTTTGTTGAACCAATGGTATTTTAAATCATCATAGATTGAAGGCTTTGAGGCCCTCAATTTTACACTTCATTGTGATTGATGACCTCAATGACTTTATAAAAATATTTATGTTTTCCTCCAATTATATGTCTTTAATTTCCACCAATCTTCTCCTAATCGAGATCATAATTTGTTGGTGACCTTTTCATTTCCCTTTCCCTCTTTTTAAGTCTAAATTTTATTAACCTTATTTCTGATGTGGGTTTTCCAAAAAGGTATTTTCTATTTTCATCCTTTTATTTTCAAAGAAAATTTTTAAATTGTGAGGACGCAATTTATTTAAGGAGGGGGGAATGTAACACCTTGAGCCTCCATGATTCGCTTCTCTTTCAATAATGCAAAAGCTTGCATTGTACACAAGTTCGAGATTCTAACACACCGCGACCAATCAAAATATCCATTATGAATAGTAATACACACTTTTTGAAATTATATATATTTTATATTTCAAAATGGACTTCATTTTTGGATTGGGAATATCGAAATTAGCCTATGTTGAATATTTGGTATTTTTCTAAGAACTTCCAATTTTTTATGAATAGTGAAAAATACTTAATAACAACTTTTTTAATCAAAATAATTTATAGTGATAAGTTATACTATTAAGTAGTTTTAAAGTATAATTATAATATATTTTTACCATTTTATCCAATGGTGGTCATTATAATTAATTTCACTTTGAAATTGGACATAAACAATTGTCAATCTTTTGATATATATTTTTTCTTAAAAACACGCTATTTGTTGTGACAGCGGGAATTAATTATAAAATTAATTAATGAAACTTATATTTTTGGAATTTTTTAAAATAGACTTCATTTTTTAATTCGGAATATCAATTATAGCTTAGGGTGAAATTTTTGCATTGTTCTGAAAAACATCAATTTTTGATAATAGTGAAACCACTATGTGGTAGTTAAAAAACTGATTTTTCATTTAAATGAAACAATACCATGTCTGTGATTTGATTTCAAAAAATCTGAGATATATGGTTGACATTAGGAAGTAAAATGTGGTTCAATGGGATTAAAATAATTTTTTTGTGAATAGTAACTTTTAAGTTTAATTAATCGCGATTAAAGGTAATTAGTGAAATTTAAGGTAAAAATGATATTATAAAAATATGGAAATTTCTTGACACTTGTCCTACCCTTATTTTATGAGTCATTTCCGACCAAGACACTCCATGGGTCAACTTGGGGACCCCATGGAGCCACTTGGGTAAGAAAATGACATTAATAACTTTTTATTTAATGTAAAAATAAAATTGTTAGAAACATGTGTTGTTTTACTAAAACAATTTTTACATAGGGTTATATAAGTTAACTTTTCGACTATAAATATTAATTGGGAAGATAAAAAGATTTACTACATCATTATATTTTTTTATAATTTTTATACATTAAATAATTTAAATTTTTAATGACACCGTTATGATGTAGCGATTACCTCATTAATTTAACGATTTAAATAAAATGAAAAGATAATGTAAAATATAAGACTTAAACTTGTCAAAAACCTATTAGATGAGTAGATTTAAGACCCTTATCACCTTATCCTTAAAATATATATGTTTGGGACCTTTAAAATCCGAAACTCATTATATAATAAAGTAACATTTCATGACATTCCAAGAGTGCCCCTCCTCTCCTCTTATAAAAGGCCCCCACCACTACCACCTTATTCACACCTTCCAAGCCATTTGGCTTGGCCAACATCTGCCCAAATACTCTCTAAACTTCCCTATATTACTCCTAGAAGCCTCACTATTGGCATAATTCTTCCCAAGGAAGCCTTTGGCTCAAATCAAAAAAAGTTAACCAATTTTAAGGTAATGTCTTCTCTTATGTTATTTTGTTTTATTTTGCTTCTCCAAACCCTTAAACTCTTTTTATTCCATTATTTTGTAACAAAACCAGTATATTAAATGTAATAGGATGTTTTTATGAGAAGTATTTGATTTACACTTACACACACCTTCGTCTAATGGTTAAATAACCTACTGCTTCTATGGTTGGAGAATTTCTGCCTCACGAAACGATGATTGTTCAATCTTCTTTTAACACCACTCATGGTGGACATTAAGATGTCACTATATTTATATATGATAAATATTATGTTTATGTTTTCCTTAGTCTTCTTTATTTCTCATTTATGGCATACCTTTATGATTCCCATTATGGGTAAACACGGTAATTTCATTTTAGGAAGTGCGGACTACCGCCCCCTCAATGTGATTTGAATCGTTAATGCCATATGTGGGATGTATAAAGGATGGAGTAAATGATATTATATATGATATTATACTCTAATTATAATATAACTTTATATCGTTATGATTTCATCCCATTAAATATGAAATAGAAATGAAAGTAGCGTTCATGCGTACGTACGGCTTACCGTCTCCATGAACGGTGCATTTCATTTATTACCTCAAAATGTTATGTAACATTATAAATGCATGTATATAATGGCTATATATGATATATATGATATATATATCATTAATATAATTCTGTATATAATGGATATTTTACCACATGAACCACTTGTAATTATTAGAAGTTTATTTTTAACTCAAGTACCAAAGATCGACAAAATGACCGTTATTAACTTAAAAAAATAAATAATGTTCGTAACATGGTAATAAGTGATATAAAAGGAATAATGAACTTGAAAAGGGTTCTTAAGAAAGTATAAATTAACTTTATTTTAATATTCAGGAGTTTAAAGAATGATCGAGTCAAGTCGGACACGAGGTAAGGGAACTTCTTAAACCAATTTTCTATTCTTTGGGTAAATCTCCTACTTTCAAATTATGTCATGATATTATTATGTCCTATCTTATATTTGTACTTTCATTATGTATACTTATAGTAAATACACATAATAGATCTATTTTATTTAAAAAAATGATCTTTTCAAGGGAATTAGTTTCAATCTCCATTCATTGAGGCATATTTGGTTTTATACACAACTTTATTTTATACGGTGTATAATCCCCTTTGAATTTTACTTGTATTCAAAAGGAGTATTTTTTATTCAAAGAATTTTACTAAACAAGAAAAAGGGAATGTTTCTTTGTCATACTTATGTGGCGACAACGACTTCTCCACCGCCGTGACCATTATTTGAGTTTCGGCTTCCTCTACAACCCATAGTTTTTTTTAAAATGAAAAATAAATACCATGTTTTACTATTCATTTATTTTGGTATTGAAAATGGTATTGAAAGTGTTTTTATTATATCAATGTGTTGTATTGATATCTTATGATTGAAATCTGGAAATGTTATGTTTCCTTTATGCATGTTTTATGTGATACGATTATGTTATGGTTTATGATATGTTTAAACCTTTTCATATAAGGAATGTATTGGACATAATAAGTGATGGGTGGAACCCACTATAGCTCCTCGATGCATCGGTAGGTCTCATGAGAAAACTAGTGTCTTGGAACAAGGAATTGACAAAATCTTATTTGTATTCTTGGCAAGAGGCCTTGGCTATGTGGTTATGATAGTCTGGCATTATGCATTCCATCCTTATGAAAGTGGTTATTGATATTACATGTGATTATTCGACTAGTAGAATATCCATGTGAATAAGTAAATGGCATTATTTCATTTTACTTTTGCCATATTATGCTGAAGTTCAAGTTTAAAAGGCTTTTGTTTTAGTTATACATTGCCTTAAATGTTTATGTTTATTTATGAAAGCTTCCGTTGTATTGTTATCCTTACTGAAAATATGAGCTCACCCCTTTCAATGTTTTAATTTTTCCAAGATGTGAAGAAATATTTTTTGAATGACCTGCAGGGATAGTCTGAAGGGGATATGAGTGTGGACAATGGAGGCTATGTTATTGTAGTTTTTCACTTTATGATGTAATGTAACATTTATGAATGTATCTACTGTTTCCAAAGCTACTAAACTAATCGGTCATTCGAGACTTGATCTTTTGTGATCATGCTAATGTTACGTAATAATGCATCAACTCTGGGTAATTGGGGTCGGGGAGTTACATGATAGATTTCTAGGGGAGTACACACCGATAATGGGAGTAACCACTAGGCCCCAAGAAATAGAGACAACAGTAATTGGTAGTTTGAATCAGTCGCAAGAACCCATGTAGGTAAGGAACTACAATTGATTACCCTATGACATTGGATCTACAGTTTGGGGCTACCAGGGTAGAGTTAGTTTCAAAAAAAAAGACTATGTTACTTGTGCAGTGGTCGAGGAAATCTAACTCAAGATTTCCCAAACTATCATATGATCAATTAGAAGATAGTCAATGAACCACAGAGATAGACATGGAGTCCTGAAAAGAGTGTTACATTGAATTGTAGACCTAGAAAAAGTTCATCTATGATAGTAGGATGTGGGAAGAGGTTTGATTTATAACCACAATCACCCATATTGTCCAAAAATGTATTAGGGAGGTGGTGTACTGGGACGATGCCGTATTTAGGAGTCAAAATCTTAATATTATGGGATCAATGTGATGATTGGAGGTATTATAATTTTCTTTTAGAACTTGGATGCTGCTTCGATAGACACTAGTTCCAGTCATTTATTTCCTAACATGACTATTTATGTGACTCAGAGATTATAATGGAACCATATACTCAACCCTTGTGTTTAGAGACTAATATATGAGGGGATTTGATGATAACACACTAGTGACAATTTTGTAACCTTATTATTGGTGTGGATAGATTTGGTTGGATCTTCAGGTTCCAACATCGTGGATATACAACAAAATTTTCAATATGGACTGGTTTTCAATAGTTCATGCTCAGAATGATTGTTTTAGGCAAAGAGTTTAGTGTTTCCATAGTCATTGGACAATGTTTTCCCCTATTAGAGAATATGAAATCCATGAAGTATAGAAAGTACTCAAAAATTAGTGTGTACAACCAATCACATATCATAAATCCATCCTGACCCTCCTAGGAGTGAATGATATGAGTCCGAAATTTCATATAGATTTATAAGAATATGAGGGTTTAATTCATGAGGATGTTTCATGATTACCTACCCATAGGTAGGTAGACATAATCATTGATCTATACCTCTATATGACACTAATATCTACACCCTCATATCATATGTCTCCCAAAGAGCTTCACTAGATGAGGGTACAATTGGAGGACCTCCAGAGTAAGGTCTTTGTGAGACCTTGTTTTTCACCTTCAGCATTCATCATTTTTCTTTCTATGAAGAAAGATGAGAACATGGGGTTATGTGTGGACATACAACACCTGAAAAAATTGACCATGATGAAAAAATATTCTCTATATATGATCAATGACCTCTTCCATCAGTTGAAATGGGGATGGTGGTTCTTGATGATAGAACGTAGATCTTGTTATCACCGTCATCGAGTATAGGATGAGGATATACAAAATGAATCTTTTCAATGTTGTTACATCCACTAAAATTACTAAGTGATTATGTTTGGAAAAATGAATACCCTAGCAGTGTTCATGGGAATCAAAAATATGATCATCCAACATTACAAATACTAGTTCATAGTGGAATTAAATGATGAAAACCTAGTGTACTCGACGTCTGGTGAGGAGCATGTGATACAAATGAGGATGTTTCTAGACACCCTCCAAGAGAACCATAATTATTTGAAGCTATCAAAGTGTTTGTTATATATATGAGTGGTCCATTTTCATTGACACTTCATTTCAGAGTCTAGTGTTGCAGTGGATCCAAATGAGATATAGGTGATTCTTGATTGGGAACCACCCAAGAGTGTTTCTGAGGTGTTTAGTTTAATCGGTTTGGATGGGTACTATCAGAGGTCTGTACCCAACTTTTCTATATTATATAGACCCTTGACAGCTCTTACACAAAATGAGAAGCCTATTGCGTGGTAGAGATTTGAAAAGAATGATTGTAATAGTTGTGTGACATATTGAAGATCTCTCCCAGTTCGATATTTCCAAAGTAGGGTGTCAAGTACTTTTTGTTCTAGTATGCATGAGGAACTAGGCATGGTTGTGTCCTAATGTAGGTGAAATCAGTGATTGCTTATGGCTCACAACAATTGAGACCACACGAGAAGAACTACACAACCCATGATATTGAGTTTGGAGTGGTTGTCTTCTATATGAATATGTGGAAATACTACCATATGGGAGAGATATTTTTCATATACTCTAGATACAATAGTATCATGTATGTATCCTCACAGAAGGATCTGATCATTAGACATAAGTGAAGGATATAGTTATTCTAGGACCCTGAATTTGATATTTTCTATAATTCTAGGTAAGGGGAATATGGTGGTAGATTCTCTTAGGTGGAGATCCAGTTTGCAGTTGCTGAGCATGTTGTTGGAGTTTTTGGACTCATTATAGATATCCTTTATGGATGGATATGGAACAACATCCCTCCAATAGAGGGTTTTCACCCCTAAAATATTAATGTGATTAAGGGAGGCATGTCACAGAAATACCAACTGTGAGACTTTATGTGCTCAGATGTCCATAGGGAATTCCCCAGATGGACATTTGAACGGTGGGGATCATGTTGTTCATTTAGAATAATGCACTATTGTACCGGTGGTGTTACAAGAAGAGGTGTTTTGGTAGTTCATCACATCAAATTTAGTGGTATATCCTGGTGTGTTTATGATATTCTCGGACCCTCGACATCAACTCTAGTGCTCGAGGGTGAAGACGGTAGTGGTAGAGTTTGCTTCGAGATGCCTCACTTGTCAGCAAATAAAGGTTCTGAACTGGGTACCATTGGCTTCAACTCAACCCCTTGAGGATCTATAGTGGAAGTGGGATGGAATATTGATGTATTTCGTTAAAGGGATACCATGTATGTCTATGGGAATGATACTATATGTGTGATCATTGATAGACTCACCATGTCATACCACTTCTTAGAGATTTGGTATCAGAGTTCAGTAGAGAGCTTGGTATTCCTATACATGCATGGGATAATTTTACTCTAAGGAGTTCCGTTGATGATAGTAACAAATCATGATGCTCACATTAGATATTGGTTGTTTAATGGATTAAAGGGGTCCTTTGGATCACAACTTCACATGAGAATAGATTTTCACCCACTGACGACTGGACAAACTTAGTGGACCATACTAGGTCTGGAGGGCATGAAACATGCTTACATCATAGTATATGTTCATAGTTGATAGGATCACCAACGCCTCATGGAGTTTTTATAAAACAATAATTTCCATTTCACCATCAATGTGGGACAATTTGAGGCCTTGTACATGTGACCAATTAGGTCACCACATTGCTAGACAGACATAAGAGGGTCTGCACCCATGGGCCTAGAGTTGGGGCAGGTGACCACATATAAAGAGTAGGTCATCTAGGAGAATATGAAAAATGCACAAATATATTACAAGTCTTACAATGACCAGCGACAAAGTCCATTGGAGTTTTAGGAGGGATACCATGTGTTCTTTAAGGTCTCTTCTCGATGCGGGGATACAATGATTTTTTTGGGGTGACATGATATCTATGAGGTTCATTAATCTTTCTATATACAATGAAGTGTTGGTGAGGTGGAATACCCCTTAGAACTACCTCTGCAGTTAGATCTGGTACACGACATCATCCACATGTCACAACTGAGGTGATATATAAATTATCCATAGCATGTGATTTACTTGTGTGAGATAGAAATTAACGATGGGGTAGCTTTTATGGAGTACCCTGTAATGATTGACGATTGACATTAGAGGATACATTATGGGTGGTTGATTGCTCGAGTACATGTTATTTTTCATCATAGTAATCTCTAAGAGAGAACATGGGAGTGTGAGGTTTAGTGTCATACTCAATACCCTCATTTTTTGTATAGTCGTTGTTTTGGATTTTTGGGATGTAAATTTCGAAGGTGGATAAAAAGTAACATATTGTAATTTTTCATGTATTATTTTTAAATATTACATGTAATTATTACAATACTATTACATTTGAAGACATGTGATTCCAAGGCCCAGAGTTCCTAGAAAAGATTCTTGAAAAAATATTAAAATATTAAATAGCATGAGCACACCGTTTTTTCAAAATGTTCAATCACTTATAAATGGGTTCTTAGATCAGAAATCCGAGGGAACCATTGTGTTTAATGTAGTGAATTTACATGAGGTGGGGCCTAACATTGACCAGTACATGTCAAATTTATGAAGTCATTTTAGGATTTTTAATGAAATAAAATAAATAATGTTTCGTTTCATTTATCTTTATGAGGATAAAAATATTTTTTTTAATAAATATTGTTATAGAATTAAGTGTTATTGTCATATCACTTGACTTCCACTAAAAGGATGAGAATGATCCCTCTCTAATGAATTCCAGTGGAAAGAGGATCGACAACAACAAAAAACTCTTTTCATCTCAACAATGGATCTGAACACCGAGTAAGGTGTAGTTTTCATTGTGATCATTCAATATTTCAAAATAAATGATGAATGTCGACCAACCCATAGAAAGTTTGATCAGTAGTTCAATCGCTTGCTAAAGGGGTTTTATGTTTTAAGGTTTTAAAAGGGGGATAATATGTTTAATATCATACATTTTTATTATTCATTCTAACTGGGGAAAAATTAAAGCCTACATAGACAATGGTCGAGGTTCATTTTTTCAGCTATTTTTGTGCTTCTCCCTCACCTCGTTCATGGTATCTATGACATTGGACCCTTGTGGTAATAGATAGAATTTCATGTAGGCTCCAAAAATGAATATACACTTAGTGTAATGGAAAGATGTTTCAAATTCTAATGTATTGAAAATAATTACCTCAAGATTATGGGTGTCTCTCCATTTTGAAAAATGGACATGTAGATTAAGGTGAGTGGATTGTAGAACAATGGGTGTCAGTGGCCAGTTTAGACAGCAGTGCACGATAGCTTGGTGACTTGCACTGCATTGTAGGTGGCTCAGAATCATGGAGGAAGGTTTATTCATATGGAATCCAGAGCCTACAGAGATACAAAGGACCATCAGTGTGGGATGCAACATGGTGTCACATTGACTAAGGGCATGTGGTTAGAATATACCGCTTATGGAGAACATGTGCTCTATTGACTATGTGGGCCATACCAGATGAAATGTACTGAACTAGGAGTCCATGTGGGTGAGTTTAGGCAGCCCAGTGGGTCTAACTGGTCGGGGTGACCCAATGAACCTTGTCAGACTCTGGTGGCCGGATCGGATGGGGCCATGGTTGACTGTGAGCCACAGTCGGTGGAGAAGTTTTGTGGCTGCAATATCTCGATCATAGTTGACCACCAAAACCACATGATCTATCACAAGGTGGTTGATCATGTGGGTGGTCGACCACCAGAGTTAGTGAACCAACCACTCAGTCAGTCCATGAGCCAGTGGACCCCCTTTTGAACTTCATTCCCCAATAATATTCAAACCATGTATCCCTTTGAGGATCCATTTGTGGAATTGGGACCATTACAAATAGAGGGTCCATTTGACATATTCATTGTCATTTTTCTGAATGTGTTCAGGTGACCAAATATCTTGAGGATGGAGTTCTATGGAAAGGAGCATTCTGGAGTAGAATCTGGTGGAGGGATATTTCCTTGAGACAATGTCACTTATCGAGACTACATGTCTGAATGAGAATATATGTCTTACCATGATTGTGTGTGATATCAAGTTTGAGTTTCTCATCAAGACAATGTGTCTTATTGATATTTTTTATTTTGTGGTTTAGGTCAAACAATCCTATTTTTCCATACAATAGACCTATACCCATGTGAGATGACAATGTAACTTCTTTGTATTACAGTTATTGTAATTATTTTTTGGTATACATCATATATTTATTCATGGAATAATTAATTAATTTCCTTGTGGTATAATTTTTTATTTTATTTTGGTATTCTTTTTGTACTTTCATTGTTATTTCATGGTGTCCTAATAAGTATTGTTTTACTCACCCCTACAGAGGCTTTACCCTCACCTGTTGTGTCTTTTAAAGATGATCAACACATTGATGGTGTACTAGGTGGACCAGGACAAGGTGGTGATTAGCTAAACATTACAGTTTAGGTGTGATCCTATAGCTTTATAAAGCTTTCCCTATACTTACCCTTTATGTCATGATTTTGTATTTTTGATTCAAGAACATGTGTTTTAACTTTTCCAGACTCCTTTTTTGGTGGGGTTGTATTCTAGCACTATTTACATTCATGTTCTCTATTGAAATACTATTTGGATGGTATATTAGTTTATTCATGAATTTTTTACTTAGTGTTTTAAATTTATTCATTTTTGGTTTACTAATGTGTGTTTGTGTGTACATGTACATAGGAAATGCCTCCCATTTGAGGGATATTCCCACATTATGCCAGCCGACTGCCCCTATCATATTAGAGGAAGCCTTGGGGTAGTCATGCCACATAACCCTCTTCAATGGGTCATGACACAAAAATCCACATGGGATGTATAATTTCCACAATGATGTATCATATAGTTTTTATTAATGAATATAAATCTGTTTTATCATCTGACATCATCTTCATGCATATGGTCGACATTGATATAACCCATAGTGTGAACTAGATATCAAAATATGATGCAATAATTTATTTCCATATGATGGAAATTACGATTTGTGAGGAAGATTTAGAATCCATTATCTTTAAAGTAGATGATTCATCATTTGATTCTTATCTATATCCACCTCTTACAGATCTTCTAAATGAAATTATTGGGGTTGAAGAGTAGTGAAAACTAACTAATATTCAAATTGAACATGTTTCTATTGTACAAGAATACATTAACGTATTTCTAGAGGATTTACCTAGACATCTTTTAGACTGGTGGGTTGAGTTTTCTATTGATTTCAACTATGATTATAGGCCAATATCAAATAATCCTTATAGAATAGAAACTGTTGAATTAGTTTTTCTTATGACTCAACTAATGAATTTCAGTAATAAATTATTTATTCACCCTTGTTTTTCCCCATAGGGATCCCCATTTCCTTTTTTTAGGATGAAATTTGTATCCATGTGGTTGTGAATTGTATTATGAGTAATGAATGATGTTCCATTAAATTAAAAGTATCATCTTCCTAGCATTGATGATTTATTTGATCAAACATATGGATGTCAATATTTTTAAATGTTTATGTTCTTTTAGGGTATTTTAAATTGTTTAAATGAATGATGATGTTACAAATTTAGAATTACAAACAAGGTATAGGGATTAAAGGATTATAGTAATGTCATTTAGAATGACTAATGAACCGTCTATTTTCAAGGACCATAGGAATAGAAGGTTCAAGGAACATCTTGATAATTTTTTCATAATTTTTATTTATGATTACAAGGTATATTCTAAAAATTATTAATACAATGAGATCTAGTCAAACATTTTTAGAAGAATCCTAGATGAAATGTACTATATGGATAGTTTAGAATATGTGAATTCCATCTTTAGGAATTCACTTTTCATAACCATACTTTTCCAAAGAATGGTGTCACTATTGATCATGCACATACAAAGGAAATCAAAGAATGGCTTGCACTGAATAGTAAAACTGAGTTACACAATTTTATTGTTTCAGTAGGTTATTATCGGTGTTTAGTCTATAATTATTTTCCATTGGCTAACCCATTAACCATTATCACATGTAATGGGTTTATTTTCTAAAAAATAGTATAAAATGTTTTGAAAAATTGTAGATAATATTAATCAATGTTCCTATCTTGACTTTACCATCTTGAAATGATGGGTTTCTGATTTATAGTGATGCATCATGGAAATGAATTGGTTGTGTCCTTATGTAGAATGACAGGGTTATTTCATATTCATCAAGGTAATTAAAAAGACAAGAACTAAACTATCCACCTCATGACATTGATTTTGGTATAGTAATATTTTCTATGAAGATGTGGAGACATTATCTAAATGGTGAAAATTTTGAGATACATAATGGGCACAAAGTGTTAGAAATTTTAATTTTTGTAGAATGAACTCTACACAAGAAAAGGTAGATGGCTTGAGATACATAGGGATTATTACTTCACAATACACTGCTGCCCAGGGAAGGAAAATGTTGTAGAAGATTCTTTGAGTAGAAAGAACCATGTAGTTCTAAACAAATTGAGAGTTTAACATTATCCTATGTTATTGTATATAGTAAAAATGGATACGTGAATTACCATGGAAAGTGAATCATCAATTCACTTTAAAATGGATTTCAACCCATATTTATAGGAAGAGATAAAATAGTCTCATCCTGATGAAAAGGATTTTAAAAATAAAATTAATGTTTTGAAAAATTGAATTTTTTATAGACATTATATATGAAGTTGGAGTTTGGAAATTTGGATTCTGAAAGTGTGTTACCTCTATTCCTGAGCATGAAAGTGAATTATCGAATGATGCTCATAAATCAAAATTATCTATACACTCTAATAGAACTATGTTATATATAGATTAAAAGGAACATTTTTAGTGGTACATCATGAAGAGGGATATTTCTAATTATGTGTCAATATGTTTGGTTTATAAATAGTTGAAGGTTGGGATAAAATATCCTAGATAATTCATGCATCATCTTTATATACTTGTGTAGAAATGGGATTATATAATGATGGACTTTTTCATAGGGCTACCAAAGACCCATAAAAATGATGTGATATCTTTTATTGATTACTATCTTACCAAATTAAAACATTTTTAGGCTAAAAAAGTAGATTTACCACATGAAAATTTACAATGAAATTACATTAGAATAGAGGTAGAGATCCTTCTCATGTGACTTTCATGTCAGGTGGAATCTGTATTTACTTATTTGTAGAATTTTACAACCACAATATCTTCTATTTAATTATTCATACAAAAATATATGAAGCATTATATGGAAAGATATTTCAAACACCTACTTATTTGGATGATGTTGGAGAAAGAAAACTCATAGTTGTAGAACATCTTTGGGAAACTACATAAAAGTTTAATATTATTCAAACCCATATCAAAATAGCTCAATGTTGGAAAAAATCTATGCTGAATACTGAATGAATGTTATGGAATTTAATGTTTGATGTCTTTTTTTCATGATGGTATTGACATGGAAGGGTGATATGAGATTCAGAAATAAGGTTACCCTATCCCATATATATTGAACCTTTTGAAAATTTGAAACGAATTGGAGCTTTTGCTTACTGTTTAGCAATACTACCAAATCTCTCTAATGTTCATGATGTATTCCATGTATAATTGTTAAGGAAATAAATGTCAGAACAACCAGATGTACTGACCTATTGATACATAAAACTATGACATGACTTGTCTTAATATGATAAACATATAGAGATTCTTGACACAAGAGAATAATTCTGGAGGATTGGACAACACGATTGGTAAAAGATCATTGAAAAAAGAATAATATAAAAGAGACTATGTGGGAACATGAAGAATGTATGAAGAAAAACCACCCAAATATTTTTATGATGTGATATTATAGAAATTTGGAAGATGAAATTATTTAATGGAACGGAGAATTTAATAGCCCATGATTCTAAGGTACCCTTCTATTTTAAAAATTCATTACCATGTGTTGCACGACATAGCGAGTTCAAGTGTACCCTAATATATTAAACTAGATGTTTAGAAATAGATTATGAGTAATATTTACCAAATTTTGAAATTTATTTAGTAAATAATAAATTTATTTATTTTAATTTCCTCAAAATTATTTTATATGAAAAATATTATAATGAATCAAATTTTACACATTAAAATTTTATTTTTTCTAAAAAAATCCATCTTTTTATAAAGAAACATTGTTAAATCCATTTTTTTCACTTTAATAAAATAAATTTGATAAAATAAACTTATTCATTGAATACATAAAATAATAGTTTACTTCAGTTCAATTATTTGAATTTTTTTATATGTTTTATGTTTTCATGAATAATAAAAAATACTATATTTTAATTGAAAACAAACTGTTTCATAAAAATACTTTTTAGTGTTAAATTGTAATTTAAATTGGGTTTAAATTATAATTAAATATATTTTTCGTTTAATGTAATACTGGTCATTTGAATTATTTTCACATTATAATTGGATATAAAGAAAAAGTCAATAATTTGATGTTTTTTGTAAAGAATCGATGCCAGAAGCCTAGAGATGGTGATTTATTTTATTACACCAACATCATTAAGAGGAATCTCATCCCAATGGACAAGGCTGTTTAGTAATTTTAGAAGACCATATATAGAAATAAGCCCAAAATTACAAGTTGAATTGAATTTCAATATAGGGATTCATTTGAAAAAATCATTAACTCAAAAGTAATACCTAAAGGTCATTCTTAATATACTCTTCATATCCCTTTAAAAAATAGAACAAAATAAAGGAGTTATATTGGTTTATAATTAAGGGTTAGGAATAAAAAGGAAGATATAATAAATGTAATCATTAGGTATGGTTAATAACTAGAAACACATTCCATTAAAAATAATCATAGAAATAATATGTTATGAATAAGAGCGTAATATATAGTGCCAAAATAAAACATAATCAATGCAATTCTTCAAGTATAATTAACACATCAATTTTAATTTACGAGCTTCATAATGAGGGAATTTGTAATGATATAAACCTAAACCATGTCATTAAGGTCTCGGTTATAACAACTAAAAATGTTTAAGGGCTTGTCAAAAACCATTTCATTAAATTGGAAAGGCCTCAGCCAAGTCTATATCTATTTGTATCATTAGACCTACTGATAGATCGACGGGCTATAGAAGGCGCCAATCCTAACTTTTTGATTCCAATGTAGTCCTAATATGAACGGGACTAATAATAAACATCATGAACATATTAAATAAGATTCCCCAGTCTCTACAAATAAACAACAACCATTCATAGTAGTATGGGGAATGGGGTCAAGATAGAACATCCAATGTAATAATAATCCTAAACCATTTAATACAACATGGTATATGATAAAAATAATTTATTACCCTCTATGTAAAATGAAATTCAATATATGGGTTGAAATAGAAAAAAATACTCGAATAAAATCATCGATTAATTATTGAGAGAAATAAACTATTACTTTGAAATTAAGAGTTATTTTGGAAAAAATAATTGCATAACACCAAAAATTAAATGAGTTATTTTTCCATGGTGAAATTTATTATTTTATAAAAATAGTTATTAGTTTAAAAATTATAGAGTGAACATGAAAATAAGTATGAATTTTGAGATGTTCTGGGGAATCATGATTTTTTATCCAGATGAATTCAGAATGATCATTAAAAAATTATCTCCCAATAAAATAATTACGTACATTTATTGGTACACTTATATAGATAACTAACAAATTATTCAAAATGTGTAAATAATAATAATTAAATGTTTAATTTGGAGTAATAGAGAAAAAGTGTAACCCGGATGAAAATGGAGGATCTGGTAGAAAACTCATACCCATTGTACGAACATGTTCTTCACATTACCTTATCCATTAAAATTAAATAGATTTATTATTTAATTAATAAGCTTATTGATATTTATTTTATTAATTATTGTTTTGTTAACTAAATTTATGGACCCATTGATATGTTATGTATTATAATTCTATCATTTTGGACTGTTTTTTTCCTTGACTTAATCATCGATTCACTTGATTATAAGTAACGGAGTTCATTTAAAATTGTTTTAATTCTCCAAAATTGTAATTTCATGTTTTAAATGATAATGAATAAGCGTAAATTGTAATATATATAATTTTTTAAATATTATGAGAAAAAATTATTAGATAATACATTTAGTGATAATTGTTTAGATTATAACAATGTTTATTAAACATAACAAACTAATGTTGTATAATAGTTTAGTATTATGTAGATATGTGACAACCATAACATAAAAATAGTTATATTAGAAATTTTAAAATTTCTCAGAACCATTAAAATGGTTTCTTCAATATATTTGGAGTTGAATTTTATGAAAGATACGTTTTTGTCCATGAATGTTGTAAATTGTCTCCTCCTAGATGATGATTTCATTTAAAAAATAAAAGAGGGGGAGTAAAGAAATTGATAATTTTTTTAAAGTAACATGAAATAAATCTAGTATATATATGTTAGTGGAGTTATCATGATCAATTGGATAGAGGTGGTTAGGAGTGAAAAAGAGAAGGAGATAAATTGAAATGAAATTAAATGAAAATGGAAGTTGATTGTCCTCATGAAATAACATCTATGATGACCTCATTAAGGGAATCATATTTGATAAATTGGAAATAACATGGGATCCTAGATTTGGGGGAGATACTATCGAAGAGTAATTTGGAATAACATTAAGTATCTTCAAGGCATACTAGAGTGAAGACAAGTGCGAGTGAGGGTGGTTTTATAGTGGGGTATTAGAGGGGTTTTCCATTATGTAAATCATAATATTATTTTTATGGATGAACAATATAAATATTATTTATTATTGTGACTCAAAATAGAAATAAGTTCATGTGATTTCAATCCATAGGACATTTAAATTAGAAATGACTCACACATGATGCATAAATTCATTTATTTGGTATATTTCCTAAATTATTGACTTTTATTATTCACTAATAAATCACATATTTTAGAAAAAGAAAAAAACCACCATAACAATTTTCGGCCTATAGAATTAAAAATTTAACTCCATTTTATCAAAAAAATTATTAAATAAGATAAATATATTTTTCAAATAAAATCACTATTTCAAAGAAAAAAACATATTTTAAATTTAAAACTAATTTTAGAATACTATTAAAACATAGTTGAGGACTCATAGAATTATATTAAATTCATAGGAAAAAATCACATAATTAGGAATATTTTTTTATAAAAATTTATTTTATTAATTTAAATTTGCAATTAAATATTTATTACCATCAAAAATACCAACACTTTATTATTAATTTTTAAAATATTCTATTTCATTTATAAGGTTCCAAATTTGTATTTACACCAACATAGGTGAGGTTAATATTTACATGGGTGCAATAATATTTATAAGGGTATGTATTTATTCATAAGGTGAAGTTACTAGTCACCAAAAATGTATATTGACCTTATTAGACTCTAAATATCTTAGTGGCCACAACTGTGTATGTTAGTTTTTCAAAATTCAAATCACAGAAGCCGCAAACTAATGTCTAATGATTAGGTTTTAACTATCTCCTAACTATTTCATTTTTTAGGTTTCCCATAGACTTATTGTTGAATGCGTTATATTATAAATATATTTTTAAATCATTAGGGTGTAACATTCCTCACCCATTAAAAAATGTCATCCTCTAAATTACCAAAATGAGACATCATGAAATGATTTGTTTAGTTATTCATAATAATCTCCTCAGAATCCCACATTGGCTCTTAAATTTCATATTTTTTCCATCATACCATTACCATATGTGCCTTTTTATTCCACAACACTTTTTCTTTAGTGCCCATAATCCAGATAATCTCTTCACTATAAGATATGTCAGGTTCTAATTCAATACCTTCAGTATTGAGGACATGCATTGAGTTTGGTATGTACATTCTAAAAATTGAGATATGGAATACATTGAGTATATTATAAATTCTAGGAGGCATTTTTAAATAATATTCTACATCACTGATTCTACGTTGAATTTAAAAATGTCATATGTACTTAGGGATTAGGTTCCTTTTGATAATAATTATTATAACACCCTTCCATGTAGATACTTTCTACAAAATGTGATCACCCTCTTCAAATTCCAAATCCTTCTATTGATTAAACTAATATCTCTTTGTCCTATATTGAGATTCTTTAATTTGGGTTTGAATAGTTTTACCTTTTTTATTTCATTTGCATGCTCTGGGCCCACAGTCTTCATTTCACCAACTTCATCCTAATATATTGTTGTATGAAATCTTGTTTTGTATAATGATTTATATGTTACCATTTGAATACAGGAATGGAAACTATTATTTTATTAACCATCCACCCTAAGAAAATATTGATACCAAATACCATGAATGTTGAGAGAGAATGATCTCAACATTTCATCCAATGTTTGGATCATCCTTTCTGGCTGCCCACCAGACTGGGGGTGATAAGAAGTACACAAATGAATCATAGATTCCAAATCATTCTGAACACTTTTCTAAAATTTAGATTTAAATTGGGTATCACTATTATAACCATTTTTAATAGGTGCTCCATGAAATATTACAACATCATTGATATATATTTGTGCAAGGATCTCTAGTGAAATATAATCCCTTATAAGAATGAAATGTGTATATTTCGTATGATGATAAAAAAATTACCCATATTTCATCATTATTTCTTAGAGATTTTGGTAATAAAATGAAAAAATACGTGGTGATTTAATCCCATTTATATGTAGGAATTGGTATAGGTTCCAATAATCTTATAGGATGTTGTCTTTTAACCTTCACATATTGATAAAGTTTGTATCTTGATTCATAATCAGTAGTTTCCCTTATTATTTTATCCCTCCCAAATGTTCCTTCAAATCCCTATACATCGTAGTGATATTAGGATATTTATGGAAATATAGACTACATGAATCATCTAATAACTCCCTTTGTAGCTCAGGTATAGTTGGAAAATAAATCATTTTCTCAAACATCATAATTCCATTTAAATATATAAATTTATCCAACATCCCATCATTCAAAGAATTTATTTTCTTTTTAATATTCTCGTCATCAGGATATGAACATTTAATACATTCTAATAAGGATGGTTGGGAAATAAATTGAAAATATGTTTCAAATTATTTTATGATTCCCACATCTATAATTACAAGATCCATGTATGTTGGATCCTTGTCATTTCTCATTTTTTAGAACTCCATGATCCTTCATACTCAATTCATAATATACCTTATTTACCTTTCTTGGGTGGTACTATTTGAAAAAATCGTAATCCTTGAGGAGCTTGAGCCATAACCATTTCCTCATGTTGATTTATTCTTTTGAAAAGATGTATCTCACACTATTTTGATCAGTATATATCTCAAATCCTTCACCATAGAGATAATGTATCCATATTTTCAAAATAAATATTACAATTGCTAACTCAAAATCATGAGTTGGATAATAAGTTTCATTAATTTTTAATTTCCATGATGCATATGAAATAACTCTATCATTCTACAAAAGGGAAAAATCAATTTCTTTATTTGATGAATCACTACAGATCACAACTGGACCATTCCCTGATGGCAGAGTCAGTATCAAATCAATCACTAATATCCTCTTAAATTCTTAAAAACATTCAAAACCTTATTTTTTCCATATGAACATAACTTCTTTATGAGTAATCTTGGTTAAAGGGTGGGATAAGTAGTGATTATATAAAAAAACATATATAATAATTGGATAAACTAATAAAAAACCATACCTTGATTATATTCATTGGAGTATTCCATTATTGAACTGCCTTTTCTTTTCGAAGATCAACTATGATTCCATCCTGGTAGGAAATATTGGAATAAAAATAAACTATTTGAAGCTATAATTCACACCTCTAAAACATCCCATATAACTCACTTCTTCAACGAGTCTTCAAAATAATGTGAATGTGATTGTATTGAAATTCATAGATTATTATGTATACCATGATATCATCAATAAATATGACAAAAAAATCCTGAATATACTTCTTTAATTATATATTTATTATATCCATGAAAATTGAGGGTGCATCAGTCAATCCAAATTGAATTACTGTAAACTCATAATGCCCATACCTAGTTTTAAATGCATTCATTAGAATAACTTTTTTCCTCACACGTAACTAATGATATCCAAATCAATGGTCAATCTTCGAAAAACAATTAGGGTCCTTGAATTTCTTCAAATAAAAAATCAATGATAAGAAGTGGATATGTGTTCTTTATAGTATTAGAATTTATCTCCCTATATTCAATGCAAAACCTCATATATCCATCTTTATTCATAATGAATAGAATAGGGGGTCTCTATGGTGAAACAAATGGGAAAATTAGTCTTTTAAAACTTGATACCTCTAGTTTTGTCTTTATATATACTAATTCCATTGTGGAAATTCCATTAGGAGTATTTCATATAGTCCTCCAATAAGGAATTAAATCAATCGTGACCACAAATTCCCATTCTGGAGAATGTTGAGGAAAAGCCTATGGAAAAACCACAATATATTCTTGTATAATTGGTACATTATCAATTTTAATATTTATTTCCTCAACAAAATATATTGTATTCCCAAACCATCCAAGAATTTAATTACGTAAAGCAACTGGGGGTGGATCCAGATAAGAATAAGATGATGAGGATTCTTCTCTAAAGACTATGGAATCTATATCATTCCCACAAATTGTAGCTTCTTTCTTCATACAATATATTTTCCGGTCATAATTTTACATCTAATACATATAAAGGATTATATAAAATTCAATCATGTTTATAATGTTATGGTTAGAAACTAAATCACATTTATGTTTTATAAGGTGTATTGATCAATATATGTTTGATTATATGATACTCTTATTAGAGTTTTTGCTGAAAAATCCTTTATTAAATCAAATTGAAAATATCAATATTTCATGGAAAATGATGAAAATATAAAATAATTTTATAATCTAAAATCTATTAAATCATTGGAAGTGTTGTAAGAAAATTATTAATGTACTTTCCACTAAATCAATAGGAATTTTATCCTTAGTAGTTGTGATCACATGAGCTTTGCCTTGCTCCCTTGTCCTTTTATGAGTTATCAATTTGGAAAATTATTATCATAGTGTACCATATTCCTACATTTATAGAATTTAACATTGATAGCATCTATCATTCCAATGTAATCACATCCATGGTGACCTTTCTATCCACATTTGTTGCACACAACTTTTCCTTTTAAGCAAACAGCAGAGTGTTTCTTTCTACAAGTATTGAATGTTGAGATATTCACCTTTTTATTTATCCAATTATACATTTTGTCATCTACCACCCTCTTCATATATTGTTTCACCTTAAATATATTGGATACAGAGAATTAGTTTTATTTCTTGATAGAAAATGAGTAATTTATTTGTATGATGAAAATCATTGGTAAAATAGTTTCCATCAAAGGAATGGTTTTAATATATTAATGAATTGATCTATATTTCTCATTGGATTATTTATATTTTCCACATCATGCATTTATAAGCTTGTAAAGTTGTCTTTATACATTGCTATATTGGAATCCTCTTTCTTTCTTACATCCAATAATTTCTTCATTATATCTTTTGTTTCTTCATAGGGAAAATATTTTTCTCTAAAACATTTCATAATATCCATCCATTCCATTTAAACAAATTTTTCCTCATATTTTTCATTTTGTACTTACTAATAACAATAATTTTCATCACCTAATAGATTGAAAACCATTATGACAACCTTTTCTCATTCATTACATCCTAATGTGAGAAATAACTTATCTAAAGATCTTATGCATTACTCTACATTGAATTGGTTTATAGTCCCATTGAATGATGTAGGTTGTTGCCACACAAAGAGTTTTAACATTTTTTCATCCATATTGTGCATTACGATTCTCTATAAAAGGTGTTATTTTATTCATAATCTAATTCAATTCTCCCAGTATTGTTATATGTTTCTCAGCACCAGTCATTCTACATTTCCAATATCAATATATATCATTGGATGGAAATATATATGTGGTAAATGTTAATTGATATAGTTTCTATTTCATCAATGATATGCCACATCTAAATATTGGAAAACACTGTATTTTGTTATGAATCATAATTTATAGTCTCAAGATGCACTACACTAAGAAAAATTTATTTCCTGCGCATAACTATATCTTTATTATGATCATAATTTCTTTGAGGGAAAATTTAATTTTAAATCCATAAAAATGGCTTTTAAATATTGTTATATTTATCCTGAGAATATCCTCGATGAGTGTCAAACTAGGTGTATAATAAGTCTTTTTTTCAAGAACTGTGTTACCCTAGGTCAACCCCAGAACACCTTATCGGTGTTATTAATCCTAGGAACATTTTTACCAGAACCACGTACACTTATTGTATCAAGATAGGGATAAATGTTTTAGTAAGATACATATTATATCTTCTATACCATAATTCTATGATGTTCTCATATACATGTCCTTAATTTTTTACATAGGGTTTTGTTCCCCAATGTAAATTTTCTAAATCTTGTTTTCATGTTTTCTAATAAACATCCTCTTACACAAATCGTAAGTACCCAACCCCAAAATCCCATAGCCAATGTATTATTTAATTAAAATATAATGTTTACATGATAACCCATTCTAGAGTACAAGTTATTTTGGGTAGTTCATGAAACCTAGATACAATCACAAGTTCAACATTACCACTTAATAGGAACTATAATATTGAAATTCCATCGAAACTATTCATAACGCCTATGTTATCCTTGCATGTCATTTATAATATACTATTTCCATGTTAGAAAAAAATAAAAAATAAAAAAAAGTGATCTCATTTACTCATTAAGGGTAGACAATAAAGTAGAAAATATCATCAACGTAAATATTAGGCATGGTGAATAACTAAAAACCCATCCCATTAAAAATAAACATGAATAAAATATGGAAAAAAATGAGCTAAAATAATAATTCTATAATAAAACATAATCAAAAGTATTATACAATAAAGATAACAATAAGAACATTAAATTATTATCCTCATAATGGGGTAATTTATAATTCGGGAAATCAGAGCCATATCGACAAGGCCTCAACCAAGACAACTAGAAAAGATTATTTCATCTCTCAAAACATTATCTGAAAATGGGTAAGGCCTCTTCTAAGTCCATATCTATTTGCCTCATGAAACAAAAAAATTCATCAAGGGGATATAGTAGGAACCACATATTATATAAAAATTCCAATTTATTCCTCATATGTAAGGGGATATACATAAAAACATGAGTATATGAAATCACATTACCCAATATGTACAAATAAACACTAACCATTCTAAGTAGTGTGGTGAATATAATCAAGATATCACATCAACAATCAAACTAATCATAAACCATTTAATACAAAATAGTGTGTGATAAATGTAATATATTAAAAACATTAAGATATAAAATCTAATAGAAGTTGAAATAGTCAAAAAAATACTCTAGTAAAATAGAATATGATTTTTTATAGAAAAATACTTTTACATTGAAATGAATATTTATTTAGGAAAAATAATTTCATTAAACCATAACTGAAATTATATATATTCTCCATGATATAATTTTGGTTTTTAGTAAAATATATTTTTTTAATTATATTATATATTTCACTACAAAATCGGTAAGATTATGAGAAGTTCGCTTGAATCTGGATTGTTTGTCTGGAATAATTGTGAATGGTCATTATAATTAATTTAACTCCCCATAAAATATAGAAGGATTATAATTGGTAGACATATATAGAAAATTGTAACATAAATTATGACGATTAAGTAAAATTAAATAAGTGTTTAATTATGATTATGTTATACAAAAATAACCTGAATGAAAATTGATGTTCGGGTAGAAAACCATTACCTTATGTCCGAATGTGTTATGCACATGACCTTAACCTCATGGATAATCAATTTGAATATGTTAATTGTTTAATTAATAACCATAAAAACATTAATTATATTAATTATATTTTTATTATGTTTATTTATGACTTCATTGATATGTTATATGATTGAATTTCGTCGTTTTGGAGTGTTCTATTTCTTGATTTCATAATTGGTTCACTTCGTTATATTTAATGGAGTTCATTTAAAATTGGAATGATTCTACATAATTGTAATTTAATTTTTTAATGATAATAAACATAGTATAAATAGTTATATATATCATTTGGTCATATATTTTGAGGATGAATCATTAGATAAAAAATTTAGTGATAATGTTTTTGATTATTATGGTGTTTATTGATAAAAAAGAACTCATTTTTTATCATTTATTATTATGTAAAAATATTACTTCCATAACATAAATAGAGTTATATTACACATTTTGAAATTATTCTCAACCATTTAAATGGATTAATGATCATCTTGGATGAATATTTTAATGAACGAAACTTCAACGTCGACAAATGTTGTAAATTGGCACCTCCTTGATGATGATTTCTCTTATAATATAAAAGATGGAGGGTGAATAGATTGTTAATGGTTTTTAAATTAACATTATTTAATTACATTATATATATTATAATGGAGTTATAATGATCAATTGGACATATGATTATAGGAGATAATAAGAAAACAAGATAAGTTGAAATTAAATTAAATTAAAAGGTAAGAGGATTTACCTCTTGAAATAACCTCCCTTAAGACATCTTAAAGGGAAATGGTTTTCATCTTTTGGAAATGAAAATGGATCTAAGACTAGGGTATATAATAGAGAAGAGTATTTGGGTAAAAAATATAGTATCTTAAAGTCTTATATTAGTGAAAAAGGAAGGGTGTGAGGGCTAGTTTTTATAGTGGAGGAGATAAAGTGTTTTCCATTATTTTAATCATTATTTTGTTATTTTGGATCACGATTATGAATATTACTAATTCTCGAGACAAAAAATAGTAATAAGGGTATGTGAGTTCAAAGAAATGGCCATTTACATCAGTGATGAGTCAAGCATGATGCAGAAATTCAATTATTTAGAATATATCTAAAATTATCGAATTCCACAATTCAGTAAGAAATTCATGTATTTTAGAAAAACCCCAAACATTCACCCTAACTATTTATTAATATGTGGAGATATTTAATGAACTGCATTTTAAAAAAATAGCTTTTTAATAATAGAAATTTAATTTTAAATTAATTCATTATTTACATGAAAATAATGATTTGAATATTAAAACTGATTTTATAATACTTAAAAAAATTAACTAATGTCTCAAAAAATTATCTTAATACCATTATAGAACAAAATAATTATTTAAGAATAAATTTTATGTAAATAAATTTTATTACATTTTAAATTTTAAATTTTAATTAAATATTTATTACTCACAACAATTCCAATAAATAATTATTACTTTTTATAATATTCTATCTCATTTATACGTTTCCCAAAATATCTGTATACATATATGGGTGTGGTTAATATTAATAAGGGTGCATTACGATTAATTATTATATGTTAGTATTCATTAGGGTAAGTTACTATTCACCAAAAATGTATGATGAACCTATCAGACTCAAAATATCTTACTGATCACAACGGTGCATAACAGTTTTTCGAAATTCAAATCATTGAAGATGAAAAATCATGTCTTAAGTCTAGGTTATAACTATATCTTATAAATATATCAGTTTATATTTCTCATAAACACAATGTTTAATTCCTTATATAATAAATATTTTTTTATATCGATTTCGTGTTGTAGTATATACTTTCAAAACACTATTTTCCATTATATCAAAAAATTTAATTTTAGTTTAATTACAAGAAATTTTTTGTTTTAAATTTTGGGAAAATGATTCCATATTTGGAATAAGTGGGACCAAATTATTTAAATAGTTTTATTTTATTTCTATGACATTATAAATAGTAACATTAGTAATTTTTTAATTACTTTAGTTAAGGTAAAATATTGTAATTAAAGATAATAATAAATTATAAAATTACACTATTACACCTCCGAGGTGGCATGATTCTATGTGGTGTATAAATGGAACGACGAGGAACATCATTTGTCCCATGATCTATAGATTTTAGTTCTTTTCGAATTCACAGTTACATTTTTTCGACCCATTCAACATCATTATCCTTAAAAGAAGGTTGGATTAACCCATCGAGAACTGTTGGTCCCAGCAGGTGATTGCATGGGGGTGAAGAACATGTGCAATCAGTCCTTCTCAGATGTAACTCCCACAGATGGTCTCCAATGGGTTTATTTTCCAAGCTAGAAATTCCCAACGGCTCTGGTATCCATGATTCATGTACCTGTATTCCAAATGTAGTCTCTCATTGATTGATGATTCATCCAACAGCACTTAAGGACTCTATTGGTTGAGAGGATGGGAGGTCAAGCTCACTACACCCTTCTTGGGGAGTATTTTTTCATGTTTGAGGACTATCTTATAGATTTAAGTCATGTTCATATGTTTGTGAATATTTGGTTTATTCTAGAACAGTGTGTCAATAGGATACCCTTGGTTTATAGAATCATCGTAGGCATGCATATATTTTATTCTACAGAAGTGATACTGGCATGATCTGTTTAATAAGGAGATTTGGATTTTATTATCATCCAAGTAGGATAGGTGGTGAACTGATGTTTGGATCAGGTCCATTCAAAGGGATTCCCACATATCCTCGAGATAGGAATCCGAGCCCACATAGTTCAGATGGTGTGGGGCTTACTCATAGAAGCTTTCCATTGAGGGGGAATGGTTGGGTGGACCCTTCATGGGAGGGAACCCTTTTGAGATCAGGCCTTTTGGTGGGTGTCCTATGTATCCTGATTTGGTCTGGAATCAGGGTTCTCATAGTTCATATGGTGTGGATTTTTTAATCCTCGCAAACCTCTAGGCCCACACGATTCATGCTCGGTGTGACAAAATATAGGATGTGAAATACTCAATAATGCACATGACTCCTCCCATATTGGTGGTAGATGGAGAGCCTATGGTAAAAGAGGATTGGGCAAAAGTGGGTGAGGTCATGGAGCATTGAAACTTTCAATATGACATGACATTAAAGGACACACGACCCTACCTTGGAATATTGGGGACATTCCTCAGTGTGAGGGCCCGCGATCATTATATGAGGTATTCTACAATTTAATTTCATATAGCATGGACGATGGCATCAAAATTTAACTTCATATGAATGAGACTATTTGGGGTGTTGATGTTTATGGTCTTTCAATGAGGACCACATGCTATAGAAACCATGATTACCTAGAGGAAAATCATTTTTGGATATTCTGATGTGCCTTGAAAATGAGAGGGACGAAATGTATAAACCACGATTATGGAGGATCCCGGATCCGGAGAAATGATATGAGGCTTGGAAGCCATTGAGGCATACAGAGGTATGAAAGGACACACCTAATGACAAATTTTACTCTTGATGAAATGCCTTTTTTGTGGGAAACATATGAAGAGCCAATGGGGTGTGATGTGCATTGTCAAGAAAAGGTGTCCTCAAGACATTATCCATCCATTTCAAAGGGAAACAAATTCAAAATCACCATATATACTACAATTTAAATTCATATATCTTGGTTGATGACATCACTATTTAATTTCATGTGGCTAGAAATAGTACCATAGATTTTAATGTAATGTGGTTTGTAAGATATCACATAGTTTATCGTCACTGTGTTTGGACCGCTCATTATAAAAACACATTATTAGAAGTAGGAAAAACGGTATGGGATGTTCTGAAATGCCTTGAACATGGGATGGAAGGAAAGTGTAAACTATGAAATTAGGGATTCATAGATTGGGGGAAATGATATGGGGCATTTAAGACATTGAGGCATACATAATATGGAAAGGACCCTCCTGAGGAAGAATTCTCCTTTGTTTGACAGTTGTTTTTATGGGAAACCTATTCAAATCCATCGGGAGATGATGTGCATAGTGTAGAAAAGGTGTCCTCATAACATTGTCCTTCCTCTTCTGATGGAAATGGTGGTTTAGGAGGATCCGAAATACCCAAGACTCTGATTTTTATGGATGTAATGGATGTGTTCAGGCATTTAAGAAACATCAGGGATGTGATTTTCCATGGAGTTCCAGGTCAACCAGGCATATGAAGTATGTGAGTGGGTTTTCAGGAGGTGCATGGGGAATGTCTCTTATGATGGTATTTTAGGGATAGAAGTTTGAGTGGGATAATGGTACAATAGAAAATGTCGTCAACCAGACCTGTAATGTCTGTGGTGCGACTCTCCATAGGTTTTTTCACATAGGAGCTAGTCATGTAGTAGCATCCTCATACAAGCTAGCTTCAAACTATCTTTTCGTGAATGAGATGGCCATGTAGGATGGTACGCAGTAGAGTTGGTCTTCAAAGACTATCTGTGTACTTGGTTTTGTATATGACTATCCAAGTTCCATCTTCTACATATGGGCGGCCACGTACTGTTTCCCGCATATGCGCATCTGCGTACTGTCTTCTAGAATGGGTATTTGTGAACTGTTTTTATTATATTTTTTATTGGATCACGGGATGGCTGTGGAGGGTCATCGGAATACGGTTCTCTTGGAGGACCATCATGAACATATTTCTACATATGGTCCATGGGATAGATTCCATGAAAGGCTTATCATTTGTGGTATGTAATTCACAAACTACATTGAGTGCATGAGAAATTTATCTCACACCCTCTACATTCATTGTCTTCTTTTCTTCCATCCTAGAGCTATCTCCCTTCTTCTTCCGCCATATTTTTAGTTTTCTAGATGGTCCTTTTATTGAGAGCTGAGGAATCTATATATGTGATTCATGCAACAATTTTCATGTAAGCCCATAATGGAAATCTAGACAGCAGATGACTCGGCCAACCGTGATTTGTGGAGGTGTGATTAGAAGGGCACCGCCAAATACTCCTTGTCAATGAACCACTTGGTTCATGGGGATTTCATGAAGGGCATAATTTTGTTGGATATTCATCAAAAAATGGTTCACAGCAGCTTCATTTCACTGGTGGGAATTCAACGCAAACAGATTCATTTGCTAGTCAACGCCTCATGTGGCAGTGCACCATATGTCATCTGCGTACCATTGGTTCCCATTTTATGACATTCGTGATCCTTTCATGAAAATCGATACATATCCATGCTAGATTCCTTTTAAAAACATGGTTTCTACCAATTTCTTCTCAAATTTGAAATTCATCTTTATATATTTGGTTCACCAACCTTTTAAGTTCATTTTCCTTCCCTTTGATGGATTTTTTAGACCCTATATACCCTAACACCTATAAAAAACCTATTGGATAACAAAATTAGATCCTTATAAATTAATGGTCAAAATGGTGTCATTTAATTGAATTGTATCTATTAATATGAAATGGATATTATTAAAATAAATTAGTGGGACAAAATGTCACACTCAGATTTATTATAAGTATAATTATTTTAAAATAAATATAACTAGGATATCACATTGATAGAAATATTTTACAGATATATAAAATAATTCCCTATATAATATTTATTTATTTAATATTTTTAGAGACTAAATAATTACAATTAATGATGACATAATAGTGGAAAATAAATTATTTTTAGAAATATCAAATTAATTAATATAGAAAATATAAAAAGAAATATAATTTGAAGTAATTATGATTCTCCATGAATAGTATAGGTGGATATGCCATGTTTAGAGAATATTAAATTGTTTGATTTGATGTTATATTTCTTTTTCTATTTTAATTTTGGTTAATGTCACGAATAGTGTCATAATTAAAAATATTGTTATTTTATAAAAATAAAATTTTATTAAATTATATAAAAATCATAAAAAAAATTAAAAACCACAAAGTGGTAATTATATAGTATAAAATATCATGATTTTTCTATTTATAGACAACATTAGTAAATATTTATAACATTTTAATATTAATAAAATTATTACTAAATTTATATTTAAATAGATTAATTAAGGATAAATAAAAATGGTAATGTTTAAAATAAAATAAAAATATGTACAAAATTAATTATAGAAAGGATTTAGTGCCTAAATAGAGTGAAGGCCATCATTTTTATTGATTTTTTGAAAACCCCCGTTTCAAGGGATGAGGGGGAATCCTTACAAGGCCCGTAGGTTCAAATATTACGTGGCTCGTAGGCTTAGGAGATTACATGACATGAAGGTTATAGGGAATTCAATCAGACTATCTATAAGGGACTACCCTTCCCTAGCATCTACATCAGGATTCTAGCTCTCAACCTTTGCATGGAAATCTGGATAGACTTTCTATACAAGTATAGGCTTGTCCCGGTGGCATATACATATCATCTATTTCTGAAAAATCCATTTGGATCTTCTTTGGTGAGTGCACCTGCTCTGAATCCTCTTCTGGGGATGCTCCATTTTTTTCTAGTGTGTCTAGAGAAACTACAAGTGGACCAAAGGCTTCGAGGTGGCTTGAAGGCCTTAATGGTGGCCCGAAATCCCTACTGACCCAAAGTTAGGGGTGGCCCGAAAGCCTTAAGAACTCCAAGCCCAAATCGGTGGCCCAAGGTGAGTTGTTCTAGCTGCTTCAGTACCGAACAGTACCTAGTACAGTAACTACTACAGTTCCTGCTATAGTTTTCTGCATTGTGTAGAGTTCTTCTACAGTACATGTACAATGTATAGTTCTGTTACAGTACCGCATAGTGTACTATTTTTCTACAGTCCCTTCTACAATACTGCTATAGTAGATGAAAATATTCCCTTACCTGGTTTTGAACCTAGGTCTTATGGATACACTTAAAGATACCACAGCAATTGGGCTGAGGCTCATGTGAATTCAAAGAATTAAGACACATCCTAGTCTTAGCTTCCAAATAAATCACTTTGGATCTATTTTAAATTGAATATAAATTAATAATAAATTAATAGTTTGGGAATTTTCTAAAGTGTCCCTCTCATCTCTTATAAAAGGGCATAGATCCTTCCCTTTTATTCACACCTATAATGCCATTTGGATCCCCAAGTCCATGCCCACTTATCACCCAAACATCTATCACAATATACTATAGGCCATAATTTTTTTAGAAATTCATCCTATGAAATCTTTTTGTATAAATTAAAAGGAGATACTCGAAGAGGCGGTAATTGTTTTACCATTTCAAATCAATTTCATTTCTTCTTATACATATTTTTTCTATTTTATTTCCATAATAATGTATTAAATCCATTATCATAGACATTATGGGATGTTATTATTATTATTGGACAACCAAATTCATCCACATATACATCTTATGAATAATAATATCATCAAACGTGTGTACATATGACTTATTATCTCCACACTATGGTGTAAATTTCTATTCAACAATATTTTATTTGGATGTGTATACTGATTAGTATAATGGATATAAATAATTAATATTAGATGATAATGAATATTTACAATTAATATATAAACAAATTACTTACCATTTAACAATTAAGGGAATGATATGGTTGCTCATGTATAAGTATTGCCCAACATCTCCATGACGTGATGAGATTCATCCACAAACACAACCATTTATGAATGATTAAATAAATTTATATAATTAATTAATTTAATATCTATTATCATAATAAAATTATGTATATGAATAAGATATATCTGATGCATAAGAAACAAGACTTACCCTGAAAATAATCATATTAAAATAAAGCATCTTACACCAAAAATAATTATAATAATGAATTATTATTAAGAAAATGGAAAAAATGATCATATTTGATATCATAAATCATTGGTATAGTTTTGGATTAACATTATAACTATATTTAACAATTATACTGGTGGAAATGCTTCCTCATCTAATGGATAGTATGATGCAATGGTTAATTTTATAATCTCTTTATTATCTGATATTGTTTATACGTAAGTATTTAGTGAGTTATATTTATCATCTATGTTCATGGTTCCCAAAAATTTATGTCAAAACATTTTTATTAAAAATTTACAATTGTTTAAATAAATTTTTAACCATTTTTTATTTTAGAAAAATTAATCTTCTTTTTCATTATACTTATAAGGTACTTTTTTTAACTTCTTCATAAAATTACGAGAAGAATGTTTTTTAACATATAAAGAGTGAGTTATTTTTTCTGCCATTGTAAGCATTAAAATTTGGAAGCTTTTATTAGAAAAACAAAATATTAGTTACAGTGAAATCATTTTTTAATATTGTCTTGGATTCTATATAATTATTTTCAATTAAAGGGATATTTATCTAAATTTCGAATAATTTTATTAATAACATTTTCATCTATGTGAACATACTTGTTGTATTTTATGATTAATTCAGGTTGTTTTCTTTTTATAAAATCTATCATGTTGTATTTAATTTTCCATGATATTTTTTGACTTTGGAAGTTATTTTTTGAAACCATTTATGGTTTGTGGTTACATTATTAACATTTCCTATGCTATTTTTAATATGAATGTTTATGTTGGTTATGATTCTCCCTTTTCTTGCGAGGAATGTGTTGGACATAGAAATTGATGGACGATGCATGCTATATCCCCTCGATGAATTAGTAGGTGTCACAAGACTAATAATTTTGGGTTTTTACCTGATTAGGTATTGTCTTCGCAAGCGAACATGATGATATGGTTATGATGTTTGATATTAGAAATTCCCACATTATAAAATTAGTTATCGATATTACATGAGATTATTCCACAAGTAGAATATCCATGTGAATGTTTTTATGGATTTATTGGAGTTATATTTTCTATATTTTGATCACTATGAGGTTTTAAAGGCTTGTTCATTACTTATATACCTTTCCTTAAAAGTTTATTCTTATAGTTTCGACTTTATTATTTACCCTTACTGAGCATCTAATCTCTCATGTTTCATATTTTTTATTTTTCCCTAGGTTGCGAAGAGTTAGATTATTATTGACTTGTAGGGATAGTAAAAGGGATATGATTATTTTAAGGGAGATACTAGGTTTTTCTATTTCATGATGTAATTCTAAACATATGATTGTATCTATTTTTTCTAAGTATACTAAACTGGTAAGTCAATTGGGATTTGGTTTCATGTGTTCTTGACAATGTAAAAAAATATTGTACCATCTCTAGGATTCTAGGGTGAGGGTGTTAACAACATAGTTTCATAACATTTATATAGAATTTAGCTAAATAATAATGATGGAATCATTCGATAATATCCATGTAAAATCAAAACTGAAATCAAGATTTTCTTTCTTTAATAGATAAAAATACAATTAAATGGTCATGAAAACATATTTGAAGAAACTAATCTACCCATTTTGAAATTGATTATTTAAAAAAATAATGAAATTTTAAATGGAAATATATTCTCTGAAAATAAACATGTAATAATTTTATTAATTATTCAATGAAAATATTTTTACTTACACTTTAAAAATCTATTCGTTATGAATATGTTTGAAAAAATATTCCTTCAATAGCTACATTTAATATTTACAAAATTAAAATTAATGGAAATTTTAAAAAATATTAATTGTAAAACATTAGGGAAAACAAAAAAATCAATAATATGACATTAAAAATAATAGTATAATACAGAAACCCTTTATTAAAACATTATTATAAAACATGGATATATAAGTAAAGGGATTTTTGACCAAAGAGAGAAATGATGTCAAATTTCCTTAAAATCATATATTTTTCATCATGAGTACATATAGGGAGGAATGTGATTGGAATACATTTATTTTATGTAAATAATCATAGAAAAATAAAATTCATTCATATCTTGAGATTCTGAAAATATGATTTACTCTTGAAATCATAATCATACTCTATCCCAAAAAATAATGAGATTCTGTCATAAAACCAATTACAATATAGGTATGTTTTGAATCATAAGTACAATGAATAAAATTGAAAAATATGGAAATTTTAATATCAATTGTTTTTATAATATTCATAATAAAATACATACATTAAATGTATATCCATATTTCAAAAAATAAGTAGTGTATAAATAATGTGTCTCAAAAAATGTTTCACATGAATCCATTACCTTATCTCCTTCATCAATCATATATGTATTAAAATATTATATAATAAATATTGATTTATTGTAAATCAATTATTTAAATGCACACAAACACCAATATATATATATATATCATATAATATCTTATTTTTTTATAAACTTTTATCACCCTTTTATTACTATTTCAATATTAAAATCACTTCTTTAGGTGATATCTACTTCATTACTAACATATGATTTTGTTTAAAGTGTTCATCAATATGTTTCTACCATGGATAAATAATATAAATAATGTAAATAAGGAAATAAACATCAAATATATTTACCATATAAATTTATATGTTAATTCAAAATAGTAGAGATTGAAAAATAAAGTAGACCATTCATGGAGATAGTAGGTCTTACTTAAAAATGAAACGTATTTATATTTTATTACAGAAAAATCATAAAATTTTAAATAATAAATAATGATTAATGAATATTTTTATATCATAAATATATTATATATTTATTAAATCTATCTATAGTTCCATTCAAGTAAATGTGAAATGAAAAACTTATCAAAATACTTTGTTGAGGTGATAATCCACATGTATGCGCGATTGGAATTATCATTTTCGAAAATTTGAATGGTATATATATATAAATTTAATTACATCTAAATAATTATAAATGTTTTATAAATATCATATATCAAAATTTTAATAATCATAATAAGTCTCCCTAAAATGTGGTGATGAAAAAATCAATTGTATCGTTATCATGATATTGAAAGCCGAACATACGCATTAGTGATGTTATCCATCATTTGAGGGGAATGTTGGTGTATAATGGAATATTAATAACTGGAATAAATTTTTTGAATATTTGTGATTCTAAATTTATTATTTTATTATAAACACTGTTGTTTTTTAGAGAATAATATGAGTAGGAAAGAACAATATTGGTTAATTGGATTACATCTTCTTTGAAATGACTCCTTTAGATATCATTAATGGGGCCCTATGTTTGGTATTTTGAAATAAATATATATTATATTATTTATATAGAGATTATTAGAAAACAAATTTGTAGAGTTTGGATGAGAAGGAGGTCCTGATGTGCTGCAATGATGTGTTGTAAGAGCTTCCCAATTATTATTGAAGTGAGGAGAACTTTTTAGAATTTCTCAAAATATTAAATTTTAATAAGTTATATTTCATTAAAAATGTCTTTATATTCCATGGTTTTTATGATATAGTATTATAAGGCTCTAACAATATCATAAAATAGAATTTATAAATGATTTTTTGTAATTTTAATCCTTATCATTTTGATAAACCCTTAACCAATAATTTTAATTTTAAATATCATAACAAATTTTTCAATAATAATTATTGGTAATACCAATTATAGGGTGAAAATTATAAAATTGGTGGAAACAATATATATAAGCTACCATATAATATAAAACACATATTATTTCAATATATTTTGTCTTTTAAAATAATTTTATCAAAAATTATTTTGATAAAATATCCTTATTTTCAAATATGAAATTATTCATTTAATTTCGAACAAGATACATGAAAAAAATGTTTCTATTATTTTATAATCATATAAAAACAATAATAATTCATATAAATTTATTAAATATTTGGGTTATTATAAATTATTAAAATTGATACACCTCTAATATTTTCCAATTTATTTTATTTTTTCCATTATTTTAATATGTATTATTTTGAGGATTCATTTTCATTCTAGGTAAGTTTGAAACACCTGAAAATCATAAATAAAATACAAAATTTATTTAAATATTAATATGTAGAAATGATTATTAAAATTTTATCTTAAATAGTTTTTTTCCTCATTAGAAAACATAATGGTTATTTAAATATAAGTGAGTATGATTTTGTATCACTTTTTGATTTGAATAATATACAAGTCATTTTCATCATTAATTGTCCATTATTCAACTAAATTAAGATAATTTGACTTAATGTATAGAATTACCATTGAAAAATTAAAATAACGATAAAAATATATTTTATTATAACTTAGATTTTCCTAAAATTAACTTGATTTATCAATTACTGAAGTGATATTTGTTTCCACATTAACTATTCACGTTGGGAAATAAATTAATGAAGCCTATTTTAAACTTTGAAAATATTAATTTAAAATAAGGATTCCATTTTATAAAATGAAATACCTACAAGATAAATAAATTAATTTAAAAATAAACATGAAAACCACTATAAAAACATTATTTTTTTTTAAATTGAATTTTAATAATAAAAAATCGCATATCATTATCACATTCATATAAATTTATTAATTAAATTTTCAAATATAATTATTAATTATATAATATATTAATTTCATTGAAATATTTCACCAATTCTATGATATTAAATTTCAAAATTCAAAAGCATATCGCATTCATAAAACCAATTATTCAATTAAATTACCCATTATATATAAAAATGGTTTTCATAAAATTATAACTTGAAATTTATTCCAATGATAAAAATTTTGATTATTTATAATATAATTGATATCATTTGACTTCAAGCCTGATTATAAAAATGTACTTCATCTCTCTAAATTATTTGAAAAAACTTAATCATTTCAACAAAAATCTAATATTCATCACTATTACATGGAAAATTATTCAATTCAAATAAACCCTAATATTAAACTTATGTTTATTTTGAAATTTTCATTTGAAAAAAAAAATAGATTAATTAAATTCAATTTTTTTATTGTGCCGTAAATTTATTATTTTTTCTCAAAATAACAATGAAAATCATTTTCAAGGAAATATATTTTTTATGTATAACAAATAATTAAATAAAATAGAATTCATAATTTTGATGAATTTGTAAAATAGTTATATTGAGTGGGATATTTTACTATAAATCATATATAATATAATATTTTTTTACCATTTAATTTAATTTCTATGATATAATTTTCACATAGTTATTTTAATAATATAACATGGTCTATTTAAAGTTAGTATTTTGTGTCACTAAAGCTATTGAAGAAATAATGGTAATTAAATAGAAATATTTTCAAAAATACAGGGATGTAAAATTCTCTACAAATCAATAATTATTCCTTCTAAATGCATCTTTTTATAGGTAATAAATGGTTTTTATTTTAAATTTAGTTTCATTAAAAATCCGCATCATTACAAGGGTTAATTGGAAATATGTAAAATTAATGAAAGAGAAGTATAAAGGTAAAAAATGAGGTTTCAAAATGAGATAACATTTGAGAGAATTGAAAAAATGTACATGGAAGTGAAAAATAATGAACAAAGAGTAATAGAGAAAGATATATTTCATGATTAGGAGAAAGATAACTACCACAAACCCATGAATATGTTTGGGGGATTAAATACCATCAATTCATCACATTTCAATGTAATAGGATAAGACTTTTTTTCTTTTGATCAATTTCATGATTATGAGAGGCTTCATTATAGTACAGAATAATCAAGGAATTATACTTACCTAAATACTATAATGTCATCATTTAATCAATTTCAATGATAATATAATATCATGCTCTGGAAAGATTTGTTTTTTAGATTGTTTTCTAGTCCCTAATCCCCTAAAACAATATCTAATTGATCAAGAATGTATATAATGACGTTTTTAATATCATTATGACATTATATATATATATATATATTAAGAAAAGATAATTCAAAAAATGAACTAACCTCCATATGATGAAATACAGAATTAATCCCCAAAACCATTATTACCACAATAACACAACATTAAATAATTCTTTAATATTAAATGATATATCATACCCTTCAGCATATATCTTTCAAAAAATAATTATTGAACTATTCCCAAATAAATATACATGTGAAATAAATTTTTCAACCAATGGATTACAGATACCTTAACCCAATGAAACATACCCCAATATCATTAATAACCATGATAAATTACTATATATTCTGGAAACATGTAAAACTTCATAGAAAAATCCTCAATAAAAAAATATACTAACATAAATTAAATCCATAACCTGACCAAAATAATTTTAGAAAATATGATATTTTCAATTAACCAGATTATAAAAATAATCATTATAACAATTTGACTAACCGTTAATACATAATTTAATTTTCATAAAATCTTATATCAACCCCAATTGGTATTTAAACAACAGTACAATATCTAAATACCACCAAATAAAATATTATGAATAGGGTCATAATGACATTGAAATAATTGTTAAACGTAATAATATAAACCCATGATGATATCCATAACATTTATGTTAAACACACATGAAGACATATATTCTTCACAAAATTACAAAATCAATATTTATTGAATAATTGAAAAATATTTGATTATTTTTTACATATATAAAATGCAATAGGCTTCATAAAATATGTCCAAAATATATTTTTAATAAATCATATTAAAATTACAATGTTATCCAAATAATCAATGTTAATCATTACTTTTTCTAAACTAATAATATTTTTCGCAACATTAGACACATATTCCAAATTATTTTTCCCCTAATTTTTTTTCTAAAAAAGTATCACCGTACCACTAAATCAAATTTATTTTTTTGTAGTAACACTTAAAATATATTATCAAATAGATAAAAAAATATTATAGGGAAACACTTATATGTTTCAATATTTTATGAAAATAATATAAATAATATAATATTTATACATTATATTTATTGAACCCAAATAATAATACACAACAATCACCTCACATTTTTTATAAACCATTAACTAAGATTTACCCTCTTAATCCCCAATAAGACATTCCAATCATAAGAAATATGTTTGATTTATTACGAATCAACAATAAGAATATAATAACTCATATTGATTTTAAAAATTATATACTATTAAAATTTCCAAAAATGTTCACATTTCATTTTTAATATCATCAACATCATTAGTAAAAACATTACATATGAATCTTTTCTTGTCATATACTAGACATTCCCCAATAAGAATGTAGTTTTTAAAACTCTAATAATTAATGAATTTAAAATATTTAACCACTTATAAAACCATTAGTATAACATTATTCTCATCTATTGAAATTACCACAGTTTTTATTTTTCCATGGTAATTTTTTGATTTCTTTCCATTGTTACACATAAAAAATTTCCCAATGTTCCTTTCATACATTCATTCAACTACATCTTCCACATTATATATTTTTTGGAAGTTAAATTATATTTCCTCGACTGTGTTTATTAAACACTTTGTTTCTCTTATTACATACATTGTGAAATTATCATAATTTTACATTCTAAATCGTATTTTTATATAGATGATTATCCATAATCATGACGTTTTACATAAAAACTCTTATTTTATTTTCTTATCATTAGTAAAATCATTTCATTAAATGTTATATTAAACCTTAAATTGATTATTTTATGTTCCAACCATTGAATGAAACTAAAAAGAACATTACGAGAAAAAATATCCATAGTAAGATACCAAAAATTGCAAAATCATTTAATGTATGTATATGTTGTGAAACATTATTTTATGAAATAATATCTTTTATCCTAGGTCACTAATGATAATTTCAAAAACATTAATATCCTATCATATACATGGATTTGTCCATAGTTCATTAAATATCATTAACAAAAAAAATTGTATTCTACCCTACACATATATTTATTCCTAGGGTAGAATTAGATGATTTGTAATTCTATTTCACAATGGATTATCAAATTTATCTCAATTATAGAATATATAAATCCTAATTATTCATAAATTTATATAAAATATTTTTAGATGAATATACATTACATAATAAGTTAATCTATTCTAGAATCATTTAGGTTTATTGTCTTTGGAAACATCGACACATAAAAAACATTAATATTATATTATCCCATTAATTTCATCATAAGTATCACCCATATTTGACATATCATTCAAAAAACCATTAATAATATCTAAATGAAAGGAATAATGGAATTGGGTGAGCTAAAATAACATGTATGGGTGAATAAATGGGATATTAAAGATCAGATAAATGAAAAATTAATATAACAGTTTACAAAATTGAGCATAATATTTGAAAATTATATCCTAAATATCATAAACTATTATATTTAATCATGGAATATACATTTTGTGTTTATAATACATGAATTATAATGGTATTATCAAATATTATCAACGAGATCATATCATTGGCATAAGAAATAAGTTTTTGGCCTATAAAAAATCAAAGATAATCATATTCGTATTATTTATAAATAATTATCATGATTAAATTATTTAAATGGGTTCACTCTTTATGAAATAATAGTAGTCATGGTTCACTCCCAATAGTATCATAGTGGAAAAAAACTCGTACTGAACTCTATTCACTTCCCATTCTAATTTGATTAATCTCTTCAGATATCAATCATTACCATATTCATTAAGGGGTGATTATGTCCAACCCAATAAATAATAAAAATCATAAATATTTGTTCCACAATATCATAAAAAATTAATATAAAAACTATGAAAATAAATGGGTTTCATAATCATTTCATCAATTCGTAAGACATGATACAAACATTGGTTTCAAAAAAATTCATCATTTCCTCGTATTATAAATAATGGAAAAAAGTGTTCCATAAAAATGGTTTCATCATATTTTAAAATAAACTAGATAAAAATTATGGATAGAATCCCCAGATCATATCACAGTGTAATCATACATGAAAACTAGGGTTTTTTATTAGATGAAGTGAAATAACATTAAATAATACACAAAAAACTAAAATAAAAACATTTCTATTTTGATATAACATTTACAAAATTTCCAATATAATTAAAAATATTCCATTTAAAATTAACAAGAAATCATGTGATGTAGTTATCTTAAAAAAAATTATAGTTATAGTGGTAAATTATGTTCATTCTATATAGTTTTTAATAAATTTTCCTTCGATATCATTGTAGAAAAATCACAAAGCAACACATTAGAAATTGAAAAAAATATTCCATTGAAACAATGTTGTAAAAAGTTATCCTTGGTTAAAAGTTATTTTAAAAATTATTGTATAATAGAGAATATCTTATTTAATTTGTTTAAAAAACATTGTTATGGAAGAAAAAATTATTTTTGACCAAAATGAGAAATGATGTCAATATTAATTAAAATCATATTTTAAGACTCATGAGAAATTGTTTTTAGTAAATTTATTCGATATATTTTTTTTCAATATGTAACATAAAATAATAAAAATAATTAGTATTTTTATATGTTTATTATAGGATATAATCATCAAAATATTATAATAAATAATTTTTATAATCAATGAAATTTTAACACAAACCCATTTCCAATTTGGGAACATTTGATTCATATGTACCATTATAGAAATAGATTTATATGGATATTTATATCCACATAATATTCATATGACCAATAAATTACTCATTAATGTGTTGTATATACACAATAACATTTATACAGGTGGTGTTTAAGTCATCTATTGATAGAAATAAAAGTGAGATGAAAATATATTACCATATGCCCGGTATCCATCAGGTATTTTGTAATCATACGTATAGAAAATAGAGATGTGTTATAAATATAAAATATGAACCTAATAATATATATTATACCACAAATTATTTACTTATAATCATTAATCACCCTTTTTTATAATTCATTTTTAAAATCCATGTTTTGAGTGATATCGTCTTAATTTTTATTTATATTTTGGTAAGATAGTTTTATTACCTATATATATTTATTTGTTAAATGATATAAGAACATTTACTCATTTAAATAATATTAGTTATATTAATTATAAAAAAATTAATTGTCATTCATAAATTTAGATTTATAAAAATCCACTACACTTTTCTTGGAGATGGATGGACTTACAAATACATGAACGTTTTTCCCAATTTTTGGATGAATGAACAATAATGGTAAATAGAAATTCACATTTTAAGAATTATCATTTTAATATATATATATATATATATATATTTTAATTAAATCAATACATATTACCATACATGTAAAATATATGTGAAAAACTATTCAAAACTGTTCCTTGAGGTGAAAATCCACATGTACGCAGATTCAACATATTCATTTTCCAAGGGTTTTGAAGTTATGGGTATATATGTGATATTATAAATTAATAACAATTAAAATATAATATATATCATTTAATAACATTATAACCACTAAAATTGATGATAAAAAAATTAATTTTATTTCAATGTAGACACTATATGATGTATGCATGAAAAAAATGATACATTCACATAGAATTATATTTGGAAAGAATGAGTATAATGGAGTCTTCCAAGAAATAATAAAATTTCATAATATTGAATTTATTATTTTTTGATAAATAACTCACATTTGGAGGAGTTAAATAAGTGTTAAAAATAATGGTATTAATTAAGTCAATTGTCTCTTCTTTGAAATGGCTCTTTTAGATATCTTCTAAAGGGATGTAGGGTTGGTATATTGGGAAGAAAAATAATATTTTAATTCTTATCGGGATGTAGAGAAGAGAAATTTTCATCGTCCAATATATGTCTAATAATCTATGTGTGGGCAATGAAGTGATAGAGTACCTCCACATTTATATTTTATAGGCGGGTTGATGTTGAAATTTCTCAAAGGAGTAAATTATAACAATTCATTCTTATGAAAATTTCGTCCAAATGACCATTAATTTAACAGTATGGTGTGATATGGACGTAATATCATCAAATTTTATAATATATTCATGTTTTTATTTAGTTTTAATCCTTACCATTTGTATTTACACTTAGTTAATCTATTTCTGTATTAACTACGATAACAACTTTTTCATTAAATATGAGTTGTAATTTTTTCTTATTTGCTGAATATTTCAAAATAAATATCTAAAAAATAACATTATAGACTTTATAATATCGAATTTTTTTATTTAATGATTCTGATGCATTTGGTATAATTTTATAAAATTTCATTAATATAGATTTGGATTTATTTGATAAATAAATTTAAAAAATTTAATGAAAATAATGAATTTGATTATAATAATTTTAAATACTCTTATATTTCATATAATGTTAAGAAAATTTATATAATTATATAACATAATCAAATTATATCAAGTATAATATTTTCAATTCTATTTTTTGATATAATTGAAAAAAAATACTACATCATAATTTCGGAGGATTTTAATGTAATTATATAACATGTAAAATTAAAAAAAAATTATTATCATGAATATAAAATTATTATTCAAAATATTATTATTAATATTCTTCCAATTCAATAATATTTCAGTCTTTTAGATCGTTTTTTATCTTTAATATTAAGTGGGTGTCATTTTTGTCATTTATTTATTTTAATAATATAGAAGTTATTTTAATGGAAAATTTCCATTAAAAATATCAATTTTCGAAATAAATTATAAATTATATAATTATGTTCACAAAATAAGAATTTTGATGGAAACTTATGGCCTCATAAATCATTTTTAACTATGATTATCCTAATTAACCCTTTACTGAGGTGGTAAATTTTACCCCATTTACTATTCAAAATAGATAAAATAAAAGGGGAATATTTTCAATATTTGAACCATATTATTATAAATAGGGATCCAATTTTATCAAATTAAAAAATTTAGATTTTTTTAATTAATGTAATTTTTTTTCAAATGTGATTAAAACGAATTTGTGGAATATTACATTTTTATTCAAAATATACATATTATTCAAATCGAAAATTTAAGAAAATTATTAAATAAATGTAAAATCATTAAATTTAATATATAATATAATAATTCAATTAAAATAAATTAAAAATAGGAATATATTTAATTTTTTATGATAAAAACATATTTATCACACAATAACATTTTTTTAGAATAATTTATTTTTATTTAAAAAATGACTTTTCACAAAATTTAGTAAGAAATAGTGATTTTATTGGAAAAAAATAATTTTTAAAAAATAATATTTCGCATTTTACCCGGAAATTATTTGGTAAAATATATTGAACATTGTACATTATTGAATAAAAATATAGTTTTTTTTAAAAAGCAGTATTTTTAATTTTTCACTCCATAATAAATCATTACCGAAACATTCATGAAAATAAATGTAAACTAATTTTGATATTATTTTATAAAAAAATATATTTTTTTGTATGAAATACAATTTTTTATGTTTCAATACTAAAATATAAAATTTCCCAACAAAAATAAATAATATTCATTTCAATAGAAATCTATATTTTAATTCTAATATAAAATTTATAATAAATTATTTCTTATTTAATTTTACTTATTATTGGAATTTCTATATGGTATAATATTTTTATATATTTCATAGTGTTAGTTACTCATATTCATAATTTCCAATTTCATAATTATATTATAATGTTCACATAATTATTGTCATAATATGACATAGATCGATTAAACCATGTGTTGTGTGTAACATAATCCATTCAAAAAATAATATTAATTAAGGATATATATTTTACAAAATCTCAGGGTGTTACATGTTGTATTAATTTTTTTGAGTTAATAAAAATTTGACTCTATAAAAATAATTTATAATGATGTCTCCTTAAAAAGAGTGAATCTATATACACTAATATACTACGTATCATTATGTTGTTATTGCAATATATTTTGAATCATCTATAGATTGTAGATAAGATAATATCATATATATGATTATTTATTTTCACAAAAAACATTAATTTAAGATTATGTAACATAGAACCCATTATTATGTATCTATATACCACTATAATTCCTTAATAATGATATATCATATTATACTCCCATTTTTTCATGTTAAATTACTTCTATAAAATTCTTATAGAACATGAGACATAATTTAATCTCATGTAGTTCATCAATAAAAATATATTAGCATCCGAATATTCACCAGTTTTAGATAAATTTTCTATATTCATGGGATGATGTATATTGATTCACTTTCAACCATCAATTAAAATATATAGATTTGATCTAAAATTTCCATCTCCATTAATGAAATGTTTTATTCAAATTATCATAATAATGAGTATGTCCACACTGAATTAGTTTTTCTATTGTTCATTAGAGAATCTTTTATTCATTTATTGCTCCTAATTAAATACAATTATAAATAAATCCTTTCTGATATTTATAAATCATAGTGTGACCCACATAGCTGAAAAATTATAATTTACCCTATTTTAAGATCATATAACTCTTCATCTTTGTTATATATGTGTGTAAATTCCATGTTTTATGAATTACATAAATGATATTACTTAATAATAGTCTCTAATAAATTTCATTTTTTCCTCGATATTCCTACTGTACTATTTTTTTGTTATTTTAGATTAATTTTCATCAACATAAAATAATATATTTTACATCAATAATATCTATGTTTTTATCAGACACTCTCATGTTGGTTTTAGTAATTAGTGAATTTTTATTTCGATATATCATTGATAAAACTAAAAAATTAATTTTCTAATTATTCTTTAGATTTTAATTCATCAAGGACATTCTTATATAATGTATACCGTTTTCAATTATTGATTTAGAAGCTCTTTATTTTTTCATAAATTCAATCATTATCGACAGTAAGTACTGTAGTTTTATCCTTAATTATTATATAAAACTCATATATAAATTATCTATAATTATTTGAAATAGAGTTCATCGCAAAATAAATGTATGGAAATGTAGTTTCATAAATAAAACATAAAAATCCCAATACTGGTCATTAAATTGGATATCAAGGCACATATCCATCATCATATTAATCTATATATCTTAAGAGTAAATTAATTCTCCATATTAATGACATCAATTAATTCTATTTGTTATTTATGTTAAATTTTTTCTTTTTATTGATTAATTTGATCTTTTTTCCAATCATCTATGTTATGTGTGAACAAATTCATTTCCTCTACATAGAGTGATACTTCATAATCATTCCACATGTATTTATAACAAATTATTTGTTGAATTGCTATTTTTTACAATTAAATATGCAATAAGAGTTATTTTTGTGCTTAAAATTGATCTTCCATAATTATTATAATTCACACCCAATTTCTCATTTATATTTTCATCCTTGAACCATTATTGTATTTAATCTTACACTACTAAACATAATGAATTTTACTTATAATTTTCCATCCATACTTCTCAAAAAAATATTGAATAATCTTAATCATTTTCTTATGAATTCATCATTAATATCTTTATTGTCAAACACTATGTAGTTTTAAACTATTCACTTTATTTACATATGAAGTATATCTTTCGGTTAGTGAGTTTTCTCTCCCATTAGATAAATGGTTTCATGCCATTTTATAACACTATAGTATATTATATTAAAATTCAATCAATGAGATATCTATAATTACTAATTTTAATCCCATATAATTATTTATGCATGATATTTATATTATGATGTATTGTATTGAAGCTCATTTGATATGTTAATATCTAATAATAAATATGATAAAAATTTACTCCTTTAAAATTTATTGTTTTCTGGGTACCATGATATTATAAATTGTAAATTCTATAGGTGTGATTATTTTTCATTGATATAAATTTTTTTACCACTATGAGATGTGATAGAACTAGGTTATAAAATTTGTTTCTCGGTAAAAATCATGTTACTATGATATATTGAACACAAGTATTACTCACGAAATTTAAAAATGATTGTCAGACATCTAAAAATGTTTATCACACATTTTCATTTTTTTATTTTCTTATATAACTTGAATGGAAAATGTCTAATGACTATAAACCAAAAGATATTATAGTATACAAAGAAATAAAAAAATTAATCATATGGGATTAAATTGATTAATAATGACTAAATTTAATTCCCCAAAATCACTTTCACACCTTATATTATCGCCAAATAATATAAAATATTACAAATATATATGGTTTTCTGACGTATTATTTATATAAATTAATTTGGTCAACATAAATAATCATAGTAACTATTTATCATCATCTTGATTTATAATTAGGTTATCAACTCATTTTATTAAAATATTAAGCATATCAATACAATATAAAATTCCAAATTAGAAATATACATTTTAATCTTCCATATATTAGAGTACATATTGGTACGATTGATTCGATGAATTCCATATATATGATTTATATTCCCCAATAAGGGAAAATACAATCTAACATATCCCTTAAATATTTTTTATTGTTATATATATGTATTAAAAATTAAAATATTTTTTTTTTATCTATAATTATATATCCTTTTTCATTATATAATAAATAATTTTTAAAATATATTATGGGTTGTTGATTTACATTTCTTAAAATTAAAATAACATGATAATGTGGTCATAGGATACCATGGGGTTGTATCCATGGTAAAATAAATTAGGACAGAACTATTTGTCCTCTATATAATTTCCACCTAATGTATTATTTATTTTTATATTGTATTATTTTGAATATAATATATAAAATTAATTTCAATGGGATTCAATATAATTTTTTTTCTATGTAACGATTCTTGTTTAATAGTCCTAGAAAAATATTTTTTTTAATATTTTTTTATTCATATTCCATTCATATAAGGATTTCACTCATCAATATGTTTATTTGCACAACACAATTCAACTATTAATCTATGAAGGATATGGAAAGTTTCAATATATGTCTCTTAATACGCATTCAATCCTATGTATTTCTCTTTACCCTAATATTTAGAAAACTTACATACAATACTATAATATTTTATCGTGGATATATACTTGACATGGCATCATCATTATGAAATTTAAAAAATGGACCCCTGAATATATATAAATAAAAATTATTGATATCATGACCATATTTTTTCCCCATAGTGTGTTGTGATCTTCCAGAATGAATTTCATATTCTTATTTTAAATATTGGTTTCCATAATGTTAATTATTATTAAAAAATATATAATTTAAATCCCCATAATACAATATATCATTTGGATTTTCATAATAAATAGAAATTTATCGTTTATCCCATTTATGAAAACACATTACTTATACATCATAACTTTTCAAATAATCATTATAATTTTTACATATAATTGATTATCTAATCTTAAGATCATGAACTATCTCTGATTTAGTGAAATCATGGTTTTATATCATTTGATGAGAATATTATAATATTATAAACTTCTCCAAAATAGTTTTTTAAATAAATGACAAAACATTATTTTATATCAATGGAATTCAATGTTTGGGAATGATTAATGGGATTGTTTTAGGAATATATCATGACTTTACTATTGTCTATTTATTTCGTAAATTTTATAATAATTTTAATAACATTAGTGGGTAAATACTACTTTTTTGAAGGAATATTAGGTAAAGTTTTTTGGTTTTTTACTGAATGTTTTGTATGTATTGTTGATGATGTTTAAACATGATTAATTTTTATATTTAATTATTATTTTATATTATTTTAAGATCATGATGAAACGTTTCGTAATGATAAGTTTTAAAAAAATTAAAATCGTTTACCTATATAACATTAAAATATTTTTCAAATATTTTGATCAAATGATATGAAACATCATTTATTAGATATAGAAAATAGACCCTCAATTATAAATAGTCACGAAATATTATTCTTCCATGATGATAATTTTTAGTTTCTCAGTTAAATATATTGTAATTTACAATATTTAATTGAAAATATATCAAAATTTACACTCAATGATTCATTAACGATGATTATGATATTATTAATTTAAAAACCCAACATAATATATATATATATATCAACCCTCATAAAATTCCCATTGCCAAAAATATTTCCAATTTTTTTCTTAATCTATTATACTCACAATTAACAACCTCATTTTTATTAAAAATATCGGGAACCATCCCGGGTATCCTGGTAACCCAATAACTGATATGGCCATAAAAAATCTAGATGGGATATCTGGAACCCCTCAGGTCGATGAATACCTCCAAGAATCTTACAAAATGTAAGTGGGAATGATTTTCCCACTAACAATGTAGAAGTAAAAGATAAAAAAAATATTCATATCAAAATAAACACCAGTGTTAGTAATATACAAGATGTAAAAAAGGAAAATACAAGAAAATTTACTATAACCTAGTTTCATAAAACTAGAAAATCAAGAAGAAAAATATGCCATACTCTAAATTACGAAACTCACTGAGTCTACTGATCTATAATTGAATCCACCACCAAAAGATAATTTACCCTTACTGAAACTAAGAAGGGGATATTATACAAACACCTGAAAGAACAAGTAGTTTGTGAGACAATTCCCACTAGAATTTCACTTATGGATTCTATAACATGATGAATAAATAAAATTAACCAAATAAGATAATTAACTTTTTATAACAATAAATTTTTTTATTTTAAATAATTTTTTAAAAAAATCATTCATTACATTTCAAATGATGGAAAAATATTTCAAATGCTAGAATTACATTTAATAAAGGGTTCATTACAAAAAATGATGTTTTCAAAAATGGATTTAATATTTTATTAATAAAATAGATTATATTAATTTATAAGTAATGTAAAATAGTTTAAAACAATGGAACATATATATTTCAAGAAGAATCATTAGAGAAACATGCCCATGCTCCATGTATGTAGGACAGTTCCAGGCTACAGGTACTTGACACTATGACATAGAAAATATGTATATATTCCCCTTTAGGAATTAAGAAAAAAAGACCCATCACCATCACCTAATGAATGAGATTTCTAATATGACATTTTTGGAATGTTTTAAATAATTATGTGACGCAAAAATTATCCCTTAACTAAATAAGGCTTTCAGGTAATCCAATACATAATAATGATGGACAATTTATTATAGGACTATATAAAATAAAATTAAATCCCATTCTCCATTTCATATATTTCAATTATCCTACTAAAAACAACAATATGTTTTTATTCATATCATTTATTTTTTGAATAATGATGACCTATGATTACTTTCAAAACCATTTTAAGACATTTTTCATAAATATAGAATTATATCCAATTCACAAAATTTTACAATACATTTCACAATAAAATAAAAAAAATTTATTTTCCAAATAAATTATTATAATTTTATAAAAAACCATCAACTTAGTAGAATTGGGGTTTCAAATGATTCTTTCAAATCGATTTCATAATTCAAATTAAGTAATTTAATTTTTTCCCAATTTCTATAAATACACCCTACTTCACAATAGTAAGGGTTTTTTGTTTGGATGTTAGAAAACAATTTTTAAACCACCAATTTAATGGAATCAGGTTTTCTCCTACAACCCAATTGAATCCATTTAGTAAAAATCAAACAATTTCATTTAATTTAAACAATTTCTATTAATTAATCAATTTTTAGATTGTATAAATTATACATGAAGATGGAAACACTTCTATTTTTCTCATGAAATCACAAATCCCATGCTGTAGATACCATAAATAATGAAGGAAACGAAAATATGGGGACTCAAACAAGAATACATGTTTTTAAACATGGATTTCAGATCTATAAACTCCAAGAAGGACTATAAAAACCCAAAGGATTTGATGGGAAATATATGGAAATATATGAAGAAAGATTACTCTGTATATTAGACCAAAACTGAAAAAATGACCAGTCATTGAATTAAACCCCTCAAAAGGGTTTTAGTGATCCAATTTAAATTAGGGAATCCAATATGGTCAAGGGAAAGATGTTCTAAAGAGGGGGATATCATATTTTCAGCTAAGTTGCTTTATTTAAAATAAAATATTTGGGTTTTACATGGAGTGCAACTAGATTTTAGGTCGTGTAATTTATATATTTCATATCCTACAATAAAATAATCTCCACTTTCTAAAAATAATATATTCAATATAAGATTTACACACCAAGTAAGATTAATATGCAGAATGCGAATCTCCATCATTCTATATAAATGACAAATTAATTATAAGAATACAAAAAATATAAAACTTCACCATTATAGGTATACTCCAAAATACTTCTCATCCCATCTAAGATAATGAACATGTTAAATCCTGAAAATTATAGAAACATGACTATAATAAGAGAGATGGGATGTTACAAACTTCCCACCATATGAAATTTCAATCCTGAAACTGCTATAAAAAAGACTCCCATAGATAAATATGTGGCCAATGGTCTCTATGAAATGCCTTTCATTCGCACGTATCATGAATATTTTAACAGTACTAGCCTAGAACACAAACCAATTGTATCTCCCTCAAAAAAACCCTTTCAATTTAAAATCTAATATCCTGAATGGTTTTTAGTATATGATAAATCATGATCAGTCTCATGATCACCCCACATTTAAATGTATGATGGATTAGAAATATATATTCATATATGAGATACATATAACACATCAGGTATAAATTTTAGTAGCGGTGGTAGTGAAAATGGTAATAATCCATCCCCTCCTACTCAAAAACCACAAAAGGTTCCACAAAATAGGGAGTAAGCTTCACTTTCCTGCAAAGAAATCTATTACCCAACCTATGTGAAACACTCAAAAAAAACATGGTCACAAAATGAATATTAGAAATATCTATAATGACGACAAATATTAGACCTATACCATATTTTTTAAGTCAACAATATCCAATAAATCAACATAATCATAATTTTTGTCACTTAGACCAATCAGGTCCCAACCAAAGAACTCTCCCAAATCTCTGATATGAAAAAATGGAGATTTATAAGGCATTCTATAGAATCCATCAAAATAATCCACCATAAAAACAAATTAGTAAAATTGTTATAAAAACTCAACCAGTTTAAAATGATCATACCAATCCCCACCAGATTCATGAACACAAGAGCGGAGAATATCCTCAAGGATCTATAAAGCTCCTTCTATCTGAACTTTATACTGTGGATGGTTTTCCTTTCTCAGAAACACTTGAGATATTAGTTCCTCTTGAAAGCATCCCAAAAATAGATAATTGATCTGAGGATCCATAAAAGAAACTACAGTAGATGGAAATCTATTTAACTAAAACATCTATTTCACACTGATATTCCCCAACACCTAAACATTGTATGTATCATGAATGGTTATAAATTTATCTGATTTAGTCATCCAATGGATAAAACCCCAAATAACATTTTTTATTATATTGGTATGTGGAATCCTATGAACAAGTTCCATAGAGATCTAATACCATGTAAATTTTGGAAATAGATATCAATGAAGCAAACCCGAAAGTTTCTTATGATTGTCCTTAACATGATGGATTGTATAAAAGTGAGAAATTTATTTTATCAATTCCCATCGTATACAAGGCCACCAAAAATTCTCTTTCATTTTATAGAAAATATTTGTTATTCCTATTTACACATCCAACATGGAATTATGATAGACTCTCATCACATTTTTTTAATTAAATATGGTACCACCAAATGATTCTATATCTCCGCCAGATTCCAGGGTATTATTATTTTTAAATAATTTAATATCATGCACCGCACGTAACATTGTATTCCAGTGATTTGTGATCTATAAAATGATCTATTTGAAAATATGTTATGAATAGTTTTAAACAAATTAAGAAATTTATATACTATTTAATTAGTAAAATTCTATGAGATTCATCCAATTGATTTCATAGACATCATTTTAAAATTAAAAAAATTTACACATTATAATCATATTTTTTTCTACATGTAATTTTACAGCATTTTAATGATAAACCAATTCTAAATCCAATATTTTACACTTTAATATATTTAATTTTAAAAAAAGTTCTTATATCAAAGAATAATTTCTATGTTTACTTTGGTTGAATTTTTGGGTTTTTTTTATAATTTTTATGTTTTGATGAATAACAGAAAATAGAAATTTTCAATTGAAAAATAAATTTCTTCATCGCGATAATTTATAGGGTTAAATTATAAATTTTATTAGTTTTAAATGAAAATTAAATTATTTTTTTAACATTTATTATAATATTGGTCATTGAATTATTTTCACATTAAAATTTTATGTAAAAACATGTCAATATTTGGAAGGGTTTTACTTCTAAAAACTCATTTTCTCGTCCCATCAATGTAATTAATTTTAATTTAATTTCTAAAATTTACGTTTTTTTAAAATTTTGAAAAAAATGATTATATATTTCAAATTAGTGGGTCTAAATTATGTAAATATATTTGTTTTATTTTTTAAAATTATGAATAGTAACTTTAGTAATTTTATTATTAATGGAGTTCAGGGTAAATTTTCTAATTAAGGTCCAAAATAAATTATAAAATTACCCTAACATGTGTAAAAATCCAACATGATCACTAAATTCAACCCATAACGTATATGTCTTAAAATGGTATCATGTAATGTACATCTATCAAGGAATATGACATGGATATTATTAAAATCAATAAATGGGAAAAAATAACACAGTCACATTTGTTATAAGTATAATAATTTTAATATAGGGATAACCTAGAGAAAACCATAATATTATAGAGTCTATAGAAATATAAAATTATTTTATACATCTAAGTAATCTATTTATAATATTTTGAGAAAAAATATTTATCATTAATTGGGACACAATAGTTTTGAAAAAATTATTTTATTAATAGAAATATGAAATACATGTTTATAAAAATGTTAAAATAAATAGAATATAAACTATTTAAGGTGATCCCAAGATTTTATAGGTGAATATCCATGTTAATAGAATATTAAATTGTTCGGATTGAAGTTATATATTTTTTAATTTTAATTTCTATCAATGTAATGAATATTGTCAAAATTAACACTATTGATATTTGATAAAAATAATTTTTTTACTAAATTATAATGAAACCCAAAAAATCATTAAAAAATTTACAGTGATAAATATAATGTCTAAAATATCATTAATTTTCGATTTATGGAAAATTAACTCCATAGAAGTTAATATTTAAAACCTTTCAATATTTGGAATATTAAAGATACAATTAAAATAATATATATTAATTAACGATAAATAAAAATAATAATCAATAAAGTAAAAAAAACAGGTACAATATTCCCTAGATTAGAAAATTTCAACCAATACTTATCTTATATTTAAAATAACTCACTTCGGAGCTATTTGGAATCAAAAATAAATTTATAATAAATTAGCAGTTTTTAAATTTCTTTTAGTTCCCCTCCCCACTCTTATAAAATAGAATTTATCCTTCTATATTATTTACACCTCTAAAGACATTTGAATTATCCAAATACAACCCAAATATCCTTCCAACATCCCTCAGTTTTTCCTCGAGTCCTTACATTGGTTACAAAGCGAACCTTAGATTTCATTTCGAGCAAATCAAAAAGAGATACTCAAAGAAGATGTAACAATTTTACCATTTTAATTAAATTTATTTTATTATGTGAATTCCTCTTCATATGTGGTTTTTATAATAATTTAGTCACTCCAGTATTATTTAAATGTTGATATGTTATTATAATAACTTAAAAACCATATTAATCATTTTATCAATCATAGGAATAATAATATCATCATGTGTGTATATGTAAGTCTTACGGTCCCCATGTTGTGGTGTAATTTTATATTCAACACTACATTATTAGGATGAGTATAATTATGATTATAATTGAAATAAATTATGAATATGAGATGATAATAATTTTTTCTAATTAATATTACATTTGATTCTATATTATTTAACCATTTAGTTTATGATACAACTGCTTGTATGTACATATAACCTATGATCCCCACGTTGAAATTTGATTCATCCCCCATTACGGCTATTTTTGAATGATTTTTAAAATGAATATATTAAATGAATATAATATATATTAACAAAATACAATTTTATTTTTCAAAAAGATATATCTAATGCATAAGAATCAACACTACTGTGAAAAAATACACATAATAAAAAAAAGCAGTTCACACCCGAAATAATGATAATATTGAAATATTATTAAGGAAAAAAAATTAAATGATCATATATGATATCATAAATCATTAATATAGTTTTGGAATAACATTAGACCATTATTTAACCATTAGAAAAGAGTTTAACGCAACCTCATTTGAATTATAGTATGAGGTAAGGGTTAATTTCTCAATATCATTATTGTGTGAGATTGTTTATAACTATGAATTTATTATGAAATATTTATCATCCATCTACATGTTTTGTGAAAATGTATTTCAAAACATTATAACTATTTTTTTACAATAGTTTAAAAAAAATTAACCAATGTTTTATTTTATAAAATGTATTCTTTTTTGGTTTTCTTTATAATGTACTTTCTTTGACTTGTTTTAAAATGTTCGAGAAGAATGATTTTTAACTTATAAAATTTAATAGGATTTTTTCACCATCACAATTCCATAATTATTTACATATTACTTTAGAATTTTGAATGATTATTTTCAATGAAAATATTTTCTTTGTAAATTTGATGGAATTTTAAATAACTGTTCTAAATAAAAAGGTGTATTCCTATAATTTTCTTTCGATTTTATTAAGAACATTTTATATTATGTAAACATACTTTGTTGGATTTAATAATTAATTGATGTTTTTTCTTATGATAGAGTCTACAATATTGTATTGAATGGTGTCTGATATGTTATAATCCTGATGTGATATTTTAATTCAACTTTTTGTTTATTGATATAGTGATAACATTTCATATACAAGTTTAAATGTGAATGTTTATATTGGTTACATTTGACCCATTTTATATAAGGAATTTTTCGGAAATATTAAGTGAAAGTTGTATCCCTCTATAGCCCCTAGATTCATTAATAGGTCTGATAAGGTAATCTATTTTGGATTTTACATGATTATGTATGATTTTGGCATTAATATTTTATGATATGGTAATTATGTCCGATATTATGCATTATATCATTATGAATCTAGTTATTGATATTAAATTTTATTATTCAACTAGTATAATATCCATATAAATGTTTGTATAACTTTATTGAAGTTATAGTTGACATATTATGCTGAAGATTATGTTTTATGGGCTTCTATTTTGGTTATATACCTTGGATTAAATTTTTATTATTATAGTATACCCTATATTATTTACCATTATTGAGAATTTGAGCTCAACCCTTTATTATGTATCAATATTACTATATATATGAAAGGGTATATTATTAATGAACTCTTGGGATAGTCTAAGGGATATGAGTATTTTTATGGAGAAACTATGTTTTTTCATTTCATTATGTAATGTAAAACTTATGTTTATATATAGTTTTTGTAAGGATACTAAACTAATCAGTTTGTGGGGATTTTATTTCTTGTTATCATTAAAATGTAATAAAATTATGCACCAACATGCGGCTTCTGGGGTCAGGGTGTTACAGTTGGTATTAAATAATGTTTTGTACAATCCTTTTATACTAGATTTAGAAAAGAATTTCTTGAGGGAACACTACCCTATGATCGAATATGAGGATGTTTATAGATGACCATCCTAAATTGTTTATAATATCAAGATTGTGTGTGTATTCATAGAAAAGAAATCCTTTTCTGGACAGTACATGTGGGCGGGGTTTTGGCACAAATGTGTCTATGCGTAATTACTTAGACATAGTGTTCTAAGAATGACTCTGGGTAAAGTGGTACATGATAATGGGAATTATTGCACATCAAGTTTTATAGTCTCGTGGGATATGCCTAGGATAATTCATAATTTTATTGACTACCATTATTAAGGATTTGAAAAAAAATTAGTCCACAAATAACCATTTTATAATTATCAGATTATTTATAAATAAAATGTTCAATTTATGTTACATTTATTGATATTACAAAATATGAATCATAGCCTAATATTGTGAATTTTGATATTTAGAAATGGTTACAAGTGGAAGAAATTGAAATCAAATCAACACACGTAATCCCAGTGTGAAATTCCCTCCTTTGTAAGATAATGATGTTGGAGCAGAAGATACAACTGGTGCTGAAAAAATTCTGACTATACTAGGATAACTATCTCAGGTTATAAATAATAACCTTACCTGTATAGAGCATCCAGATCCATAGAATAGAGGATCAATATTATAATACTTGGGGATAAAATAGCCCCCAAAAACTTAGTGTGTAATGGCCCGGACCTCTCAAGTCCATTACACTGTGAAAATTCTGTGTTAGAGGTGTTCTGGGAGGTTAAGGTGACTTGGGGGTGCGTTTGGGTGAATATTTAATGAAAACTAAAGGGTAGAAGAATTCGCACAGGCTTCGCATGGTTTTTCTAAACCGTGTGGCCATACCGTGTGTAGCTAATGTTGGAGGCAGTGGCTAACGCACTGTTAGTGCATGATTTGTCCAAAAGTGCAGCCTACCATGCGAGGAGTGTTTGACGAGGCAGTAGCGACTTCACAGTTAGCTCACAGTTTGTCTAACCGTGCGATCAAACTGTGCGGGCAGTAAAATAAGATCCTAAAATTGTGGATCTCAACCGTTTCGCCTCTAACTTGTTCGTTTAATCTCCTAAGCAGCCATAACTCGGGATTACCCTTCCATGAAGGTAGGACCTTTCCCAAGCATTTTAGAGGAGATCTGAAGGCTTCTCTTATCAAATCAATGCCAGTTTCTTGATTTATGTGATCGTTCTTGTTTGGTTTCTTAGATCCACTTGGATCTACTTCCCCTCTTCCCTCAGATTCTTAGATCTATTCCCGTTATGGGTAGATCTAAGTGTTTGGATGTCAAATATGATGATTTTTGGTCTTTACCTTGCTAGGAGAAGAGATCTAAGGCGGGTTTTTGGATAATCGACCTGGGTTTCTTGAGCATTCTTCGACCGTTATGGTTTTCGTCAAAAACCATTGAGGTAGGGGATTCATTGCTTCTCTTTCTTTTATGTGAAATTGTATTGTAAGAATGTTTAATCCCCCTGGATGAAAAATTGGTTTGACTTAATAAATATATTAACCAGATAAAGAAATTTTTATCGATTTTATGTTATTGCCTCCTGTTTTTCTAGATAGTGTGATATCTATGCTTGCTTGGCTGAGTTTTTTGTTCGATATGGAAATCGATAAAGAATGTAACACAGGATTAATTGATAATTGTTTGGCTAATGATAAAGAGGAATGAAAAAGAATACGGCTATTTTTTCAATTTGATTTTAATCAAATTGGAGTAGTAAGCATGTTTAATCTTTTGGGATATCTTACTAGTTAGGTTTCCCGATGTTGGAACCAACGATTTATAAACCTGTTAATTAAAGATGGATTAAATAATGATTTTTTGATAATTCCTTGAAGGGTTCTGTATTACCCTCTTAATTTTTAAAGGTCCAAGATCCCAATTGATGTGATGTTTTCTTTCCTGATGCTTGTGATGTGATATGATCCTCGATGGTTGTTCTGATATGTGGGGGCATAGTGGCCTTCTGGTTGTGACAGCGGATGACGCCTAGAGTGGCGAGATGCATCGGTTTATACATGTGGATGTCGGGGAGTACTCTGGGGTTGATGGAACGGGATGGATGTTATTGTTGGTCGCTTGTTGGTTATTTGGTTGTTATTCTTCTTTACTTTTTCCCACTACTCAAGGCAGCTGGCCTTGCTTACCCTTCTCCCAAAAGAGGAGATGACACGCGGGGTACGTCACGTTCTTTCTGTGTTTATCTTCTCAAGGGGGAATGGGTCTACGCTCTTGCTAAATGAGGAAAAGACTCGACGGGTAGTACATCTACTATACTTGTTGATCCCCTTGTGTTTTGATTCATATAATGCTTTTCAAGAATGCCTTGGAATATAGGAAGTTAATTTTGTAATGAATAATGTAATAAATGGTGTTAACCCATGGGGTTGGAGTTTTCTAGAGCATAATTATGAGGTTGTAATTTTTGGAGGGACAGTGGATTTTGGGTGTGATTCTAATAGGAATTTTTAATGTGGGATTGTTCATGGTTAAATAATGATTAAAAAAAATTAATGTATTGTGTTTCTGAAAAGAAAAAGGGAATGAAGTAATCTAATAAAGTTCTTTAAATGGTTGTGTGCTTATAGGATACCTAGTCTTAGATGTAGCAGCCCAGAGTCTAAGAGACGTTAGATGTAGTTGTGTCTAAGACATTGTCATGTCCATAGTGTGGTTGTGAGGAATAATATATCCTACAATTTTTGTGTTTCTATACACTACTCCACACAGTAAGTAAGGGAAACTGACACCTCTGGGGTTTTGAGCCATGGGGGGTGTTTTCCCGAACATTCTGGTGGGAGGATGAATGGATGACTACCCCCTTTGGCCCTACTCTCTCCTCTTGGTAATTACTTGTGCTGATTGTCACATTGGTTAGTTTTCCCCATATATATGTGTAGAGGGTTTTAATGGATTGTGGTTATTCACACACATATATTCTGGATATAGTATCCTATGGACTACTATAGGTGTAACGTGTATAGGCTATGATGGCTTGAGGATCTTTACTCGGTGTATGGGTTGTAATGGATTGAGGTATAGTACCCGAGATATGATAAACGTTATGCGAGATGTGGTGGCTGTCGGAAAATACCTGGTTACTTTTGGTTGTGAGGATGGTGTGGTACTTCGCCCAGGTGTCTGCAGGAAAGCCTTTGTGTTGCATGAGGTGCATATTGTGGTGCTTCACCCAAGTGTTTGTCGGAAATCCTTTTTGGAGAGAGATGCTTAGGACGTGCGATGTTGGGGCAGAGCGGCTAACCAGTGGGGAAGTAGTAGCAAGGTACCCTTGATATTAATTGTTATATGATATATTATTGTATGTGTTACTTTGTGAGAGAAGCCATGGTGCAGTTGGGATCTTAGTATACCTTTTTAGGTGATGAGTTAGTTTCACTTGTTGTTCACTGTGCTTTACCATGCATTCTTTACTTTTGCACGAGAGGCTTGAGGTAGGATCCTACTGAGTATACTATTATACTCACCCTATGTATATATAAACTATTTTTCAGTTCACTTGGAGAAGGTTGGAGATCAATATGGTTTCTACTAGTTTGTGGTTGCAGGAGTTGTTCGGGATTGTGGTTGTTGATGCTTTTAATTTCTATTGGGTACTAATAGATTTTTTCCTTTCCATTTGTAGTAATTTTTCATAACATTTCATTTTTTCACTTGGGTTTCTATTTTATTTCCAGTTCTGAGTTGGAGTTGATTGGTGTCTATATTATCTCTCTCTTCCGCATGTGTTCTCTTAGAGGGTAAAGCCTCCCATTTGTGTGTTACTATACCGTCAGTGCTAGTCGCCAACCCCATGCCTACTGGAGGCAGGACTCGGGGGTCATTATCTCCCTTATCAGATTTCCGGCCCAGGAGGGGTACACTTTGTGGGGAGGGGTGGTGACATAGTGGTATCAGAGGTCTGGTTGAGGGATAGGATGGAGTTTGGAGTTAGGCACATGTGAGTTTGAATGGGTTGGTAGGGAAACAATGTCATTCATGTTTAGAAATTGAGGTAAACACTGGAGATCGATTGAGACATAGGTGTTTAGGGCCCCCTATGATCTAATCTACAGACATTTAAGTTTCAAATGGCTACAAAATAAGGTGATACTGGTTGCAGGGTAGATAGCTAGGAAAGGATCATGCATCATTATTCCTTGCGCCTGTGTTTGAATAGATAGGCCTTGGGATAAGATAACATAAAATGAATAAAATAAAATACTTAATTAATTAATGTTGATTCTCCCATAATCCAGATTTACGAGCTCTAACAGTTTTTTATTTTACAGGTATGGCCCCAGGTCGACGTCCTCGTTAGGTTTGCGCAGAAAATGTCCAGCAGGTCGTTCCAGCAGATCGCCACATGGCAGAGGTGGACGACAAAGACACTTGTAGGAAGGCACTCTGAGAGTTTCAGTGCCAGAGTAGTCTGAAGTATGAGGGCTCCCTTCCAGATGCAGTCATGGAAGACTGGTTGGAGGTGGTTGAGATACGATTCAATTCGATCTGTGCTCAAGAAGGAGCACTGGGTGTCCTTATCTGTGACGATGTTGCATAGAGCAGCAAGGCAGTAGTGGTTCGTGTACCTCAGGGATCGTGAGGAGTCATTGATCTCATCGGAGGAGTTCCAAGCCCTGTTTAGAGTCGAGTTCCTTTCTTCGATTGTGAAGGCGTCCATTCACCAGAAGATTCTTACCTTTCAATAGGGGGTCTCTACTATTCTAGAGTTTGGAATCCGTTTCAGGAACCTTTTATGATATGCTTCTAACCTGTTACTGGATGAGGAAGCCAGGGCGAGGCATTTCGAGGAGGCATTGCCTCCAGAGATCCAACACCAGGTCACCACATTTATGTTGAAAACATATCTTGAGGTGCTAGAGAGGGAAGAGGTTGTCGAGAGTACTTTGGCCAGTACTGGATCATAATGAGAGGTGGATCTTCCTGATCCCTCACGAAGCAGAGCTGTGGTCCGGGGTCACCGATTTTCAGGGCAGAAGAGTTTCTGTTCATACGGGGGTAGGTACCTACCCTTCACATCTTGTTTCCCTAGAGGCGGAAACTCTCAGGCCTATGCGAAGGGATCAAGAGCTTTTTTTTTCTTTTGGTGGTCATGTTCATCAGCAGCGGGAGTGCATAACCATTCAGAGCGTTCAACATTCACCAGGTGTTACGCTTCAGGTTCCTCCATTGAGGCAATTCCCACCGAGGTAGCAGTAGGTAGTTGCACCAACATTAGATCAGCATAGGGTATATGAGGCAGGTAAAGCACAACCCCATGATGCTCCCCATCTTTAGAGAGTAGAGCACGACCATGGTGGTGGTCGTCATCAGGGTCAGATAGGTCGTGTTCAGCTTCATGCTCTAGTGTGGCTAGGACCAGGTGAGCCAGATGTCGTTCGAGGTACCCTTTTCTTGTTTTCTACCTTTTTTTATAGCTTGTTTGAATCAGGAGAGACACACTCCTTCATATCACACACCCTTGTGCATGCTTTGGGACATGATGTAGAGAGGCTTCTAGTGCAATTGGCATTGACTACGCTAGTTGAAGGTTGAGCTGACTTGTTTAATGTATGTAGAGACTTTGATCTAGTGTTGGGGAAACACTGCACTTGGGGAGATTTCCTATTTTTATGAATACAACCATATGATGTCATCCTCGGCATGGATTGGTTGTATTTTGTGCAGGCTATCGTGGATTGATTGAAAAAGAAGGTCAATTTCCTAGATGCGGATGGAGAGCAAGTGGTCTCTTTTGGTGAGAGAGATCCTCGGATGGGTCATAGGCGTGTTCCTTCCTTATCATCTATGATGGCTAAGATGATGTTGAGTTCTTCAGAGGTTCAGCAGTTGGCGTTTCCTAAGGTCGTAGAGGAGTACCCTGATGTCTTTCCAGAAGAGGTTGTAGCATTACCCCCACAACGAGAGATCGAGTTTTGATCGAGCTATAGCCAGGAGAGTATCTTATCTCTCTATATCCATATAGGATGGCCCCTTATGAGTTGCGAGAGCTACGTATACAACTTGATGGTCTGTTACAGTGCAGTTTGGTTCATCCATGTGTGTCACCATGGGGTGCATCAGTTTTGTTCATAAAGAAGGCCGACAGCAGTTTGCAGTTGTGTGTCGATTATCGTCGCTTAAACAATGTGACAATAAAGAATTGCTATCCTCTTCCATGGATTGATCACTTATTTGATCAACTAAAGGGTTCAAGTTGGTTCTCAAAGATCGAATTGCGGTCAGGATATCATCGAATGCAAGTGAAGGATGAGGATATCCCAAAAACAGAATTCTGTTGTCATCATGGGCATTATGGGTTCGTTGTTATGCCGTTTGGTGTGACGAATTCTCCAGCTGTGCCCATGGGATTGATGAATGCTATGTTCTGTGATTTCCTAGGAAATTTCATGGTAGTTTTCATCGACGACATCCTTTTGTACTCCAAATCTAAAGAGGAGCATGCACAGAACATACCAACCGTTTTGGGAGTTCTTCATCGACATCGGATGTTTGGGAAGTTGTAGAAGCTTGTGTTTTGGGATCGGGAAGTCCGTTTCTTTGGGAATATTGTGTCCCAACAGGGAGTAGCTGTAGATCCATCAAAGATAGTAGTAATTGTGTCTTGGGAATCCCCCTAGACAGTGTCAAAGTTGTGAAGTTTCCTTGGTCTCACAGGCTACTACAGGTGGTTCGTAGCCAATTTATCATGAGTTGTAACCCCTCTAACATCTTTGAGCATGAAGGATCAGGAATCCATATGGACTGATCAGTGTTAGGCAGCTTCCGATTATCTAAATGATATGTTAGTAAGTGCTCTAGTCCTTTGTCTTCCAGCTGAAAGAGTTCAGTTTGATGTTTTCTGAGATGCTTCACATCTGGGGTTAGGCTATGTTCTCATGCAGTAGAGGTCAGTTGTTTCTTATGGGTCTCGGCAGTTGCGTCCCCATGAACGCAACTATTCCACCCATGATCTTGAGTTGGAAGCCGTGGTGTTTTCTCTGAAGTTATGTAGAAATTACCTCATTGATGAGTGCTTTATGGTTTTCACATATCATAAGAGTTTGTGGTTTGTTTTCTCCCATCATGACTTGAACTTAAGATAGCGTCGGTGGATGGTCTTCTTGTAGGAATATGACTTCAAATTATCATATACACCTAGAAAAGGGAATGTTGTAGCTGATTCACTGAGCCGAAAGTCACGTAGTGATGTTTTGCATGAATCTGGTGATTCTTGTAGAGTAATGGAAGAACTGTCAGCACTACAACTTGATATGGGAGAAGTTGGGGGGAGATGCTTTCTTTTTCAGAGGACGGACAGTCATCCCTGATGCAGAATGTGGAAAAGTTCCATTTGGTATATCTAGAACTGGATATTTGGAGAGACTGAGTTGTTTGTGGTGAATCCCCTAATGGTTGGAGTGAGGATGAACAACACCAAGTGTTGTATCATGGAAGGATTTTTGCCACTTTGTCGATGCGCGAGATGGTTCTCAGAGAGTTCCATAGTTTACCATTAGTGGTATATCTTGGTGTGACAAAGATGTACCGATCCTTAAGGAGTCAGTTTTGGTGGCAGGGGATGAAGTGTGTGATTTCAGAGTTTGTGTCTCGATGTTTAGTCTGCCATAAGGTGAAGGCCGAACACCGTGTTCGTAGTGGTCTTCTCCCTCCATTATAGATTCCTCTGTAGAAGTGGGAGGACATCTCAATGGACTTTTTTACTGGTTTAACTCATGCTCCAGGTGATCATGATGCTATTTGGGTGGTAGTGGATCTTTTAACAAAATCATCCCACTTTATAGCAATCAAAGAGTCAAGCTCAATGGATGTTTTCTCGAGGAAGTATATAGAGGAGGTGGTGAGACATCATGGAGTCCCTAGGATGATCAATTCGGATCGAGATCCTCATTTTACCTCCAGGGTGTAGAGAGGTCTCCAACATTCTTTTGGTTCTCAACTATGCCTTAGCACTACTTTTTATCCTCAAACGGATGGTCACATAGAGTGAACCATCCAGACTCTTGAAAACATGTTACTCTCTTGTGTTCTTGATTTTGTAGGATCATGGATTAGGAACTTACCCTTGGTGGAGTTCGCTTACAATAATATTTTTCACTCCACCATCAGTATGGCACCATTTGAATCCTTGTATGGCTGGCCTTACCGTTCTCTGTTGTGCTAGACTGGGGTTGGAGAGTCATCAATTCGCGGACTGGAACTAGTGAAAAATACAATATAGATGGTTCAGGTGATTTGTGAGAGGATTAAGATAGTGCAAGATCATCAGAAATCATTTTCCAATCAAAGATGGAGAATCATAGAGTTTAATGTTGGGGATCAAGTGTTTCTGAAGGTGACTCCCCGTCGTGGGCAGCGAAGGTTTGTTTGTGGAAGTAAGATTTCACCCCGGTTTTTTTGGGCCTTTCGAAGTGTTAGCTCATGTTGGAGCTGGGGCATATCAAGTATCACTTCCCCCACAGATGAGTCGGATACATTATGTTTTCCATGTATCACAGCTCTGTCGTTATATTCATGACGAAACTAAAATCATCGATTGGGGAGAGATCGATGTAGATAATGATGAAAACTTTGAGGAGAGACTTGTGTAGATCCAAGACCGCTAGGATAGGGTGTTTTGCGGGCATTCGATTCCTTTAGTTTGTGACTTTTGGCGACATGGTGGTTTGGAGGAGAGTACATGGCAACGTGAGTCACAAATATTTGCTCAGTACCCAGAGTTGTTTGATGTTTAACTCTTTTCAGGTATCAATGTTGCTTTTGTGGTTATGAAACTTTCATGTTTATGAGATGGATCTCTATGTTGCTTCTGTGGATTCCTTTCTTTTGAGTGGTATCTCGAGGGTTGGTTGTTCAAACCCTGTTTCGTTATTACTTTAGGTGGGTTTTGGATTCTCGAGGACGAGAATGTTTTGAGAGGTATCTGATGTAATGGACCGGACCTCTCAAGTCCATTAATTTGTGAAAATGCGGTGTTAGAGGTGTTCTGGGAAGTTAAGGTGACATGGGGGGTTCATTTGGGTGAATCTTTAAGGAAAAATAAAGATCATTAGCTTTCGCACAGGCTGCACACGGTTTTTTTAAACCGTGTGGCTATACTGTGTGTAGTTAATGCAAGAGGAAGTGGCTAACGCACAGTTAGCACACGGTTTTTCTAACTGTGCGGACTAACCATACGAGGAGTGTTTGACGAGGCAGTAGAGGCCGCACATCTAGCACACGGTTTGTCTAACCGTGCGAGCAAATTGTGCGGGCACTTAAATTAAATCCTAAAATTGTGGATCTCAACAGTTTCTCCTCTAACTTTCTCATTTAAGCTATTAAGCAGCCATAACTCGGGATAACCCTTACTTGAAGGTAGGAGAACCTCTCCCAAGCATTTTGGAGGCAATCTGAAGGCTTCTCTCGGCTAATCGAAGTCGGTTTCTTGAGGTATGTGATCGTTCTTGTTCAGTTTCATATATCCACTTGGATCTACTTCTCCTCTTCCCATGATTTCTTAGATCTATGCTCGTTATGGGTATATCTAAGTGTGTGGATGCCAAATATGATGATTTTTGGTCTTGACCTTGCTAGGAGAAGAGATCTAAGGCCGGTGTTTGGAGAATGGACCTGGGTGTCTTGAGCGTTTAATGACCATCGTGGTTTTCGTTAAAAACCTTTGAGATAGGGGATTAGTTGCTTCTATTTCTTTTATATGAAAATGTATTGTTAGAATTTTAATCCCCCTAGATGAAAAATGGAATTGACTTAATAAATATATTATATGGATAAAGAAATTTTTATTGATCGTATGTTATTTCCTCTTGTTTTTCTATATAGTGTGATATTTATGCATGCTTGGCAAAGCTGTTTATTCTTGATGGAAATCGGTAAAGTACGTAAATCGAGATTAATTAATAATTTTTTGCCTAAAGATAAAGAGGCATGAAAATGAATTCAGTTCTTGTTGAAATTTGATGTTAATCAAATTGGAGTAGTAAGTATGTTTAATCATTTCGGATAGCTTACTGGTAAGGTTTCCCGATGTTGGAACCAACGATTTATAAACCTGTTAATTCAAGATGTATTAAAGAATGATTGTTTGATAATTCCCTGAAGGGTCCTAAGTTACCCTCTTGATTGTTAAAGGCAAAAGAGCCCAATTGATGTGATGTTTGTTTTCCTTCTTCTTGTGCTATGATGTTATCCTGGATAGTTGTTGTGATGCATGGGGGCAGAGAGGCTTTTTGGTTGTGGTAGCGGATGACGCCTAGAGGGGCGAGTTGCATTAGTTTATGCATGTGGGGGTCTGGGAGGACACCGGGGACGATGGAATGTGATGGATGTGATTGTTGGTTGGTTGCAGGTTCTTTGGTTTTTTGTTTGCTTTACTTTTCCCCACTGCTCAAGGCAACTGGTCTTGCATACCCTTCCCCCGAAAGAGGCAAAGACACATGGGGTATGCCACATTCTTTCCGTGTTTTGCTTCTCAAGGGGGAATGGGTCTACGATCTTTCTATAGGTGGCAAAGAATCTATGGGTAGTACATCTACTCACTCTGTTGAGCCCCGTGTGTTTAGTAGCAATGTATGATTTTCTATAATTCCTAGGAATATGGGAAATTAATTTTTTAATGAATAATTAAATAAATGGTGTTAACCTATGGGGTTGGCGTTTGCTAGAGCATAATGATGAGGTTTTAATTTAAGGAGGCACCATGGATTTTGGGTGTGATGCTAATGGAAATTTTAATGTGGGATTGTTCATGGTTAAATAATGTTTAAAGAATTAATTAACATACAGTGGAGCTAGAAAGAAAAACGAAATGGGGTAATCTAATAAAGTTCATTAAATGGTTGTGTGCTTATTGGATACCTAGTCTTAGATGTAGCAGCCCTGAGTCTGAGAGATGTTAGTTACAGTTGTATATAAGACTAGGTTATGCCCATAGTTTGGTTGTGAGTTATAATATATCCTGTACCTTTTTTGTTTCTATCCACCACTCTACCCGGTCAGTAAGGGAAATTGACACCCTGGGGATTCTGAGCTAGGGGGTGTTTTCCCCAACATTCTGGTGGGAGGATGAATGGATGACTACCCCCATTGGTCTCGCTCTTGTCTATTGGTAGTTAGTTGTGCTGGTTGGAACATTGGTTAGTTTTCCCCATATATGTGTGTAGAGGGATGTAATGGCTTGTGGTTATTCACAAACATATATTCTGGATATAGTATCTTGTTGAATTCTATAGGTGTAATGTGTATAGTTTGTGATGGCTTGAGGATTCTTACTCGGTGTATGGGTGGTAATGGCTTGAAATATGGTACCTGACGTATGATACACATTATGCGAGATGTGGAGCCTCCCGAAAACTACCTTGTTAATTTTTTTGTGAGGATGGTGTGGTGCATCGCCCAGGTGTCTGCGGGCAAGCCTTTTTGGAGAGAGATGCTTAGTACGTGCGATGTTGGGGAAAATCAGAAAACCAGTGGGGAAGTAGTAGCGGGGTACACATGATATTCATTATTATAGGATATATTCTTGTATGCGTTATGTGGTGAGAGTATCCATGGTGAGGTTGGGAACTTAGTATACCTGTTTAGGTGATGAGTTAGTTTGACTTGTTGTTCGCTATGCTTTAGCATGTTTTCTTTACATTTTCACGAGAGGCTTCGAGGAGGATCCTACTAAGTATATTGTTATAATCACCCTATGTATATATAAACTATTTTTATAGTCACTTGGAGAAGGTTGGAGATCATGCTGGTTTCTACTAGTTTGTGGTTGCATGAGCTATTCGGGCTTGTGGTTGCTGCTGTTTTTACTTTTTTGGGTACTAGATGTTTTTTCCCTTCAAGAGGTAGTATGTTTTCATGAAATTTAATTTGTGCAATTGGGTTTCTTTTATATTTCCATTTTTGAGTTGGATGTTATTTGTGTCTATTGTATCTCTCTCTTCCTCATGTGTTCACTTAGAGGGTAATCCCTCTCATTTGTGTGTTACTATACCCTCAGTGCTAGTCTCCAACTGAGGGCCTACTGGAGGTGGGACTCGGGGGTCATTATCTCCCTTCTCACATTGTCAGCCCTGGAGGGGTACACATTGTGGGGAGGGGGTCGTGACATAGTGGGACAAAAATTCTATTGCAGTTGATTAGTGGATGTAATTGTTATAGAAAATTTTTCATTCATTAGAGAGTAAGGAATGATAAAACATTTTCTTGGTGGTTTAGCATATCTTAGGATATTAGTTTCAATGGTGGTAATTAATTCAATTGTTGAATGAACATGAATATATATAAAATATGGAATTTTGGTAATTTAATGTACTCTTTTTTGAAAAAAAAACTTTACAATTGATCTGCGAGTGGATATAAAGAAGAATATTTTGAGTCTAAGGAAGATGGATGATGACAAGATTAAAATGTATAAAGCTAACATCACATGATTAGAAAGGCATGAAACAGACTATATAAGTAACCTAATAACATAGATTGATCTATTTATTAATTTTTTAAAATCATTGCTCTAATGGTAATTGGTCTCAAAATCATTATCATCATATGAACATATAGTATCACGTGAAATCAAGATAGAATACAAATTAGCTTAGTCTAATGAATTTTAAGTATATAATGAGAATAATCGCGACATTGAGGACTCATGAATGGGAAAAAATGAGATGAAGAGAAAAGTTGACTTTCCACCCAATAGTAATTGTGGGATGAAATAGCCTGTATTATCCTAATTGGGTTTGGAGTTGGTAACAAGTATTTAGAAAAATGACATTAAACTTTCAATTTCTCTGTAAATATATAATTTACCAATGTTCAATGCTATAATTTTAATGATATGGAACATTATGAAAAAGATTGGTCAAAGAATCATGGAAAATTTCCCAAAAAATAGAAAATGGAGAAAGGATAAAACATTTTAAATCACAGCTGTTGAGTTTTAGGTTCCTAATAATGTGGTGGTCGGTACTTTAATAATTTACTAAAATTTATACAAATATTATTTGATTTTGAATCCATGCATTCCATTATATCTACATATTTTCCTTTAAAATCTATATATTTCCAATTCACATTGACAAGGGAGTTTTTAGTCAAATGTACTAATAGAAGCATCATTGCAATAAAGATTTGTCAGAATATTCCCATTATGGAATATAAATGTGATTTATCTACTGAAATTATAATCACACGTATGGTCGGCGTTAATAAAATCCTCAATATGTTCCGGATATCAAAATGTTATTTTTAAATTTATTATAATAGAAGGAAGTTACAATTTCCAAGGATGATGTTGAATCCATTATATTTAGAAAAAACCTTATAATTTGATTATTATCTAGATCCACATCATGTATCTATTTATAACGAAATTCATGGGTAATAAAAGAATATATAACTTAATAATTTTCTAATTGGGGATTTACATATTATACTTGAAAACATTGACATATTTCTAGATGATTTACCAGGGTATCTTCTTGAAGAGGAGGTTTAGTTTTCTATTAATTTAATCACTGATTCATGGAAAATATCATAGACTTTATAGAGATGTATAACATGGAATTAGTAGAGATAAAGAAAAAACTAGAGGACTTGAGTAATAAGGGATTTATTATCCCTATTATTTTTCCATGGGGTGCCCTAGTTCATTTTTTATGAAGAAAAATATATCGATGAGGTTGTGCATTTAATAAATTGAAATCTATGAAATTAAAATAATGAAAAAGTATCCCCTTCCCCAAATTAAATATTTTATTGATCAACATCATGGAGATTTATATTTTTTATATATTGACCCTTTTTTGGACAATATAATTTTTTTTGTAAATTTGAAAGATGTTCCAAAGGAAGTATTCTAAATTAGGTATCGGAATTAAAGGATGACAGTAATTTCATTCATATTGATTAATGTACCATCTATTTTCATGGATATAATGAAAAGAGTTTTCATAGAATATCTTCATAATTATTTAGTATTATTGACAATATATTTGTATACTCCAAAAGATATAAAGTCTATCGGAACCACTTACAGATATTTATGATGAGTCTCAGAAGAAATGAACAATACAGTAAGAATAAAATGTATGAATTATGGCTTCCTGAAATTTTGTTTCTTCATCATATAATCTCAATTGATGAAATAAATATAGATCCTATAAGAAAAAATGTGATCCAATAATGGCCCGCACCATTGAGTATAACCATGGTACAAATTTTTCTTGTTTTACCAGGTTACTATTGATGTCTCATCTCTAATTGTTTCCTGATTGCCTATCCCGTTAACAAATATCACATGTAAAGGTGATAAATTAATTTGGAAAAAGGAGTGTGAATTATTTTAGGAATAATTGAAGAGAATATTAGTAAATGTTCTTATATTGACATTACTATCTAGAAATGATGGGTTTGTGATCTATAATGATGAATAATGAAATAGAAATGGTTGTTTTATTATTAATAATGATAGACTTGTTAATTATCCATCATATAAATTACCAATTCATAAAAATATAATAAAATCATTACCTTGAGTTAGTTGTAGTATTATTTTATCAGAATATATGGAGACATTATATATATGGTGAATGATGTGTGATATATAGTGATCACAATAGTGAAATATAATTTCTCAAAAAATGAACACAACATGAGACAAAGGATATGGCTTGAGATATGTAACGATTATGATTTCATATTGTAGTATCACCTAGGGATAGAAAATAAGGTAATGAATTCCTTCATTAAGAAGGACCATGGATTTATGAAAAAAATGATTGTTGAAATTTATCATAGGATCATAGATCTAGTAAAAAATGATTTGGGAATTATCATCGAATGTGAAACATCACTACATTTCATAATGTTTTCCAAACCATATTTATTAAACTGGATAAAGAGTTCTCATTATGATGATGATGATTTTAAAATGGCAATTTATTCTTTGAATGATGTAAGATTGATATAATCCATATATGAAGATAGAGTGTTCAAATTTAAAATTAGGTTGTGTGTTCACTATATATCAATGCTAAAAAGGGAATTATTGGAAGCATCTCATATTTCAAATTACCTTACACACCCGGTTGGAATTGAGATGAAGAGAGATTTGATAGAACATTTTTTGGTGGAAAAATGAAGAGGGATTTTTCTAATTATGTGTCTAGATGATAGGATGGTCAGTATATAATGTTTGGAAGACAATATCCTTGATTATTCATGCATCCTCTTCCTATACCTTTGTTGAATTGGGATAATATTATGATGGAAATTGTCATTGGGAAACCAGAGAGTCCTAGAAAAATGACATGAAACGAGTTATTATTGATCGTCTTACCAAATATGAACATTTTTCATCTATAAGATAAGATTTAGGAAGTGCATTTTTAGTAAGACATTATATTAATGATGTTTGAAATACATTATGGTGTACCCCCAAAATTTGTTTCTAAACACGATCCTCATTTTACATAATGATTCTAGTGATGTATATAGAAGAAACTAGATATTGAGCTTCATTTGAGATCTTCCTACCAACCTAGAAATGAAGGACAATTCGAAATGACTATTAAAGCATTAGAAGAACTGTTGAGGACTTTCTTACAATACTTTAATGATATATGGGGTTTGTATTTAACTCTGGTAGAATTTCCTACAAAAATAGCTTCTATTAATATATTTAGATGACACCATATGAAGCGTCATATGGGATGACTTGTCATAAACATACTTTATAGGATGATGTTGGTTAATTAAAACTCATCACCCCAGAACATGTTGAGGAAACAATGGAAAAGGTGTAGAATATTCATACCATTATTAAATAAGCTCATTATAAGAAAAAGAGGTATGATGATAATTGAATAAATGATTTGGAGTTGTAATAAGGATATCATGTTTTCATGAATGTATCTATATATAATGGTGTTATAAGTTTCAGTAAGAAGGGAAAATTATGTCTCAGGTACATTAAACCTTTTGAGATTATATAATGAATTGGTTTTTTATTTTCCCATTTAGAAATGGTTCTAAGTCTCTCCAAATCTCATGATGTTTTCCCTACATCAATGTTAAGGAAGTACATTACATACCCAAAAAAGTACTAAACTATGATGAAATATATATAGAGCCTAATATACCGTATCTTGAAGAGATTATTAGGATTTTTGACACTTGTGAACAATTCTATATGAATCGAAAAAACCGACAAGTAAATGTCCTTTGAAAAAACCATAAAATGGAAGAGGCAATGTGGGAACCTGAAGAACATATGATGCAAAACAACTTGGATATTTTTATGAAGTGATATTGATGAAATTTTGAGGATCCAATTATTTTATGGAAGGGATAATGTAATATCCCACTATTTCAAGGTAGGTTTCATTTTAAATAATTCAATAGCATGCGTTGTATGCCACACCAAATTCGAGCACACCATGATATATAAAATTAACTATTTAAAATAAATTATGAATATTATTAACTAAATATTGAAATTTATATACAAAATAATTAATCAAATGTTTGGAAATACTTCTTGATTACATTATTGTCTTAAAAAAATCCAATTTTCTGCATTAAATGTCTTTTATTTTATAAAACTAATTTTACCACCATTTAATAGAGAACCCATTTTAAATATAATATATTACAAATTTATATATTCAATTTGAAAAAATAAACATATTATTTGAAATTTTAATATCGTAGTTTAGATAGATTCATTTTTTAGTTTTTTTAAAATGCTTCATGTTTCGTGAATAGGAGAAACATTTATTTTTAATTGAAAATATTATTTTTCATGGAGATAAGTTATATGGTAAAATTATAATTTTGATTTGTTTTAATGTATAATTAGATTATATTTTTATCATTTAATCTAATGTTGATCATTGTAGTTATTTTCCAATTAATATTTTATATAAAATAATGTTAATCTTTTGATGATTTTTAATTTTCAAACCCCTTTTTCAAATTCCATCAATAGGATTAATTTTAATTAAATTAATGAAACATCTATATTTTAATTTTCGAAAATGGATTCCATATTTCAATAAAATGGGTTTAAATTATTTAAATAGATTTATTTTACTTGTTGAAATTATGAATAGTAACATTAGTAGATTTTTTATTACTGCGATTAACAAAAAATCTGGTGATTATGGGTAAAAATAAATTATAATAACTTCCCAAACACTGGTAAAAATCAAATTGGATAAAAAAATTCGACCCAAATCAACTAATTTTTAAAATGGAATTAATTATTGGATAGTTTTCTCTAAATATAACAAGAATATAATTAAAATCAAGGAAAGACACAAAATTTCAAAATCTAATTTTTTATAAGCATAATAATTTTAATATAGAGATAAAAAGAAGACAACATAGATTTTAAATATTATATGGAAATATAAAATAATTGACTACATAATATAAATTTATTGATAATTTTTAGAGATTAAATAATTACAATTAATAATGACACAATTGGGACACATAAATTATTTTATTAATAAAATTATCAAATAAATGGTTTTAGAAATATTAAAAAAATATTTTTTTAACTTCTAAAGGTTCTACCAGAAAATTCTTAGTGTGTATGATAAGTTAATGTTATATTCCCTATTTTAGTTCAATTTTTTTTATTTTGGGTTTTTAATTTATGACAATGTAATTAATTGTGCCAAAATGACTCTATTGATATTTTATAAAAATGAAATTTTATTATATTATTTAAAAATCATTAAATTCATTAAAAACCATAATCTAAAAATTTAACATTCTACGATATGATAAATTTTCCATTTATAGACAACTTACACAACATAAGAAAATATTTACAACCTTTTAATATTTAGATATTATTAATAAAATTAAAATTATCTAGATCATTTAAGTATAAATAAAATTGATAAGTTATAAAATTAAATAAGTACATTTTTGAAATAAATTTTTTGAGAGGATTTGAAAATATCGTCATATTAACTTTTAAATAACTCACTTTGGCACCATTTGTAATTGATAATAAATTTATAATAAATTAATAGTTTTTGAATTTCCTAAAGTGTGCAACCCCTCTCTTATCGAAGGGAACATATCCTTCACTTTTATTCACATATATAATTCCCATTTGCTCAGAAAACCCCTACCCATGTATCCTACCAACTTCCCTAACTTTATCCTAGAGGATGTAGATTGGGAATAATGCTAACCTAGTATGTCCTTATATGAAATTTATATGGGGATTCTCAAAGAAGAGATAATTGTTTTACAATTTCAATTCAGTTTCATTTCTTACTCTACTTGATATTCTTATATTTATTAGATAATAATGTACAAAATATATTATTATATACATTATGAAATGTTATTATGATTATGGGATAACTATATTCTACCTTTTATCAATCCTACAATAATAATATCACCATGTATGTGTGTGTATGGCTTACCATCTACACACTATGGTGTAGTTTGTTATTCAACACTACATTTTCCATATGAATATAATGATGAGAATAATAGATAAAAATAATTAATATTAAATTATAATGATTCTATATAAATTATATTCCATCCTATTCTCTACCATTTTAAAATTAAGGGAATGATATCATTTCACATTTGTATATATAACCTATCATCTTCCCGAAGCTATGAGATTCAAACTCCACTAAAACCATTTCAGAATGATTATGAAAATATAAAAAATTAATGAATATAACTTTTATGAATATAATACCATTCTAGATAAGATGTAGATATATCATACACATATGAAACAAGCCTTATGCGATAAAATAAACATAAAAAAATAAAGTAGTTCACACCGGAATAATGATAATAATAAAATATTATTCAGAAAATAAAATAAATGGATGATAAATGATATTATAAGTCTAGGATATAGTTCTAGGATAACATTAATACATTTATTAAACATGATAAACGACTTTATTGCACCCCCAACTAATGGATAGAATGAGGAAAAGTTTAATTTTACAATCTTTAAATTGTTTGAGACTATTTGTATGTTTGTATTTACTAGGAAATATTTATAATCCATTTCCATGTTTATTAAAAATGTATTTAAAAACATTCTTATTAGAGTCTAAATAAACTTTTACCATGGTTTTATTTTATAAAATTGAATTTTTTTGTTGTTATCCTTATGAGGTACATTGTTTGACTTTTTCGAAAATGTACGAGAATAATATTATTTATCTTATACGGTGTGAGTAAATATTTCTATCACCATGATACATTAAAGTTTCAAAACATTCTATACAAGGAGAAATGAACATTTTGAATGAAAATATTTTCTTTTCAAATTGAAAGTCCTCATAAATAACTATATTCAATAAAAGTGGAATTCTTGTATATGTATATTGATTTTATAAAGATCATTTTCAACTATGTCAACATCATTTTTGAGTTTTATGATAAATTTTTGTTGTTTATTAATAGTAAAATCGTCCATATTTAATTTAATGGTATGTGATATTTTTTGTTGTGGATGTGAAATTGTGATAGGGCTTGTGGTCTATGGTTTAAGTATTAACATTTATTATTCTTATTTTAATATGACTATTTATGATTTTATGTTTCACTCTTTTAATTTGTGGAATGCGTTGAAAACAGTAAGTGTTGGGGGCCATATATAGCCCCTTAAAGAATTGGTTGTTACCATAAGGCAATCATGTTTGGGGTTTTACCCATTTTTATATGATCATGGAACTATTCCATCACAGTATGTTAATGATGTTTGGCATTATGCATTCCCTCATTATGAAATTCTTTATTGGTAATACATGTGATAATTTAACTAGCTGAATATCCTTGTGAATTTTTATATGGGTTTGTATGAGTTAGTTTTTCCATATTATGCTCGTGATTATGTTTTAATGTCTTGTTTTTTAGTTATATACCTTTCCTTATATGTTTATTATTATAGTTTCTGTTGAATTATTTACCTATACTAAGAATCGGAGCTCACCCATTTCTTATGATTTATTTTCCCCAAGGTATGAAATGATATATTATGACTGACCTACATGTATATTCAAAGGGATATTATTATTTTAATAGAGATACTATGTTTTTTTCATTTCATGATGTAATACAAAACTTATGTTTTTATCTAGATTTTTCAAATACACCATACTGATCAGTCTTTCAAGATTAGATTTCATATGATAATTCCATTTTAATAATATAATTCCTGATATTTAGGATTTTATGTTTGTGTCATTAGAGATTCTGATATCAATGAATTCCCTAATTGGGATGCACCCACCAGATAACTACCTCTCCACCATTAAGAGAGCCTTTTATGCTACATAACACATCATCAAACTATTGATGTTGGAGAATAATTTCAATAAATGAAGATGTAAACTAAACGCCTTCCATGAAAACACAACCCCTCATTCTAAAACTCCAAACTGTTACTATAGAAATAGATTACTCAAGTTAAACTCTTCTGATTATTTTTTTACTACATAGGTTGAATGATTTCTTCTCAATGCTACTACAATGAAAATCCCTTTCCATGGGGTATATGTGATGTTAAAATCTAGAGACTACTGGCCTTCCATTGAACACCACTATAAATTATTGATATTTTTTGTGAAATGATATAACTCACAATATTTTGGACTGAAAACACAATAAACATTTTTATATCAAGGTATTTCCCACCAATTCATAAGTAAGTGAATCACATCTTCATTATCTTGTCAATTTATTGGATAATTATTCAAATATGGCCTAAGACTATGAGATACATAATAAAGAACGCTGTCACCATCCATAAGAACATAACCCGAGCCTAAACCTAATGCATCACATGCAACAACAAAGCCCTATTGAGCCTATGGAGGAGTCAGTATCAGTATAATAGTCAAAAGTCGTTTTAAATCGTTTAAAATTTCTATCATTTATAATTCCAAGAAAACATTACTCCCTTCTTAGTTAGAGTAGTCATAAGATAATTCAATATCGAGAAGCTGTTAACAATTTGGTGATAGTATCCAGAAAAACCAAAGTAGCAGAAAAACATATTGAAATTTCATGATTTCTCCCATTTCATAGAAGTATTAAACTTCTCAGGATCAAATAATAACCCTTGTTCTAACAACACTTTCACTAATAACATTACATCATAAATCCAGAAATCACATTTTGGAATCTTGGCATAATGTCATCAATTTCTATTCAAACTCAAAATTGTTCTCAAATGATGAGAATGACCCCCCCTTAGACATAGAGTAAATAAGGATTTCATCCACAAAGACCACCATGAAGGTATCATTATTATCATGGATAATGTTCTACCTAAAATCCATAATGTTTATAAGAAAATTGGTTATAACAATGGGAATAATAAATTACTCAAAATTACTATACAATCTCAATAAGTTAGTTTTATTAATTTTAGATTCTTTTATCCTCAACTGATAGTAATCAAAGTGATGATCAATGTTAAAAACCCACATTTCACCTATTAACTAATCAAACAGATAATCAATCTATGAAAACATAGTATTTTACATATTGGTGATTTGAATAATATTTTGTTAATCAACACATAAGTGAAGTGAACGATCATCTTTATTATCAAAGAGAATTGTCACCATCCAAAGTGACACACTCGAGCATATAATTCCTGTCTCAAGAATATCTCCAAAATGCGACATCAACTCTTTCATTTCAGCTGGTTTCATATTGTAAGATGGAATATATATTTTTTAAGTAATGGTAATTATGTCAATGAAAAACTATACCTCTACTTCTAGTGGAAAACCAAAGATGTAAGAAGAAAAAACATTGGGAAACTCGAATACAACAAGAGGGAGATCACCACATAGAGATATTTCTCTATATCAAAAGAAAAAAATGATATTACATTCTATAAAATTAGATTAGATGGTAGGATTATTCTCAAACATGGGTCCCATTATCCTTAAAAGACATGAGATACCCCCTGGGTGTATTAAAGGAGACCCATTGAAGATAAAAATCAATATGTGCTTTTTTGGTAATGTTCCAATCCATTCTGAAATTTATCTCATGTGGATTTATGTTGAAAACCAGAAATCACCAAGCATGAAAGACATCAAAGAGAGATCAGAAATATGTGGGACTATGGAGACCAAGACCTCTCTTCATACTGATGGGTGCAATGATATCCATTGAGAAATATAAAATCTCTATATTAATATTAATAATATTTTCAATGAGGGGTAAATGAATGAATGTGAATAACTAATATTAAATAGAGAAGACACTAATTACGAATATAGTAATGGTACCTCTCTCAGTGTCTGGTCTCCTATGTTCTTCATATAGAGATTCATCCACGATGTGAATAAGCTTCACTATAGACTCATGTGGATCAAACCCTTTTATACATAAAACATATGATATACCCATATTTTTTGGAGGAATTGATTTTCATGATCAACTACAAGGAGTATAAAAAACATGGTTGGATAATTGTATATGCTCTAAACATCTGTAGTTGCTAGTGTTGGTAGGTTCCTTAGTTTAAACCCTCTTTCAATGTCCAAGATTGACAGACTTGTGGAAAAATAATGTACCTATGTCCGAACCATAGGAGTTATACAATGACCATATCATCAATAACTACCATGGTAATCATAACACTTATACATTATCTTAGGGAACTCATGCTAGCACTGGGTGAGAAAGAAACTCATGATAACCCTAACTTGGTAGCTAGGCCGATTTCAACTATAAGAGCTATATCTAGAACATAACCATAAGATGGAACCTTCTATATGAAACCAAGAGAATGAAATTCCTAATGAAGCCCAAAATCGATCCTTAAATATATCATATTCTCATTAGATAAAATATCCTGTATGGAATGCATGATCTCGGAAAAAATGTTTTCACACCCTTTCACGGTCATGTAAACATGCTAAAGTCTAAAAAACATTGTAGAATTTTTTAAAAAGTATAATATTAGTAAATAACTGGTTGGTGAATAGAACCATGAAGTGACTCCACTATAATACATCATTTAACATTTCCTTATCTAGAGTTTCTGATAATATCATACCGAGTCCTTCCAGTATTAAGGTGAAACACTTCATGATGATCTTGGCGAGGGTGTCGTGAACCCAAAAAACATTCCATTATTACCAACTATTCTTCTACCTATTGATGATCATTTGAGACTTTGGATGATGATGGATTTTTTTAAGGTAATAGTTGAGAAGAAATATTGAGATTGTCACTTTGATGTTCAACTACTGGAGCCTAAATGAGAATAGTATTTGGTTTTTTTCCCATAGCATGGAGAGTACACATAATCATCTCCACGATGTTTTAGTCCCATTGTGGATTATCTCACTAGGGTTCAATAGAATCTTCATATTCTATTTGATTTACACTTCTTCTCTGAGTAGTGATACTTCATAACATTTATAGAAAACATGGAAGGAAATAGATTGTCCTAAAACAGAGAAATATGGAAATATTTTCTTCCATGCCACATGTTAATAGCGAAAAATTCACTCTTAGAGATTGAGATGATGTATTTTCAATATGAATAACTATCAGTAAAATTGATTTTCTATTAGTGTGATGAAAATATATTCATTATCAGTAAATTAGTATCCATATTTAAAAAAAATTGAATTCAATATCTATAAATAATTTTTTTCATATATTTAGATAATGAAAAATCAGGTTTACAATAATTTTTACTCTGTATATGTCAACAAAATTTTTAGTGAAATGTGCTTAACTTTCCAATATTAGTTAGTCTTTAGTTTATACCTATCAATATTATGTAATAAGTACATATTTTATAAAATATCCCACATCAAATATCATTATATGTTTCAAAGTAATTCATAAAAATATAATTCCATCATCAAAAAATAAAATATCCTACAATTGTTTTGATTTTTTTATAAGACCTGAAATTTCAACATATACAAGTTTTTATATATATTTAGATCTCATATTCATACGTTTAAAAGGGTTATGTATCATCTTTAATGACATTCATACATCTGATATGTTTTCACTTTAAAAATAAAATACATTATATCAATTTATTCATAATGTTTATAAATATTTTTAATGTTACATTGATCTATATGAAATTTTAATACATTTGATAAGCTATTTCCAAATTTTTTTTAAAATGTTGTTCCATTTATATGAAAATTTTATAAACAATCATTAAATATTATTTTTCACATTAATAATTCATTATATTTTTTTAGTGGGGTGGTATTTTTAATTGCGGTTAAACATGAAAAATGTGATTTAGTATTAATTAATTATTATTTAAATATATAATTTATTTCAGATACATTAATCATCATTATTTAATCTTTTAAAACTATAATATATCCATTAACATGGTTTCTAAACAAGTTTTAGCAAGTCCATATTTCTATTAGTAGGTACATAATATACATTATCTTGAACCCTGTTACAAAATATTTTGGATGACTATTATGAATGATAAATTGGATAAAACTTTTAACTATTTTTAATTATATTACATCATATATACTATTGTTTATACCCAATTTATAAATGGAATCCTCTATTAAAAATTACATGATTCAGTATGAAATCAATTATTAATATAATAATAATATTCAGTGTCATATTCCCTGGTGGTTCTCTTTGAACTCAACATATATTTTTATTTTCGTCCAACAAAACTCCCCTTATCATGAATATTTTGTTTCAAATGAATTAGAAAAATAATAGTTTTGTGAATTAAAATTATTTTAATTTGTTATGTAAGATATGTAGTTGATATTATTTAGTTTCATTACAAAGTAACACCTATAAAGTACATCCGTATATTATTTAAATATAGAATGGTATATGCCACATATCCTTAAAATTGGAACTTCATTAATAAGAAATATTTTACCATTTCGTTGAATTATATCATTATAATCTCAATATAGTCACATATTTTTTTCTTGGTGAAAAAACCTAATACTCCATATAATTCTTATAGTATGATATATTATATGAAAAACATTACAAAAATGATAAAAAAAAATTGATTTTTTATTTTATAAGATAACAAAATACATATAATTAACAAACATATTTGATTATATTGGAAGCATTCCAATGAGATAATATTTGAATAATAAAATCTCCTAGATTCATGAAATATATAGGGATAAATTGTCCCTAAAATATCAAACATGTTAAAAATACATTGGCAATGATACATAACATCGTAAATATGATTGAATTTTTTAAATATTACTATATGAATATGTGATATAAAATTTTGTGAATAAGTAATGATTACATGAAGTAATTTTTTATTATGTGTTAAATGAAATTGTAATTTTATTTATGACTCATATAATATAATCACAATCATTTGAATTATAAAATTACTATTTTGGTTAATTATAAAATGATAGGAAAAATAAAGTTAAACCTTAATTAATGAAATTATCAAATATATTGAAATTATATGAAATACTCACTCAATAAATAAAAAAATGTTGCTATATGTATACATTTTAAGGAAAAATGATTTTCAATATTCAAAAAAAGAATACTAAAATAAAATACATAAATTAATTAACTTTTATACATTTTTTTAAAACATTATGTCATTTCATGATACATAGGGCCTAAATTAGTTAGGAGATGTTTTAATAATTTTATATTATATTAAAATATTAAGGTGAATAAGAAAATGAAATAAAATATTTTCTTTTTATTTTTTATTTAAAATACGATTAATTTAATTATAGAAGTTGTAAAATTCAATTACCTCAACCTTATATGCTTTAATATTTTTAATTATTATCAAGAATCCTTAAAATCCATAATAATAATAATAATAAAAGATAATGTAATAAATTTGTTACACAAAAAACACCCTCCCCTTTAATAATAAATAAACTCCTACAACACCAATTTCTCACCAATTCAAAATATTATTCAATAAGAAATTATTTATGATTATACCTCCCTAAAAATAGAATTCATGACTCAAAATCCATAATTGTAATGACATTTAATAGATTGCCCTTGATTTATTAGATATTTTATTCCATTGGTACTAAATAAATATGTCGCAATGCAGACGATAATAATACTTAGCAGTCTTAGTAAACTATATCCCTCAAAAATTATTACATGAAATTGTAAACTACAAAAAATAATTTCAATATAAGAAAAAGATATTATTCTCCTTTTAATCCATTTTCATATTTAATTCCATTATTTAGTTCGTGGGGAAATGTGAAACAATATAAATGGTGAGATTAAATTCTCTATAAGTGATAGTCTAGATCTAAAAACATCATTCCATGTGTATGAAATACTAAATTTGGGAGGATTGGCCAAGGTAACCCCATAAAAACTCAGTAAAATCGGAATACATAATTATAATAATTGACTAATAAAATGAAACCTTGGGAGTTAAATATTAATGGATAACAAATAAATTCATGGAAAACATGATGGTAATTCATAGTTATCAACATATTAAACATTTCATCAAGGCCCTATTTGAATAAATTTTTAATAATACATAAGGATATTGACATTAACCTATAATAGCTGTCTCATGAGACATACTAGTTCATTTAGGTGGTTTATAGTTATTTTACCCACATATCACATAGATTTTCATTGCATTACATATAATAAAAAAATATTACATTGTATAAATTTAAGGGAATGATTATATAAAATAAACAATAAATATTCCAATAGAGGATTATCTATTAATATATTATCATATAAAAAATGATTTTGAGGAGTTGAATTAATTTCCACAATCAATTAATTTATTTATATATCCTAGTGAAATCCCTATGAAGAAATAGAATACTAAAAATGTTGGAATACATCTCTTTAATCAAGTTGGACTACATGAATATATTTATTTAGATAACACATTTAGTAAGATGGTTAAGGATTCTATGTACCCATTTACATGTATTTGAAGATATAAAAATCCATTGAAATGATAGATAAATCCTTCCTATTATTTTTATATTTTCTTATAAATTATAGATTTCATACCCCCATGAGTGTCAAAATGGGTGTAAGATTTCTAGTACAGTCTCCATGCACCATAATTTCAATTGGGATATAACTATACAAATTATTTCAATGATGTTACCCATAGATGAAATATACCAAAACCATGTCCATTTATTTTTATCCAGATTCAGATTTCATTTAATTTTTGAATACCACAGACATATTACAGCAATAAATTTTTTGGATGGTTTTATGGAAATAGAATTGTTTTTTTATTGAAATGGATTATGAGGGTTTAATATTGATATGGAATGTTTTTAATCATTAATAAAAAATTCATTAATTTAACTAATGATTCTAAATTGCATTTCCCAATGAAAATAAATGGAATTGGATGTTATGACAATAAATATATGATGTGAATATATTATAGACCCTTATATTGGAATATTATCATGAAAGAAAAGGGATATAATGAGATATAGTATGTAATAATAAACTTAAAATATTTCAAAAAATGGTAATGAAATTGATGTAAATGTATTTATTTACATGGGAATAATGTTTCAATGAAAATTAAAAAATGGAATTGATGTTTAAAATTGATGAGAGGGAATTGAGACACTTAAATTATGGGATAGCTTCATAAAATTTGGAAGACCACTCTAAAATCAAATTAATCATTTTGAGTTATTCTAGTGAGAGAAAATTATAGGAGGGAAAGGATGAAAACACTATGGTGTAGAGATAAAAGAGATAATGGGGGTGTATTTATCAAAAATGTTGGAGAAGCATTCATTTGTATCTAAACATATACCATCGAAATATAGATTGGGAAAAATAAATCCCTATTATTACATGACTGTTTGATGAATGGTTTTATTGAAAATTGAATGTTTTATAATATAATTAGTATTTAATTGAACTCCATTATTTTGAAAAAAAATTTCCAATAAATTGAAACTTTCTTTCTAAAAATTATTTCGAATCTTTAAATTATATTCTAGAAATCAGAATGTGTTATGTATCATTAAAATTTTTATTTAATTAATTAAAATAGTTAATATAAATAAAATATCATATATTTGGTCAAATATTCAATTTTTTATTTTGATTTATAATTTATATCATTTGGATGCCATAATACTTACCTTATATTTATATCAAATATCACTATTTAGTTGAAAATTCAAATCAATCAAATAATTTTAAACTATTAATGATTGGAAATTGTTGAAATTATAAATTAAAAATTGAGGTTCTTTTTTTGTGAATAGTGTTCAATCTATATGAAATTTCATTAATAAATAAAATAATAACATATTTTGAAATCAAGAATTTAGTGAGAAAAATTAAAAACTATGTTTCATTTCCTGTATTATTTTAATATATGATATATTTATATCTTATTATAAAAAAACATCCATATAACTAATTTTCATTTATTATTTAAATTAAATTTAATATTTTTTAAATAAAATTTAATTTTGTTTCTATAATAGCAATCTTACTATTGAAGTGGATAGATTTCAATAGTTTGATACTAATGTAAAGATTTTAATGATATGATTTATAACAAAATTTTATTTTAATAATGATTTATTTCAAATTAATAAAATATTTTGAGATTTCTCATTTCAAAATACAATAAAAATATTATTTTTTAGATCAAATCACTATTTTATAAATTTTATTCATGTATAACTAATTTTTCTTGTGCAACACGCAACACCGACTTAGTGTACATTACATGAAACACTGAGTTTATACGAAGCACCATTTTGTTATAATAAATATTTAAATGAGGAAATTATAAAAAACTATTTAAATTGTTATTATTAACAGTAAAATACGTTTCAAATATATTTTTTATTTTTTTTACATAAATAAAAAATATTGATGAAAAAAGAAATAATTTGTTTTAAAGTCCTTATATTTTTAGGAATTATATTTTCTCAAATGAACTTATTTTAATGTTCTTCAATAAATTATAATAAAATTAGATTTATAAAAAATTATATATTTATTATGATAACATAAACATAATTTTTTAATTTTGAATGTTGAAATTAGCTTAGGGTGAATATTTTGGTTTTTTATAAGAAACATCATTTTGGATGAATTGTGAAAAATAAAGGATTTCAATTTAAAACATTCTTTGGTTGTAAATAATTTATAATTTCAAATTATATTAAAATTTTATTAAAATTATAATTGGGTCATATTTTTATCAATTAATCCATTTTTGATCCCTATAATCAATTTGACTTTGAAATTGGGTGGCAAAATATAGAAACATTTGGACATTTTTACTTTAAAAACCCAAAGTGCCATCCCGTTAGTGGGATTAATTTTAAATTATGTTCTACGTATTTTGTGAATAGAATATGGAAAATTTGATTTCATATTTTGAATAATGGTAATTTATAATGTATAATATGTTAAATTTTTTTTATAAAAAATATTATTGAAAGTGATTATATTTTACTACAATAGTTTTGAGAAAAATTATGTCAATAAAGTATTAAACATTAACATTATGAAACAAAAATATGTAGAATAATTTAAAACACCCATTTTTGGGACCCTTTTCTTTGATTACCATTCAATTTTTGAGGTTATTTTGTTTTTATGAATTTCTTATGTAAAAGTGTGTGAACACCTAATATTTTTTCAAAAATTCCAAGGGTATTATTTCCCTTCTATAAAATGCCACTACTTATCAATAATCATTCACGCCTCTCAACCCACATATGTTCACCAAAAAGCATCCTAATATACATCCCAAAATCCATCCTTTCCTCCTCGAATCAACCCTTTGGGAATAATGAAATTCAAGGAAACATTTTCGAACAAATGAAAAGGAGTCCCCCAATTAAGAGGTAATATATTCTCTAAAGAACCTTTCATTTATTTTCATTTTACACCACCACATCTCAAATTGTAAAAGGATTTTAGAAAAAAAAATATTTAATATATTAGGATATTTTTTTTCTAATTTGTAGACCTATAATTACCCACACCTCCATCTTGTAGGTAACAAACATATTTTTTATATGAATGATGAACTAGTGCCTCACAAAATGATGATCACTCATTTTTCCGTACTGCACCTCATTGTTGATATTATGATGGAAACTCAATTAATATTAATATCTATATATATTATATTTATTATTTATTTAATTTTATTTACTCGTTTTAAAATAAATATATTTATACTTCCTATTTGGTTTAACTACAATAATTTTATTTGAAGAAATGTGTACTACCGCCCCCTCAAATATATATCATTCATTCACACAATACATGGAATGTATTAAGGCTGAGATTAGTGAACTGATATGATATATTGATATGATACTTGATTAATGATATATATATATATATTCAGATATACCCATATTTTATATTCCTTTATTCATTCAATATGATAATGAAAATGGAAACAACGTTCATGCGTATGTACATCTTTTTATCTCTATGAAAAATATATTCAATTCCATACATCTATATTATTTAGGATCTTATAATAAAAAATATACAGAATATACATGATATTTTTATAATTTTTTAAATTCTAGAAATCATTATATAAGTATAAAGATCAATAACATAATAAATTAATACAAATGCAAAGAAAAAATGGAATACAACAAGAAGTAAAACCTTAACATATGATTGATAACAATTGGATAATATAAGGTCATAATCAAACCATATGTGGTATTAGATATAACAAAATATTTTAGTTAATGAATTAAAATAAAATTTATTTTTATTTTTTTGGTATTTTGACCGAGTAATTTGAGATTCAAGATAAAAGGTAAGGGAATTTCGTATCAATTTATATTTTTGAAAGATACATGATTTTTACACCACGAATTCCATTTATGTTATGTTTATACTTCATATGGATGTATTTTATGATAATTATACATTAATGTTTGGGTATTTAAATATCCATTTTATGATATTTCTATTATGGGATTTATGGAAAAAAATTACTTAATCAGAAATGTAAATTTGTCTCTATTTTCATTCAACGAGACACACTATGTTATGCACCAATACTTTTCTATTAAAAGTTTATAAATAATTTTAAATTTAATATATTTAATATCATTATTTTAATATTATCTTGAGCATCATGTGATTTTATTTTATTAAAAGGGGAGTGTTGTTCAAATAAACCATGTTGTAAGAGTTTATTGAAACAATCTCTTCACTTTTATAGATTATTTATATTTATGCACCCTTGGATGAAATATTATGATCAATATCTTATGAAATATATTTAATTTTATTCCCCTTTATTTAATCATGATATATTAATTTATTTGTTACATTTTCACACTCTTTATTAAAAAATATATTTACGAAATTATATTGAAGAAATGCATACATTACCATATCTTCAGTTGGAATCATGTGTTCCATAAAATCAATCTCTTCTAAAAATTGTTTCCAAAAATATTTTTCTATATAATATGATCATTAAAGTAAATTTGTAATTTTTTTTCTTTTTTTCCATGGCATAAGAAGAATCTTCTTTTCGCTTTCAGAACAATGAATTTTTCTAACCTTTTTACCAAGAAAATGGAATGTTCTTATTACATGTATGACATATAAAAATTTACCCATAGTAAATTCTTTAAAACTTTCCTTTTAGGATTAAAATGATACTTTTTATGATTAACTTTTTAGACAAATAATTCAATGAAATGGTTTTAAAAAAAGTTTTAGTTATTATTTTTTGTTTTCGAAGAATTTTTTACAATAATTTTTTCATGATTCCTTTATAAGTTTTAATGAAAAATAGTTTTCAAAATGATTTCAATAATCCATTGTATATTTTGATGGAAATTTTCTTTCAAAATTTTTTCAATCCATGATTTCATGTTTTCAATGAAATAGTATTACAAAACGTTTTAAAATATTTCATTAAAAAATTTTAAGTAAATTTTCAAGAAAATTGTTTTAAGATGGTTTTTATGTTTAAAAGATCCATTTTCAAATAGGAAATAATATTTTCCAAAATAAATGTACTTGAAATATATTTCCAAGTTGTTTTCCATTTAGGATTATATCTATTTATGTCACTAATTTCCTTATAAAAAGTGACACAACGATTCCATTCATATTCCTTCATGAATGGTTCATGTTTTGATGGACTGATGCTTATGACCAGGTTTATCTTCCACAAGTTATATGATTTTGAGCCCTTATTCTTTTCATGGGGTATTCTTTTTATGAAATGATTTTGAAACTGGTCTTTTTATATAGGTTATGATATGATTACATGTTTAATAAACCCATATCATTTAATAGTTTATGATATGATTATTTATGATATTATGGAACATGTATATATATGATTTCATTATGAGATGGGTGGGTCCTATATCTCTATACAATGCATCAGGTAATGATAAAATTTTTATGAACTCATATGGTACATGGGGGAAATCCCAAATCCTAAAAAGGTATTTCAAGGGAGTAAATATAATCCCCAATACAAGAGTATAAAAGGAAATACATCCCAAGAAGAAACAAGCGGGTAATTGAGAGGGAATAACAAACCAAAAATAACAGGGTATACTGGAGGACATCACAATCTCGGAAGAAGAAGGTACAAAGGAGGACATCCCAAGCTAGAAATGAAATGGTACTCGGGAGTAAATAACTGAGACAAAGTGGGTACACCCGTGATTAACCAAAACCTAACATGTTACAAAGTCCTTCATAGGCCTTGTTGACATACAGATATTATATTCTTATGTGTTTCAAAAATTCCAGGTTTAATTTTGAAGTTATGATTTCGTGTATTATGTTATTTATTTCCTTATTATTCATGTCTTAGGAACTACCAAACTTTATGCCATGATTCATTTTTATGATCCTTGATATTCATTGTATGATCTTATTTTTTTTGGTCAGGTTCTCATTCCCTTATGTTCATGATTATGATTACATTTCTCCCTCATTTACCATTACTAGGCATCTGAATCCCCTGTTTTTAGGTTTTATTTTTTTAGGTTATGATGAAGTGTATTTATTTTTTATATGTATGTGAAGGATTCTAGTCTATATTAAATTATTGTTAGATAATGTAGCTCATTTATATAATAGTTTTTATTTTTAATGGTTCCCATGGAACTAGACTAGTATATTCTTTGGGTGTCTATTTGTATAATTTTTTATTTATCCTATTTTTTTGTAATTTATATTACAATAACAAAGTATATTTATAGTTGGTATCATAGAAAAAGACTAGTTAACCATTGGAATCTTGGATGAGAAAACTTTTTTGTGATCCCTTTGTACATCTATAAGGATATCTGTAGGGATGTCTCTAAGGATGAGTATAAGGATGTGTCACCATTTTGGGAATTCTCAAGGAATTCTAATAAAGTATAGAGTGAGTGGTTTCCAATAAATACAGTCACGTATGGATACTACAACAGTATGTGGTTATAGAAAATATGTACCAAGGTTTATCAAATCTTACAAGATGTCTTGGAATTGATGCTTAGTAATATAGTACCCACAAATGGGCCTTTTTCTCACTGGGTTAGGCACTCCCCGCAGTATTCATTGGGAATTACAAAACACATTATGATCCATCATAAAGGATTTAAGTGGATAAATAATAAGAATAAAGAATGATAATATTAATTTCACATAGATTAAATAAGTTAGACCCATGATTTGAAAACCATTAAAGTAATTTTTCATTCATATATGGTATCCTAATATGAGAATTGTTTACCATACTATGATTAATGGTTTTATTAAATGGATAGAACTAGAAGGATCATGGTTGAGAATTAATGATTCAGATTTAGGATGTATGGGAATTATTCAAAATTATTTCCCATATGGAAATCACAGATAGAGAGTAAAGAAGGTGGTACGAGTCTGTGTTATACTTTAAACGATAAAGATACCACAAATGACATATGAAAGGTATGGTATGATATTATTATATTTGTTTACATAAAATATAACATAAATGATTATATTTTGGTTGATGATCCTAAATACATGATTTGTATTTCTTATTAAAGGGAAAATTTATTAAGGAATAATTTAATGAATCCTGAGAAATGGTTTAATAGTAATGTTAGATGAATAAAGTATTTATGTATTGGAATTCAGAGATGGTTTTATATTAAACATGAAATATATAAGTATCATCAGTATAATTTTTCATTATGGAATGAAAAATTTATATCGAATGGTTATTAATTCATAGAATATCTATATTAGAGAAAGGTGATGTTTCGATTATGATAAGGCAACACATAGTTAATGCCTGACTTTGAGAAAATTATGTTTAGATAATGATATCCTTGATATGATTATGTAAATTTGACGGTGAAAATTACCTTGTAATTGATTATTGACAATGTGTATTTTCATAAAGGATTAAGTCTATAAATTCATGGATTTGTGGAATAAATCCATTAATCAAAGTAATATGTAAGCTTGTCATTTTATAATAGGATTTATTGTAATTATGGTTGTTAACATGTTCCATGATAATTTACCATGATGGTATTCACATGTTTGGAATGTGACAACCAAATTCTACTTTGTGACATACAAGGGATCAATGATAATATAATTTCAACACTTTCATTCTAATGATTGTATTTTCATCATTTAGAGGGGTTATAACATTTTACATTCAAGAAATGTATCATTTAAACATCCACGAATAATTTATGTATTGATATTATATTGAAAACCATGATTAAAATATTATTTAGTGATGAACCATATTTCAAGGATGTACATATTTTTTAGACTATATTTTTATGTTTTTAGAAAAGGACATCATGTATGTCAGGTAAAAAATAATCATGTCTTGCAAGACCATGTGTCATGAACCTATAACTAAAGGATGATAATGGTTTCACACCTACAACTGGCCTATATGATGTCATGGTTAATGTAATATTATTTTTTAAGAATAATAATTTTTGATGAAACAATAGCGTAAATTTTTATTTTTATATTTTAGTTTGTTAAACTCGTTGATTTTTAATAATAGATATTGATAAATAATTATACTTATCATTCTTTTATATACTTTAATAAATGTAAAAAGTGTATTTTTGTTCATCACGTATAAAATTTAGTTTTTGGAAATCTAGTTCATGATGTAATGGATGAATTAGAAATAGTTAAAAACATAACCAATGAATAATTTTTTTATATAAATATATAATTTATGTATCCTTATATTTTTTTCCAATAAAATAATTACCCTAATATAAGATAATGATATAGGGATTTTTTTCCTAATACCTTAATATTTTTTGAACCTGTGACTTTATAAATCATCACAGATTTATGGAATTGAGTAAATCAACATTTCATTTATCATTAATTTGTTTGTTATTGAGGACGTCAATCACTACTGATAAATATTTATACATTCCCAATATATCTAATCATTAATCCCTCAATTTGTTCTCCAATGTGGAAACCTAGTAATATCTAACTTTGGGTAACTGTTATGGTTCCAACAATCAGTTTTTAAAGAAGGTTTTTGTATTCATTTTTACAAAATGGAATTCTATTAAATAAATATTAAATCCATAATACTTTGATAAACCAAAATAATTTAAAGGGTGAAATTCATTTTCCTTGGGTTAGAATGTGATCCAGTGGGATTTTGTGAATGTTTATTTGAGTTAATTTAATATTATTGTATTTTGAATTTTAAAAATAATGAAAACATATTTTTATTTGAAATCACTAGTTCATACATTTCTCTCACACTAAACTAGATTATCTTTTACAACATGAAACACAATCTTGGTGTACACTATAGGCAACATCGAGTTTCTGTGAAGCATGAATTTATTGTTAAAATTATTTAAACGATATAATTGTTACCTATACATTAAAAATAATAATATGAATAGTAATAACTATTTTAAAATATTTTTTATTATTTTATTATATAAATAAAACCTATTGATGATTATATATATATGTTTTGTTAAATTCCTTATATATTTCAAAATAATATTTTATAAAATGGAATAATTTTAATGTCCTTTTATGAAAATCAATAAAATTATTTATATAAACATATATAAATTTATCATGATAAAAAAACATCTTATTTTGATTTATAATTCTGAATTATCTTAGGGTGAATTTTATTTATTTTCCAGAGATGCTTCATTTTTCGATAAATAGTGAAAAATATGATATTTTAATTCAAACTGCATTATTATTTAATTTATTTATAAGGTTATGTTATAATTTAATTTTTTTAAAATTTTAATTGGATCATGTTTCTATCAATTAATCCAATTTAGGTGATGAGAATCAATTTCACATTGAAATTGGGTATAAAAACATTGCAAAGGTATTGACTTTTTTACATTAAAAACATGAACTTTCGTGATATCACCAAGATTAATTTTATATTAATTTTTGACACCTCTAGGATTATTATATGTAAAAAGGGATAAATTTTTTTAATCAAAATAATTTTTAATATCAAATAAGTACAACATTGTTTTTCGCCAAAAAAATATAAGTGAAAGTGATTAAAATTAATAAAAATAGTTATGATAAAATTAGGATAATGAATAACTAAACCATAAATATAAAATGGAAAAAACCTATAAACATGAAAAACAACAACATTATAGAAATTATATAGGAATTAGTATTCTATTATTGATTTTTTTGTTTGGTATGACTGTTGTTAGGTAAAAACGTGGGTATGCCTAAGATGTTTTCAAAAATGCCCAATGTGTCATTTCCCATCCCTAAAAAGGTCCAATACCTCTACCTCTTATTTACAAATTTAAAAACACATAAATTTGTACATTATCTACCCAATAAACTTCCAAAAATCCATCCCTTTGTCGTTGAATCATCTCCTGGGGTGAAAAGTAGTCCATGGAATCGTTTTGGAAAAAGCCAAAATGACATACCTGCTTAAGAGGTAAAGTCTTATCTCAAGAGCCTTTCATTTATATTAATTATCCACCCATCCACTATCTCTATTCTGTGATTATATAATAACACCAATATATTGAATAAAATATTATGCTTTTATGTTATGGGTTCAACCTAGACATACTCTAAACTCCGTATAATTTTTTATAAACGTACAATTTATATGTAAGGAGAACTACATCCTCACAAAACAATGATTGTTCATTTTTTCTTACCTCCTATCATGGTTGGAATTATGATAGAAACACTATTTGTATAATTTATATGTTATATTTATTATTCCTTTAATATTAATTAATCCTTTTAAAACACATATACTTATACTTTTTTTTAAATATGATAATTTTGTTTCTGGAAGTGTAGACTACTACCCCCACAAAGTGATGTCATTTGTTCACACACTATACTGAATCTAATAAATATGGGTTTATTTATCTTATATTATATATAATATATAATTATTTTATTAAAATTATTATATATATATATATATATTTCATTTTCCTTGTTTTTTTTAATATGACAGTAAGAACAGAAACTACATTCATGCATATGTACGACATACTATAACAATGAATGGCGTATTCCATTTCATAATCAACATTATATATATTATTTTATTAAAAAGATACTGAAAAAAATATATTTTTAATATTATGAACATTCTTGAAATCATGATATAAGTATAAAGACAAAATATATACCAAATTTTGGCAATTTCAAAAAACAAAGTGAATATTACTCGAATTGAAACCTCAACATATGATTATGAACAAATGGGTAATGTAATGGTATAATCCTTAAATAATTAGTTTTATATATATTAATATGGTTCGATAAATTTTTTTTAATAAATTTACATTTTTCACAAAGGTTGTTTGAATTAGTATAATGAGTTTCAAGATACAAAGTAAGGGAATTTCATCTCACTTTTGTTTCCGTGACATATATGCTTTAATCGCCACGCATTCCTTTTATGTGGAATGTATACTATAGAAGGATGTATTTTATGATTATTATATGTAATATATTTGGTATGTAGATATATATTTTATTATATTTCTATTTTGGGAGTTATGTTTCAAATGTCTCGGAATCTATAAAGTATTTTTTTCTCAATTTGACTTATTTGAAACAAATTCTAGGTTATTCACCTATATTATTCCATGAGTCTTATATACTTTTTTAAAATTTTTATACAATGAAAAAAATTATGGTAATAATTTTTTATGATTAATTTAATTCTATTTTATTACATGGAGATTAGGGTTCATATTTACCAAGTGTTAAGAGTTTATTGAAACAATCTCATCGCTTTTCGAGATTTCTTATGTTTATGCTTCCTTGGATGATAGATTATAAAACATCTCTTATAAAAACTCATAAATTTTATTTTCCTCCAGTTATTCATGATATATTCTTTTATTTTTTTTTCTTTTTTCCCACACATTGGTACATATTGTAGTCAATAAATATTTTTAGGAATGCATGACTTTACCCTCTCTGTGATTGAAAATTTCTATTCCCTCAAAATACATGTTTTTTCAAAATTGATTCCATGAATATTATACTAATATATTATTATAAATAAAATATTTTTTTTCAATTTTTATATTTTACCAATTTTTTTATATTAATGTTATTTTCACTATTCAAACAAGGAATTTTTTTATATTTTTCTATGCAAAAAGGGAATTTTTTTTACCTGGTATAACATGTATATATATACCCACCATCTACTTGTTGATGTTTTAGTTAAATGTTTAAAAGAATAATATTTAATAAATTCATTTTAAATTCTATTTTCAATAAATTATTTTAAAAGATATTTCAAGCACTAATTATTAGATTTTTAAGAAAAAATATTTCCAACATGTTTTCAAACTATTTTATAAGTTTTCACTGAGAATTACATTCAAAATGTTTTCAAGATTCTATATAATTTTTCATGGAAAATTTCCCACAAATATTTTTCATTCTCTAATTATAATATTTAAAATTAAATGGATTCAAAAAGTATTTGAACGATTTTTTTATAATATAGCAAGTTTATTTTAAAAAAAATATTTTTCGGAATGTTTTTATGTTTAAAGTATTTTTTTTCAGAGTAGAAATAATATTTTCCACAAGAATTTTTTTCAAAATATATTCTTATGTTATTTTAAATTTAATATGACATATATTGATTTTATTAATTCCTTTCTAATAAATAATCCAATGTGTCAATTCATTTTTATTCTTGAGTAGTTTATGTTTTTATGTAATAATTCATATGACAGTTCTTCTCTTCCATGGGTTACTTTATATTGTAACCCTATTATTTTCATGGATTATAACTTGGATGAAATGATTATAAAACCTATATTTTATCAATGGTTGTTTCTTGATTACATTTTCAATACACCCATTTCATTTCAAGGGTTATGATATTATAGTTTCTGATTCTGTTGTTCAATTTTGTATGATTTAATTATAAGATGCGTTGGACCTATAATACCCTCCATTGAATATAGGTAATGATTAATGTTTAATGAGATAAAATGGTACATGAGAGGACATACAAAGACTAAAATAAGATGGAACATAGGAGTAAATCCCATGCTCGAAATAATAGGGTACACAAGAGAAAATCCTAAGCCCTGAAAAAAGATGGTACATGAGAGTATATCCCAACCCTGAAACATGAGGGTATACAAGAGGACATCCCAATTACAAAACAATAAGGTACACATGAAAGAATATTGACGAAGAAATTAGAACATATGTGATCAATCCAAGCCTAACCAATTATAAAGGCTTTGGTATTCCACCATTTATATACCATTATCATATACTAATGTGTTTTCTAGAACTCTATGTTTTATTACAATGTTATGATTTCAAGAAATATGTTCTATATTTGATAATTATTCATGTCTGGTGATCTACCCTGATTTATGGATTTATTCATTTTATGATCTCTATTATTTAGGGTATTATCATCTATTTTCCTGATCATGTTATCACACCCTTTTTCTTTTGATTATACTTACGTGTCTCCCTCGTTTACCACTAATGAGAAGCTAATATAACCCCTTTTTATATTTACATTGAAATTTTATGATGATATGTTTTACTTTTGATTTGTCTCATAACGGTGATAGTTAAGAAGAACGAGTGGGAGATAATGTAGCTCATTTATATACCTTTTATATGTTTTTATGATTCTAAATTCACTACACTAGTTCATTAAATAGTTTCCTATTTGTAAAATGTTTTATGTTTTTAAAAAAAATATATGTACTAAATATTTTTTAAAAATAACGGTAATAGGAATCCTAGAAGTTGTATTTTATTGGATAGATTCCAATGGTCAGATTATTCCTTATATATACTTCATTTTTAATAAATCACAAATATGATTCTCTTATCATCATCCCAATTATTATTTCAATATATATTTTTTCCAATTCATTGTGATACTAATATAACTCATATACCATAAATTATCACATAAATTTGATCCCCTGTGGTTCTTGTTATTTTGGTTTCCAATTTTTATAGTATATTTTATATCCATTGTTATAAATTTAGTTTCCATGTTTTTAGGTTTTGTCTATTGAATTGTAAAATTATGTAGATATTAAAAAAATTACTTTTGGAAGAAAATTTAATTGATTTATTATTAATAAATTTATTATATTAGTTTTTACCTTCTCTAGTATATATTATATATTCCATTAAATTTTTTTCACAAATCAACTCACAAACTAATGGGGGTGACTATTCATTTTCAATTCCATATGCTTTAATGATTATTCTTATATAATTTGATTTATCTAACATACATTCACAAGATAGGTTGTATGATTCTAAAAACATTATATCTATTGTCAATAATATGTCTATAATATTCATTATTAGAAAAATAAATTTTTAGCTCAAAATAACTAGTGAACGGTATGTGTGAAGGGTCTAGAATATATATCCTCATCATTGGGACATGGAAGCCTCCATGAAATTTATTGATATTTTATGATAAAATAAAATGATGATAGAAAACTAATATTATCTATTATATCTAAAATGGAACAAAGAACATCAATTATATTATTTACTTCTTTCTAAATAGCATAAATCCATTTCATGCTGATACATCCAATAAGACCTGATCAGCTACATGGAATTAAATATCCGTTATTTAATTATATACATTGAATTTTTTCAACTATTAACTATCTTAGTTTGACTCAATAAATCTTGAACCTTCTCATTTGTCTCTTAAATGATATTTAGAAAAACAACCATTATTTTTACGACTTCATCTGAATATGTTGGAGTTTGAAATCTCTTCCCTTACAAGTCCCCATATGGTTCCACTTTTATGGTTTACTGGAATCGATTACAAAATGAAAATTTCACTAGAGGTAATTAATGATTTCATATTCTAGGATATTGAATTAAAATGACTTCAACATATATTTTTTGGTTTGGGTAGTCCATTTAGACTGCCCATCTATTATCTGATGATAATCTATCTTAAATGTTCCTCAGTATTCAAATATGTATTATAAATTTATCAAAATAAAGATGTCAATTGGTTTTGATGATTTGAAAAATTTGTAATGGTCCTATATTATTCCCCAATATTTTATTCATATAGGTCATTATATGATATTCATGAAGTAGATGATCCCTTATTTTTTAAAATGGGTAGATTTGGTAAATATGTGTTTAGTAACCCATAAAACCTCATTTCACTAAGGTTCCTTAGGTTAACAATTTTTATTGACCACAGTGATATTGTCCCACTTATGAAAATGTATAGCTATATGTTTCATGAAACCCATTTGATGTTATATCAAATAATAAACCTATTTGAATACCATAAATCTAGACATATAATAAAAAAGTTACCCACAACATGATCTCTCCAAGAAGTGGTATTTCATATCCCCATGAAAAATATACAATAAGGGTGTATAAATATTTATAATTAATGAGTTTCATTTTGTAACAACCACTTTATCAATGGTATTAATTATATTCTTAATCGCATTCCAAATTTAAACATGCCTTCTTCATATATTAATTATTCTTATTTCCCTTCCTATATGGATTTATTTTTCATTAGAATAGCATTGTCATCTTCCGGATACATAATTATCATATATTGACCTAATGGTTAAGAAAATAAAATGAAAATTAATTATGGTTCCCCTTCTATAAAAAATATTATACCCATCGTCACAATCCCCTTGTATTTAGTGTCTTTGTAAATCCTCATCATGTTTAAAACACCATTATCATTTATACTCAATGTTTCTACCACCATGTGTTCCTTTAAAGGGTGGTAGTTTATTTTAGAATCATATAATTTATTTAATCTGTCCAATATCTAATTTCATCATGTTAATATCCTTCATTGTGAGTATTTACATCATGTTTTATCAATATATTATTCACATCATTTTTTGTAATCGCAGTGCCTTTATATTTCCACATAAAAGTTTTCACATGCCAATTATGAATTATGAGTTAGATTTTTCTATTAACGTTTATTCAATTTCAATGATTCATAATCCATAACCCCATTATTCTATAACATGTCACACAATAAATTTTTTTTGATATATCATTGGATATTAAAAAATCTATGTCGGAATCTAAGTTCAGCACTGGTGAAATGGTTAGTCATTTCATAATTTAATCAAATATTTCACCCAAAATCCTTAGAACATGACAATTTAACCCCTTTACTAGCCATCATGGTTAAAAAAATTGAAAATATTGAAATATTTATAGTAAATTTACAATAGTAACCAGTTATTCACATGAAACTATACACTATAGTTATATAAAATGGTGTGGGTCATTATTTATTATCATATATCTTTATGGGGTAAAATAATATTTTATACTTGCAAAAATAGGCCATGTAATAACACATGATAAAGTAAAAATTTATATTTTTTAAATTTCCTATATATTTCACTTTATCGTAATGTCTTAATGATGAATGGTAAATAATGGTGGCGGTCCTCATCAGTCATATTGTATATCAAAATTTCATAAATTAATACAAAAATTTATATATATATATATATATAATCCTTGAGTACTATATTAAATAGATGAAAAAATATAAAGGATGAATTAGTTATCCAAAACAGCATTACTATGAATTTATAATGTTGTTACCTTGTGTGAATAATAATCATTGTTATATCACCCTTGTCCACTTTTTATAATAACCCAGATTTTCTCAAAGGTATGGATCCTTATTTCTTCATTTTGAATGTGTTGTTTTCTCTAAGTAATTTGTAATTATGGTAAATGAATATAATTGGATAATCTAAGGTTTATTTGATGACCATGGCACTGAGAATTTAACATACTGAGTAGTAGACATGGTTATAAAATGGTTAGTACTTTCCAAGAAGCTTAAATATTTGGGGTACTTGTTCCAAATATGAGGTTACAAGATTTTTCAAGAAACTTGTGAGTTGAGGCCCACACATGTTCGAGAGTGTAGCAGTTTGGGACTAGTTCATTGTCCATGGATTGAGCACAGTTATCCAAAATTTGTTCATATCCCTTACAGAGTCCCTCCTATGGCAGGTCCTACAAAATGATTCACACTCATATTGTTTAACCAAGCTGTCAAATTATGTGACCATGATTGTTTTGGTTAAAATTACATTTTCCCATAATTATTTTGAAATCCCTACCCCTATCTAATTTGATAACTATTGAATATATAATACCCATATTACATGTTGAATCTCAAATTCTCTACCTTGTATTATATTTTATGCCATTCACTAATCTGGAATCAGTTATGAATATCATCAATCATGATGGATCTGAATCAGTAAGACATCTAATCCTCTTTTATTGTTTCATAGATTCGGTTCCCATAACTAGAACTATTTTGGTGTTAGATTATTCAACCTATTTTTAGGTTGCATGTATTTTCTTCTGTTTTCATCCATTTTACAAGAAAAATTTCATCGATATTGGATGACGATTTATCTATGGACCAATGGTAGGTGGTTTATTTTTTCCCTAAAAGTTGATGTGTTTTCATAGCTTTATCATTGTTCCACACAACATCCACTACTATGTGTTCCCCATAAATGTTTTAGTTATTTCTAAATAAATATATTCATGTTGTTTTACATTCATGAACATTTCAATGTGATTAATGTTGGTTGAAATAGTTTATTTCCACCCCTTTCGGTGTGATCAATTAATTTCCCTCTCTTATAAAATTGATTAATAGTCAAACACCCTCAAAGTGTTTTTATTAACAACTAAATGAAATATCCCTATTTTATATAAATTTCCATAAAATCAATCACCCATATAAATGTTTATCTTAATAATTAATTGATTTTATTCTTTGAAAATTGGTAATAGTTTTGACCACCTCTTATGTGGTTCGGAATGACCCTAAAATGATTTTTACTTTCCTTGATAAATAAAATTTCTTATTTTAATTCAATGAATTCTAAAGGGTGTCTATGAAAATCCAAATGATGTATGATTCTACATATGGATTAAATTAACTATGATACTCATATAAATGATAGAATTATTAATTATAATTACTAAAATGTAATAATTTTTTATTATTTTAATTATTAAACCCTAGAGATTGGTCATTGGACAATGTATAAGGTACTTGTTGAGTATGATGTTTAACTCTCCCTTACATTGGGTTTTGAAACTGATGAATCTCACCATTATAATAATATTTGTTTAGTGGGAATGGAAATACAAAATTTCTCTATATCTGGTGTTGGGTATGAAGACTCCCCTCACATATATTGAATAATGAGCATGAAGTCTCTCACTCATCATGAGATACGGGTCTTATAACATTTCTTTAGACTAAAACTCATTAGATTTGTTATGGACTCGAGAGTAATGCCTTGGGTCCATCTAGAACCTAGTATCCATGTATATGCCAAATTATGTCCTCACTTATATAGTCTATATAAATCTGTTGGGTATATATATATATATTGTTACTTATATGAAATTATGTTATTTGGCCTAGGGATATTTCAGTATATGCATGGAAGGCAGTGTCATCCACATGTACTGATTAATTCTCGTCCAATAATGATTTATTTTTAATCTATATTTATTATTTATTTACATACACCTTGATATGAAATATATACAATATAGATTAATTCTAGACACATTTGGTGGGAGAATACTAATTTTCTATCACACCTTACATAGAACAGATTTGGTACCCATGTATACTACATGTCTATAGGAATATATAATGTCAAGTGCATGGGTACTAAAACATGATCTAGTTTACTTATTTATATGATCATTTCCATAGATGATTTGGAAAATTATCATGATACTAGTGGAGTAGTCTTTAGTGTTTTCTGTATTTTATAAAATAGCATGTTGTATTTTCAATTCATTGGTTCCCCATTTTTTTTATATCAGCATTCTATGATGCAAATTTTTTTGACCCGATATTTGTGATTTTTATTATTATTTTATGATATCTATTCTATTATGCTATCATAGTGTTTTATTATACCGTTTTTATTTATACTAAATATTATATCATGGATCTCCTATTATCAAATTATTTATCTTTTCTGTTGTGTCTCTCTTATAGGTTGGTATTGTCTCCCCACTATACCACCTAACACTATTGCTGCTAATCGTCTGCCACTTACAAATGGGTATGTGTGATTGAGTCCATATGAATCATTGGCATGTGGAAATAGTTGATTGGATCTTTGATCAGTACATTACAAAGAGGTATCAATGCATTATTTCGCTTTTGTTTTACTATTTTGGTATTAGAAATGATACTATTATGTAATGTAATTTGCTAATGATCTTGTGCATGGGGATAGCTGACCCACATATAAGGGAAACACAAATTTACCTAGGATGGACAATTTTTATTATTTTTCATTCATGTTAAATTTGACTGGACATCCCTATTGGGTGACACATATTTCATAAAATGTAAATATTAATGGGGTTGTTGAAATAATATTTATTTTACCATGTCCTGATGAAATGAGGGCATTTCATACCATGTATCATGATTAGAACATGAGGACTAACATACTATTCATTATTCCATGCCACATCGATATTCAACTGGCATTTCATGTAGAATATAATTAGTTACTAGACTATCATATATTTAAATGCGCTATCAATTATTTCATTGAATTATAATTGGATTAATTAACATGCATACCTTGTTCTAATAGGTTCATTATTACAAATATTGGTGCTGACATATTAATTATGCACCTATACCATGTTGTGGGTTCTAGAACTACTAGTTCCAGACCAGGATTTTTATATTATATATTCATTATCATGAAATTTTATTAAATTAATTATTAAAAAACTATTATCGTTAAATGGGATTTCATTTGTAAAGTACTTGAAATTTGATACTATTAAATTTAATTAAGACTCCATATACTTGAATCCGTATTTTCTTATACAAGACCTAAACCCAAATTCAACATTCATAGATGGTATTTGTAGTAAATCATAAAATATTTAGACTAATAATGGTTTTTCCTTATCACCAAGACATAGATTTTAGAGTAGGAAGGGATGAGTGATCGTTTACAAAGGAAGGATTCATACATGTTTTTATATATATCTGTAATCATTAAACTACAATGATATCTTCCAAAGTGTTAATTTGGATTTAAATAATAATTTCACCATGATAGACTTGATTTATACACCATAATGGTGTTGATGACCGTACACCAGAAGTAGTGGGCTCGAAGACACTAGTGATACCTCATGCAGTTCCACATATGGAACCCCATGAAATTCATTAAGTGGTCAATAATTCCTAATATTCTAAGGGATATTTTTATATGATACATTATATATAAGTATTTTCTCACCCTTCCTTGTTTATTGATGAGTCAAATTGGGAGTTTCTGTAGCGGAATACAACCACCTTTTCTAGTGATTCCTTAGCACAAAATATTATTTCATCGATTGAGGCTACGGGTTTTATTATCGTAAATCAATTGGATCCTCCAAATCATAGGGTAAGACCCACTTTCAATAGGTTAAAAAGTTTTTTTAGGTGATATGGGATGTAATATCTTTGAAATAATTACATTGATAGAATATTTGGAAGGATTTCAAGAATATGTTATACTATTTCATCTTTCCATAGACTATAATTGATGAATGAGATATAGTGTATGAACCTGGAGTATGGATCCATGTATTCCATGGAGTGTGAGGATATTTCTAATGTGATACAATGTTTCACAGTAGTGATGATAATATGAATATGAGGTGATTTGAGGATGGGGTTATATAAGGCATCCGATTGAATGTAAATGATTTTTTATGATGACTATTTTGGAGATATTCAAAAAGTCCCATTTTACTGAGATTAATTCAAGAAATGATAATGGTGGGAACTAGGGTGGTTCATCATACATAACTAGTATCGTTTCTACTAGTGTGAGATAGAGTCTCTTTAAATACTCTCAAGGGGTAGCATAGTAAGACCACTTAAACTGATAGATTACTTATATTTCACTAGTGTGGGAATTTAAGACACACAAACAATAGTGTATGTGAGATATAATTGATTGGAAATTCTATAGAAGGATTATACATATCAAATGAATCTATAGAACATTTATATTAGTTCCTAGAGAGTGGGGATCAATACATGCCCCTCATTTTGGAGTGGGCTAGTAGTATCTCTCTATGAAGGAATCACGGATACCACTGCCCAGTCAGGATAAGATTGTTGTTAAGGAAGAGGTTGATAAAGATAGAAATTGCAGTTCTAGTAGAGAGGGAATACATAGGGAACTCATACTATGACTCATGTGAATGGTAATGGAATTTTAAATGTAGGGAAACCTATTCTAGGTAAGTAGAGCACCAAACATTCATGTGCTCAAGTTACTTATCTAATGTTCTCTAAATTATTTTCTGATTTATTTGATACCTTTGTGTAATAGTGTTTTATATTTGAAGTAATTATGGATATTTTTCATCATCAAATAGAACACGTATATGGAGTAATGATACTCAATACCACATTGGGTAACTGATCATAGTGTGTTCACATATGTAAGGATTTCCCCATTGAGATAGTGAATATCTCTTTGTTTGAAATATTTTCATCATTGACATTACATGGTTTTTGGTAATAAATGGTATCAATTGGTTATTTTCTGATTGATAACGCATATAATTATATCTACATTGGGTATCAATTAGAACAACTAAGAGTATTAGACATATCCATAAAAGAGAATGGGATGATAATACCACTAAAGTTGGACTTGGGGTTTTGGGGATGGGAAGAGTGCCACACCATAATTCTAGTCTCTTCATGGATGATTAGGGGTTATGAATAATTTTTTGTCTCATGTATTTGATCATTTCAGGGACATCATCCTTAATGAATTTTCGGGCTCTACCTGTTGAGAGAGTATGAATTCACCATTTAGATAGTTCCAAGAATGGCCCAAGTGACCACATCTCCTTAAAGGATGAAACCTAATGATCTATTAATGATCAATATGTAGTATAAATATATTGAGGATAAATGGTTTATATTCCCCCTCACACATCCATGGGGTTCCCCACAACTTTTATCCCAGAGTATATATAGTACACACATGACTTTCTTGGATTACTCATGGATGAACTTGATTACAATAAAGAAATGATATTGACTTCCAACAAATAAGACCACTAGAATCATGTCTATGGATAGAGAGTGTTTTCATTTCCTAATATGAGGTAAGGTTTTCATTAGGTGCATTTCAGGTCATCATACAAACCTCATATAGTTTTCCAGAGCATGAACAATCTTAATGAGTATATGGAAATTACATTCAGTCTTTTTAATGGACCATCTATCTTTATTTCTTTGAAGAATCAGGTGATCTACACATATAAAGGTTCTTATGTTGTAATTTTCATTATGAAATATGAGTTTATTATTATTCTCAACATTTCCTTATCAACCATCTTGAGATCATTTTAAAAACATTAATAGAGAACCTTAATTATGAAATTCTCATGGAATTCCACTTTAGGATGGACATGGTCTACATCCTAGGTCATATATTCCTAGATAAAGGAGTATCAATAGACCTAGAGAATGTGGGTAATTTAGATTCATGGGAGAAGCTCAATAATGACTTTGTAATTATTTTTTGATATAAAATAATTAAGGAATATACCTTTGGGGTATATTCATTTATGAGTGATTAATGTCATTTGCGGATAGATGTTTAATTTATCTTCTTAGAATGTGCGATCAAATCCTATAGAATTCTTTGTTTTATGCTAGGTTGGGAATTATGTTGATGATTTTTTGGCATAGTTATTTATGGAATGATTTAGTTTTTCCATTCAATATGACTAAAGATTTTTTATGATTGATGAAGTATTAATTCATTTTAATGTTTTTCATTATTGTGATTTATTTTATCTTTTTCTAACCATTATGGATTTCATTGATGAAAAAAGACAATGGGAATTGTTATTATCCTTTTGAGTTAGAGATTGATCTAATGGAGGATCTTAAAGGAAAAAACAATTCATCTAAAATACACATTATTTGGAGAAAAATATGAGATTATAGTTGTAATAAACAAAAGGATGTAATTTTTATTATCATGTAAATATATTTCCTTATGTTCATACAATATATGATAAAGGCTGTCCTCAACTCTTTGAAGACAGATTTGATATATAATTTTTATCCATTTTCATTTCATTCAGATAAATCAATAGACTTTTAGCACATCACATTTTTAATGTTTTATGATGGTTATCATTGTTTTGAACATTTTCTATATTACTCTCCATTATTCCCGGGGAATTAAATTTATCTTCCATGCCCATATTTTCACTCCTCAGTAATTTTATTCTATTCGGAATCCAAGATTTGGATACTCTCATATGACCTTATTACATCTATTTATCTATTTTACTATTGAAGATATATTAAACCTATTTACTATGTGGGATTTCAATGACAATATTTTAAAATATCAACCACTTAATACCAAGATAATTTTTAATATGAAATAGTTTAAATATCTAATTAAGTTAGATAATTTAATATCAAGAGATTTCATAATATATTAATACGTTTGATAGTATAAAAAATACCCCAGTTGGATAAACAAATAAGATGAATAATATTACTATTTAAATGGAACCATTATGAACTACACACCAAATTGAAATAACATATTAGTATTAAGTTATTTCTATCATATTTATTTTTTATAATAAAAAATGAATTGATTTATGGTTATGAAAAAATAACTAAATTTTAATAAATGTTATTTCATTATTCAGAAATATGTTTTCATCACAAATGACTTTAATTGATTTTATTGAGTGAATGTTATAATTAATATACAGAATTGTTATAATTTTTAAGTGATGACATGAATATAATTTTTAATAACATCGTATCAAAATTAGCTTTTGGTGATATTTTTGAATATTTAGGAAAGGTGTGATTTTTATTTCAATATACAAAAAATAAGATTTCTATTGTAATATATATTTTTCTATTTAATGTAATTAAAAATAAATTTAGTTTACTAATATTAAAATATAATAAGTATATTTTTAAAAAAAATAATATTTTTTTGGAAATAATTTTAAAGATTAATTTTATGTAAATATTCTATATATTCAAACCTATTATTTTTTTGAAATTATTTTTAATCATGTTTTTCAAGCTATGTATTAAATTAAATTCTTCCACATCGATGATTATAATTTTTTTATTTATTTCTAATATTTAGAAATTTAATTATTATTTTTGTTAATTTATACATTTTTTAATATATTTAGTAATTTTAGTAATATTTATTACTATAGTAAAAGGTAAATATGTTAATTTAAAGATAAATACTAATATTATTAGGAGTAAAAAACACTACAAGTCGACTAAATTTTATTTGCTGAGTTTATATAATCCATTCTCAAAAAAGAGTAAGTTAAATACTATTTCTCCAATTTTTGTGTGATTATAAGAATTATAATATTTAATATAGATACAAGATTTTCAAATTCTCCCTCATATTTTTAATAACTATAATATTATATAAATAGGTATAAACTAAATATATCATCATTATAGGTATTAAATTTATATAAAATACTTTATTTACATCATATTAATTTTTTTCCATTACATGAACTTATATTTACTTTACCTATTTACACAAAGTTGATTTAATAATAATATAATTGACGGAAAAATAAAATTACTATTACAAAAAATAATAAATAAAATTATTTTTTAGAATTAATGATTCACAAGAATTTTATAGAATAATATAAAATAATAATGATTTAATAAATTAATTTTTATGAAATTAATATGTTTTCTATAGGTTATTAAAATAAAATAACTAAATTGTTTTTAAAACTCAAATTATTGATATTTTACAATAAATATATTATTAAATGATTTAAAAATATTAAAATTAATATATTCATAAATTAAGTTGTGATATGATTAATACTATACACAAATCTAAATTTATCGGGATTATTTACATTTATTCTATCTATCATGATTATCAAAAATTAGAAACTTTTTTTGACATAGTATGAGTGATAAGGGTTAAGAGGGAGTTAAAACCAAAGGGTAATATTATTATTTTTAAATAAACCTGTCCAAAAACATTTGAATGAGGTGATTTAGACTCATTCTCACCACATATTTAAATTATGTTAGTTTGGGACAATTTTGATTGTAAATCTAAATTAAATTAATTTAATATTTTAAAAACATCCAAGATCACCCTTCATATTTTATATAAGGGAATATTGTATTGTCGTTACATCCCATATGAAAAACCAAATTTTTTATCATATATCTGAAAAATAAATTCATAACATACCTTAAAATATACTATTGTCCATAATTATTGAATAATACTCTCCTTTGTGATCTTAGGGTTTTATGTAAAATAAGTTGGTCAAAGAAGATGTATGATTCGTAATAAACAATTTTCATTTTCATTTTTATTTAACCTCCGTAAAATCATACATAAACACTAATAGAATGTAAAAATACCCATTTACTAATATATTATTATTTTAATTCAATACCGTATATCCATCACCACCCTCCTATAAATTATAATGTAATTCATCATTCATGTGAATAATTGAATAACACCTTAGGTACTGAGGTAGTCCATTTTCCATTACCACCTCTCATAGTTGGATATATTTATTTAAATATGGAAATTTCACTCATTTATATGTGTGCCCAACAATAAGATCTCAAGAAATCCACAATCATTTTTTGATTGTTTCCTTGTATTATTTCTCTACTATTAATGTTATATAATTATAGTGATTTTATATGGGCTTGTTTTAGGTGAACTGGGAGAAATTTGGATACTCATGGGGGAAGTTCACAGTTGGTATATGGTTAGGTAAAACCATGCAGCATGACCCTAGAAAATGTAAATCCTGTTTTTTAGAGGCATATGGTGGCACATGGTCAACGCATGGTTTTACAAATCATGCGAACACCCTACCGAAACCATGAAACTGAATACAGTGGGGTCTTCCATTATTTAAACAAGGGTTCTTTCACACCACATCGCAATTAGAAAAACAATGCACCCTCTATGGTTTTTTCCATGAATAAGGTATCTTTTTGAAATCCATGTCCCCATCTTAGTAAATAGTTGGCATGAGACTTAATTCCCCAAAAGATTTTAAATGAATTCCCTAACCCATCCCAGTATTATCCCATAATCCCCCTTACTCTATCAAAACCAATTTTCTTCATTTTTATGGCATCAGGGAGGATTAAATGGCTAAAAAACATATATATTGTCAAATGTAATATATGTTTGGAAGGATTTAATCCTTAATGGTTAGTGTTTTCCCCCTGTAAGATTTCCCCTCTCTCTCTTATGCCATTAAAAATAAAGGGGAATGATTTTCCTTCTTTGGTTAAGGATAAGATATATGTCTGGATTTATATCAATCTATTGGATCTTGATATTTTTTATTTGTCCTTGATATTCTGTGTCTTGGTGGATTTGAATATTATGCATGGATTTGGGGATTTTGGTTTGGTCAACGATCATTAATGACTTTGAGATTGGTGATCTAATTTCCAAGTTCTATTGTCATGTTATAAAATTGTTTATGAAATTTTAAAATTTCAATTTAAAGATTGGAATATTTCATTTTATTTTAATTTAATTATTGATTTTTTACTACATGATTATGAAATTTTACTAACATTTGAGTATGATGTTTTTAAAATAAGCGATGTTTATGACTGAGTAATTAGAAAGGGATTGATTCACTAAATACCCACAAGGATCCATTCTACCACTAAAGCCCACTAATATATATATATATCTCCATGTATGTGTGTGTGTGTCTGTGTGTGTGTGTGTGGGTCTGTGTGTGTTTGTGTGTTTCTTGTGATCCATTATTTGTGGAACATGGACTAATTATCCAAATATATATGTGGTTCTATAACTCTTCTATGGGACCCCATTGTATGAGGTTTAAAGTTTATATTAAATTATTAATCGAAATCCATAATGTTATCAAAAAATTTATCCCTAAAGTAGACGGTTTAGACTCTTGTACGGTCATGTGCTGGTATTATTGATTCTGGGGTTGTAAGAAACATTTTGATTTATGCAGTTATTTAAAAATAATAATTATGGTGAAAAATTTTACCCTGTCTTTTAGATTATTCATTATATAACTACATAAATCATTATATAGTAGATATTGTTTCATATTAAATTTATGGTGTATTACTGAATTGCACCCAAAATTTACTAAGGCATCTTTTCTGGAATAAGAATAGGATTTATGTCTTTTGGGCATGACAATATAACAACCCTACTCGTTATTGAACATTGATCCATGATTTATTATATAAAATTTCACTTAATACAACTCAAGAGATCATGATGTATATAGTCATTCAGAATTGGGTACATTACAGAACATATTATAACATGGGATACAACAAAATTTTTGAAAACTACCTTGACAATATCATAATAATCCATCAAACTTAAAGCTAAATAGCATATCCTAGGGTCATACATAATAAAATGGGTGACCCTTAAATAAAATTAAGGGAATATACAAGTCATAACATGCAAAGTAAAATATATGTTAGATTATAGGAATATCAATGAATCATAAAATGAACATGAATAATAAGGCATGATATATCATGCTAATCATAACATCAGAAATGTGGAAACAAAATAAAACACCGCGTCATAAATAGATCAAGGTAAAATATATGAAGACCACATAGTGGAAAAATTCCCATAATGGAATTAGGTAATCTCCAAGTCCCAAAAAGACATATCATTATACTAAACATTATCCAGTTCATTTGAGTACTATTAGAGAGAACCTTTAAAAATAATTTGATTCTAATGCCTAAGTGTTCTACATAGATCATATTACATAGATTAATTCAACATAATAATTTATTCACTGATAATGTAATGTAGAATACAAACATATAAGACCCAAATAAATAAATATATGTGTATAATGGTGAATTACCTAGATATTAAAATTTATATGGTATTCATTACACAAAAATATTTTCATGGAAAATTGTGGTGGAATTTTGATAGCATAACATCATCATATAGATATTCATAAAATAGTTTGATGAGATATGATGAGTTTTCTCTCCATTTAGACAAGAACTGGACATTAATAGTTTTAATTAAAACATATCATAGTATTAGAAAATGGAAAATTAGAATACATAACAAAGAAGAAATGCTTGATAAAAGAGGAGGGTGGAAGATTCCATAAGGAATTTCAGTAGAAAAATAGGTGTACATAGGGGTTCATAAAAAGGATAAATGATATGTAAATGGGATACAATCATTTTATCCAAAAATGGAATGTAAGGGTAATGGGTAATATGGTATCCATACTTATGAAAATGTAAAACAAACGAGTATATCAAAAATGTTGTTGTTGATAAAAAGAAGAGAGAGTGAATCCCTAACATTGTTGTGTGACTCCAAAATCTTGGTATATGCTTTTTTAAATCTTGTAAAACCTTAGGGGTAATCTAGGTAGTATAGGGTAACTTTTGGTCATGTGAAAAGGAGTTTTAGTGAAGAAAAATGGGATATTGGGTCAGTTTATGTAGTAAAGGTTTGGGATTCCATTATTATTTTGGTTTTGGGAACTACATAATAAAATATTAAACACCACATAACACCTAATGTTTTTCCCAAGGTTTCTGGAAAAGGATAGCGCTATACAGTATTTAACAAGTCCATGGGTTGAATATAAAAAAGTATTTCTCTTTCTTTTGTTAACGTGAGTCGAACATTCAAAAAATTGATTTTAAAATATTAAAATATATTATTAGATTTGCAGGATTCACGGGGGAAATATAAAATAATAAAATAAACATAAAATAACATTATTTTAATTAAAAACATATATTCTTCCAAGTATTACTTTTATATTATTTGTTATATCACTATTAGATCATTGGGATTTCATAAAACAAAAAATTAATATATACGGTTTTTAATTTTTACCAAATCATTTAACTATCCAATAAAATAATAAAAAATTCACCATTGGATAATTTCAACATTCAAATTCTTAAAATAATATTATTTTTATCTAAATAAATTTCTCAATTTTTTAATTTTATCTTTTAATATAAAAACTTACATTTATTGGAAATTGACGTGTTTTTACAATAATAGATTCTAAGCCCTACCAAAAATTACCTTTCATTCATAAAAAATTACATAATAATTTTTATATAATAAATTTTATTTAATAATAATACTTTATTTAAATTTTTTTATTTTGAGAAATCATGAATTCATCAAAATATATTTCTTAATTAGCTAAAAATATTATTTGTGCTTTTAAAAAATCATTTATAAAGTAATAATAATATGAAAAAAATTTGTTAAATTTTACAAAAATATTGTACATTGTTTATTAATAGGGTCCTGATACATATTCCTTTATGATAGAAGAACATTCTATAAAAGTAAGGTGCTTAAAGGGGGTTCTCTCATGGGGTCGTTCTGTGAACATGGTTTGTGTCATGATCTTGATGAGCTTCAAATTATCCCATAAATAGTTTCTCATTAGCTTATGTTGATGGATCTCAGTTTGATCTTGGTCATGGATAAATTCCATAGATTAAATCTCCCTAGTTAGCTTAAATAAATAGGCTTCATTTTGTATGATCAAACTGGTTGGGTTATTCATATCCTTTGTGTATGAAAAATGGATTCTATGAAATCCTATATTTATACTAATCATGCGATCAATGTCAAAATCTATATTATAAAGGGTAATGAAAAATAAAATTCATTTAAATCCAATTTAATATAATAAAACAAAGGATGTTCATGTGTTTTTCGTATCCATAAGGCATTTTATTTAATTCTATAGGGATGTTTTATTCGTAAAATTTTGGTTTGTTACAATCTTCCTGCCTTTAGAAATTTCAAACTCGAAATTTCCTTTTTCCCACACTTAAAACAAGTGAGGGTAACTTTGTTTCATCATCTCCCTCTATTCCCATGTTATTTCATCAAACATGTGGTTTCTCCACAACACTTTGATGAGTGAAATTGTCTTATTTCATAGAACATTATCACTATGATCTAATGACATCACCATATTCTCTTCATAGGAAAGTTCATTATCCAATTGTACCACATTTTGATTGAGTACATGTGATCAGTATATATGTAGTTTCTTAGAGGGATATATGGAATACATCATGTACTTGAGATATGTTGGGTGGGAGTGATAGCCAATAGGAAACTACTATGATGTTATCAAGGATATAATAATGTTCTATGTACATTGAATAAGAATTCCATTATTCCAAAATATAATCACTATATTACATAATGATGTGTAGAGGAATACCTTATCTCCAACATCAACCTCTAGGTCTCATTATGGATTGTCACTATAGAAATTCAATCGAATCTTAGCATCATTGATGTGCAGCTTAATAGCCATAACACTCCACACCATTTACTCAACCATTTTAGGTCCTATAAGTTTTAGCTCCTCAATATCATACAATTATTTTGGTATTCTATACAACTTCCCATAAAAGGATTCATATGGATCTGTTTTGATGATCAAGTGGGAAATGTTGTTGTAAGTGAACTCCACTAAAGGAAGATGTTGGTCCTGCCTAGAATTAAAGACAATTGTGTAGGCTCTCAACTTATCCTCACGTTTTTTGATAGTCTGGTTTGATTGGGCATTAGTTTGAGGGTGATAATCCATACCAATGTTTATCTCAGTGTTTAGATTATGCGGGAGACTTTTCAAAAACATATAGGTGAATCTTCGATATCAATAACACATAATCGATAGTGGTAATCCATGAAGCCTTACCACATCAGTAATTTATTTTTGTGCTAGTTGATGTAGTAAGAAAACAACATGAACTGAAATTTTGCGTGTTATCTTTGTGAGATAATCTAAAAGAATATAGAAATAATTTCTTCTCTTGGATGTATTCAGATATCCAGTGACAATTTCAAAGGTTATGATTTCCAAATCCCATGTTGGTATTGGTTATGGTTGAATCATCCCCTTAGACTTATGTAATTCATCCTTCACTTTTTAAAATAACAGTCAGTTTTATTTATAATCATCATTCTCTATCTACTTCTTATCCAACTAATTGTGCTCTTGGATATATTAATTCATATTTGAGTTTCCTAGAAGAATGAAGAACGTCAAAGAATGTGAATTTTATAATAGATACTTCATTAACACATGATTTCATGGAAAACATAATCTTACGAAAAATCTCATAATTCCATTATCATTTATATTGAACATTGATGATTTTTCTTTTCTTATATTTCCACTATCATCTAAATTCCAAAATCATCATTTTATGCATACCTTATCCTTTCCAAAAGAGGAAGTTGATAAATCATGTGTGAATGGAGTGATGATATTTCGTTCTTTATGATTATTATATCCATCCACTTCAAATATAAGAAGATGAGATCCTTTTAAATTCTCATTGATGATAGAATTTGTGGATAGTTTCATCTTATAACAGCTTCCACTTTGTTCGTTTCCCCTAGATGGTAGTGTATTGTGCAGCTGTAATCCTTAATGATCTCTAACCATCTTCATTGGTACTTATTCATATCATTCAATGTGAATATATATTTTTGATTTTTGTTATATGTATATATTTCATACTTCTCTATAAGGAGATAATGCTGCCCAATTTTCAAAGACGTGATCACTTTTTCCAACTCCAGATCATGGGTGGGATATTATTTCTCATGAATTTTCAATTTTCAATGAAGAATATGATATTAATTATTCATTTTAATCATCACATTTCCAAATCCCTTCTTTGATGAATCTATGAATATTATGAAGAGTTACCCACTTGTGGGTAGTTTGAGAAAAAGGGAATGATAATCGTCCTTTTCATCCCCATGAATTATTATTCACATTCATCATTCAAAAAAACATAACTCCCTTATAATTTATCTTGGTAAGTGTGTTTGAAAATCATGAGAAATTTCTCAAAATTTGGAGATAATTTCTAGAAAACATACAGAAACTACAGAAATATGATACATATGTTGGTCTTGGCCATCCTTTAATTTCCTTTTTTGCGAAGAATCCATAAATTTTCTATTACATGTGTTGATATTCCCCAATAATGAAACATTTTTCAACTAATAATAACACTTGTTGTACTTTCCATATAGATTCTACTATAGGAAGGTCATTAGAGTAGTGCTCAAATTCTCTTCAAGATCCTATAGGGTTTTGAAGTAAATTATAATGATGTCTATAGAGACATCAAAAAATATGTCGAGGAAATCTCTTAATACTCTATTCATCAATTCTGTGAGGTTTTCTAGAGATTTAGTGGTCCCGAATGGAATTTCCATGAACTCAGAGTGCCCATAACATGTAAAGAAAAAATTCATGAGATATCCTTTATCTTCTCTCTAACCTTGAAATATCCCAACTATAGATCCTCCTTGGATAAGTATTTTACTAAATGTTGTTGTTCAACCATGTCATTAATTCATGGAAAAATTTACTTGTTTTCTATCATGATCTTGTTGAGCTCACAATAATCAATGAAATGGTGAATTGAACCAGCTTCTTCTTGATAAAGAGGACCAGTTCAGCCCATGGTAAAGCACTTGTGAGTATGAATCCATTTTCTAGATTCCCAAGTAGTGGTATCATCATTTACTCATGTACCATGACAACTATTCTATATGGAATATTGGATATTGGTGATGCCGAGATTATAATGTTGATTGATAAATAAACCTCTCTACTAGGGGGATGCCCAAGAAATTCCATAAGAAGAAAATCAGCATATTCCCTCACAGTAGGCTCTCCATTGAGGATGGTTTTTCCCTTATACTCAATCATTTGATCTAGTTACTATTTCTCATAGGGTAATAATTTCAATAATTGAGATTAGGGTTCTAAAGAAGATTCAACATCTTCCTTTCACTTGTATAGAATCAGGGGATGATTCTCTATAGGGACAGTGACATCCCTCTCATGAAAATTTAGGTGGTGTTTATATAGGTAAAGTTAATCCCTTCCAAATATTTAATAAAATTCCACCAAAGTGAGTATGATAGGGTTCTTCAAGAATTTAATCCCGTATACAATGACATGGGATGATTTATAACCATGGGAGAAAATAATTTCTCCATTTTCCATATTCACAAACTTGTGTACTTACAATCATTGTGGAGGTGTTTGGATTGTTCTACTAAACATTCATGTTATAAAGGTATGTGTAAAAATATAGAAAATAACCCGACCATTCACTTTTTTAATTCTTGATCTATATTATAAAATATAGACTTAGGGATTGGTATATTTAAACTATTAACCATGTATATGGTAATCCAATGAAATTAATTGGAAAACATATGAATTACAATTATCTCATTGTATTATGATTTCATATAATTCAATCTATGTTATCCATGATTTACTTTCTATCATATATTTTTATGTCCATTTTTCCTTTATTCCCTTAATACTGGTTATTAATTGATTTATGAGTATACAAAATCATATCATTTAGAAGTGTCAAGCTAGGTGCGCATTAGGGCCCATTATCATTAACCAGGTTACTGTAAGTCTTTCCAAGAGCACCTTTTCATAATTGTTAATCCTGGGTATATATGTGCAGGAAGAACATCCACTTGTTATATCTAAATAGGGATATATTTTCATGACAAACCACTTACTATACACTTACCAAAATTTAAGTATGATTTATAATACATAGTATTATCCTTAGGTAATTATCTAGTTTTTTAAAATCTTATGGATTCATTAGAGATTTCTAATCGTAATACCAGAAATAACTAAACCTATACACTACTGAAAACTATAACAGTCCCACAGTTTATTTAAAATCTATCCATGATTTATTACATATAATTAAACATAATACAACTGATAAGATAAAGAGGTGTATTGCCTTTCAGAATTATGTAAATTGCATAACAACATATAAAATTTGATACAACAATATTATTTAAAATTTCATTGACAAGATCATAATAATCCATCGAACATAAAACTACAAGGGAGATCCTGGTAAACTACATAAAAATGGGGTGAGATATAATTACCCATTTAGTAATAAACAAAAAATAACATGAGGAATACATTACTTGTTAGACAATTGGATTATCAATGAATCATAAAATGACAATGAATAATAAGTCATGATGTAACATGATAATTTTTACCTTCTAAATGTTGAAACAAAGGAAAAAACTACATCATAAATAGATCAATGATAAATCCACCAAGACCCCATGTTAGAAAATGTACTATAAAGGAATCAAGTAAACCCCCTATCCCAATGTGGTTTATCATGATACTAATAAATTCCCAATGCATTGGAATTCTATTAGGGTGCACCCTTAAAAATCATTTCATTCTCATGCATAAGTGTGCCACATAGATCATATAACATGGAATCATTCAATATCATACTTTATTCCATGATCATGGAATGTAGAATACATACATGTAAGACCCCCAAATCAATAAATATATGTGTGTATAGGTGAATACCCTTGTAAGATAAATGGGTGTGGTATTTAGTACACAATTATATAGTCATAGAAAATCACGGTACAATTTTTACTGCATAATTGCTTCGTATAGATTTTCATAAGTATGATTGATTAGAGATAAATAATTCAATAATAATTTATACCTAAAATGAAATTTAATATAGATATTTAAGAACACATCCAATCATATTAAAAATGAATATTAACAAACATAACATAAATGAAATGATTGATCAAAGAGGACAGAGGAAGAATCTTGACCGAATATTTCCATAGTAAGGGGTGTACATAACTGTTCATAAGAAGGATAAATGAGAGTAAAGGGGGACCCAATAATTTGACCATTAAATGGATATTAAGGGGAATAAGTATGAATCTATCCCATTTAATGAATATTGAAATCAAAATGGAATATCATAAATGAAGTGCTTGATAAAAAGAATAGACAATGAATCCCTTACATTGTGTGTAATTCAAATGGATTTGGAGAGGATTATTAATTGATTAGGGGATCCGTGGGAAGATTCTATGAAGTATAGGTAAGTCTTTGGTCCTTCTCAAATGAGTCTTAGGGAAGAGAAATGGAAGCTTGGTCAGGTAATATATGAAATGAGGGGGATTTCATTATTATTTTGGTTTTTGACACAACATAATAAAATATTGAAAACCACCTACCATCCCATGGTTTTTCCACATGTTTCATGGATATGTGGAGTGGTATACATAACTTTTTATGTCCAAGGGATAATGATAATAATATATTTCCATTTTATATGTGTCGGAAAGTCACACATTAAAATAATTGATTTTAAATCTTAAAATATATTATATGTCTTAAAGGATTCAGTAAGGCTTTATATTATAGATAAAATAATCCTAAAATCACATTATTTTGACAGAAATGTTTTTATTTTTTTGAGGATAACTTTTATAGATTTATTACTTCACTATTGGTCCAATATGATGTTATAAAACTCACAGATATTAATACGGTTCTTAATTTTTACCCACAAATTCATCTGAATCGGAATATTATGAAACAAATTGTAAAATAATGACATAAATATTCCAAAAAAATGTTCTATTTTTCAAATTAATTATCTAAATTTTTAATATTCACTATTAAATTACAAACCAACATTTATTGGAAATTGATGGGTTATTTGAAAATAAGAGTTTTCAAACAAAAATAAAAATTAATTTTGTCTTCATAAAATTTATGTTATAATTGCGGTTTAATAAATTTTATTTAATATTAGTATCTCATAAAACTTTTTATTTATAAAATTTATTAATTCAATAAAATATATATCTTAATTATACAAAACTACTATTTTTCCTTTAAAAATCATTTCCTAAGTTACAATAATAATTTGACAATATATCCAATATTTTATTCAAAAATAATTTAAATATTCCTATTTCAATAGTCTTGATAAATATCTATTTATTATATTAGTATATTCCATAAGAGTGAGGTTGGTAGTAGTGGGTTGTTTATGGGGTCATTCGGTGAACATGGTTTGAGCCATGATCTAAATGAAAATGATCATCTTTCATAATCTGTTTCGGTCAATATTAAGTTGTTGGATCTCATCATGGGATTGGTCTTGTGAAAAGACCATAAATTATACCTCCCTTAGTATCTCCAATAATTGGGATTAAGAAGGTACTGTCCAACTAATTGAGGTTATCATTTCCTTTATCTAGGATAAATGGATTCATTAAAACCCTATATGTATACTAGACATTTGATCATGATCAACGACTATATTATCAATGGAAAAGCTACAAGATAGACCTTTAGATCATATTGGAAATAATAAAAAATAATTTCTTTTGATTCTATATCCATAATTCATTTATTTTAATCAAAAGAAGATATTTTATTCATAATAGTTTAGGTCGTTTCAATAAAGAATATATTTTTTTTTTCTAATGGACGAGTTGAGATGGATCATGGATGAGGGAACCATGTTTGATGTTGGGAAAATCATGGATGTTGTCATTTTGTCTTTATTATGGTTTTCTATTTGAAATAAAACATGTATATAATGACATATCTATAACTTTTTTTTGAGAATTATTATCCTATTTTGGGGTTATCATGTGATGTAGGTATTAACTATTATTGTATTACTCTAGTTATTGTTTTTAGAATTTCTCAATAATTTAATAATTTCTACTATTATCTACTATTATCTAGTTATATATCTTCCCTATGTTTTATATATAATTTACTATCATTTATAGATATAATCCTATTGTTTATGGTTAGGCGGTCCAGATGTCACATAACAAATCGACATAGGGAACCGATATGTGGGACCCGTGTCAGGATTTTATAATGTGGTATCAAAGGGATTCATTTCATTGGAATTATATTGTAGTGCTATTTTGGAATGATAGAATAGAGACTAGGATGATTTAGGCCTTGGTCAAGAGGTCCTGCAATAGATTAGTTATCCCATGTATTGGAATAAAACAAAATATACAGGGATGGATTGTTGTTATTAATGTTACATATTATACAGAGATGTTACTTCAACTTGGATGATGTATATGTTGGGTGTTGTTATTTTTTCCATGATATTATTAATGTCCTTATATATAATGGGAGTTAATAATTCAATCATCATTCTAGGAAATAAGGATTTTATGTGACATTTATTATTTTAGGCATAAAAAAAACAATTTTTTTCAACGTTCAATATATAATTTTTTTTTATTAATTGAATAATTCTAGATAATAATTTTAATAATATATAATTGAATATTTTAAATTATAATAGATGTGATAAATTTAAGTGGATAATGGTTTTCTATTGTAAAACCATGAAATAGGGGAATGTTTACCCAATTTTAACCATGACCTAGGAGAGCGACAATTGAGGGTTATGTTAGTGCCTCATTTTTTATTTTTAGGGGGGTAAGGAGAATTTTTTATGGATTAATATGAAAATATATTATTAAATGTGTTAATAATGACACGGGTTTCCTATGAAGATTGATTATAATTGTATAAATATGCCTCAGTGATAATTCTTGCGGATAAGATGATGGGAGACTATTGCTGGAAATAAGCATCGAGCGGTAGAACCTTAGGCTCCCATAAAAAAAATAATGAAGAATCCAGAGAGTAGTTATGAGATAAAATTGATCACATCATGTATATTATGGAGTGATATCCTGGGGGATTGTGAAAATATGTTTTATTGACCTGATAATTTTAGTTACAATTCCCTATGACCTTTACCAGAGAGGGTGGACCTATGAAATCAATGTTCAATATTGATTCCATCCAAACAATCCTTGACCACATGTAATCTTCTTCTGAGAAGGGAGTAATGTTAGTTGATTATATGTTACATGGTAATGTGAAATATTGGTGATACAATAAAACTTGATGGGAAACAAGAGAATATGGCATGGAAATAATTGGAAGATATGTTGCTGGGTCCCTATTACCTTGATATTCTTAGGTAAGAGAGGGGATTTGAGATTATGCATTTCATAGAGGGGAGTTTGTAACAGCATGATGTTTTTATGAAATAACCCCATTAAATAATTTTTATTCTTATGTATATTGTTTTTCATGAAATTGTGAGTTTAAAAATACCATGATATTCTCTTCTTATAAAATTATCGTTATACCTAGATGTTAGGTTACCTGGAATACTTATACCTGACTTATGAAAATGCATTATGAATCCATTGGCCATCAATTATTTATGAAATATAAAAATTAATTATATATTTGTATTTTTGAGTGAATGGATTTAGGTAATGATGTAAATTAGATATATTTTTGTTATATACTTAATATAATATTATTTATATTCATCAAATAGATATTATAGTCATATGGTATGAATAAAACCATATTTGATGCATAAAAACCAATTTTTTAAAAGGTTAATTTTACACCATTAAATGGATAACCAATATTAAATTAAGATTTTTATACATTAATAATTATTATTTTAAAAAATAATCATGTTATTTTGAAGATGGATATAAAAATTTTCTTTCAAAAAATTTCTGATATTTTTATGATAACTTTTATATTTTGATTAATAGTAAAAATACCCTAATTTATAATTAAAAACAACATTTTTCATTAATATAATTTATACGGTTAAATTATAATATTTAATGGTTTTAATGTATAAATAGATTATTTTTTATTATTCAATATAATTTATTTCATTAGCAAAAATTTTAGATTGAATTCATTTATAAAACCATTTCAATCTTCTGCAATGTTTTTACCTTTAAAACTCAATTTATTATTACAACAATGCGGTTAATTTTATATTAATTAATGCAACATATGTTTTTTTATTTTTTAAAATTTGATTCCATATATGTAATCTTTCAATACAACTTATTTTAACATGCTACTTTTTTTGGCACAATGAATAGTAACTTTGGTTATTATATTTATTACCATAATTAAAGGTAAATCTAGTATTTAAGGGTAAAAATAATTTTATAAAATTACCATTAATCCTATTTAGATCTTATTGTTTGACTAAATGAGACCCTTATCATATATTGTTTAAAATGAATTACTTTATGTCCACTTACCTATAAATACGACATGATATTAATAAAAACTATGAAATGTGACAAAATTCCACAATCTCATTTTATATAAATATATTAATTTTTATATACGGATAACTAGAATAAAATATCACTATAGATATTATCTGAAAATCTAAAAAATTTACCTACATAATATAAATTTATTTATATTTTTTTTGAGAATAAATAATTACCATTAATGATTACACAATGGTGATGTAAAATTTATTTTATTAATAGATATATCAAATAAATGGTTTTAGAAATATTAAAATAAATATCACATGAACAAATTAATGTGTTCCACGAATTATCTAGTTTCCTATGACCTGTTAGGAGTGTATTAAATATATTTTTTTAATTTATCTCTTTTGTGAATTTTTTTATAGCCAAATAAGTGAATAGTGTTAAAATTACCATTGTTGATATTTTATGAAAAGAACATTTAATTAAGTTATTTAAAAAACATAACTATATTATAAAATTACAATTTGATAATTATAAGATCTAAAATATTATAAAATATAATTTTTAGTCAATTAAAAAAAATTAAGTAAATATTTATTACCATTAGATATTTAAAATTTCATTACCACAATTAAACATAAATAGAATGAGTAAGTGTCAATTAAAATGATATGGTTTAAATTCACAAGATAATTTGTCCAAAATTTGTTGGTTGATTGTATTACAACACTATATCTTCTAATCTCAGAAAATAATACATTTAGAATGTTTTTGGGAAGGTATTGATTTTATTATAATTTATTATTTATGGAGTTACCAAAAGTGTCCCTCGCATAAAATATAAAAGAGAACCACTGATATCACCTCCTCACATCTTTTTTATCATTAAAGATCCTCCTTACTTAACGCATTTTCCTTCTAAACATACCTTTGTTAATTCTAGAGTTTATGGAAATCTTCAAATAGCAATAATAGTTCTCTAAGGGGAGATTTAGAATAGGCATATCGAAGAATAGGTAATATCATTTACAGATTCTTTCAATCATTTTTCTTCTTAAACATCTTCTTCATTAGTTGTTTCATTATTAAGTATTAAAAAAATTATAACTCATATAATTATATGTTATTATAAATATTAAACAACCATAGTCCACCTTATACCCATTATATGAAAAATAAAATCACCACGCATGTCTACATACGGCTTACCGTCTCCAAGTTGTGGTGTAATCTGTTTTTCACAACCACATTACATGGATGGGTATAATGATAGAAATAATAACTATATATGATTATTATGTCATTATACTGATTCTAAAATAGTATAAACCATCCACTTCAAAAAAATTCAACAATTTGGGGAACGATATCATCGCTCGTGTGTACGTACATCCTATCATATCCACAATGTGATGTGATTCATTAAACATTATCTTCATTAAAACATGATTATATAAATGAATTTAATGAATAAATATGATATATATTATACTATTATCAATATTTAAATGATATAACTACAACCTAAAAATAGGAATAACAACTTATTCGAAAAAAACATGCATAAGAACATAAAACTGTTACTACCTGAATAATGGGTAACAATGAAATGTTACTAACAAACAGATGAAAATATGATCACAAATGTTATCGTAAAAATGATAATGGCTATGGAATAATTCAGTAACTTTATTTAAATCATTATATATGAGTATTAGATACATATAAAGCATATCAGACCTAAGGTAAGGGATATATTTTCAAAGATTATTTTTTCGGAAAATATTTATTCATAAATATTAACTGGTGTATAATTATCATACACAACAATGTTTCCTAAATATGTATTACAAAATATTTTTTATATCCTTATGTAATTTTTTAATTTAAACTTTACCCAATGGTGATTTTTTTTCTAAATGTTATTAATGGAATATTTTTTCATTTTCTATATGAGATACTTTTTGAATTTTCTGGAAAAAGAATAAGAATAATATTTTTACTTGTATAGCATTAAATGAATTTTACGCTTTCACAAAACCTTATATCCTCGAAACATCCCCTACATAACAATGTTATTTTCCAAAAAAATATTTTATTATGTTAAAGATTGAATATTATGTAAGAAATCCATTTGTTTTATATCAATTACGGTGGAATTATGTTTATTAAAACCATTTTATTTCATGGGTTATGCTATGGTGAATGTTTTTTATTGTTTTAGTAGTGAACACAATAATGGTTTCATTATAAGATGGTTGGGACCTATATCTATATCCTATTCGTTGGGTAAATATTTAAAAATCATCATATAGACATGACTGGAATAGAATATAATTTCACTTCTGTCATACAGGGCTAGAACGAGGAGTAAACTCAAGTTAGTAATAGAAATTGTCTGCTATGATAATCTTGGCAATGAGACGTGACTAACATGAAATAATTTTAATGACTATGTGTGTTTAACAGTAAATTTCATATCATATGTTATTACAATGGGATTATATTTCACTTTTATGATTTACCCATGACATGATATTATGATCTTTTATATACAGGATAAAATTTTCAAATGTTTTGTTCTTCTTATTACGATATGATGGAATTTTTTCTATTTTACCCTTGCTAAGAATTTGATAACACACTTTTTTATGTTTAATTTTTCACAGGTCATGAAGATGTTTATTATGTATGATATGTCAAAATGGAGTGTAGTAATGAAGAAATAAGAGGGAAATAGTATGGATGTTTTAGGAAATAGTTTTTTCTATTTCCCATATCTAAAGACACCAATCCAATATAGTCTTTTGTGGTTTTGTTATGCTACATAATAAATTTTCATCAATCTTGAAGTAATATCTATATATATTGTATGCATCATTTTAGTTGGTATCAGAGAAAAGGTGTAGTTAATCTTTGGAAACAAGGATGAGAGAACCTTAGTAAGAACCCTAAGGATAAGTCTAAGTATAGTTTACATTCCTATCCAATTATTTTAGAGATTTTCCTGAATAACCTACTATAAAACTTAATGATTCCTAAATATAAATTTTATTCTGGATTATGTGGTTTTCTTTTTATTATTAGTGTTTCTCACAATATTATTCATGGTTTTATTTGATGGATAGAACCTGAAAGAACAGCATTAAAGGTAAATTTGATGGGAAATGCAATGAATTTCCCCCTGAGCAACAGAATGTTATAGGAGATGGAATGAAAAATCTTGATTCCATGATCACATAAAATTATCAAGATATGTATAATGAAAGTATTCCAAAAAAAGCAATTAACGGAGCAAAATTCAGTTGAGTCCTTTATGAGACACTAAACACCTTAATTTAGCATTTCTTCTGATTCAATAGTGTCAGAACAATGGATTATTTCCACTAAAATATATTTCTAGTTCTAAAATGTTTTGAATATAATAAATTCATCTTATCAATCTATCATTTTGAAGTAGAGGATAATAAATGGTGGAAAATTATCATGAACACAAAGAAATGAGATGAAATTTAGCCTATGGAATGGGATGAGTTCAAGATCTTATATTTCAATAAGTAATTTACTTGTATTCTTATAACAATGATTGAGAAAGAGTTACTTGAACTTATGAATAAGGAAGAAGAATCCATTGGTACCTATGAATCACATTTTATAAGACATGTAATGTACGCTTCTATAATTATTTTCCAAAATTAGAGTAAAATTAATCGATACTTTAGTGGCTTAATCCATGTCTACGTAGGTCATTATCCATAAGGGACTTCAGTAGCTATGAGTAAATTGTTCAATGTGCTCTCAAGTTTGAGATATATATTAGAGTAATCCATAAGTCAAATTGGTTTGATAAGAAGAGAATACTAGAATTCTATGAAAATTTGAAAGACCACCCTGAAATGAATATGAGTTTTCCCTTATGCTCAAGGTGTTGAGGGAATCATGGTGTTAATTTTCTTATAGGGTCTAGAAAATTTTTTATGTTTCAAAAAGAAGGCTATAGGGTGTTGAATTCCAAAGTGATGGGAAAAATATGTCTAATGGTGTGAACAAAGGAAAGTCCACAATGAATTTACCTCCTACACTTCAATGTTACAAGTGAACGGAAATGGGTAATTATTCAAATTGATTCCCTATTCTATGGGATTTTGATGATGATAAATGTAAACATTCTCAAAAGGACAAAGATAAAGGAAAGTCACTTGCAATTACTATCAGCGACAAGGAGTACGATAATAAAGTGGTTAAAGTTACAATTATCATCCACTCTATAGAAGAAAATGTTTAATTAAATTCTAGATCCACCCACTTTTTTATTAATGATGAAATTCTTAGTGTATCTTCATATTACAACAATAATTAGTTAATCAGATAGTTGTGACAACTCCTAAAGGAACAATAGTCTCATCACCTTTTTATATTTCTTCTCAAGTTGATGTTTTTCCGAAAGTTCATTCAGCAAATATTTTGATCCTTCCTATTGTGCAATTTAATGTGATTAATGGCATGGGTTGTATTTATCTCTATAGGGATGATATCAATTTCCAAGGTAATGAACTCTAATTTCATATTCCAAATCAATCTATGATAATATATTAATGCATGGATGAATTTAACACACTGGAATAAATTTATTTGATCTAATGGGTCTTGGTTCCCATAAATGAAGGTTATTTATCTCAAATGGTTGGGGAGAAACTCACAATTAAGAATATTCACATTGTATGGGTGTGTGATGAAATCATTCAAAATGAATTTCCAGTACTTCCACCAAACCGTTTAGTTGATTTTTTAAAAGAACACATATAGGGTGATATAACTATTTTGAGGGAACCTTATAGAATTTCCCCAATTGAGTTGTATGAATTAATGAAGCAACTCCAATAGAATCTTGATAGGGGATTGATATTCCCTAGTGTGTTACATTTGGTAGCATCAATTCTTCTTATTAAGAATAAATATGGAACAATGAGAATATGTATTTATTATCAAGAACATGACCAGATAAATATAAAGAACAAGTATCATCTTCCCCACATTGATGACTTATTTAACTAACTACGCAGAGATCAATACTTTTTCAAGATTATTCATTTTTTAGGATATCATTAATTAATGGTAAAAATGAGGATATAACAATGAAGAAATTTCGTACATGGTATGGAAACTTTGTATTTATAGTGATGATTTTTAGTCTTACTAATTCAACTTATATCATCATGGATCTAATGAATAGAGTCTTTAAATACTATCTGGATTATTTTGTGGTAGTCTTTATAGATGATATTCTTCTATATTCAAAGATAAATGAGTACCATGAAGATCACTTAATAATTGTATTGAAGTCCCTGGGAAAGGAGAATATTTATTCCAAATTTACGAAGTGGGAATTTTTTTCTCAATAAATTTTCATTTATGGGTAACATAATATCAAGAGAGGGGATATTTGTGGATCCCAAAAACAAATAGGTTATTTGAAGATGGTCAAGACCAACAATGGTAACTTTTATCCAATGTTTATTTGGTTTGGCTAGATATTATCAGCTTTTTGTAAAATATTTTTTCACAGTTATCTAATCCACTCACCAAGTTGACTTGTAAAAGAGTGAAGTTCTTTTGGATGGAGGAATATGAAGAGATTTGAAAGGAGTTAAAATGAAGGATAGTCGGTGGAACTATGGTCACACTTCCTTAGAGTGTAGAAAGGATTGTGATCTATAGTGATGAATCCATGAAGGGGATGGGATGTGTGACCATGAAAAATGATATGGTGACAGATTATGCCTCATGGAAGTTGAAAATTCATGGGAAATTAACCAACTCATGATATGGAGTTAGATGCGTTAATCATTCCATTGCTGATATAGAGGCATTATCTTTATATTGAAATGTGTGATATTTATTTCGATCATTAAATATAAAGTATATCTTCATAATAAGATGATGAATATGCACAAAATAAGATAGTGAGAGTTGATAAAAGATTATGAATGCTCAATACATTATCATCTTGAGAAAGAGAATAAGGTTGTAGATGTTTTGAATCAAAAAGACCATGTTATCTTATCCATGATGAGAATCATGAAAGATCCAATATTTATAGATTTTGAAGTCTGGGTCTTGAAATTTTAATGGAAGTGTAAAATACTATTTTTCTCAAATGAATGTTCATCCATCTATAAAAGTGAATATTAAAGAGGTAGAAAAGGAAGATGTAGAGTTTCCAAAGAAGGTGAGAAATGTTCTTGAATTCAACCATGACTGTTATGAAATAATAGGGGTTCAGAAACAGAGGATTTATTCCTCCCATACCATAATTAAATAAGGAGCTATTGGATGAGGCTCATAGTTCATAATTCATAATTTACCCTTGAATCGCAATGATGTACAGGGACCTGAAAGATTACTTCTAGTGGGATGGAATGAAAAGAGATGTCACTGAATATGTTTCTGGTTTCTTGGTTTGTTAGAGAGGTAAGGATGAGAGACATATGTCTAAGGGGATGTTACAAACAATACCCATACAAGTATAGAAATAGGAAATCATCACTACAGAATTTTTCATCAGACTTCTGAAAATATCTAAAGGAAATAATGTTGTATCAGTTATTGTTTATTTACTTACAATGTCAGTACATTTCATTACTATTAGAGAGTATTTCTCTCATGATAATATTTCCAAGATATATTTAATAGAATTGGTAAGATTTCACTGAGTACCACATTCCGGTATATCGAATCAGGATCCGAGGATTACCTCAATGTTCAGGATAAGTCTTTAGTATGGTCTGGATATATATTTATTTGTCTATACTGCTTATTATCCTAAGATAGAATATTAGTTTAAGAGGAAAATTCAGACTATGGAAGACATATTGAGTGCTTTCTCTATGGATTTCAAAGGTGTTTGGGATATAGACATACCATTTTTGGAATTTTATTAAAATAATAGATTTCCTTATTGTATTCAGATGGCTCATTAGGAATCCCTCAATGTAAATAAATGAAAAAATTCAAATTTCTTGGATGAATTTGGGGAAATAAATCTATTAGGACCTAATCATGTGCATAAAATTGAAGAAAAAGATAGATATATTCAACAACGCATAATAGAAGCACACAATCGACAAATAAGTTAAAAAGACAATTGAAGAGAAGAACTAGAGTTTGAAGTGGGAGATATTTTGTTCTTATGAATATTTCCCTAGAATAGAGTAATGAGGTTTTGAATGAAGGCAAAGTTGAGACCTTGGTATATCAATTTTTTTGAAATTTTTGATCTTGTTGGGAATAGAGCTTATTTATTGGAACTTCCACCAAATCCATCTAATGTACATGATGTGTTCCATGTATCTCTCCTAAGAAGTCTATACTCGATCCTTTATAAGTAATAAGCTTAGAAGTCATACAACTAGTGAAAAATATTTCTTATGAAGAACAACTGATAGAGTAGTTGGGGTTTGGCTTAGTGGTAAGCACCCTGTAATCCTACATAAAAAATGGGGGTTCAAAACCCTTTGGGCACAGGGTACTGTAGAAGTACTGTAAAGCATTGTAGTAGTGGCGGTACTGTAGTGGTAACGAGCACTATAGCGGCGATGGGCACTATAGAAGTGGCAGATCACTATATTGGAGACATGGTTCTGTAGTAGCGATGGATACTATGCAGTAATGTAGCAGGCAGAGTACGGTAGCAGTACTATTCATAAAATGGTCCTTGGGCCAAAAATTTGGTCCTGTGGACCATGTAATGGGATAAATTCCCACTGGGCCTTCGGGATATGTAATGGGTCTCCATCTACCAGGTTAAAAGAGGTCTAAAAAATAACTGATAGAGAATCCCGATCGTAGAGAAAATGTTCTAAGAAACAAGACCACTCACTTGGTTAATGTTTTATGTTTTAATCACCAATTTGAATAACATAAATTGGAATTTTAGGATATGATGATGGAGAGTTATCCTCATCTTTTGGTTTCTAAGTGATTAACTTCGAGGGAAAATTACAGTTTTAGGGGTGTAGAATGTAACACCTAGATGTTTTTGTTAAATATTTTCTTTAAATAATATTTATTATTCAATAGATTTATTTCAATAGAATCATGAATTTAAATGAATTGTGTGATGCCCTTATTATAAAATTTTAATTATAACATAGCTATTAGGTTAATGAAAATAATTATTTTTATCTTATGAAAATTCATTACGAAATCTTTACCTATCAATTGTTTATAAAAAATACAAATAAATTAGGTATTTATATTTTTGAGTAAGTTACTTTTGGTAATGAAATTAATGGATACATTTGTGTTATATACCAAGTAAATTATTTTGGATATTTCTGTAGTTGATATTTTATTCATATGGTATGAGTAAAACCATATTTGATGTATAAAAACCAATTTTTTAAAAAGGTTAATTTTACACATTTGAATGGAGAACCCATTTTATATTATTATTTTAACACATTAAGAATATTTATATGAAAGCATTAAAATTTTAATTCGAAGTAGGATTTGAAAATATACATTTGATAAATTTTTGATATTTTTCTCATTACTTTCATTTTTGATGAATAGTAAAATAATATGAAATTTCAATAAAAAACAATTATCTTCATCGGGATAATTTATACTATTAAATTATAATATTCAATGGAATTAAATTATAAATTCAATATATTTTTATCATTAAATATAATTTAGTTCATTTTCATTAATTTTACATTGAATTTATAAGTAAAAATATATCAATCTTTTCTAATGTTTTAACTTTTAAATTGCATTTTATCATTTTAACAGTGAGATTAATTTTAAATTAATAAATAAAAATTATACATTTTGAATTTTGAAAAATATATTCCAAATTTTTAATCAGTAGGTCAAAATAATGTTAATAGGATACTTTTATTTTTGGGGATTTTGAATAGTAACTTTAGTAATTATTTTTATTACCATGGTTAAAGGTAAATCACATAATTAAGGGTAAAAATAATATTATATAATTATTTTAACTCCAGTAAAATTTCCATTAGAAGACCAAATTCGACCCTTATCTTCCATTTTTCGAAATTGAATCACTTTATGGAGACTTACCTATTAATATGAAATGAATGTAATAAAATCTAATGATTGTGACAAAATATCAAAATCTCATTTTATAAAAGTATATTAATTTCCATATATAGATATCTAGAAGCTGATATACACTATTGATAGTATCTATAAATCAAAAATAATTACCTATATCATAAGAATTTATTCATAAAATTTAGTGATTAAATAGTTTCCATCAATGATAACACAATAGTGATGTCAAAATTATTATTATTATTATTAGAAATATAAAATAAATGGTTATAAAAATTTTAAAATAAAAATCAATTGAACTAAATAATTTTAACTATGAATTCTCTAGGTGACTATGACATCATATCAGAGTATCAAATGTTTTTATTTGTAATTTATCTCTTGTGTGATTATTTTTTTTGTTTAATAAATAAATACATTCAAAATTCACACTATTAATATTTTTTGAAAATAACATTTTATTAAATTTTTAAAAAATTATTAAATATTTAAAAATTACATCATAATAATTATAATATAAAATTTATACATTTATGTCCAATTAAAACCATATAATGAAATATTTATAACCATTACATATTTACAATATTAATACCATAATTAAAATATAATATAATAACTAATTGTCCATCAAAAAGTTATAGTTTAAATTGACAAAATTACTTGTCAAAAATTTATTGGCTGATGGTATTAAAATCATATCTTATATCAAATTCTATATTGGGACATTTTTTAGAAATTTTTGTGGGGTTTGATTTTATTATAAATTATTATTTACAGAGTTTCCAAAAGTTCCCCTCACCTCAACTATAAAAGGTAACCTTCTCCCTCACCAGTTTGTTTAATTTTGAGCCTTCATGCTCGGTCAACCCTGACTCTATTCCCTTATCAACTTCCCTATTTTTGTTCTTCTATTTCTTCTTGTATCCAAAGACTAATTATAGTTCTCTACGGTGACGTTTAGAGGAGGCACATCGAAGAAGAGGTAATATCATTTACCGATTCGTTCAAAATTCATTCTTCTTCTACTTAATCTTCATTAGTTGTTTCTTGATTAAGTAATAACATATGTATCACTCATATAATTATGTGTTATTATAAATATGAATAAAACAAAAACCACCTTTTACCCATCCTATGAAAAATATAATCACCACGCGTGTGTACGTACGACTTACCACCTCCACATTGTGGTGTAATATGTTATTCACCCCCACCTTACATGGATGGGAATAATGATGTAAATAATAACAATATTTTATTATTATTAAATTATAAAGATTCATAAATATTATACACCACCCACTTCAATTCTATTCAACAATTTTTGGAATGATATCATTGTTCGTGTGTACATACGACCTACCGTCCCCACTGTGCGATGTGATTCATTCATCATAATCCTCATTAAACATTATTATATGAATAAATTGATTGAATAAATATTATTTATATTATACTAATATCATTTTTTAAGTTATATAATTATAACCTAAAAAATATGAATAAGAACTTATCTGAAAATACATGCATAAGAACGTAATGCAGTTATTTCTCGAATAACAAGTAATAATGAAATGTTACTAACAAACAAATGAATATATGAACATAAATGTTATCAAATAGTATTTAGTATTCTGGAATAAATATTTAACATTATTTAAATCATTATACCTAAGGATAAAATACATACGAAGCATATCAAACATAAGGCAACGGATAAATTTGAAAATCACATTTTTATCCGAGATTGATTATTCATATGTTTTTACTATAGTATGGTTATCATCCACATTCATGTTTCCTAAATTTTTATTTCAAAATATTCATTAATTCCTTCTTTAATTTTTTAAAACTCATATTTCCCAATTGGTGATTTGTTTTAATAAATTTTATTAATGAGAACTTTTGTTATTTTAGGTACAAGAAACTATTTAACTTTTCTAAAAATTGTATTAGAAGAATTATTTTTAACTTGTACGACATGGGAATATTTTTACACTATCACAATAAATTTTTCCCTTTAAGCTTCCCCTACATCCTTAAAAGGTTATTTTCACATTAAATTCCTTCTACAAAAAATGTGTTTTACTTTAAGGATGTAAATATTTTTTGAACAAAAAAAGATATTTTCCTCGGGAATTAATTTCAAGTGTTATTCAAAAATAATTTTCCATCTAAGATGACTCTCTTTAAATAGGATTATATTTTTATCACAGTAATTACTACGATTTAATAGTGTATATGATGGAATATTATTTATAAAGACCATTTTTATATGAATTATGATGGTATGATGTTTAAGAAGGCCATTTTATATCATGGGTTTTTCTATGATGAATGTTTTTATGTTTTTGTGGCACACATAGTAATAGTTTCATAATGATATGGGTGGGACCTATATCTCTATCCAATTCATTGGGTAACTATTTCTATCTCTTGAGATATACATGAATAGAATGTCAAGTAAATCTAGTTAATAATATAGGGCTGGAATGAGGAGTGAAATCGGTTCAGTAATGGATTTTGTCCACAATGATGATTTCAATAATAAAATTTGACTAACATGGAATAATATTCTATGCTTATTTGTGTATGGCACAAAATTTAATGTCGTTTGTTATAACTATTTGGATTCCATTGCACTTTTTTGATATATCCCAGGACATGTTATTATGATCATTTATATTTAGGATAATATTTTCAAAATTTATGTTCTTGTGATTATGATATGATGGGAATTTTTATTGTTTACCCTTATTGAGTATTTTAGCTCATCCATTTTTTACTTTTTTTTCGAAGTCGTTAATAAGGGTATTAAGTATGATATCTCAAAAGGGAGTCTCGTTATAATGAAATAAGCTGGATACAATGTGGATATTTTATGAACCAATTGTTTATGATTCCTAGTTTATAAAGACACTAAACATATATAGTCCTAGCATGTTTTTTAATGTTAGGTAATAAATTATCATCAATGTTAAAGTAATATCTATATGTAATTTATTGGCTATTATAGTTGGTATCATACCAATTGTATAGTTATCCTTTGGAAATTATTTTGAGGGAAACTTATTAAGAACCATAATGATATGTCTAAGTCTAGGTTAGAAACATATCCTAGTGTTTTAGAGACGTTCATGAATTACTAAGGATATAACCTAAAGTGTCCTAAATTGATATTTTATTTTTGATTACGTGGTTTACCTATTATGATTAATATTTCTCACACTTGTTATTTTGGTTTTAGTCAATGGACGGAACCTGAAGGAACCACGTTAATGATAAATTCAATGGATAACGTAATGATTGTCCCCATGAGAAACCAAATGTTATGGGATATGGAATGAAAAATATTGTAGATATTCCCACAAAACATTCCCTAGCTATGAATCATGTTAGAGTTCCAAACAAACAATGTTGGAAGCAACATTCTATTGAGTCCTTCATGAGATAGTTTCCTCCATCATTCAGCGTGCTGTCTGATCAATTAGTGTCTTAATAATGGATCAATACCACTGAAATTATACTTTTAGTTCTATAATGTTATGAACAAGATAAATTTATCTTAGCATTATATTGTTTGGAAGGAGAATCTGATAAATGGTAGAAATTTATGAAGAATAAGAAGTAGAGTAATGATATTGAGTCTAGGGAATTTAATGAGTTCAAGAACCTATTTTTCAATAAAAAATTTCCTCATATTCTTTGAACAACTATGGAGAAGGCATTCCTTGAACTGAAGCAAAAAAGGATGATAAATCTGCTGGTACCTATGAAGAATGATTTAAAAGACATTCAGGGTACACATTTGGAATTATTATCCATCTTGAGAGTAAAATTGGTGGATTTTTTAGTTGAATAAAAAATATCCTAAGGAAATTATGCCTAAGGGGATTCAATAGCTATGATGAAATATTTTGATGTTCTCTCATGGTTGAGATGGAGACTGGAGTAACCCATCCGTCATATGGGTATGATAAGAAGATAAAAATATAAGTCTATGGAATATATAAAGACCACAATAAAAATAAGATTATCTTTCCCTTATGCTCAATGTGTGGAAAGCCACATGGAGTTAATTTTCTTAAAGGTACTAGTAAATGTTTTAAGTGTGTAAAAGAAGGTCATAGAGTAGTTGAATGCTGAAGTGATGGGAAAAATATGTCTAATGCTGTGAACAATGAAAAGGATACACAGAATGCACACCCTATAATTAAATGTTACAAGTTATTGGAAATGGTAATTATTCCAATAAATTACCTAATTTAAGGGTTATTAATGATCGACATCAAAAAACTCTTAAGGCCAAAGAAAAGTGACTATCACTTGGAATCACTATCAGCGACATGGGGTACGATAATGAAGGGGTTAATGGTACACATACCATACTCTCTATATTATAAATTTTTTTATTTGATTCTATATCCACAAACTCTTTTATTTCTAAAATATTTTCCTAGGGTATCGCCATATTACCTCAACAATTAGATGTTGTGTTAGTTTTGAAATTTCTTAATAGCACAACAGTCACATAAAAAGGTTATAATTCATCTCTAGTTTATGATTTTAAAAAATTTCTTCCTTAATATCATTTGATCCTTCCTATAGTGGAATTTTATGTGATTATAGTCCTGGAATGTATTTCATTATATGGATCTCATATCAACTTCCATGGTAGGGAAGTCATGTTTTATATTCCAAATCAATCTATGATCATCTATTGACGCAAGGATGGATATAATATTCCAGTAGAAATTTCATCCATCATAGGGTTCTTGATTCCAAAAAATGAAGGTTATCTATCTTAAATAGTTGGGGAGAAACTCACGATTAAGAATACACCCATTTTACTAGAGTTTGATGATATCATTCCAAAGGAATTTCTAGGTCTTCCACCATATCGTGGAGATGATTTTTCAATAGAACTCATACTAGGTGATATGACTATTTCATAGACACCTTATAGAATGGACTTAGTTGAGTTGCATAAATTGAAGGCGAAACTCTAATAGTATCTTGATAAGGGATTCATATTCCCTAGTGCATCACCTTGGGGAGCATTTGTTCTATTTGATAATAAGAAATATATATCAATGATACTTGAAATTGATTATCGAGAACACAACAATATCACTATCAAGACAAAATATCATCTTCCCTATATTGATGTCTTATTTGACCAAATACATAGAGATCAATACTTTTCCAAGATAGATATTCATTCAGGATATCATAAATCAAGGTTCAAATGGAGGATATAACAAAGATGGAATTCCTTAAAAGTTATAGACACTAATAATTTATAGAGATTCATTTTGGATTTACTAATACCCCTACTATCTTCATGGATATAATGAATAGAGTCTGTAGAGACTATATTTTTCTATTTTTGGATGTCTTTATAGATGATAATATTTTCTATTCTTAGGGAAAGGAAAAACATGAAGATCCAATGGGAATTGTACTAAAGAACCTGAGAAACGAGATTTTTTTTTCCAAATTTACCTAGTTTGAATATTTGCATCAGAAAGTTTCATTTTTGGGTCACATAATCTCAAGAGAGGGAATATATGTGGATCAAGAAAAAAATAAAGGTTATTAAAAAATGGTCGAGTCCAACAATGGTAAATGCGATCTTTAGTTTTCATGGTTTGGAACGATATTATCAATGTTTTTTTGAAATATTTTTCATAATTATCAAATCCACTCTCCAAGATTACTCAAAATGGAGTTATGTTTGTTTGGATGGAGGAATGTGAAGATAATTTCAAAGAGTTAAAAATAGGTTAGCCAGTGCACATATGATCACAATGCCTTAGAGTAGAGAAAGGTTTGTGATCTATAGTGATTCACCAATGAAGGGGGGGATGTGTTCTCATGAAAAAGTACATGCTGATATCTTATTCCTTAAGACAGTTGAAAATTCATTATAAAAGTTACCTAACTCATGATTTGGAGTAAGATATAGTTATCGTATCTTTGAATATAAATATTCATTACCATTGTGGTGAATGTTGTGATATTTATACCATTCATTAAATTTTAAAGTATAATTTCACATATAAAGAGATAAATATGAAACAAATAAGGTAGTTGGAGTTGAGTAAAGACTACGAATGATCAATACATTCAACCCTGGGAAAGCGAAAAATCTAGATAATGCATTGATTCAAAATGACCATTCATTATTATCTATGATGAGGATCATAAAAGATCTAATATTTATGTATTTTTAAAATATGAAAGTTGAAATTTTAATAAAATAGGAGAACTATTATTTTTCTCAAATGTATATTCAACTATCCATACATGTAAATATTAATGAGGTATATAATAAAGATATAGAGTTACAAAAGAATATGAGAAATGTTCCCAAATTCAACCTTCATTATGAGGAAATAATATAGTTCCTGAATTTGGTTTGTATTACTTAAATACTATAATTAAAGAAGGATCTATTGGATGATGATCATAGTTATTAATTCTATATTCAACCTGGTAGAACAATGATGTACAAGGACCTAGAAGAGTACTTCTGGTGAGATTGAATGAAAAGACATTTCGCCAAATATGACTCTCGATGATTGGTTTGTCAACATGTTATGGTTGAGAGACAGAAGTCTAATGCCATGTTTTAAACATTACACATAACTGAATGGAAATGGGAAAAACATCTCTATAGACTTGGTTATCATACATCTGAAAACATCCAAAGGAAAAAATGATATCTGGGTTATATTTTATCCCCTTACGAAGTCGAAACACATAACTTCTATTAGAGAGGATTTGTCGCTTGATCATCTTGACATGATATATGTAAATTGGTATGATTTCATAGACCACAAGTTTCATTTATATTTTATTTGGATCCGAGGATTACCTCAATGCTGTGTAGAAGTATTCCGCATGTTCTAGATATATAATTATGTTTTAGAACAACTTTTCATCCCCAGATAGATGTTTAGTCTGAGAGGAAAATTAATTCTTGAGAAGAGCTGTTGAGATCTTGCTCTATGGATTTTAAAGGTGGTTGGGATCAACACATAAAATTGGATTAATTTTAATAAAATAATAGATTCCACTCCAGTATTCAGTGGGCTCCTGATGAATCACTATATGGAAAGAAGTTCAAAACTCCAACTTGTTGGGATGTAGTTGGAGAATGAACGCTATTAGGACATGATCTGGTTGATGAAATTGCTGAAAAGATTAAATTTATTCGACAACACAAAAGAGTATCTCTAATTCAACAAAAAAATTATGTTGAAAACTGATGAAAAAATCTAGAGTTTGAAGCTTGTGATAATGTGTTCTTTTTAATATTTCCCTGGAGGAGATTAATGAGAATTTGAACGAATGGAATGTTGAGCCCATGGTATATCATTCATTTGGAAATTCAAGATTCTGTTGGGATGGTATCTTACTTATTTTCACTTCTACCGAATCCTTCTCATATTCAGTATGGGTTTCATGTATTCCTCATGTGAAATTACATACTCGATCTTTCACATCTTCTATGCTCAGATGTCATATTTTTAGAGCATGATCATTCATATCAAGAAAAACCGATAAAGATTTTGGATTATATGAAATAAGTTCTACTAAACAATCAAAATTTCTTGGTTAATGTTTTATAGAGGAACCAACAATTTGAATAAGCTACATGGGTACATGAGAATATGATGAGGGATAGGTATCCTCATTTTTTTTGTTTCCAGGTGACAATTTTCGAGGAAAAAATATAGATTTAGGGGGGGTAGAATGTAATACCCAGATGTTTTTATGAAATATTGCCTATAAATAATTTTTATTATTTGGTAGCTTTCTTTATAATAAATCATGATTTTAATCAATCTAAGAGACTCAGTTATTAATAAATTACCATTATATCCTTGCCATTAGTTTAGCGGTAATAATTAAAACTAACATATGAAAACGCATTATTAATTCATTGGCATTCAATTATTTATGAAAAATAAAAAACAATTAGATATTTTAATTTCTGAGAGAATACCATTTGTTAATGAAATTATTGAGATATATATTTGTTATAAAATAAATAAATAATTTTTTACGTTCATCCAATAGATATTTTCGACATTGGGAATGAGTAAAACCCTATTTGATGTATTAAAACCTATTTTTTAAAAGTTAAATTTTACACCTTTGAATGGTGAAACCATTTAAAATTAAGATTTTGACCCATTAAGAATTTTAATATAAAAAAGTCAACATTTTAATTTGAAGAGGAATATAAAAATTTACATTGGATAATTTTTTGATTTTTTTGTTATAACTATGATGTTTTAATGATTAGTAAAAAATGATAAATTTAAAATAAAAAAAAACTTTCTTCATAGAGATAATTTTTATGGTTAAATTATAATATTTAATTGTTTTAAATTATAAATAGAATATATTTTTATCATTAAATATAATTTATTTATTTTTCATTGATATTACATTGAATTCATAGGTGAACACATTTTAGTCATTTTATAGGTTATAACTTTTAAAACTCTTTTTCTCATTTCAACAACGGTATTAATTTTAAATTAATTACTATAACTTTTATTTTTATAATTTTAAAAAATAGATTCCATATTTGAAATTAATTTCTCAAAATTATATTATTAGGGTACATTTATTTTTTTTTTTGGCATTATGAATAGTAAATTGGTAATTATTATTATTACCATGGTTAAAGGTAAATATTGTAATTAACTGTAAATATAATATTATAAAATATCATTAACACCTGTAAAAATTGTATTGGGGGATTAATTCAACCCTTATCATCTGTTTTTTTAAATGGAATCCCTTTTTGGCCAGTTACCTATGAATACGACATGAATGTAACAAAAACTATTGAATGTGAAAATATGTCACAATATCATTTTATAAAAGCATATTAAGTTTTATATATAGATAAATATTAGATAATAAATACTATATATATATATATATTATTTGGTAAGATAAAATAATTACATACAACATAGGTATTTATTTATAATTATTAGAGATTAAATAAATACCATTAATGATCAAACAACAGTTATGGAAATGTTATTTTTTTAATTAAATATTAATTAAATGGTTTTATAAATTTAAAACTAAATATCAAATGCTCTAATTAATGTAATACATATATTTTTTAGGTTACTATGACATGTTAGGGGTGTATTTAATATTTATTTTTTGAATTTATCTCAAGTGTGGATTTTTTTTAATGTTAAATAAATGAAGATTATTAAAATTGCAACTATTCATATTTTATAAAAATAAAATTTTATTTAAATATTTAATCATCATAAATATATTTAAAAATTACCAAGTGATAACTATTAGATCTAAAGTGTTATAAAATATCCATTTACAGTCAATTAAAACCATATAATTAAATATTTATAACCATTAAATATTTAGAATGTTATTACCACAATTAAAATTAAATAGAATAACTAATTGCCAGTTAAAAAGATATAGTTTAAATTGAAAAAAATAACTTGTCCAAAATTTATTTGATGGTGGTATTTCAACCCTATCGCATATAAAATTTTAATTGGGACATTTTTGTTGTTTTTTGTTAGGGTTTTATTTTATTATAAATTATTATTTATGGAGTTTCCAAAAGGGCCCCTCACCTCAATAATAAAAGGGCACCTCCTCCCTCACCTCTTCACTTCATTTTGAGTCTACAAGCTCAGACATAACATTCCAATTTTCATTCATAGCTTCTATATTTTCAATATATCATTTGTGTTCATCTACAGTAACAATCTATAGTGCCCTGAGAGAATATTTAGTGGAGGCACGTCGAATAAGAGTTAATATCATTTATCGATTCTTTAAAAACTCTTTCTTCTTCTAATTCCTATTAATTAGTTATTTTATTATAAACTAATAACATTAGTATCAAAAATATACTGATATTTTCATATAAATATGATACAATTATAGTCCACCATCCACCCATTCTATGAAAAATGAAATCACCACATGTGCGTATGTACGACTTACCATATCCACCCCATGGGTTAATATGTTTTTCACCACCACCTAACATGAATTGGTGAAATGATGGAAAAAATAACTATATATGATTATTATAACATTATACAGATTCTGAAATATTATATACCATCCACTTCAATACCATTATTCAATTATGGGAATGATATCATCACTCGTGTGTATGTACGTCTTACAGTCTCCACGATGCGATTTGATTCATTCAACATGATATTCATTAAAACATGATTATATACTTGAATTGAATGAATTAAAATTATATATATTATACCAATATTATTATTTAAATGATATAACTACATCTTAAAAGATGAATGAGAACTTATTCAACCAAACATTCATACAAACATTAAGCAGTTAATACCAGAATAACGAGTAACAATGATATGTAACAAACTAACGAATGAAAATATGATTATAAATTTTATCAAAAATAATTATGATTCTATAAAAAATTATTAACCATATTTAAATCATTATACAAGAGGTTCTAAGACATATGAAGCATATTAGAACTAATCTAAAGGATAAATTTTCAAATCACTTTTTTAATTGAGATTGTTTATTCATAAGTATTTAATGGAGTATAATTACCATCCACAACCATGTTTCCTAAATATGTATTTCAAAATATTATTTACATCCTTATAAAATTATTTAAATTTAATTTTACCCTTTGAGGGAATATTTTTTACTAAATGTTTCGAAAGGAATCATTTTTTGTCTTCGGTACGAGATACTTTTTGAATTTTCCAGCAATAGTATTAGAATAATTTTTTTATATTATATTGCATGAATGGATTTTATCCTTTCAAAATACATTATTTCCATGAAAATTACCCAAAATGATTAAACTAATATTTCCACGTAAAATTACTTATTCTAAATGTGTGTGGTATATTGAGGAGGTAAGACATTTTTGAAGAGTAAAAGATATTTTCCTCGAGAATTATGTTCAAGTGGTTTCTCAAAATTATTTTCCATCAAAGATGACACTCTTAAAATATGATTATATTTCTATCCCTATTATTACTATGAATTTATTTTTTTATAATTAAATTTTATTTAAGAAATCCATTTGTTTTTTATAAATTATGATGGAATGATGATTTAGAAACCTATTTTTTCACAAGATATGCTATGATGAATGTTTTTTTATTTTTTTGGTACACGTAAGAAATATTTGACTATGAGAATGCTGGGACCTATATATCCCTGTAATGCACTGGGTAAATATTTGTATCTCATAGGTTAGAAATGACAGGAACCGAAAATAAATATGGTTTAGTAATACAGTTCTAGAATGGGGAGTGAACTCAGTTTAGTAATGGACTTTGTCCGCTATGATGATCTTGAAAATTAGACTTGACCAATATGAAATGATTATTTATGCTTATGTGTGAATGACATGAAATTTCATGTCTTATGTTATGAAAATTGAGATACATTGCTCTTTTATTATTTACCCCATGACATTATATTATGATCCAAGAAATGCAAGATAATATTTTTAAATTTTATATTCTAATAGTTATGATATGATGGATATTTCGTGCGTTAACCCTTATAGTGCATTTGATCTCACCCTTTATTATGATTTCATTTCCCTAGGTCATGAATAAGGGTATTATGTAAGTTATGTCAAATGGGATTATAGTTATGAATAAATAAGCGGGACACAATGTGGATGTTTTATGAACCAGTTGTCGATGATTCCATATTTATAAAGATACTAAACCTATATGGTCATGGAATAGTTTTGTTATGTTATTTAATTAATATTCATCAATTTTTGAAGTAATATCTACATTAAAAATATGGGCCTTTATAGTGTATGTTAATGATAGACTACTCCAGCCTCTCGATGAATTTTCATCACATTATCCTATTGTTATCAGGATATGAGGCTAGTAGGAAGAATTTTTTTGATGGTCTTAAAGGTTATATTATATCCCATGTTAGAATCAGTAGGATATATAAGTTTTATGATCTGGTGGGATAGGTTCCCATATCCAAAGGGGGCCTGAATGAGGATTTCATTAAAATGATGTCTGTTTCAACTAGATAACTATACAGTACAACTTTCAAGTGTCGAAAGATTAAATTTTAGAAAATTAGATAGGTAGATAGGAAAGAGGGTGTTTAGGGGGGGATCTATTACATAGATCAACAAAAAATCTATTTCCACCAGTGTAGTGGGAATGATTAAATTGGTAGTCTATTTCCTTGACTACTAGTGGAGTGATGAGGCTACATCAAAATGGTTCACATATAGAAGTATTGACTGAAACCTCGACTGACAGGAAGTGATCCAGGATCCATGAATAGTCTCAATACATTAAGGGGTTATGTAACCCAAAATTAGTGGTACATTTGGGGTTCTTCTAATCGTAGATGCTGAGGGAGTATACGTGGATGGTCTGGGAAAGATCGTTTTTATTAGTAGAGTTAGGTAGCTTGGTAGACTTAAACATTATTATAGGGAAGATGGGTATAAAAGTTTCTTGTGGTTTATCCTACTCATGTAGAAATCTTGTCTAGGTAATTGATAGTCATATGTACATTAATTATATATTATACTTCTAATATTTCTTTATATGATTCAAGAGCCTCTCATTCCATTCTATTATCAGAATATTTTAATGGTTTTAGTCTTACTGTCGGGTTATGATGATCCAATCACCATTGGGAGTCTATTTAAGGGATATATATTAATATAAGGGGATTTATCTCTAGGATGGGGAGTTTTTTTCCATTGGTATCATTACAAAATTTAAATTCATGGAATTTATTTTATTTTATTAATGGAGTTGTTGGAATCATAACGATCCCTTACCGATCATTTCCATATAAAAGTGGGATTTGTGTCACCCTAGGGTAACATTTATGTTCATTGAGGAGAGTGGGATATTCAGGAAGACCCTTCATGTCTAGTTTTTCCACAACTAGGGGAACTCACAACCTTTGTTGCTAGTATTTCTCTAGCTATTGGAAATGTGAAGCATGAAGTATTTCCACCCATAATGGATCAGTTCTAGGAAATATTTACCAATAAATTTCCAATTAATCCACTTGAGAGGTATATTTACTTTACTTATAACCATATTGTATGAAAGCAATAGAGATAAAAGAGCTCAAGACATAGTTTGATGATTTTATGGAAAATTGATTTATCGATACAAGTATGTCACTATGGATTTCGACATTTTGGTTTTCTAAGAAGGATGGTGGGAAATTGTGTTTATGTTTTGAGTACTGTAAGTATAACTAGATCAGTTTGATTAAATGATATATACATCAATGTATTGATGACATCATTGAAATTTTGAGTATATCATATGTTTTCTCAAAAAATTAAAATATATTGGGGTATCATTAGTTGAGAGTTATACCTTATGATATACTATAGAATAATTTTGGAGAAGGTAAGGCATATATGATTATGATCTATTTTTATTCGGGATGAAGAACACTACAGTTTGGTTTATGGCCATGATGAACCGAATCTTACATCTGTACCTATATCAATATGTGGTTTTTTTGTGGATAGAATCTTGATGTACACAAAAACTCATGGTGATCATTCCAAAAATCATGACACCATCTTGGGTAAACTAAGATGTAAAAATTTTTACAATAAGCTAACTATGAATCAATTCTTGATCAAAAAGGTACATTTCATGGGTTGTATAGTCATTGAATATGGGGTGTTGGAGAGCAAATATAATGTTTTGGAAGATGTTTCTCGAGTTCATCCCAAGAATGTTTTTAATTGAAGATTATTTATGGGATTTGAAGTTTATTATTAGAGGATCATCCATGAATTCTCACAATTGGAATAAAGACATATATGCTTTACTAAAAAAGGTATCAAGTTTTAAGGGCTACAACATTTGGGAATTCATTAATGGAGTTGAATTGGAGTCTGAAATCTAGATTTAGTATGATCGTACCTAATATGTGTGAGGAGTATATATCTTTTATGATGAATCTAGGGTCAAAAAAATTGTATAATTGATGATGATATTTTATATTATTGCATATGAGTCACAAATGATAAGTCCAAATGAACATATTTACCATCTTTATGATCTCATGTTAGCTATGGTAATTTATGAATTTGACGTTGATGCAAATTTCTATTGGGAGAAAAGTTTACTATGTATACCATTAGAAAATAAAAAAGTATATCTTTTTACATTTTTATTTGATTCTCTAGTAGTTTTATTTGTTGAGTATATAGAGTCTTTTATTTTGGATCTATCATAAACACTGGGGTAGGGAAACAATGTTTATGACTCTTTGAGAAGAAAGACATGGGATATTTAGGGAAATAATCCATTTAAATGGGGAATGGTGGAGGTTTGTCTTAGTTTTTGATCTACACATTATATCATCCTTTTGATAGGGATTACATAAAGATTTCAATACCCATATTTTTATGAGTATTTATTTACTCCAACAAAAATTAAGGTATAAAAAATGTACAATATAAGTATTGGAATATAGGTTATGGGTGTTAATCCAATAAATTTGAGGTTCTTGGTAGAGACACTTAGTGCTCATTTATTTATCCTATAAAATAGTTTGCAGGATACTTTTCAGGAGAATCTATATGAATAACATTATGGTAGTCCAACATATCACATATATGTTCGATTGATGTGAGTGAGTCTATTTTTCTACCATGTCTCATGGATGTGACATTAATGAAGTTTAGGTTGACTCTGAAATGAATGAATGTGGCTCATAGTTAGCTGAAGTCATATGCTGATCAATGTCGATAAACCCCATAGTTTTCAGTGGGTGATAATGTGTTCTTTCGGGATTCACCATGATTGGGAAACCATTAGAATAAGAGTCAGGGAATGTTATCACCTAGTCCTTTTGGAACATTTTACTATGTGAAGATATTCATAGTGATAATACGCTGATTGTCTCTTCCACAAAAGAATATTGTCATGAAAGATTATTTTCATGTGTTATGGATTCAAAAGTATCACCCCAAACTATCTCATATGATTAATATTGATGATTTTGATCATTATGTTTCTTCTTCCTTCTAGGAGAATCTAATTCGTGTTATGGATCATAGTGGGAAAGGGTTGTGGGAGAATACTATACTGATAATTAATGACTTTGGTAAAATGTTCATGTTTATGATTAAATATGGGAGTGGGAAGTAGGTATGTTGGCTCAGGGATCCAACCATTTTACCTCTGAATCATAGTGTTTATTGGGAGTATATCTTGAGGAGGGCATGTGAAACAGTGGGGAGGCTATATGATCTCGACCATTTTGGAGACATCTCATGCTCATATTCTTGTAATAGTTTTCCCATTTTTTGTAATACCTTGATTGGTTTACAATGTAGGGTTTTTTTGGGTGAAGTGGGAGAACATCAGAATCCCATGGGGGGTTGTTCACAGTTTGCACATGATTAGGTAAAACTATGCATCATTCCCTAGGAAACCATGTGCCCTATTTTAGAATGATAGGTGGTGGCACACAGTTGAATCCTAACATCGCTAAATCATGCTCCTACCCTCCCCAGACCATGAAACCTGAAATTATCTTAGTTTTCATTTTAGGAGAATGTTTTTTCAAATTTTTTGACACTTAGGATAATAAATGAAACCCGTATACAGAGGTTCGTGTTTAAGGCTCATAGTTTTCAAACCACCCACCTCATCCAAGGAAGATATGTGTGGGAAAATTAATTCCCCTAAATATTTTAAAATTATTTATCTGACCCCATATTTTAAATCCATTATCTCCTCATCTCGTCCTAAACCCATTTCCATTTATTATGGAGGATTAGTGGATTATCTTATGGCCCCAATAACCAGTTTTTTTGCAAAATCCATGATTCAGATTAAGGATAAGCTCCTCGTTAGTAAGTTTTTTATTTCCTATTTGATTTCCTCTCACTCATTTATCTCATTCTTGATGAAGAGGCATTATTATTACTCTATAGGAAATGGATTATATACTAGTATTAGTGGATATTTATCCATTGGAACTTTATATAATGTATGGGATCTAGAGCTTCCAGACTTTTGTTTTTTAGTCATTATACATTGATTTGGGGATTTTTGGTTTGCTGAATGCTCATAAACATCCTTGAGTTTGGTGATCTCATTATAAAATTTCAATGTATTAATAAAAATGTTGTGTATTAAATTTTTCATTTTAAATTTCCCTATTCTAAAAATTAGTTATATATATAATTAACTAATAGATTTATTTTCTAATGTGTTCATTAAATTATTTTAATATGTCAACATGAAAATTTTCCATCATGGGATTATGAAATTGATAGTTACCCATGGGATGTGATGATATTATTAAATTTATGATGTATCGATTAAAATGATGATAAATGAGTTTGAGAAATAGTTTGATTAATAAATTATAGAAATTAATGATATATTTTATTAGAATGTGGATTCAGGATATGTGATGTTTGTCACTGATTTTGGGGAAACGAATTTCTTACCAAAATACCCAAGGGGTCCTAGACTTTTATAGTTGGCTCCATATATATATATACAAATTACATGTGATCAATGAGATGTTTGGATTTGGAATGATTTCTAAATACCAATGGGGTTCCAAACTACAGAGGTGGCCCCCACTCTGTTAAGGTGAGACCAAGAATTAAATTATTAATGGAATACCATTATATTATTGAAGTTATTATCCCATTTGATGATGGTTTAGACCCCGAAATTGGTGATTTAAGTATAATTTTTTAGGATTCATTGAGAACCAATGGATTTTTGTGGTTAATTGACTAATAATTAAATGTGAATTTTTTTTACATTATCACTATACTATATAATTTACAAAAAATCATGTACTATTTTGTAATGGATGTTTTTGTAGATTTCATTGGTGGTGGCCTGCATAGTTTTACTAAATACATATTTGGGCGGCATGATTAGTGAAAGCATGGCCGATTGTCACCTATCGACCGTTCAAGGTTCTGGTGCTCTGCTAATGTGTATAGCAGCACTCGGGTCGAATCCTCGGTGATGGTACAATTATTTATAGTTGATTGTTTTTTATTTGTGTTTTGATTTGGGGGTTTTTTTGCAGAGCATTAATTGAAATGATTGATTGATTAATATTGATTTAAAAATTTGATAAATATTGGGGTGAGTTCATCATTAGGTAGTTAAGCTTTTGATATCCTTGAGCTTTGCTTTATATTGCATTAAATTAACACCCATGTCACAAGTTGACATTGATTGGAAGTCCCAAGTGTTAAGGCTTTAATCCAAGCCTTGACTTAACTCAGGGTTCTAATCTTAATCATATCTTGTTTATGGTATCATATTTATGGTTCCAATAATCCATGGAAACCACATGTTCAACAAAAAAAGTCATTAATCCATGACATGCTAAGTCCAACATACGCAATGTTAATTCAAAGAATACACATCGAGCAAAAGCTCTCCATCGCTTAACATACCTAAATTATAACTCACCCCAATAAGAGATTTACTTTGCAATTAGGATGTTTATTAATCTGTTAGGTATGTTTATAGTATTAGGGTATGAAAAGAATAGGAAGAAGAATTGAACAAGAAAAGAGTGGTGTGCCGAACACACACACGAACTACAAAGAACGTGAATGAAACACGTGTTTTGATTGAATAAGAAATCACTTAAAGGAAATGGTTTTAAGATTGATTTTTAACAATTAAGAAACTATTAATATTAAACTACAGAAGGTGTATGATAATTAGAAGTGATGATAGAGAAACTTGCATTAAAACTCAAAAGAAATTACAAGTACACTAAAACAATTACAAAGGAAAGAGCATGAAATACATGGAAAGAAATGAAGGAGGAAAGGTTTCTCAAGTGAAAACTAGAGAATGGTAGATCCTCCCAAGCCCTTGTAAATGACTTGGTGGTGCCAATATATCCTCCTAAGTTCCAAAGTTCCAACCTCTTGTAAGGAGAAGAGGGGAGTGAATTTATAGCCAAAGGTAGTGGACTGTTTTCATTCCCAAACTTCCCCTCAAGTTGGCCCGACAATATGACCTTTCAGAAAGATGAATCTCGAGAGATATCCTGCTTAAATATTGTATATATGGATGTGTAATAGTCACCCTCAAAATTTGGCTGTCATTGGACTTTTGTGGCCAATGTTATGGCCGGATTACTAAAAACGTTTCTACTGTCCAATGTTTTCCAGAAAGTTTCCATGGCCTAAATGTGAATGAATTTATGGCAATGGAGATGCCTTCAAATTCGAACCATTTATTCTGGAAAGTTGATCCTACATATCTTATCTTTCACACCAAAACATATGAGCTTCTTTGGACAAGTGGATTAGTTGAAAAGTCAAGAATGGTGGTATGATTTAAAATCCTGGACAGAATGGTGGGCTTGATTTCAATGGATCCATTGGGCCCCAAAATGGTAGAGTTGGGCCTTTAAATTTTTATCCATGACTCCTTAGGAAATTAACGAGCTCGGAAAAGAATATCCACTCATTTGGGATTGTATATTGAGCCCAGTAATGAAATCTTCAAGGCTGGTCCAGAAATTAGGCAGATCCGGTGGGTCATCTTGTGTGGTCCATATGGGCCTTCAAATGGCCGAATTAGCCAATGCTTCAGTTGAGTGATTTGTAGGAAATTTAATTTAAAACCCTACAAGACAGGAATAACACAATTTAGATTAGTAGGGTGAGAGGTATATTTAAAATACTAAAAATACATGAATTTGTACTATTTGAAACAATACTCCAAAATAATATTTAATATTATAGCATGAGTATTTCACATAATTTATGCACATTTAATTGAAAATCAGTAGAGGGAGTATATAAAATGATATTAATAAATGAATAACATCAAATCCCCCACACTTAATATTGTGAATGTCCTCATGTACAACAAACACAAAAGAAAATCAAAACAAACCCATATTCATTCACCAACAAATATTAAAATTTTGTTTTCACTAATCAGGGGTGGTTTAGACTATTTCACTCATCCATATTGAATTCCATCAAAAATTTGGTTCACAATAATGCATCAGAAACAATTCATTTTTTCGTGTTCAAGGTTTGAATTGGAAAATGTAGGCACTCAAAACTTACTCCTCCCAAGATGATAAAAATGTAATTTAGGAGGTTGACTCATTCACCAACAAAAAGTGAAAATCAATAGTTTGTAAGAGCTCTCAGCTTCCATTCCCAAATCTAATGTGTACAAGAATCAAGAGGTCTTTTAAGGGGTTTTTCAGTGGCTATGGGACAGTAGGTATATAATGTCCAAAGGAAAAGAGGGGTTAAAAACACCAAAATGGAAAAATCAATGCACATTTTTTTTGAAATTTGATTTGAAAGGAAATAGAAACACATATTTACAAGGGCATAAATGTGTGATGAATGAAAAGTGAAGGAGATAGAAAATGGAATAGGGTTAGATGATGGAATATGTACAACATGGAAGACTTCCAATAATGACACAATACAAGATGATTCAAGTGTTCTTTTTTTCTCTCTTTTTTCTTTTTTTTGAAAGTTGTGCTTGGAACAAGTCTCACAGTCATCTCCCAACCCATGCTTGATCTCCTCATGGAAATAATTTTAGTAGTTATAACAAGATAAAAGGTTGATGATGAATGATTTTTGATCCACCCAAGACACAACTCATTCCTTTTTTTTATTTTTTTTCATTTTTTTTTAAAATAATTTTTTTCATTTTTTTTTGAACACTTTTCAATGACTTTTGTACAAATAACAATTACACATATACACCCCAAAGCTCACAGAATTACAACCTCTCCCACACACTTGAATGGATGCTTTCCCTCAAGCATATGAAGCCCAAAAATGAAGTCCATTCACCCCACACTTAAATTTCAATAAATTGTACAATGAAAATCCATGAAGATGTTGGGTGGGACAAGGTATTAGGCTTGTAATGTGGCTATCAAAAGAAAGGTTTTCATAGGCTCAAAGGGCTTTCAAATGTAGGATCAATGTAAGGGTAACAGGAGACTATTTGGCTATTCTGATTCTCACGTGGCTTAGAAAATGCATCTATCATATTAATGCACACAAAAGATGGAAATTCAGCTCGAAGGCCCACAAACTCAAGACTCACAATCAGTGGTGAAGACACACAATGAAAAAGATGGGCATAGATGACCTTGCCATGAAGGCTAATGTTATTCCTCACAGTGGGGGATAATCATTTTCCACCAAAAATTGTTCATTCAAAATGTTTGTTATTGACACAAAATTGTTTACCCAAGTTTGAGATAAAAATTCAATATATTTGAGTTTAAAACAAGCCTTTTGACTCCCCAAAATGGTTGGACAGAATTTCAATATTGGATGACGAGTAATTATGACACCCTTTTTTTAATTTTCATTTTTTTTAATTAATTTTATTTAAATTTTTTATTTTTAATGACACATTCACACAAAAGAGAAAATAGAAAAAAGTTTGTGGAAGAATGTTGTAAAAAATGAGAGGGAGAGAGGAAGAAGAAGAAATAGAGAGAATAAGAGAGGGAAGAGAGATTGAGGAGAGAGAGAGTTAAAGGGAAAGAGTTGCCCCATGGTTTGGATTTGGTGGGTCGCCGTTTCCATCTAGTGGTGGGTCAATGGAAGTCGATGTGGAACCTGAAGTGAATGGCCTCTCATGGTGATGCTATAACCAGTGTCCATTTACCGTGAATGTTCTTTTTGAATAAGGTTCTTGGACTTGCACTGCACCAAATGGGTAAACATTAGTAATAATAAAAGGTCCATCCCAACGAGAATTGAGCTTACCTGGGTGAAGTCGAAATCGAGAATTGAAGAGCATTACATTTTCACCTTCATGAAATACCTTTCGAAGAATGTGCTTGTCATGGAGTGACTTTGCCTTTTCTTTTTAGAGAATGGAGTTCTCATACGAATCGAGTCGAAGCTCCTCCAATTCAGTCAACTGCAACAATCTTTCTTCACCAGATTTTTCACAATCAAAATTACAAGTTTTGACAGCCCAAAATGACTTATGTTGGATTTCAACTGGTAAATGACAGGCTTTACCAAAAACTAGCATAAATGGAGACATCCCAATGGGTGTCTTATAGGCTGTTCGATAGGCCCAAAGTGCTTCACCAAGTCTATCGGGCCAGTCTTTTCTTATGGGCTTAACAATTCTTTCAAGCACTCTTTTCACTTCTCTGTTAGAAAGTTCAGCCATTACATTTGTTTGAGGGTGATATGAAGTGGATGTTTTATGTACAACCCCATTCTTTTTCAAAAGTGACTCCATTTTTCTATTACAGAAAAGAGTTCCTAAGTCACTTATCAAAGCACGTGGTGTTCCGAATCGATGGAAGATATGGGTTTTGAGGAACTCACTCACAGTTTGAGCATCATCTTTTCTAGTGGGTTTGGCCTCGACCCACCTAGAAACATAGTCAACAGCAAGGAGAATGTAGGATAATCCATTGGAAGGGGGAAAAGGTCCCATGAAATCGATGCCCCAAACATCGAAGAGCTCACAGAAGATTAATGGATTTTGAGGCATTTCGTTTCTTTTGGAAATTGTGCCAAACTTTTGGCAAGTGGGACATAATTGACAGAACTCGTGTGAGTCCTTGAAGATTGAAGGCCAAAAGAATCCATAATCTAGGACCTTTCGAGAAGTCCTTTGTGGTCCAAAGTGGCCACCTCCAGGCATTGAGTGGCAGAATTCCAAGATGGAGGATTGTTCAGTTTAATCAACACATCTCCTAATTACCATGTCAGCCCCAGTTTTCCAAAGTTTATTATCTTCCCAAAAATAATGCTTTGAATCACTTTTCATCTTTTCTTTTTTTTTCTTTTGAAAAATATTCAGGGAAAACACCAGAAACCAAGTAATTGACAATTGGGGAATACCATGGTAACTTTGGAGTGAGAGATGAGAGGTGTTCAGTTGGAAATTCAGGATCAATTATTTTAGAATGAGAAGAATTAGAAATTCTACTCAGGTGGTCATCCGCAGGGTTTTCTTTTCCAGGTTTATCTTTTATCACAAGGTCAAACTCTTGGAGCATTAAAATCCATCTTATTAGCCTTGGTTTGGAATCACTTTTCTTATGTAAGAACTTTAATACTGAGTAGTCCGTGAAGATGATGATTTTGGCACCTAAGATATAGGGCCGGAATTTATCCAAGCCAAAAACCACAGCTAAAAGTTCTTTTTCAGTCACAGTGTAGTGTGATTGAGTTTCATCCAATGTTTTTGAGGCATAAAAGATGACATGAGGAATGTTTTTTCTTCTTTGACCAAGAACATCCCCAATGGCCCTATCAGAAGCATCACACATCAATTCAAATGGTAAGGACCAATCTGGGGGTTGGATTATTGGAGCAGAAGTGAGAGCAGATTTGAGTTCAATGAAGGCTCTCTTGCAAGCCTCGTCAAAATTGAATGTGACATCATTTTGAAGTAAACGAGTGAGTGGGAGGGAAATCTTGCTGAAGTTCTAAATGAATCGCCGATAGAAACCGGCATAACCAAGGAAGGACCAAATGTCTCGAACTGATTTGGGTTCAGGAAGTGATTGAATCACCTCAATTTTGGCTGGATCAACTTGGATATCCTCTTGAGAAATTATGTGCCCTAGAACAATCCCATTTGAAACCATGAAGTGACATTTTTCAAAATTCAGCACAAAGTTTCACTTGACACACTTTTGAAGGACCAAAGAGAGTGAATGTAAGCGAGATTCAAATGACTCGCCATAAATGGTAAAGTCATCCATGAAGACCTCCATGCAATTCTCAATGAATTCATAAAAGATACTCATCATACACCGCTGGAATGTTGCAAGAGCATTACAAAGGCCAAAAGGCATTCGCCTATAGGCATAGGTTCCAAAGGGGCAAGTGAATGTGGTCTTTTCTTGGTCTTGAGGTGCGATTGGAATTTGGAAGTAGCCGGTGTAACCATCAAGAAAGCAATAGTGTGACTTTCCGGCCAATCTCTCAAGAATTTGGTCAAGGAAAGGAAGTGGGTAGTGATCTTTTCTAGTTTCACCATTCAATTTGTGATAATCGATGCACACACACCATTTTTTTCACTCGAGTTGTGACCACTTCCCCATGTTTATTTGTGACAACTGTTATCCCGCCCTTCTTAGGAACGACTTGAATTGGACTAACCCATTCACTATCAGAAATTGGGTAGATAATACCAGCTTGAAGAAGCTTGGTAATCTCTTCCCGAACTACCTCAAGTATGAGTGGATTGAGTCTTATTTGAGGTTTCCTAATTGGTTTGGATGATTCCTCTAGATGGATGTGATGCATGCAAAGGGCAGGGTTGATTCCTGGAATATGCTCTTGGGTCCAACCTAAGGCATTTTTGTTTTCCTCTAACACTTGAAGAAGTTGGAACTCCTCAGTTTCAGAAAGTGAAGCAGAGATAATGACAGGGTAGGAGGGATCATGGAAAAGGAATGCATACTTGAGGTGTGAAAGAAGTGGTTTTAGATCAGTTTCAGCCTTGATTTGAGAGCTAGAAAAGTTAGGAGCAGGAGAAGGGATTCTAGATGGGTTTGGATCATTTTCCTCAACACTGTCCAAGGTTGAGCAGTAGAGATCAGAGTTGATGTGTGATTCAAGATAGTTTTCAAGTTCACTTTGATTGATAGAGTCTAAGAAAGAATGGTCAACATAAACTTCTCCATTTATAACTTGTTTAATCATTGAGAAGATTTCACGGTCTCCACTATCATTATAACATGATGAGCATGAAGAAATGGAGGTGAGTTGACTCTTAGAAGTGTCATCAGATGTATGAATAGAGAATGCAGAGTGATTCTCTGATGGGTATCGCATGGCTTGAAAAATGCTGAACTTGACCACTTGGTCACCAAATTCCATGGATAAGATGCCCGAATGGACATCGATCTTGGTTCTAGCAGTCATGAGGGATGGTGTTCCTAGAATTAGGGGAGATCGAGAAGAGGTCATCTCACCTTCCATGTCAAGGACATATAAATCAGCTGGGAAGATAAGATCATTGACCCGAACAAGAAGATCCTCAATTATCCCCTCAGTACTGGTAGTGCTTCGATTGCCTAATTGAATGACAACACCCGTTGGGTGAAAGGGACCTAGACCAAGGTTGGAGAAAATGGATTTGGGCATGACATTTATTGAGGCTCCAAGGTCTATGGGTGAATCATCAAAGTTGGAACTCCCTATTTGACATGGAACCGTGAAGGTCCCTGGATCTTTGCACTTCATGGGAATGGACTGTTGGGTTGAAACATTTTCAATGTTTCTAAGTTGCCTCTTATGGGTGCACAATTCCTTAAGAAACTTGGCATACATAGGGATTTGTTTGATGGCATCTAATAGGGGGATGTTCACTTCAACACGTCTAAACATGTCAAGCATTTCTGGATCAGGTTAAAAGGACTTCTTAGGATTGTAGATGGCTTGAGGAAAATGAATTGGGTTCCTTAGAGGAATGGAAGGAGGTGAAGGAGTGGATTCAAGTTCCTTTTCCAACTTTTTGTTCTTTTCATTTTCTAGATCAACATCGAAAGGGGAGGTAGAGGAATCAGCATGGGGCATAGCAATTTACTTTCCCGATCTAAGTGAAATTGCACTTACATTACCCTTAGGGTTGGGTAATTATTGAACTTGGAGTTGGGATGAATTGGATGGTTGTTGCTGGCTAAGGTGTGATGAAAGTTGACCTATTTGGGTTTAAATGTTCTTGAGGCTAGAACGGGTGAAGGAAGCAAGATCCTCTACAACACTTTCCCATGGTTGTTTAGAAGAAGAGGCTTGTCCCAAATTGGGTTGGCCTTGATTTTGGTTCTTGGGAAAGCGATTGTATTGGGTGGGGAATTGGGAAGGCTCGTTAGGATAGTGGAATCCAGGAGGAGGATTGTTCCTTTGGGGTTGAGGAACAAAAGGATAAGGTTGATGGATGTCACCACCACTTTGACCATATTGGAACTGGTTTGGATTTTGATGAAGGAACTGAGGAGGATGAGAAATAGGATTATCATACCTCATAGGTGGGTTAAAGGTAGAAAAGAAGGGCTCAGAGTGGGGTTGGTTGAAGTTTCTAACAAACTGACCTGATTGTTGAGGGTTGAAGTTTCGCTGAGCATATGCCGCATTGAGCTCCATTGGACTAGATGAATCAGATGGATCATCTTGAAGCTGTGGACTTGTGTCAGTCGGATGAGTTGGTGAGTTACAGATTCCACAGTTCTTGACAGGTCCAGTGAAAAGAGATTGTTGAGGAGAGGAGTTTGGGGCTTTGGAAGCCACAGCTAGTTGACGCACAAGACCTGTAAGTTCACTTATCCACTCAGTCATTTTGTTGGGCTCTATGGATTGATTATCTTAGGATTGTTTCACTTGAGCATGTGCTCGAGTATGGAATTGTTGTGTGTTTGCAGCCATGTTGCTTATGAGTTCTCGTGCAGCTGCAGGAGTTTTGTCAACAAGAGCACCGCCACTTGCGGCATCAATAAGAGTTTGCTCCATAACCAATAACCCCTCATAGAAGTATTAGATCAGGAGTTGGTCAGGGATTTGATGGTGTGGACAAGTTTCCACAAGATTTTTGAACCTCTCCCAATACTCATGGAGTGATTCATTAAGGAATTGACGAATGCCACTTATTTCCTTTCGGATAGAAGCTGTTCGGGAAGCGGGAAACAACTTCTCAAGGAAAAGTCTCTTTATGTCAACCCATGAGTTTATGGAACCAGGTGGGAGGTAGTAGAGCCATGACTTGGCAGAATCTGCTAGGGAAAAGGGGAAAGCTCTAAGCTTGATTTGTTCTTCATAAACCCCTTGAGGTTTCATGGTTGAGCAGACCACTTGGAACTCTTTGAGGTGAAGATGAGGATCCTCACCAGCTAGCCCATGGAAATGAGGAAGAAGATGAATCAAACCCGGTTTGAGTTCTAAATCAGCCTTGATGTTTGTATATTGAATACCAAGAGGTTGGTAAATCATATCGGGGGCAGCATGTTCTTTAAGGGTCTGTTCCCTAGGATTATCCATCTCTAAATCAGTTGGTCTAGGAATGAGTGGGCCTTGGTTGTTTTGATTTTCCCTAAGGTTCTTCCTAATTCGGCGAATAGTTCGCTCAATCTTAGGATTAAACAAATCCGAGGGATTGTTTGGGAGGCTACCGGGCATCAAGAATAGAGTAAGACTTGAAGATGATGGAGGGTTTTTCTCTGTGTAATTTTTTTTTATATTTTTTTTTGGGTTATTTGATTTTTTTGGTCTTTTTTTTCAAAAATCAGAAACTATAAACTACAATTATGCACCATCCCCGGCAATGGCGCCATTTAAAGCATGGCCGATTGTCGCATATCGACCGTTCAAGGTTTCGGTGCTCTGCTAATGTGTATAGCAGCACTCGGGTTGAATCATCGGCGATGGTACAATTTTTTATAGTTGATTGTTTTTTATTTGTGTTTTGATTTGGGGGTTTGTTTGTAGAGAATTAATTGAAATGATTGATTGATTAATATTGATTTAACAATTTGATAAATATTGGGGTGAGTTCATCATTAGGTAGTTAAGCTTGTGATATTCTTGAGCTTTGCTTTATATTGCATTAAATTAACACCCATGTCACAAGTTGACATTGATTGGAATTCCCAAGTGTTAAGGCTTTAATCCAAGCCTTGAATTAACTCAGGGTTCTAATCTTAATCATATCTTGTTTATGGTAGCATATTTATGGTTCCAATAATCCATGGAAACCACATGTTAAACAAAACAAGTCATTAATCCATGACATGCTAAGTCCAACATACGCAATGTTAATTCAAAGAATACACATCGAGCAAAAGCTCTCCATCGCTTAACATACCTAAATTATAACTCACCCCAATGAGAGATTTACTCATCCATTAGGATGTTTATTAATCTGGTAGGAATGTTTATAGTATTAGGGTATGAGAAGAAGAGGAATAAGAATTGAACAAGAAAAGAGTGGTGTGCCGAACACACACACGAACTACAAAGAACGTGAATGAAACACGTGTTTTGATTGAATAAGAAATCACTTAAAAGAAATGGTTTTAAGATTGATTTTTAACAATTAGGAAACTATTAATATTAAACTACATAATGTGTATGATAATTATAAGTGATGAAGGAGAAACTTGCATTAAAACTCAAAAGAAATTACAAGTACACTAAAACAATTACAAAGGAAAGAGCATAAAATACATGGAAAGAAATGAAGGAGGAAAGGTTTCTCAAGTGAAAACTAGAGTATGGAAGATCCTCCCAAGCCCTTGGAAATGACTTGGTCGTGCCAATATATCCTTTTAAGTTCCAAAGTTCAATCCTCCTGCAAGGAGAAGAGGGGAGTGAATTTATAGCCAAAGGTAGTGGACTGTTTTCATTCCCAAACTGCCCCTCAAGTTGGCCCGCCAATATAACCTTTAAGACAGCTTAATCTAGAGATATATCCTCATTAAATATTGTAGATATGGATTTTTAATAGTCACCCTCAAAATGTTGCTGTCATTGGACTTTTTTGGCCAAAGTTATGGCTGGATTACTAAAAACTTTTCTACTGTCCAATTTTTTCCAGAAAGTTTCCATGGTCTAAATGTGAATGCATTTATGGCTATGGATATGCCTTCAAATCCGAACCATTTCTTCTATAAAGTTTCTCCTCAATATCTTATCTTTCACACCACAAAATATGAGCTTCTTTGGACCAGTGGATTTGTTGAAAAGTCAAGAATGGTGGGATGATTTAAAATCCCGGACAGAATGGTGGGCTTGATTTCAATGGATCCATTGGGCCCCAAAATGGTAGCGTTGGGCCTTTAAAGTTTTATCCATGACTCCTTAGGAAATTCCCGATCTTGAAAAAGAATATCCACTCATCTGGGCTGGGAGATTGAGCCCAGTAATGAAATTTTCAAGGCTGGTCCAGAAATTAGGCAGATCTGGTGGGTCATCTTGTGTGGTCCATATGGCCCTTCAAATGGCCGAATTAGCCAATGCTCCAGTTGAGTGATTTGTTGGAAATTGAATTTAGAACCCTAAAAGACAAGAATCACACAATTTGGATTAGTAGGGTGAGAGTTATATTTAAAATACTAAACATATATGAATCTGTATTATTCGAAACAATACTCCAAAATAATATTTAATATTAAAGCATGAGTATTTCACATAAGTTATGCACATTTAATTGAAAATCAGTAGAGGGAGTATATAAAATGATATTAATAAATGAATAACATCAATTATTACTCAAAAAGGCTTCATGTATGGATGGAAGGATATAGTAATGATACCTATTTTAGATGTATGATATAGAGTCGATAATGGATGAGGGAACAATAAATGACTCTGGTACCCGCATGGCTATTTTAAGTGTTTCATTATTATGGTTTTCTGTTTCAAACATGACACGTACATGGAATTACATTGATAAAACATTGGATTTTTCTATTCTTATTCTTATATTTGGGTTGGCATGTGATGTTGATATTAATTTTTATGTTATAAATATTTTAATTGTTCATTTTAATTTGACTACTATATAGTGTTTTTCGATGTTTTTATTCTTCAAGAATGATGTTATATTCTCCATGTGATTATTATAAATATATATTGGGCATTATCTTCTTGTTGGAATCCTCTAGAATATGGGATGGCACACTAAAGGATATGTTACCAAACATCTTGTGGAACTGGTACGTCACACCAGGGTCTCGATGTTACACTATCTATCAGTATGAATATATCGTAGTTTATTTTTGATAACCATCAATCATAATTGGTATTAAAGTAAAATATATATTTGAAATGTAAAATTATTTAATTATTGTTATTATTATATAGATGATGGAATAATGAGGTATTTCACCTCCATCAATAATCATAATTCATTTTGATCTTCAGAAGAGAATATCCTCAAAACATAATAAGTGGAATGATTTAATTAATTACATCACTCTATCAATAAGATAAATTGAGTAAATGTTTTATATATAATTAATTAAAAATATAATTTTTCTTATAAAGTCAAATAATTTAATTGACTGTGTTATAAAATATATAATGGAAATATATAGATTATCTATAATTGAGGTAAGGTATTAATTCTAAATTTAATTTGGTTTTTGAATATTTTATTGTTATCAACCAGATATCATTTATATAGTTCATATATATTCCATTTACATGTTATTTCCCAAATCATTCATATATCATGGTTCTTTACATGAGAATTTATATTATATTTCCATGGGAATTTGACATGAAATTTACCATCCTTTAAAGATTTAATTAACTCAATTTACTACATTGGTTTAGAACCCTTTTCATTGATATTATTATTCAGTGATTATGTTTAAATTTATATATAAATAATTTTTTATTTTTAAATATTCAATATTTTATTGTAGATTTAAATTTTTTACACATGATATATCCATTGATTAAATATCAACTCAATGATATGTTATTATTAAGGGTTATATGATTAAAATTAATTTACATGGGATATGTGCTTATGATTTCCACCAATATTCATTTGTTAATTTAATATATTAACCATTTGATATAATATATAATTATTCATTAATTTTCATCATATTAAAATTTGTTTTTAAATTATTATTCCCTTGGATTAAGATTGATGAGTTACCAAAGTATAAAATGGTTTATCTATAAATATATATTCTTTTTTGGATTATTTATGTCCATGGTTCCTATGTGGTAAATTAGAAGATAGTTTTTTTATTCAACCACATTGCTATTGTTCTCGTCTATTTGTTAATATTTTTAAAAAAAATCATTTTCATTTTCCATGTAATTTATTAATAAATCATTGTGATTGTAATTTGTAAGTGAAACAGATACTAAATATTCTATTAGATCTAGAATCATTATCCCATATATCAATGTTTTTTAAAATAATTTATAAAATTCACTTTTCAAAAAATAAATAATTTCATAAATCTTTTTATCACGAACATTTTTATTCATTTAATAGTTTTCAAAATATAAATTTGGTATCTATTTTTCCAATTGGGTATCTTTTAACACATTTTATAAAATTATTGAATGGAATATTAATTTTTTAAATTTTTTACATTAATGGATTTTCTCACCTAAATGGAAATGATTTTATATTAATATTTCATCAAAATATTCCAGGATTAACATTAAATAAATGGATTCTAGAAATTTTTTGAAATTTTTTGTTTCTAAAAGATATTTTCAAAAATAATTTTTTTGACAAGATATTTTTTAATGATAATAAAATTTTATTAACATTCATCATCATAAAACTCCCTTGATGTTCCAAAGGCACCTCTAGAGATATTTTTTTATTTCACATTTATTATTTGGTTGAATTATTATTTTTTAAAAGTATTTTCAATGGAAGTCATTTACTTTTTATTCGTTAATAATGTTTTGAATGAAATGATCAATTCTATTGTATCCGGATACAAAAAATATTATGATAACCATATCCTATATTTTTTAATCCAAAAATATATGATTTATAATTTTAATTAGTGAAATCATATAATTATTTTGTTTTGGGTGACTTATGTTTCGAGAATGAGTTTTGAAAATAAAATCAAATAGTGATATCTAAAAGTAATTCTAAAGGGTTTTATCCATGATATAGTCAACAAAAATTTCTTATAAAGGTTTGATCTAAATAATATTTCAAAGGTGATCTTGATACATAGTATATAAATGGGTTATCCACATTATAGATCACTATTAATCCAGATATATCAAATACTATGGTTCATCCTATGTATTGTTATGATTCATTATGTAATTATTATGTTTTGAGAATAATTATATTATATTTTTTACATATGGTTAATCCTATTATAAGGTTTCTTTATTAGTTTTAGGATGATGATTCCTCATGGTATAAAATTTTATTCCTTATAATATCTATGGGATATAAATGTTTCATTTAATAATGTATGACATCACATTTATGATTAATATTGATTATAGTCACTCTAGATAAAAGGAGAAACATTATTATGGTTTCATGATTGATGGTCTCGATATTGATTGGAACGAAAAGTCTTAAAAAATTCTCATTAATTTTGATTATCTCATTATATCCTTTTTTTCACCCTTCTATAAATGATGAAAAAAATTGTTATAGCTTAGGTTAACCCAAAATAATAACTTATAAAAACCCGTCTTATGTCTCCTTTTCCCCATGTTATATTAAGTAATGAAAAATAATGTGTGATTTGAAATCATTCATATGTGAATAATTTTATGGGATATGTTATATAAATAATATAGAAAATTAAAATAATTGTATAATGGGAGAAATAATCAATTTATGTCATGAGTGTCGATTATGGAGGAGTTTTTATTTAAAATATAAAATACTAAACTGAAATTTTCATTGGGTTTTTATGTGATCAAATACTTCCATATTATTTTTAATGGATTATACGGAATTAATTGGATAAAATTTATTTTTATTAAAGAAATAAATATAAATCTTATGTTTTTAACACCATGTCACGAACCAACCCGGTACAAACCTGAACCAGTCACCCGAGCCGGTCCGCGGCATGGCCTGAGGGGCGTTCCCAATCCCCACGGGCTGGAAACTAGTGCCGGGCAAAAAAATTTAATAGGTGGGAACGATTTGGCCCAAAAGAAGACAAACTAAGAAGCGAGAAAAAAAACAAAATAAAATAAATAAAGAACAAACAACCCTATTAACCTGACCACGACCAAAACTCCACATGACCCCGGGGGTCACTCTCCACTACCACAACCCAACATCGCTCAAGGCGAATATCTAAAGCTGGAACCTGCAACAGAACTAAAAACAAGAAAACACTATAGGCGTGAGTATTAAAACTCAGTAGGTAGGCCCGACTAATTCTATTACCAATGCACATACCATTAAATAAAGAATCATCAATTCTAGGTTTGCACTAAATTATATGAAATATGGTTTCCGCACACACTTTCATTTCTAAAACTAGTAACAGTCCATTGCCCTTTTTAATTTAAAAACAATTTTTAATGTTTGAAAGGAACAGGTGCATTGCATTTTTAAAACATTGTTGCGAACAAGTAGAAAACCAAGCTTTAGTTATTATCTAAAAAGGAAAACTACATGTAACACACAACACGCACCAATGGCAATAGAAAAAGTGGCACACATGGGTCAGCAACCGAACTAGACCTCTCAACCGTCCACCACATACAAATAAACACAAAAAGAAACATGGGTCGAACCTAGGAGATCGTGAACAATCCAGAACATACTATACACCTGACTCATCCTGAAGGCATGCCCTAACTCGATGACGTCATAACGCCCTAATGGTCGGCATCGCCCTGCATCGCCTAACCAAGGGGCCCAGTCCCCATAGTAGCAATAACTCAGTATTCCCCTGCTATAGGGCCACTAGCCAGTGCGTAATCTAAACTAGTACAATAATCGTTCTCAGAAGATTCACTCACTATGCAAGGTTCCCATGTCAACACATATAATAAAAGAGGGGTGCGTCCACAATGTAAATCAAGCAGTCACAAAGCACTAACATCACATATAACTCACGCAATCAACGCACACCAAATATCACCCCCGAGTGGGTTTTCCAAAGTGATCTATTTTATTAAAGTGCCAAACGGGCCTTCACCAATTTTAAAGCAAAACTTCATTTCTCGAGAAAACCCAAAACAATTATTCCGAAGAAATAATTTATCTTTGAAACTATAAGTACATTTGAAATTCTGTGAATTTTGTTTAAAGGCCAAACGGGCATTCTTTCAAAGCTGGGTGCCCGCCCGTCAAGAAAATGTTTCAATTGTTTGGTATAAAATAAACGACTCTTTTCACACTAAATAATCATTTAAAATTTTATTATATAATTTTATTTATTATTTATTAAAATTAACAAAACATCAAGAAATTAATAAATTCTAAATTTAAAGGTAAGTGCAATGGGGGACCTACCTCAGCTCGCAGTCCAAAGGCAATGGCGCGTCACGCCTCGCACAGACGCATAAGCAAGCGCAAGCTGGTGACCGCAATATCGCAGGGTAACCTTGAAAACATGCTGCAACAATCACACAGTAACTAAAATTACACAAACACATACCGAAAACAATCCAAACAATCCAACAACATGAAGGAACCACCTCGACACAATTTTAAATCACTACCCGCACCATTGACATTATTTACCAAACCACATTACAAACATCATACGCACCACATGATTAAAGCACTAAACCATTTGAATAATTTACAAAACATCCGCAAATGGTAAAACCAAGACTCACATCAAAACATACTCAGTTTCACATAAGATAACACTTTAAAAGAAAACACACAACATCATTAAACCAAAACATGACTCGCACATAACAACCAACCCATAAAACATTTTACAAAAAGACGCACCCGTTTGCACACAAAAAACATCACTGTTTTTTTTTTAAAATCCACTTTTCAGTTTACATACACCAAAACCTATTCAAAAACGTCTTTTATGTCTCTCCGCTCATCGACGCTAAACCAAAACACAAGATGTGCCACATATAATATTTATTAGACTAGTTAAAAGTTTATAAAACAAATTTAATAACATCACAAGCTACCAATTAAATATCATATAAAATGCGCAAAACGTGAAACACGTGAATACTAACCCAAGAAGATTTGTGGAAAAAGGAAAACACATCCCAAATGATGAATAACCTACCAAAAATTGTGTGAGACATTGTTCGCACCTTGACTGGACCGGCGAGGAACCAAAACAACCCTAAATAACAACCTCGGACCAAAAATTATGGAATTAAACCCCAGCATCTATGATTTGGATAAAATAATAATAACAATAATAATATAATAAAAATAAAACTCTACCAAGGGGGGAAAAGGAGACTACCGAAGAGGAGGGACATGCTGGATACAAGGCGACAGTTTGGATGAAGTCTGGTTGCGCCGAGGGACCGAGAAGGGAGCTGGTGTTGCGGAAGCCGGGGCTGGGTGCTGGGCAACGAAGCAAGAGGGGTGGCTGGGTCACGACGAGGACCAGCCGCCGCATGAGGTTCAGCGGGAGAACATGAGGGGAAAAGGGGAAGTCGTGCAGCAAATAGGGGGCTTGGTCTAGGCCTGCCGGCCGGAGGCAGAAGGGTAACGAGGGGAGAGGGGCGAGAGGCAACGGAGCGGCGTGCGTGGGGTGAGGGAAAAAATGAGATGGGTTGGGCGGCGCTGCGAATGGGGTAAAGCAGGAGGGGGCGAGTCTGAAGGCTTGGGCATGCATGGTCGGCTACAGGCAGGGGGGCCAGGCGAGGCGGCGGCAGCCGCTGGGCTGGTGCGACGGCGGTCGGACAGGCAGCGGGGGTCTGCGAGGCGTCACCTGATGCTGGCGAGCACTGCAGCGATGAGGGAGGGCCGATGAGGCGTCGCGCGGGACAGGAGAAGGGAGTGTCAGGGGAAAAGATACTGGTTCATGCAAGTGAGGAAGAAGGGGTGTGGGTCGCAGCGTGGAACAGGAGAGAAAGGGGGGCAGATCGCGTAGGTGGAGGTGAGGGAAAGGGGAGGGTGCCGTGCTACTAGGGTTAGGCGAGATTTTTTTTCATTTCATTATAATAAGGTAATAATAATTATAATATCTAAAAAAGTTAAAAATAGAAATAAAACAATAATAATAGTAGTATACCAGAATAATAATAATAATAAAATTAAAAATAATAAAAATTAATAAAAATAACAATTTAATAATAACGCGAGCCCAAACCAAATTAAAATAATAAAACAAAGTTATAAAAAAAAAAGCGCTTGCCCGACACCCGGGCAACTGCGCGGTGACCGCCACCCGCGCGGTGGCCGCGCACGGGTCTGAAACCTAGAAAAAGCATCAAACAACAAATATTTTAATCCGGAGCGCAGCCTAGACCACGGCGTGGACACTCGGAACCAAGAAATAATAAAAATAAAATAAATATAAATGGCGGTTGTGACAATTCTCCCCACCACAGACACTTTCTGCCCCCAGAAAGTCGCCCATCTAAACGATAGGTAAAACAAGAATCCATGCCCAAATATAACTAGCAAAAACCACAACATAAGAGAATGGGAGAACACATGAGGGTTCTCCCCACCACAAGAACTCAACTAGCGCGGAAATATAACACCTAAAAATACCACCTCGGGAAGGGGGGGCGACACAAGAACTCTCAACCGATCCATACTAGCCTTTATAGCACTAGAGAAACAACACCTCCGCTAAAACATGGAACTCTCAACGTAGACCAGAAACCCCGAACACTAGAGAGAAACCTCCGAGAATAACTTAACCCACGAAGTAAACTCAAGCATTACCACAAACTCTGATCCTTCCATAGTCACTTACATCTCTAAACGAACACGGTCAAACTGAGATTAACCCATACAAGGTTCAAACACACTTTTAAAGAAAAAAGTATGATCTAGAGAATCATAATTCAAGCAAACCATACTGTTTGGATTACAATGAACATGTCCATCCCAAATTCATGACGAAAAAATGGACCTACAAAAACGCCAAAACTTTAATAGTGGAAGGACTAGAATGGAAGGAATTTAAATGTTTCATTGCCAACACGGAACACAAAACCCGAACTGAGGCGTCACACCCCCGACACCTCTTGACTACGCGCGAGCTTCACCACAAGACGTGGTTAGGGATCTGATGGATGAAGCATCTTCTGCCTCACAGTCACGCACTGGAATCTTTTGGTCACAGTGTCTTCCTCAGGCGACGCTTCCTGCAAAGCTTCTCTAGATGATCCAGACACCTACAATGATGGCACATCTTCGGAGGGGTGTGACATGATGGCTTGTATTCCCTAACCGTCTATACTGATGGTACACCATTAGACGGTCCGACAAACTGGATGTTAGAGCCACTACAAATAACTCTTTAGAAAAAAATTTTACCAAACACACTCTGCTCGTCAGATGGGGGACCTTCACGAGAAACTGGATATGGTGGATTGAAAACTATTTGCACTCTGGAAACCAACTCAGCTAAGAACACCTCATGCACCAACTTCACAAAAGTGATGCTCCCCAAAAATGGAGGACTCGCTCCATGATCTCTGGATGAAGACCCCTAATGAATGGAAAAGTCTTCATTCGGTCCTGTGACACTACCCCCGGGAAAAGAAACACAAGATCCTTGAAATGTCCAATATAAGCTTTCACCGTCTACTGGCCATGTTGAATACGCATGAGCTCTTCCATTTTCATTGTCTTCACCTCCACAGTTATAAACCATTGAACAAAGACGACTTTAAAGACATACCACATCATCCCAACTTGCAGTAATGGCGGGGCGAACTACTCCTACTCATCCAGAGCTGGACCTTCAAACATACCCAAAACAACACGCACTCTGATCTCTTTGGGAGTTCCCAACACCCTAAAGATGCGCTCGACTTCTTCAAGACACTGCACCGTCTCTAACAGACTCCAATAACCATGAAGGACAGACAACGTCCAAGAAAGACCAAAAATCAGGCATGACTCATCAAAACTCTGGGGAACTTTCTGGGCGGCATTTATGAACAACATATATAAGACCAAGTCGAAACCAATATCAATCGAAGAAACATCAATAAAGCACCCTCATCCAAAAACAACCAGCTCAAGAAACCAAACAACCACAAACATGAACCAAAATTTCCTGTCCAAAATTCTCGTTCCATTTTTGATTCCAAAACCACCTTTTTTTTATTCAAAACTGCTTTCTTTCAAGACTACTCTCTCAAATACCAAATCCACTTTTCAAACCAAAATCACTTTCCAAAACCATTTTCCTATTAAAAATCCAATTTAGAAAAACAAGGTCAAGACATTAATTTCAAATACGCCCAGGTAATCCCATGAATCGTTGCACATGTCCTCATCCACATTCATTCATATGCACCAACATGCAATTTCCACGTATAATCTCACATGTGAAAATGTTCATACAGAGTACCTGAGGTTTCACCCCAAACCATTCGCGACCAAATCCAAAGCAAAAACCAGTCTTCCAAACCAAAGTCTTTCAGTCTTAAAACCCATTTTATAAATTTAGGGTCGTTTAAAAGAAATCAATCCCATTTTCAAAAACCCCTTTTTTCATTTCCAAAAACGCACTTACACCAACCAGAATGAAAACGACACTCAACTTGCATCAAACCATCAGTGTGAGGGACTAGCGGTCACACTTAACCTGGCGACATGGTAGTGGTTCATGCCCCAAGTAAGCGTTAACAAGTATGAAGAATTCAAACCATGTACCCGGACTCCACATGGGTCACTACTCCATGTGAGATCACGATGTAACATCAGTTTACCTCCGTTGTCATCCCTCAATCCAAAACAAACCAAAATGAAACAAGGACTCAATTCATGGAAATCCATGGAGACTCGAGGTGCGAAACGGGAGAGGGTTCATGACGTCTTTCCCGTACCTACCTCTCGAGTCCTGACACACCTAATCTATATTTACCGGACATCCCAAATAACAAGGGCCTCCTCTGATACCATTTTGACATGAACCAAACTGGGACGACCTTGAACCGGTCACCCGAGTCGGTCTGTGGCATGGCCCAAGGGGCGTTCCCGATCCCCACGGGCTGGAAACTAGTGTCGGGCACAAAAATTTAACAGGTGGGAGTGATTTGGCCCAAAAGAAAACAAACTAAGCAGCGAGAAAACAAAACAAAACAAAATAAATAAAGAACAAACAAACCTACTAACCTGACCACGACCAAAACTCCACGTGAACCCGTGGGTCACTCTCCACTACCATAACCCAACATCGCTCAAGGCGAACATCTGAAGCTAGAACCTGCAACAGAACTAGAAACAAGAAAACACTATAGGCGTGATTATTAAAACTCAGTAGGTAGGCCTGACTAATTCTATTCCCAATGCACATACCATTAAACAAAGAATTATCAGTTCCAGGTTTGCACTAAATTATATAAAATATGGTTTCCACACACACTTTAATTTCTAAATCAAGTAACAGTCCATTGCCCTTTTTAATTTAAAAACAATTTTTAATGTTTGAAAGGAACAGGTGCATTGTATTTTTAAAACGTTGTTGCAAACAAGTAGAAAACCAAGATATAGTTATTAGCTAAAAAGGAAAACTACATGTAACACACAATACACACCAAGGGCAATGGATAAAGTTGCATACATGGGTCAGCAACCGAACTAGACCTCTCAACCGTCCACTACATACAAATAAACACAAAAATAAACATGGGTCGAACCTAGGAGATCGTGAACAATCCAGAACATACTATACATCTGACTCATCCTGAAGGCAAGCCCTAACTCGATGACGTCATAATTCCCTAACACTCGGTATAGCCCTGCATGGCCTAACCGAGGGGCCCAATCTACATAGCAGCAATAACTCAGTATTCCCCTGCTATGGGGCCACTAGCCAGTGCGTAATCTAAACTAGTGCAATAATCGTTCTCAGAAGATTCACTCACTATGCCATGTTTCCATGTCAACACATATAATAAAAGAGGGGTGCGTCCACAATGTAAATAAAGTAGTCACAAAGCACTAACATCACATATAACTCACGCAATCAACGCACACCAAAGATCACCCCAGAGTGGGTTTTCCAAAGTAATCTATTTTATTAAAGTGCCAAACGGGCCTTCACCAATTTTAAAGCAAAAATTCATTTCTCAAGAAAACCCAAAACATTTATTCAGAACAAATAATTTATCTTTAAAACTAGAAGTACGTTTGAAATTCCGTGAATTATGTTTAAATTCCAAATGGGCATTCTTACAAATCTGGGTGTCCGCCAGTCAAGAAAATGTTTCAATTGTGCGGTATAAAATAAACGGCTCTTTTCACAATAAATAATCATTTAAAATTTTATTACCTAATATTATTTATCATTTATTAAAATTAACAAAACATCAAGAAATTAATAAATTCTAAATTTAACGGTAAGTGAAATGGGGGACCTACATCAGCTCGCAGTCCAAACGCAATGGCGTGTCACGCCTCGCACATACGCACAAGCAAGCGCAAGCTGGTGTCCGCAATATCGCGGGGTAACCTTTCAAACACGCTGCAACAATCACACAGTAACTAAAATTACACAAACACATACCAAAAACAATCCCAACAAGCCAACAACATGAAAGAACCACCTCAACACAATTTTAAATCACTACCTGTACCATTGACATTATTTACCAAACCACATTACAAACATCATACGCCCCACATGATTAAAGCACTAAACCATTTAAATAATTTACAAAACATCCGCAAATGGTAAAACCAAGACTCACATCAAAACATACTCAGTTTCACATAAGATAACAATTTAAAATAAAACACACAACATCATCAAACCAAAACATGACTCGCACATAACAACCAACCCATAAAACATTTTACAAAAAGACGCACCAATTTGCACACACAAAACATCACTGTTTTTTAAAAAACCCACTTTTTAGTTTACATACACCAAAACTTGTTCAAAAACGTCTTTTATGACTCTCCGCTCATTGACGCTAAACCAAAACACAAGATATGCCACATATAATATTTATTAGACTAGTTAAAAGTTTATAAAACAAATTTAATTACCTCACAAGCTACCAATTAAATATCACAGACAATGCGCAAAACGTGAAACACGTGAATACTAACCCAAGAAGATTTGTGGAAAAAGGAAAACTCACCCCAAATGATGAATAACCTACCAAAAATTGTGTGAAAAATTGTTCGCACCTTGACTGAACCAGTGAGGAACCAGAACAGCCCTAAATAACAATCTCAGACCAAAAATTATGGAATTAAACCCCATCATCTAAGATTTGGATAAAATAATAATAATAATAATAATAAAAATAAAATAATAAAAATAAAACTCTACCAAGGGGGGGAAAGGAGACTATCGAAGAGGAGGGACAGGCTGGATAGAAGGTGACAGTTTGGATGAAGTCTGGTCGCACCGAGGGACCGAGAAGGGAGCCGGTGTTGCGGAAGCCGGGGCTGGGTGCTGGGAAACGAAGCAGGAGGGGTGGCTGGGTCACGATGGGGATCAGCCGCCGCCTGAGGTTCAGCGGGCGAACATGAGGGGGAAAGGGGAAGTCGTGCAGCAAAAGGGGGCTTGGGCTACGCTTGCCGGCCAGAGGCAGAAGGGTAACAAGGGGCGAGGGGCGAGAGGCGACAAAGCGGCGTGCGTGGGGTGAGGGAAAAAATGAGATGGGTTGGGTGGCGCTGCGAATGGGGTAAAGCAGGAGGGGGCGAGTCTGAGGGCCTGGGCATGCAGGGTCGGCCGCAGGCAGGGGGGGCCAGGCGAGGCGGCGGTAGCCGCTGGGCTGGTGCGACAGCGGTCGGATAGGCAGCGGGGGACGGCGAGGCATGACCTGATGCTGGGGAGCACTGCAGCGACGAGTGAGGGCCGATGAGGCGTCGCGCGGGATGGGAGAAGGGAGCACCGTGGGAAAAGATACTGGTGCGTGCAAGGGAGGAAGAAGGGGTGTGGTTTGCGGCGTGGAATATGAGAGAAAGGGGGGCGGCTCGCGCAGGTGGAGGCGAGGGAAAGGGGAAGGCGTTGTGCTGCTAGGGTTAGGCGAGATTTTTTTCATTTCATTATAATAAGGTAATAATAATAATAATATCTGAAAAAAATAAAAAGAGAAATAAAACAATAATAATAATAGTATACCAGAATAATAAAAATAATAAAAATAAAAATAATAAAAATTAATAAAAATAACCATTTAATAATAACGCGAGGCCAAACCAAATTAAAATAATAAAACAAAGTTATAAAAAAAGCACTTGCCCGACACCCGGGCCAACTGCGCTGTGACCGCCACCCACGCGGCGGCCGCGCACGGGTCTGAAACCTAGAAAAAGCATCAAACGACAAATATTCCAATCCGGAGTGAAGCCCAGATCGTGGCGCGGACACTCGGAACAAATAAATAATAAAAATAAAATAAATAGAAATGGCGGTTGTGACACACCATATATTTTACTGTGTGTTAATTTATATTAGAGTAACAACTATAAATCCCTTAACCATGATTTAATGGATATTTTATTAAATTGGTATACAATACATATATTTAAATATATATAATTCAATATTTTAGTAGTATTACGAAAATAGTAACATAATTGGATTAATATTATATTGAAATTTAAGAAGAATACATTGTCTGAATAAAATAAAATATTATAATTTTATCTAAATTAATTTTAAATATACAGTATTATTAATTGATTCCATGGTATGTGGGATAACATATATGAGGGTGAATATATTTTATTAATAATTTGAAATATACATCAATGTCTATAATAGAACATAAAATGAATAATTAATGGGTCATGAATATATAATTTGACAAATGATAAAAATGATATGAATTATGGCTATAAAATAAAAAAAGATAACATAAAATGAAAACTTGTGAATAAAAAATAATATAGTGATGTATATTAAAAAATTTGGATGTATAAAACATATCCTCAAGGAATTTTTCCATGACATTTTACATAAATTGTAATGATTCTCCCATAATTAATTAATTGTTGTCTCATAATACCTACCAATTCAATATGGGGATATAAAATTATTATACCCACTAGTTATATAAATTTCAAATGCATACCATCATGTAAAAAATTATTACATGGAATTAGATAAAAAATAAACCACAAAACTATATATAACAACCCATCAATGAGGAATATCATACCCTGAGTTTTCTAAAAAATAGAAAGGGTTTTATGGTATGAATATAATGTTTTCAATCAACTAATAAAAAATTATTTATAGGTTAAATACATATGAAAAAATTGGTATTTGAAATTTTGTAATAAACTTTTTTAACAACTATTGAATGCGGTATTTTTTTATTTGGTGATCGGAAATTAAAATATGATTATTTGGTCTTAGAATTCAAAAATTTTAATTTTAAAATATATGATACTAATAAAATGAATGAAAATAATACTATAATATTTTTATATTTTTTTGAAAAACATATGAAGGATTTTCCCTATGAGTAAAAACTGGGTGTTCAGTGGGGGCCCATTAACTATGAAAAAATATGAAGATTATTATATAACAAAAAAAACTATATTTGATTTTATTTTTCCGATATTAAAAATTTCAAAAAATGAATACATTTCTTTTATTTATACCCTGAAATGTTTTCTCAGAAAATCATACAGACATTACATCAACAAATTTTTAATATTTCTTGATGAATGTGGGAAGGTTTGAATATTATAATGGAATATAAAGGTGATATAACAAATATGAATAATGATAATTTATCGATAAAATATTATGGAATTTATAAAAATAAAGATGAATAGAATTCATTTTTGAAAATAATTGGAAAATTGGATTAGAAAAATTATAGAAGTGATATGACTAAGAACCCTTACTTTATCATACTAAAGTATTTAAAAAAGGTTTAAATTAGAGGGGGAACGTAACCAGCCCTTGAAATTGTATATAATATATGTAAATTACATTGAATTAAAATCCAATCATTATATGCTAACGATGATTAATAACATAGAATACCGATGGAATTTAAATATATAATGTAAGAAAAATGATTGGGAACCCTTGTAATAAGAGATAAATTCATAAATATTTATATGTTGAAATAATAATACTAGAAAGAACATGGTCAGACTATAAAACGAATAAAAGGATATGTGTGATGATCAAAAAAAATTATGGAATAGACAGGAATGAGATTATCAGGGGTATTTGTAGAAATTATAGAGGAATTGATTATTAATATCAAAACAATGAACATAGATATATAATTTCTAGAAAATAAAAAACCATCATTTACCTATGATATTTTATATATTTTTGGATTCATAGAAAACTGTACATAATAATTGTTTTATAACTAAAATCCATTATTTTATGTTACTTTGTCTATGGAAATAAATATTATCCAAAAATAATAACTTTAATACATTAATTTAAATAATAGTACTTTCAATCTGTGTTATAGTATTAAAAATATTTTTAACTACTTAAAATAGATAATCTAAAAACGATAAAATATATTTTATATAGGATTCAATTTAGTTTATCATGACATAAAATTCTAATCATTATGATGTCATAATTTTTACCATTCCTTTATATCATTCTTCTCCATTTATAAGAAAACACAATTCTTTTAAAAAAATATAAAAACATCCCCATTATAAAATTTCAATATGATGATTATAAATATCATATAAATTTTATTAAAAACATTTTATATCTTCTATAAATTTATGAATTAAATAATTTACTTATATATTTTCAAATAATGATTTTTTTCATATAAACTAAAAACAACTTTTTAGTTTATTAATTTTATCAATGATATATGTCTATCATCAAAATTCTATATATTTTTAAAAATTAATTATATTTATTTATTATTTTATTTTATTAAGTTTTATATTTTCATTTAATTAATAAATTTTTAATATCACTGTAATATCAGTATTACATTGGTTAAATTTCCATCTATAGGATTTCAACTTCTAGATTCTACAAATTTTGATTCTAATGGTCATATTCCAAGTAGATAGATTTCAATGGTACAATTTCAATGGAAACATTACTCATTCAATATACGTCACTCTAAATACATCCTTTATATATATATATCATCTTCTACCTTAAATATATATCTATGTTTTCATTCTTTCTAATAGTGGTGTATCACATATTCATACTATTTATAGCCATGTATGATCATATAGTGTTCATAATTATTATACTACCATATGTAAATAATTATTTAATGTTATATGTTTTTAGAAATTGAAATAAGTTAAACAATAGTGTTTTCTATTTCATTTGGTTGTATTTCAAAATTATATTGATATAATAAAATGAATCGTTTGAAATTTTTTAGTACCTGGGTTTTTTTTATAATGGTCAAATCATTATTATTAAACTATTCATGTAAAATTCAACTTCATGAATATTTAATGTGTTGTACAAGGAAACATACTCAATGGGGAAATCAAGACATCTAATTAAATCCCATTTTATTGTTTTTATTTCATCACTATACTCTATATATAATTATTAAACCATCATTAACTCATAAACAAAATAATCTTTGTTTACATTAGTATAATTTTTTTTTTCTTATGATTCATCGAAAATAATTTCATAGTTGATTATAATATTTCTTCCCCCATGGATATATTTAAAAACTTAAAAAAATGATGTTATGAATTAAATGTTACAACTATATATAAATAACTAAAATTTTGACCATTAAAATATATAATATTTCCAAATTATTAGAATTATAAAATGGTAAAATATTTTTTTAATCGATAATATTGAAAATAAACATTTGGCCTCATTTTGATCTCCAAGAAAATTTGAAATGAGATGTGTTTATTACATTATAACCAATTTTCATAGTATATAGATGTATCAAACATATATAATACATCTATTATAAATTATGCATAAAATGAAAAATTATTGTCATATAAATCAATTTGAAGACACCTTGAAACATTTATGAAACAGAAAATCAGTTTCTGTGAAATTTACCACAATTCCTTAAATGATTGGAACTATCCACATTAAATGAAAAATAAAAAATAAAAAATAAAATAATAAAATAACGAAAAAAACAGTATTAGTCGGATTTATTATTCGGTAGACATATTCAATTCAATTATTTATAAGGTTACCAGTGTTTACTATAATGTTAGTTCATATACATAAGTATTTCCCATAACCTGTGTTATTGGTTTTTGGTTATTACCTCTCCCTAAATATTCATATTTATTAATCATTCGTCATATATTATTTTATAAAGGTTATAAATATATATTTCTAATATTTAATCATCTTTTGTTTTCCCCAAGGTTTTCCGTAGGTTATATAATTTTTCTTTTATGCTTCAAAATATATTCATTTTTGAAATCCTAAAAAATAAAGTTTTTAATTTATATTCTTTTTTTTATAATATCCAATTAATGTTCTTTATCATCTATGATTTCAAAATGAAAAAAAAAATTAAATTTTAAATAATGTTTTATTTTTTTAGGAAGTCCAATTACACATTCATTCTTTAATTATAATTTAAAAAAATTTCATATCATTGATTAAGAAGTTAATGTATACACCAACATATTTTTTATTTTTGGGAATTTTTAACACATTGACACAATTTCTTGATTTATAAATTTCTTGTGTCTTAAACTCTCTAATATATAAACCATATAATTTTAACCCCATGGATCCCTTATATTACCACTATTTAATTCATACCACAAAACATAATATTACCCCCATGGTTCACTGGATAGTCATTTTATAGTCACCATATGAATGCATAGTTTTTTTGTGTGTTTTTTCAACAATAACATGTACTTAGGGGAGAATCCATGGAGATCACCAATTCTTATTATAAATATTTAAAATAATTAATCACTTTGGAGTTATAATCTACTAGGTTTGAAAAAAGTAAGGATCAACTTATTGAATCTTATAATAACATTTATTCCATTAGTGGATCACTTTTATAATGGTGTTTTACTATATACCTCTTTAAATCACAACATCATAGTAAATAATTTTTATAAAAGAGTAGTTTTAGGATGGGTAATCACATTAGATGTTCTAAGGGTGTGTTTGAGTGGGGAGAACCACACTAAAATTAAATTTGTTGGATAGTGGGGATTATCATCGTTTTCTATAGTTTCCCTTGTGGGAAATATATTATAGTTTGTTGGGAAGGATATATTGTAATTAAGAGAGACCCATGGGGTGAATTTATCAGTTTTATAGAACAAGGACATTGGGTCATTATAAATTGATATCATATTATAGGTTCTAAATGAAGAATATGATCAAATGTTACCCTTATTAAATATATTATTCAGTTGAAATTACATAGGATATTAGAAACTCAATATGGATTCCAATGTAAGGTGAAAGAACACTAACTCATCATGATGAAAAATTTAGTTATCAGGGTGATATTATTTATTTCTACCCAAAAAATGATATTGGATCCATATTTGTTCCATATCCATTAGGAATTATATAAGTATTTCATATTTCATTGTGAATTTATAGGTTTTGTTTTCTAGAAAATTTGGTCATAAAGTTGAATCTATGAGTTTATTCAATGTTGAACTCTTGTTAGGTGTATATTGGAAAACCAAGAGAGGGCCCTATTGGATAATATAGAAATCAGTCATGTGATATTTATATTATTATTGGGTGTTTATCTATAATATGTAAACAGAATATAAACATATTTTATTTCTACTAAATTTGTTTGATTGTATAGTTTAAGGTTTTGTGTCAAAATTTCACCTTCTAATTGATGAATTGGTATGGACAACAGTTTTTATGATTAGCTTTTAATGGTATTGCAGTTCATATGAATGTGATTTAAAAATATTAAATAATTTATTTGGTTTTCTCAAGAAGGTATTAAAATTTATTAAAATAATGTATATTATTAATTAATATGAGAACAAAAGAGAAAATTGGTTTTTAAATTGGTTTGAATTTATGAATTGAAAATATATTATGAATTTTTCAATGGATTTTGATTTTAAAATTTTATCAAAATGAGAGTTAGATTTTTCCTCTCGGATAATTATTAATTTTTGGTGCAAATAAGTTTTTTGTAATAGAAAATCACTCTTTTTTAAAAGTGAGGAGTTTTCTGGATATATTGATTCTGACCTATTTGTTTGGTCAATTGTGAGTATTTTTTATTTTTTATTTTTTATTAAAGTATAATTGTTAATTTTTCTATTTCATAATATTCCCCACCATGTTTTTATTGATTAAATATTTCAACCTAAATGATCACCCACATGGTAGGAACAAAATGGTTTGGAATGAACATTGATTTATATCCAAATTACATTGTATAGATGTTAATATAGTTATATGATTTCATGTTAGATTCACCATTTTTGTTTCATGATAAATTTGTATGGTTGGATTTCCCAATTGGTTTGTAGTGGTGGGTTTACAGTCTAGAAAAATAATTCAAATCATGTTCATCATTTTTTAATATTCATTAAAAACACCCAATGGTTACCTCATCCACAATATAATACATACATACTTTATATAGACCTGATTTTAATTGTGGTTTCAAAACAAATGACACTTATGGACTCACATTTGTTAATAGTATGTCATTTGTGTATTATAACACCCATTTGGGTGTAATTGTATCCTACTATGAGAATATTTTATTGATATATGATATGTTTATGGATATCATACTAATCTAGAAATGGGACTACTTACCATTACACAATGATTAAGTGATGAAACCTTCAATGTTTATAGAGGAGTCAATTAATGAGTGTGTATTTAAATATCTATGATCCCTCATCAATAACCCATTAATGGGTAACTCCCAATATTTTCTAGCAATATATTGCAGATATACATAGTTTAATATAATTTAGGCAGTTGATTAATATATTGATGATGTGATTTAGCCAATACAGGGTGTCCTACAAATCCTATTTATAATTTATATCAGAAACCATGTAATTTATTGAACCCTTTAAGATTAAAATCATGATTAAATAATGAATATGAGATAACATATGAACCTGGTATTAATCTTGAGTCTCAAGTTGGCATCGTACGTATCCTGGTTAGGGAAGTAATTAGATTCATTATAGTTTTTTCATTACTTTTGGAATTAAACCCAAGGCGATACCCTTGTCTGAGGATAGGAATATTATATATATATATATATAGGAATCACAAAATTTGGATTCCCTAGAAAGATATATTGGTAATGAAAATTACATTATCATTGGAAATCCCATTTTAAACATGATCCATGGACAATGTGGAAAATAAGGAATAAAACGTAATCAGTATCACTTCATATAGATATTGGAATCATGTGCTAAGAAGGCCCTTGGGATGTTAATTATGGAGATTAGTCCATAGGATGGAATCCTATGCATCATGGTTATGTATTTAATTATATTTATCATATTTTATTTATCTTATCAATCCACTAGTTGATGGGGAAGAAAGAAACCCCCATTTGATATATTTGGTGTTTATTATTGGAATGATAGAGACATGGGTGGATACAAACCATGGTTGATGCTTATTTAATCTTAGACTATAAGAAGAATTTTAAAAAACATGGATATATTAGTAATTATAGTTTTAATTGTTCAATTTGATTGGGTATTATACACTGAGGTTTCTCTTATATATCCACTAGTCATTGTTGTCAAATCATAGGAAGTTTTTATTCCATCTTCATATTATCTTCCTAGAATTCTTGATAGTCAACTAGACATGTTTGATGTCTATAGAAATGTCATGTTTTCATAGAACACATGTCCATAGAAAATCATGTAATTTAGTTGAGTTTTTTGAAGGACATTACATAATTCGTATTCTATTTTTGGATACCATCACATGAACAAGGCCAAAATTCCCATAGAGTGTCAATTTATTTAGTTCAGATTTTTTCGTAGGACATCATGATACCACGGAGGAATTTTTTGTTAGTTCTCACATGACCCATAATTACATTTCTAATGGACATTGGATGACCTAGTTGGCATTTTTGTGTTGTGTCACTGGATCAATACTAACTTTTATATAAGAGATCATGAGACTTAGTGGGATTTCCTAGAGGACACCATGAGACAAAACATGTAACTTGTAAATTTACTACATATAATAGGTAAAATACATATATTATACCACACAATTTTTTTGGAAAGCCTAATGAACTTCATATTTCATTGGACGAATTCCTGTAGGATATCATGTGACATCAGTAACAAGCCCGGGAGAATTAAGATGATCCAAATGGAATGTCTAGGGATGGTTTTAGAACATTAGGTACAAGTAATAGTGTTGAATCATTATTTTGGTGGGTCATGGAAAGCATAGGAATACAAGAAAATTCATATTATCATACGCACCACATCATTTTTAGTTATTTATTCCTCAATTTATTTCATATCTACTTCACTATTTCTTATGTTAGCTTATTTTATGTTTTTTGTGGGCCAAGAGGCATATGGAACATCCTATGCATTATCCAATAGACATTATAGAATCCCATAACATAATCTATATAGTGATATTTTTATGTTCTTATGTAGAATGTATTATCCTTTAATTCATTCCTCAAAATTCACTTTTGGGAAGACCTTTGTGGTCATCCCAATAATCGCTCTGAGATATTTGTTCTGACTATCCCATATGTTATAGATAATGGATTTATTTTTTAATAAAGGGGGGATGGGTGAATTTTTAATACCGTTTACCCATATAACACTCTTCTATACATAACATCTATTTAAAAATTATATATTGTGCTAGTTTACTATTTTTTTCACATGATTTTCATGATCCTAATGTGTGTTGTCCATGGAATGATATGATGATCAGTGACTATCAGAACACTCTACCACATCCATGATTAATGGTCCCCATCTAATCAAAGGGATAATTACTATCCAATTTGGCCTGCCATGAAGCATTAATAAATTTATGCCACCATGTGTCAGGGTATTTGTGAGATTAGGATGCCATTTCAGGGGATTTCTCCTGATTGAAGATGACTTGTATGTGGTATTTTATGAGACAAAAGTGGATTTCCATGGGTTATTTTCATGAATAGGATGACATGTCAAGGGGGATTATGTGGGATAAATGGTGGTTTACTAGGGTGTATAACCCCTTTCATATTAATATATACATAATTATTTTCAGAAGATGATTCTATATTTTCCCTTTCTATCGCTTTCATAATTTTAATAGGGATGAGTTTCTCATTATGTTGTGTGAGTGTTTTCAAATACAATCAATATCCTTTCATGTGATACATATCATGACCAATAATTTGTCTTAATGTGACATGATGTCATTTTCATTGAAACCCATGCTATTTTTCTATTAATCTGAAGGGGATGTTCTGAATAAAATGGATATGTCTATGACGCTCCACACAATGAATCTCACATGCCACTAAGCTATTACATGACAATGTAGATAAGTATCACTTAAAATTGATGTTTCATTATGAACCCCACGAGTTTGTATCATTATGATCAGGGAATTCATATGTAATCTAAGTATTACATGTTTGTATCCTTTATTTTATAAGGGTATTTGATCATTATTAAGTGTCTATTGGTTGAAAAGTCACATGGACAAAAAATCTTATTTGGAATCCATTTCATGATCATAATTATTTCTTTGGGTACCTTCACAAGAATTTGTATGATTTTTAATGGGGCTCCATGTGACCTCAATAAAATATTTCATTGCACATGTGTTATTATCATGACATTCTGATGGTAATGAAATCTTGTGTTCATTGAAATTTAATGTGATCCTTGTGCTTTTTATACTTTATATTCGTTTTATTTCAGGGAAAATTATACACAATTGTTATGAATTACTTACATTATATATTATTCAATTCTCATTTAGAAGGCATCAAAAAATTATCCCCTTCATGGTTGATGTTAGTAGGTAAAATGGTTCCCATTGGTGGAACTTAAATGCTCGCCTGAGTCATTATGGTTTTCACCAAATGATAACTGATTACTATTTATTTCTATTGAGTTACTTTTGGTATTATTTGGAGTGTCCTATTAATAGGGTCTATGTTTGGAATCACTCCACTGGATACATCATTACTCTAGAACTCTTGCAATCCTCATCATCATGTGATCCGTCTACGAGATCTCGTTTACAAGACCTCAATGCATGATTTTTCATGAGAGCTTTTCCACAATACTACTTCAAGAGAACCCTTTCAAGATATATTTATTATCCCCACACATGATAAAACCAATAAAAAAAATACTAGTAATTTATCGATACATCGCTTATCTATTTATCATTGTGTAAATAATTCATGTTTTGCATGATCTGCTTGTTTGAACTCATGATCGCCATACCATTATGTGGTTTGTGTAACCATATTTTAGTCAATGATCTCATGTTCTAAAAATGTTTCATGTGATCAAAATATTTCTTGTGGATTGTCTGGCATGCAAGATCTTCATGGATATTGTGGTTCGCGAGACTTGTAGTAGGTGATGGGGACACAAACAACCTAATGATTCAGGTGACTCTCTTGATGCTATCATGTCCATGCATAACTTTTCATTGAGTTTTTTATATAATATTAATTGTACATAATAATTTCTTGTATATTTCATCTAGCTTCTACATCAGAAAATAAATAATCTATTATATAGATATATCACTAGAACACTATCGTAGCACGTGTGGATGATAAAATTCACCTTGTTTTCAATTCAACACATATAAGTCTATGGACCCTAATAAGAGTGAGTCTTATTTAATATTACCGTTTTGAAATACTTCCCCTCCAAGGGTTCAGTTTTAAAAATCACACCTCCATACCTTCACTATAGCTATCTACGTTTTGGATTATAAAAACCCATAAATCCATTCAGGTGAACTTGTCTCATATATGTTATTTCATTATGGAGGGGGAATTCATAGATCGGTATATACATTATTTTTCTCCCAGATACATTAACTAAAAATTTCATGAACATGATTCAAATATCTAGATGTATAATAACAAAATGAGGAATTCAGCTATAAACCACTGGTTTTGGGGCTTTCTTGACTAGTACATTTGATCAAGGGGATGTTTTAGAATTTATTTAGCATGACCCTATTGGTTGATGTATTTTTATTTTTATTTTTCCATGGAGTGAAGTTTGATCATGATGTATGATGAGGTTTTAATCTCAAAGAACAGTTCCCTATAATAATAAACATCTGGATGGGGAAAATGTTGAGTTACTCATGTCCTGATACTATCATGATTGGCTTAACACATTGTAAGGTGGGTGTTAGTTTCTATGATATTCAGAAGAGCAGTGGAACTCCTATATTGAGAGAGTTGTATGATGAGTTTTCCCCCACCATCCACATAGTATTATTTAATGGGGACCCTCCTCTTTCCCGAGGGTTGATTAGGATAACCAAAACGACCCTTGTGAAATGTTCACTTCGTATAAAAGATATCAAAATTATGAAATGGTTGAGTTACTACATCAAGAATTTCAATTCTAAGTCGGAATACAAGAAGAAAAAGGTCTTCCACATAATGGAATCCCTAAACATGGAGGGATCATATTCGACCATATTTTTTGGAAGGAAAGTTAATTACTAGGGATTGGAGGTTATCTATTATTTTGACCAAAACGGTCTTCTAGATGGTTTATTTTCTATTTACCAGAGCATTTAATTACCACTACTAATAGAAATGGGTTGATTTAGTGTATCCAGTTTCTTGATGGTGACCTATATGGTATGAGGGTAGAATATTGTGTTATCTATCCCTATGATGGGTAAACTTTATCACCTCATGTTCTTTATTTATAGGGAATGATATCCTCATTGAATCACAGTTTCTTTTTAGGTGTTATGTGGGTTTGATGGTGGGTTATCTAGGACTCTATGAGTACCGGATCTTCCCAAAAAATCCATAATTTTCTGTTCATAATATTTTTTTCACTGATTCTGTAGGGTAAGGAATGTTGCAAAAGATAAATAAAATTTTAGGGAATTCATGAGCCATTTTTATTCCATCACCTTCAACCCTTATAATGAAGCTCCCACTAATAGTCTAGTGGATAATATGGGGAAATAGTTCTATTCCTTAATGAATTATCAGTGTGAGTGTTCCTTTTGTGACATCATTGACATGATTCTTGTCTGCAAATGTTTAACACCATACTGGTTTAACTTTCTTGTATTTTGTGCTCAGAAGAGAAATCCTCCCCATATTTATCTTAATTTAGAGATTCATAAAATATTTGATTTCATTTTTTGGATGATGTATTCCATGGAGGTCACTTAGACCAATGCATACATCCCAAATCATGACATAGATAATTGTTTGAAGAATAATTATTCCAATATCTAGGTATGATTATATCCATATATGAGGTTATCCACATTGTTACACAAATCAACCTAATTTCCGTCAACTATTATAGCCAATCCAGGGGCCTATAAATACTTTTTCAATTGAACCATCACCCCTTAAATCACATCATAATGAAGTGAGTCATTTACTACTTCTCTCATCACTAGAAGAAGAATAAATTTGCACAACCATTGCAGGTGTGGTATTGGTAAGTGAATCCATGTCTACACTATTATTTCTAATCATACTTCATTAGGAGATGACATAGATAACAAAGAATACATAGGATATTATCTATGTTTTATTGAATTAGGAATAGTTACATTTAGAAGAAAAATGATCTCATTACAACTCCCATGGGAATTAAATTAAAAAAGCAAACATGTGGAGGTTAAGGATTTCCTTTCAGACCTTATCATGATGTTGAAAATCATGAAATCCCTGGTCTAATGTATATATTTGGTGCAATAAATGGTGGTTGGGGAATGTTGGAGAATTTTATAGATGGACATGGTTATCCCATTCACACGATAGTGGTATGAATGGTCATTCTACAATATTTAAGTGTTCAAGGCTCCATTGTAACCATAGTAAATTCCATTTTAGTTTTTATAAAATATAAATCTCCAAAATACAAGACCCTCCCTCTATCTGTAATGTTTTATTTTATGAGTATGTAAATTGGAGTTTAATTGAGAATCGACAAGGGGAATGATGATACAGGCCCCCAAGGTAAATTTCCCTTCATGGGGATTCTCATTACCATCACTGGAGAGACACCGTCGATATCATTAGCTTTTAGGGGGACTTTTTTAACAACCCCGTAACCTTCACCTTTTCGAGTTCCTTCCCGTGAAAGGAAAGGGAAAATAATGTGTTATGAAATTTTGTGGTCATATCTTATAGAATCCTCATGTAAGTGTATAATTACAAAATTTCATTATGTTGGAAAAATCTAGTAACACATCCTGATTTTTCAAAGAATTTTGGTCCCCACTAATCCCACTTGTTAGAGAATGTATTTACCCTTTTATAAGTGGGTGAATATTCAATTTCTTTAGTAGAACATTCAATGTTAGTCCAGACCCATTACAAAGATTAAACGGAAGATGTGTTATCCCAGTTAGTCATGATTCATGTTGTGAATGTTACAATGGTCATTCCATTTCATCTAACAAAGGAAAATATAATTTTTAATGAGATTAAAAATTCTTTCTATTCTTCTAATGAGTTATCCTTGATAAAGTCACATTTCATATAGGGAAAATAAATCATTGGAAACTTGATTCATTGACCAATTTTTTTCATGTAACCTAATACTTCTATTTTTCTTTTTGCACTCAACTGTGGTGAGGAAAGACTGACTTATGCAAAAGGACTTGTGGTGTTACTATGTCACTTATTGTAAGGGTGTTTTTCTTCATTTCTAGTGGGGTGGAGTTATGGTAAACAATTTCCTCTACTGAAACAGAGTTATTTATGTTTCTAAAATTTGTATTATAAGTTTTTAACCTAGTGATATCATGTCATTTTCTTCTAATGGATTAAACCCCTCCCACTTTTTGTATTTCTGTCAGCTGGAATCTTAGTTGTTCAAATAAAAACTTCATTTGGAATTAGTTTAATAGATTCATCAAATATAGAGTCCAACTACTTATAATTTTAATATTAGTGACCACAATTAATTCAATTAGATTCGTAGTCCTATATTAAATACTAATTTGAAGGATGGGCTTGGGTCATTTGATGGATTCTACATCACATTACAAATCTATGTAGTGGCATGTATAGTGGATGACATAGACCATAAATTTGGTGGTAACTTTTTTATGGATGATGGATTATATGAGCCATATTACATTTATGTTCACCACCCCCAGTTATGAGGGTGTTTATAATAACTAACATCATGTTAGGTAAATCAGGTTACATCTATTATATGGAAAATGTGGGCCCTTGAATAATTGGTGGTAGCATGTGAGGCTTCTAACTCATTAAAATAGATTTATAATGGTGTTTTAAATGAAGGTGCCTAGTAAAAATACATAAATCATATCACTGATACTTTTTCATCCCTAGGATGGTAGAATTTGGGTTTTTATAGTTTGAGAGTAGCCATATTCTAGATGAACTATCTCGGTTCCAACATGCACAAAAAATTTCCATGAAAACTATAATAGTGAGTTAAGATATCATTGAAATTTTAGGGATGGATGGGATTAATTCTATTATATGGTTGGAGGATTGTCTTTGGAATGTGGTGGTCAAAACAGAATCTATTGATCAATTAATCTAATAAATTAACACTCTATTTAATATGGATGTCGATATAAACCAATCATATGCACAATTTTTGTGATGTGATTTTAATTCCATGAATCTAACATTACTTCTATATTCATGGGAGATGTTTTTTCATGTGATGATTCCTCCATCATTATGCTATCAATGAATATATCTTCTATAATGTATACATCATTATAAATTTGTCATTCATTCATGATGTGAATTTCATTTAATTGAACTGATGATGCATGAATCATCAACCATACCCACCCATTATATAATATCAAGTAAACATGAATTATAGGATAATAATTTTTTAACATTAAACTATTTATCTCATTATATTCTAACTAATTCCTACATACATTAGAATCCTTGTTCATGTATCATATTGATTTATTGTAGGATTACCAATTTCACAATATGATAATTTCTATAAAATATATGTCTCAGATGGAGAATTATATATATACTTCGGATCTCAAGGGACATAGATAGTATAGATTTATTTTCTCTGAGGTGATATTGTGGTCCCTACAATGACTATATCATTTTATATTATATTTCCGAAATTTTTTTCCTTAGGTTAATATAAGGAATGTTACAGAGTAATAGAATTGTATATTTTTAGGCTGCCCGCTTATGGCTTTTTGAAGAATAATGTTTAGTGACATTTCAATTTTTAACAACTCACAAATTCCTAAAACACAAAAACGGTGTTCCTAGAGAGATGCAGATTGAATTTTTCTTGGGTTTCCCTTATTAGTTTTGCAAACTTGAGGGAATTTATTTATCTGGTAAACAACTTCATTTAGGTACTATATTTTAGGGTATTATAGCTTAGACATTCTATTGTATAGTTTAAGATATTTATCTTAGGAGTTTTCTCAAGTCTTACTCTATATATGAGGTAATTTTTTAAATGTTGTTTAATTTCATGCGGTAAGTAAATCTTTTGTGCTGTTTAATATTAGTTTTTACGGTTGTTTTCTGTGTATTTTAATGTTATTTGTAAAGGAAGTCTATTGTGACGTTTAATTCATTCGATAATGATGTTAATATTCTACGATTATTAATTTCTAGATATTGAGTTATTACTTATGAATATTGATTATAGTGAATTAAATCATGGATAACCTAAAACACAATGAGGTGTTGGGTTATTCTATGGCGGTTCCAAGGGTCTTGAGGATTTTAGATCAATTCTTACATGGATGAAATTTTTCTCATTGGTAGGTCAAGGATTGTATGTATTTCAAGAATGGATAAATCGTTGTTTCCTAAATATTTCTAGTGGCCATGTAGACTTATGGGTTTGAAATTATCTAAAAATAAAAAATTAGGGATGCTAGTTCCAATAGGATAATTGTAATGTTGATGAGCAATTAATAATTAAATATTTTGATTCAATGAACAGTATATTGGGACGACATAACAACGGTGACCTAAGAAATCCTATGGTGTTAGATTTCACCATGTTATTTCCTAGTCATATAGATATTGAATTTTATTTCCTACAATGAGGGGATGGCACTGGTTTGTAGGTCAAATCCCTTATACGTTGATATCATGTTCAAAAATAGGTGTACCCACACTATTCCGGTCACCATGAATTTTTTTTGAAGAATCAAATTCTAGGTTGATGACGTGTCTTGTGGGGAAAAATCCATCCAGGATGGGTTTTGGAAACCATGTGAAGTTTAACCAGTTTATAGGGATCTTGGGGATTATTCATAATTGTTGTGAGTTATACAGTGTGGGACTTCAAAAGGTTTGGAATGAAGTGTCTCCATCCTAATTGTTAAAGGGTGTGAAACAAGGTAATTTGACATGAGGATGCGCAGTCCCCTTAAATATATTTGTAGTAGTGATTTTAAAATATTGTTTAGAGTCCTCAAATCATGAAAATTAAATTAGAGAATCGTGCTAGGGATTACCCAAAACACCTTATGCTGTTATGTACTACAATAATGATGTTAGGGCTCAGTGGTTCAGAAATACCTTTTTGGTGTTAATGGCACGTCTGGTTGATGGTGATAAGTATATATCTAGGATCCAAACTCATATGTATAGTCAAATTTGTTTTTCCAGGAATCCATGTATCTTTATCCAATGGTCATGGATGGATTGTGGTGATTCAAGGATCCCAAATCATGATGTTAGATTAATGAAATTAATGCCCCGACCCTAGAATCCAAGAGTGGGTGCATTATTTTAATACATTAACATGATTACAAGTAATTGTGTCCCGATAGACCGGTCAGTTTATTAGTCTTGCAATCAAGATACATACATTAGTTCAGCATTACAACTTCAAATGAAAAACAACACTAATTTATTCTATTAAAAATATCCAAACATCCAAGATTATTCCTGCAAGTCACTCATATCTAACTTTTTCATATCCTGGGATAATGAAACATGAAAAAGGTGTGATCTCAAATGCTCAGTAAGAGTAAGAAATATAGAAGAAGATAATATAAATATTAGGCATGGTGAATAATTGAAAACACATCCCTTTAAAAATAATAAACATGATCACTTTATGGAAGGAATATGAGCTGAGTAAATAATTACCTAATAAAACAAAGTCATGGGTATTCTACTAGTCGAATAACCACATGAAATATCAATAGGTAATCTCATAATGATGGAATTCATAATGTCGTTCATCATAACCACATAGTCAAGTCCTCATGCCAAGACTACAAATAAGATTTTTTCAAGGCCTTGTGCCAAGGCAGTAGTTTTTCTAATGAGTCCTTGTGATTCATCGAAGAGCTATAGCGGGCTCCACCTGTCCCTTAATAAGTCCAATGCATTCTTCATATGAAAATTTTTAAACATAACATAAACATTTGTATTAAAACTAGCATATGAAATGTCAATACATTATCCATAAACCATGAATGATATAAAAATATCACATCCACAGTAAAACATAACACATTCAATACAATATGTAAGATTTTATTATAATATATTAACCTCAATTTAGAATAATGAAGAATATTGACATAGATGAAAACATATCATAAAACTATTTGAGATAAATATCCCCCCTTTTTTGAAAACATTTAAAAGTATCACTATTTATCAAGAAGCCGTTTAAAATATATTTTTGAATCAAAGTGTAACACGCCACATTGAATCCTTTAAAAGTAATTTTAATTTGAAAACATTAATTTCAATATAAATAAATCTTTAAAACAATTTTTAAAACATGTACATTAATGGGAAATATTTAGAAGAATAAATCTTCAAAACATTTAAAATAATATTTTCGTTAGAGTTCCTAACCAAATTAGAGACACCTGAATACAAATAATTGAGGTAATCGAAACATTATAATATCATGAAAATAAAGGGATTAAAGATATACTATATAAAAGTACAGTATATACACCAAATAAATTTTAATTGGTGTATAACAACAAAGAAGACTCAATGGAATATTAGTCGAGATGAAATCCCTTATAAAGACCGTATCCTTAGGTTAAGGGTAAATCAATGACATAATTATGTGTGAAAAATATAAATACACTCAATATGATTGGATATTCAACGTAAATCAATCATAGAACATTCACACATATTCTTTTAAAAACAACACCAATGAATTGGATGTTTAACTCAATGAATGGAGATTGAGTTAAAATTACTCTTATTTAGTTCATATTGGGAATTTATCAATGGATTGATTATGTGTACCAAAATTATATCAACAAAAAGGTGAGTATAAATTACTACATAAATAATAAATATTGATTCCACACAAAATCATGGATTAAAATAATAAATGAAGTATGCTTAAAGCCTAATGAGTGGAAATTGAAATTTGAAATTCCCTTACCGATTTGGTAACATATGAAACATACACCCCATGAAAGAAAGATCATACAATGAAGATGTAAATACCCATAAATTATAGTATATTAAACCAAGTATACAATCATGGGAAGTACATACACCACACATAAGGAAATAGTGGCCAATATATCATGAATCTCATGGATATAATAAGTGAGATGAAAACTCCTTACCACGTTGTAATTAATCGATTCGTATGAAAAAATGTTAATAACCATAAAAAGAATCACTGAACACCATCAATATAAATAGAATCATGGTAATATATATCAAATGGATGCAAAAAATACTTTACATGCAATAAATAAGTGGCGAACAATGGAAATCTCACTGAATTAAAAGTGAGATAAGAAACCCCATACCTCAAGTCCAAATTGTCTTGTATGTTTCTTATTCTTCCTGAATAACAAACATAAGTTAATTTATACTTGATTAAAAACATTTTTCCACTTTATTATTATTTTTATATAACTTATTACCTTCCTATAACAATGAGTTAATTATTTTAGTTCATATTGGATATTTTATCGATGATCGAAACATGAGTCAAAAATGAACTTGTTATAATTACAATTTTTCCATGTGGTCAAAATTCCTTTATCTCTATAATGATATAAATGATTTATATATAATTTATATTTTATATATAAAGTATATATATTTATTTATAATAGTACTTAACATTTGGAGATAAGAAATGAAATGTATCGTTCATGGAGACGGTATGCCGTACGTACGCATGGACGCTACTTTCATTTATATTTTGTATTTTTAATGAAATTAAAACATAATGATACATAGGTATATTATAATTATAGTATAATATCATATATAATATCATAAATTTTATCCTTTATACAACTCACATAAGTAATTAACGAGTCATATCATTTTGAGGGGGCGGTAGTCCACACTTCCTCAAATGAAATTATCACATTTTACCCATAATGGAAACCATAAAATAATGATATAAATGGAAAATACAGAATAATAAATAAAAAATAAACATAAAATATATATATCATATATAAATAAAGTTCCATCTTAAGGGCCACCATGAGAGGCGGTAGGAGATAATCGAACAATCATTGTTTCGGGGGGCGTTAGTTTACCATCCATAGAAACAGTATGTTCGTCACCCATTAAAAGGAGGTGTGTGTAAGTGTAGTTCGAATATTTCTCATAACAACATCCTAGTATATTTATGATACTAGTGTTGTTATAAAATAGCGTAATAAAAAGAGTTTAGGGGGTTGGAGAAGTAAAATAAAGCACAATAAAAAAAGAATTTAAGAGAAAGTGTTACCTTTAATTTGGGTAACTTCATTTGGCTTGAACCAAAAGGACTTCTTGAAGTTCCTTCGGCCTAAGGTAAGGATTCTTGGAGGAAAAGGGGGATCTTGAGAGATTATTTGGGAATGTTTTGGACGAGCCAAGTGTAATGACCCAAAGTTTTTCAATGGAAATTTCCTTCTTATATTTATGACATAAAATAACATGAAAACACAACATAATGAACTACTAAGTGATAAGTGACCTGTAAACATAAGTTTGTCACTTCTGTGTTTGGAATTTCAAAAATCTATCATACACGATTGTGTTCAAGATGTTTTTTGGAGTCTAATAAAACAAAAATAATTTTTGGTGAATAGTAAACTACCCTAATGAATAGTTACATACCCGTATGAATAGTGATATACCGTAATGAATAGTAACCTCACCTATGGTTGTATAAAAATAATATTTAAGTTGGATGTACGATATATCTATATTTTAGAATGAGTTAATGAATGTTTTAAAACTGGTTTTGATAATAAATTATTATTTTAATTAAATATTAAAATAATCATATTAAGAAAATTATTTTTGAGAATGGACTTCGTTTTTGGATTCTACATGTCAAAAAATGGTTAGGTTGAATTTTTGGGATTTTTAGGAAATACTTGAATTTTTGATAAATAGTAAAATACGATAAATTACGATAAATGCTAAATACTACATCATAGGTGATGTATGGCTTATGTAAGATGATAATCCCGAATCATTATTGATTATTTTAGCTTATTTGATGATAATTCTCAATTATTCATAGTCATGACCTTAAATAATAAACTAATACTTAAAATAATGGGAAAAACCTCCCCTCCCTCATTATAAATACCGCCTCTCCTTACCTCCTTCCCACACACCTCACAGGCCTAGTTCCTAGCCCAAATTCAACCCCAAAATCCTCCCAAGATCCTTCCCCATGTCCAAGGTCTACTGGTCTTACCAAAAGTCCAAAATCAAAGGCCTTAAGAGGGATCTCAAAGAGAGGAGATCAAAGGGTAAGGATCCCCTTTCATTTTCAAGTGTCTTATTTTCAATTTCCTTCTTTTCTTATACCATCATCCCCTTACCTTATCCAAAAGGCATGAAATCTCCATAATCTCATATATTCTGGATGTTAATCATGTTTATGTAAACAAAATCGAGCATCATGCTTCTTCTACTCTCCCTCACGTTCTAAAATTAAAACATCGTCCGTGAACGACATCGTGGAGAATGTGTTTTCAATTTATTTTATCATCATTGTTTCTGGTCATGAAACCATTTATGTTATGGTTGAACCAGATTATTATGTATTTTATATATCCTATTTATGGTTCAGGAATCCTTATACACTCATTATATCAAATAATAATACAAAACAATTTAATTATGGGTAAAATTGCTAAAATTAATTCAAGTGTTTTTCATTAATGTCGTATGTAGTTGTTCTATTTCAATCCAATTAACCAAATGAATTTTTTAACCTTCTAGATGTTCACTAATTATATATAACATCCATTCTAGACAACCAATTTCATCTTAAATTTTATCCGAACCTAAATACAAGTGAACTTATCATTAAAACCAAGGAAACAAACAGACCCGAACCATGAAATTGAACCATATAATCAATCAAAATTGGTATGAATGAACTTAAAAAGGTTATAATAAATATTTTACATGTATATAAGGTTCTTGACCTATTGATTAATAATCCTAAATTTACTATTTAGGTCATTAATATCAATTGGAGAACATCAACGGACATAAGGTAAGGGATCCTCCCCTTTTTACTCGTAATCAAGATTGATCTCTATGCTATGCGTTTTTGTGTAATACCAAGTCATGGGGTACATTTATACACATTCCCCTTACTGCAAAAATTTTTTATAAGTGATTAGAAACCACTTATCTCCCTCATCAAGCCCTCTTAATTATACACGATACGATGTCAATAAACCATGATGGATTCTACCCGAACTTCCTTTATTCATTCGGGTTGCTCTATCTTTCTTTTTGTTGTTGTCTTTTCATTTATGTAGAACATAAAAATTCTGTTGATATGCTCCAATATCATGTTCCAAGATCCACCTCTCACTCTCTTTCATGGTTATACATTCTTATAAGTGAATCACTCTTCTATACTTCCCAATAAGCACACTCGTTTTAAAGAAACTTCCCGAATATTTACCCAATTTCAAGAGCACTCTATATTCTATTTTAAGACACCATTATCTTGGTAAATTCTGTATTTTAATTATGAAAACCTTCTTGGTTAAATTATGGATTTATATAAAATAATGTTCTATTTTCTATTTTAAAAGTTCTAGAGTGTTTTTCATAAAATCGCACAAAAATGTTTTAAGGCTAATGTTTCTAAAATACATCTCTCATATGTTCTCACTTATGTTTGACACCACTTACCATGTTATAAGCCTATTTTACTCTATGAACGTCCATGTATTTCTAATTGTTTCCTTATATGGGCACTTTCATGATATGCCCATTGGTTATGGTTGATGTCATGATTGTGGTACCCAATTCTTTTCATGGGTACCCTTATGTTTTTGTATGGTTGAACTTGTATGATTGTATATGTGGTAAGAATATTTATGTGGAAAGGATAATCATGAATATGTTAAGATGTGTGCGCCAAGATAGCGCTCCAATTCTTTGGTTAAGGATAAGTCTCATGGGATGCGATGTGAAACGGGATTGGCGGTTAGCCTTGACCCTTACTGAAATGAGAAATGGGATTGGCAGTTAGCCTTGACCCATACTAAAGATATGATTTATGATTCTACCACATTTATATGATTCCATGTTTATGCGATCCTAGGATTATATTAAATTATTTTATAACTTTCATTCTTTGGATATCTTTATGTTATCCCTCCAAACTCATGTGCTTGAGATGTATCCTTATGTTCATTCTCTCACAGGGCATTTTTAGCTCATCCATTTATTCATGTGTTCCCCAGGGTACCCTATGCAGATGTAAGGGCCCAAAGGAAGTTAGGAGATCATTATGGAGATTAAATAAAGAAGTTTTTTTAGCCCCATGTTTTGTGTTATATGTACCTAGTCTTCCAACACACTAGACTTAACGATCCTTGGATTGTACTCTGATGAATAATTATGCTGAAAATATTTAAATGTTATATGTAAAAGGCTCGGGTTTCTATAGTTGGTATCAGAGGATGGCCTAGTTATTTTTGGAGATTAGGAATAGAGCACCTTAGTGAGAACCTTTAGGATGATACTTATTATAAGAAAATAGTCCTATTTTTTGTGAGTATAGAGTAAGTGGTTTATCAAGAAAATATATCCTTGTCTAGATACGAGCAGGTAGAGGTGGCTCTGGCACAGACATATCTAGGAGTAAAACCCGAAAATACCGCTTTAAGCTAGACTCGAATGGGAACTGGAGCATGATAATGGGCCTTGATGCACTCTTGGTTAGGAAACTCCCTGGGGATATGCTTTGGTAGATTTACGAGCATAGTAAAAACCACAATTAAGTGACAAAAAATCCTATAAGAATATATGTTAGGAAATAGATCGAGGATAACCTAGATATAAACCTAAGGAATCACAAGTTAGTATGTACTTCTTCATTATAAGTTTATCCTTTAATGTTAAAAGTTTCCATTATATGCTCAATAGATAAGTATTCAAGACCTCTAATTATACATTCTTTTTCTTAGTTAATGGCAGGAAATATAAGAACATGTTCCAATAACCAATGTGATAGGCAATGTGATTATTTCTCTAATGACATGCCTAATGTGACGGAATCGGGTGCTCAAAACTTCATGGAAGTACTTGCTCAGCTGGCACAAATTATGAATAATAACTTGAATCAGGTGGAACATCCCCCTCCCTCAAAGAAAGAGGGAGTTGACGTAGAATCCTTCATGCGGAAAAGGCCTCCCATGTTTATCGGGTCTTCTGATCCCCTCCTCGCAGAACAATGGATTAACTCCATTAAAAATATTTTCTCTGTCCTCTAGTGCTCGAAAGAAGAGAATGTTGTACTGGAAGTCTATCGTTTTTATGGGGAAGAAAATCAGTGGTGGACACTGATCAAGAATACAAAGTCCCAAGAAAAAATTGATTCCATAGATTGGGAGGAATTCAAGAGGATGTTTTTCAACAAATAATTTCCTCGAACCCTCCGTCTCAAGATGGAAAGATACTTCCTTGGACTCAAGTAGAAGGAAGATGAGTCCATCGGGGCGTATGGATTGAACTCTACAAGGCTTGGAAGGTATGCCTTTTGGCTTTTTCATGAACACCGAAAGCAAGGTGGATCGCTTCTTTAGCGGACGAAAGTCGATTCTACAAAAAGTGTTGGAAATTCGAGACCTCGGCAGCTATGAGGAGATTGTCTGTTGTGCCCTCAAGGTTGAAATGAAGATTGGAGACTCTCAGTGTTCTCATGGTCCTAGTGATTAGAATCGGAAAATGGAGAACAACATGGGTGGTTCATCAAACAAATCCCATGATGGAAAGAAGCCTCACTTTCCCCTTTGCAAGAATTGAGGGAAGAAGCATCCTGGTGACTGTCTCAAGGGAACCAGGATTTGCTTCAAATGTGGAATGTTTGGTCATTTGTCAAAGAATTTCCAAAGGGATATGAAAAATCCCAAAAATGTTGAAGAATAATGGAAGGTTCAAATCAACTCTCAGCCTACAGTGCAGTGTTTTAACTACAAGGAGCTTGGGAATTATGCAAACAATTTCCCTAACCTGAGGGTTGTCGAAGGAAATCAGCAACAACCTCCAAGGCAACAAGGAAGGGTTTATTCTATCACTGCTACTAAGGTGGAGCTGGAAAACGATGTGTTGATAGGTACACTTGTTATTCAAACCTGAATAGCGAATATACTATTTGATTGTGGTTATACGCATTCTTTCATATATTTCAAGTTTAGTAGAACTATTCAAAAATCACCTCAAAATTTGGAGGAAAATTTATATATGAGAACATGGAATGGAGAAATTATTGCATCTATGGTTTATAACTCCTCCCCGATTAATGTTTATGTACTGAACCTCCTAGAAATTTTTTTCATACTTCCTTTAGTGGAGTTAGATGCTATCTTGGGCATGGATTGACTATTTTTGTACAAGGCCAAGATCAATTGTCGGGAATGGGAGATTACTCTTCACATCCTGAAGCATCCTTTGATTCTTTACAAGTGTAAGGAGGAAGATGAGTCTCTTTTAGAATCTTTGTCTCAGGTTTGGATACTGCTTTTTTATGAGCATGCACACCTAGCTCAAATGATTGAGACAAAGGAGAGAATAATTCTTGAAGACATGCCCATCGTGAGGGATTACACTAATGTATTCCCCAAAGAGTTTCCTGGTCTTCCTCCTGACCAAGAGGTTGAGTTCTCAATTGATCTAATCCCTGGATCTCTGCCAATCTCAAAGAAACCTTACAGAATGGCCACCGTAGAGCTAGAAGAGCAAAAGATGCAGTTACAGGAGAATATGGATAAGGGTTTTACACGCCCGAGTACTTCACTGTGGGGTGCTCTAGTACTCTTCGTCAAAAATAAGGATGGATCAATGCACCTTTTCATTGATTATCGTGAGCTCAAAAAAATCATGATAAAGAACAAGTATCCCCTTCCATGGATAGAAGACTTGTTCGATCAGCTTCGTGGGGCCAGTTAATTCTCTAAGGTGGACCTTCGGTCAGGATATCACCAACTAAAGGTGAGGAAGGAAGATATACCCAATACTGCCTTTCAAATGAGGTATGGACACTATGAGTTCATAGTGATTCCCTTCGGACTCACTAATGCTCCAGCAATTTTCAGGGATTTAATGAATAGAGTCTTTAGATATTACCTCGACAAATTTGTGGTGGTCTTTATTGATGATATTCTGATATACTCCAAGAGTAAGGAGGAACATGAGGAGTATTTGGAAACTATGTTAAAGACTTTGTGAAGGGAGAATTTGTATGCAAAGTACAGTATATGTGAGTTCTGGATGGATGAAGTATCATTCTTGGGGCATGTTATCACCAGAAAGGGGTATCTCTGGACTCCTCCAAGAAAAATGCAATTGAAGAGTGGCTGAGGCCAACTTCTGTAACGGCGATCCGCAGCTTTTTAGGTCTAGCGGGGTATAATCGACGATTCATGAATAACTTTTCATGATTTTCAAACCCAATGACCAAGCTGACACAGAAGGGAGCAAAGTTTTTCTGGACACAAGAATGTCAAGACTGTTTCAAGGAGTTGAAAAAGGGGCTTCTTACTACACAGGTACTCACACTCCCTTCAAGTGGAGAACTCTTTGTGGTGTATAGTGATGCTTATAATAAAGGATTAGGTTGTGTGTTAATGAAAAATGATAAAGTGATAGCCTATGTCTCAAGGCAGCTAAAAATACATGAGCAAAACTATCCCACACATGATTTGAAGTTGGTGGCTGTGATCTTTGCATTGAAAACTTGGCTACATTATCTCTATGTGGTAAAATGTGAGATATATACCGACCACAAGAGTCTCAAATATATATTCACATAAAAAGAGCTTAATATGCACCAATGAAGATGGATAGATCTCATCAAGGATTATGACTGCTCAATGCACTACCATCCCGGTAAGGCAAACAAAGTGGCGGATGCTCTATGTAGAAAGGATCATGCATCTTTATTGATGATGAGAATTTAAAAGGATCAGATATTCATAGATTTTAAAAGGATGGACATGGGAATCATTAAAGGAGGAACATAATAAATCCTTTCTCTGATTATCGCTCAACCATCCCTCATAGAGAAAATAAAGGTTGCCCAAATAAAGGATGTGGAAATTCAGAAAAGGGTGAAAGCTATTGAAAATGGGAAATCCACTGATTTCAAAATTTGTGAGGAAGGAGTTATAAGATTTGCGATACGATTATGTGTACCATCTGATCCGTAGATAAAGAAGGATCAATTGAATGATGCACATAGCTCGACCTTCTCTATCCATCCCGGGAGTACCAAAATGTACTGTGATCTCCAAGAACACTTCTGGTGGGATAACATGAAGAAGGACATTGCGGAAAATATATCAAGGTGCTTGGTATGTCATCAAGTTAAATCATAGAGATAAAAGTCCAAAGTTATGACGCAGCCATTGCTTATACCCATGTGGAAATGGGAAAATGTTACTATGGACTTTGTCATGGGTCTCCCAAAGACGTCTAATGTAAATAATGCGATATGGGTTGTGGTTGAACGACTCACCAAGACATCCTATTTCATCTCTATTCAGGAAGATATTTCTCTTGAAAAACATGGAAAGTTATATGTGAAGGAAGTGCTGAGACTGCATGGTGTTCCACTCTCAATTGTCTCTAATTGTGATCCAAGGTTCATATCTAAATTTTGGAGGAGCCTTCAACATTCTTTGAGTACTGAATTGAATTTTAGCATGGCGTATCACCCCCAAATAGATGGCCAGTCTGAAAGAACTATTCAGACGCTTGAAGATATTCTTAGAGCATGCTCTCTAGAATTTGAAGGTGGATGGGATCAGTATCTCCCATTGGTTTAGTTCCCATACAACAATAGCTTCCACTCAATTATCCAAATGGCTCCATATGAAGCTCTGTATGTAAATCGATGTAGAACTCCAACCTATTGGGATGAAGTTGGAGAACGAAAGCTACTTGGACTCAATCTTGTTCAATAAATGACAGAGAAGGTTCATGTCATCTAGAAACACATCAAAGCTACTCAAAGTCGGAAAAAGAGCTATGCTAACAACCATTGAAGGGACTTGGAGTTCCACGTTGGAAATAAAGTCTTCCTTCAAATATCTCCATGGAAGAGATTCATGCGATTTGGGAAGAAAGGGAAGCTAATCCCAAGGTACATTGGCCCCTTTGAGATCCTTGACCACATAGGATCTGGGGCCTATTGGCTTGCACTTCCACCGAATATGGCTAGAGTTCATGATTTTTTTTCATGTATCACTCCTAAGGAAGTACATACCTGATCCTTTGCATGTACTAAACTATGTGGTGCTGCTGCTGGAAGATGATCTCTCCTATAAGGAGAAGCTAGTAAAGATTCTGGATTGGAGAGAAAAGGTTCTACGCAACAAGAAAACCCATCTTGTAAAATTGTGGTGGAGGAACCATAAGTTTAAGGAAGCAACATGGGAACTGGAGGAAGTAATGAAGGAAAAGTGCCTGCACATGTTTTTGGCCTAGTATGTAAAACGAAATTTTGAGGGAGAAATTTCATAATGGGGGAAGAATGTAACGACCCAATGTTTTTCAATAGAAATTCCCTTCTTATATTTATGACATAAAATCACATGAAAGGAAAAAATAATGAACTACTAAGTGAAAAGTGACCTTCAAACATAATTTTGTCCCTTCTTTGTTTGGAATTTCGAAAATCCGCCATACACGGTTGTGTGTAAGATGTTTTTTGGAGTCTAATAAAACAAAAAATAATTTTTGGTGAATAGTAACCTACCCTAATGAATAGTAACATACCCTTATGAATAGTGATATACCCTAATGAATAGTAACCTCACCTATGGTGGTATAAAAATAATATTCAAGTTGGAAGTACGATATACCTATATTTTAGAATCAGTTAATGAATGTCTTAAAACTGGTTTTGATAATAAATTATTATTTTAATTAAATATTAAAATAATCCTATTTAGAAAATAATTTTTAAAAATGGACTTCATTTTGGGATTCTATGCATCGAAAAATGGTTAGGGTGAATTTTTGGGATTTGTCTGAAATACTAGAATTTTTTATGAATAATAAAATACGATAAATGCGAAATACTGCATCATAGGTGATGTATGGCTGATGTAAGATGATAATCCTGAATCATTTTTTATTATTTTAGTATATTTTATGATAATGCTCAATTATTCATAGTCTTTACATTAAATAATAAACTAATACTTAAAATAATAGGAAAAACCTCCCCTCCCTCACTATAAATACCCCCTCTCCTTACCTCTTTCCCACAAACCTCACAAGCCTTGTGCCTAGCCCAAATTCTACCCAAAAATCCTCCCAAGATCCTTCCCTAGTTCCAAGTCTTTTTGGTCTTACTAAAAGTCTAAAATCAAAGGCCTTAAGAGGGATCTCAAAGAGAGGATATCAAAGGGTAAGGATCCCCTTTCATTTTCAAGTGTTTTCTTTTCAATTTCCTTCTTTTCTTATACCCTCTTCCCCTTCTCTTATCCAAAAGGCTTGAAAGCTCTAGAATATCATATATTCTGGATGTTAATCATTTTTATGTAAAAAATTCAAGCATCATGCTTCTTATCCTCTCACACACGTTCTAAAATTAAAACACCATCCGTGATCGACATCGTGGATACTGTGTTTTCAATTTCTTTTATCATCTTTGTTTCTGGCCATGAAACCATATATGTTACAGTTGACCAAGATTATTATGTATGTTATATATCCTATTTATGGTTCTAGAATACTTATACACTCATGATATCAGATAATAATACAAAACAAGTTAATTATGGGTAAAATCGCTAAGTATAATTCAAGCGTTTATCATTAATGTCTTCTGTCATGGTTCTCCTTCAATCCAATTAACCAAATGAATTTTTAAACCTTCTGGATGTTCACTAATGCTATATAACATCAATTTTAGACAACCAATTTCATCTTACAATTTATCCGAACCTAAATAGAAGTGAACTTATCATTAAAACCTAGGAAACAAACATACCCGAACCATGAAATTGAACCTTATAATCAATCAAAATGGGTAAGAATGAACATAAAAAGGTTATACTATGTATTTTACATGTATATAAGGTTATAGAACTATTTATTAATAAACCTAATTTGAAAATTCAGGTCATTAATATCATGTGGAGAACATCAATGGACTTAAGCTAAGGGATCCTCCCCTTTTTACTCATAATCAAGATGGATCTCTATGCTATGCCTTTTTGTGTAATACCAAGTAATTGGGTAAATTTATACACCTTCCCCTTACTCCACTAATGTTTTATAAGAGATGAGAAACCCCTTACCTCTCTCATAATGCCCTCTTAATTATACACGATACCATGTCAATAAACCATGATGGATTATACCCGAACATCATTTATTCCTTCAGGTCGTTCTGTCTATCTTTTTGTTTTTGTCTTTTCTTTTATCTTGAACTTAAAAATTCTGTTTATATGCTCAAATATCATGTTCCAAGATCCACCTCTCACTCTCTTTCATGGTTATACATACTTATAAGTAAATCTCTCTTTGATACTTCCCAATAAGCACACTTGTTTTAAAGAAACTTCCCGAACTTTTACCCAATTTCAAGAGTACTCTATCTTCTGTTTTAAGACACCATTATCTTGGAAAATTCAGTATTTTAATTATGAAAACTTTCTTGGTTTAATTCTGGTTTTATATAAATGAATATTCCCTTTTATATTCGAAATGTTCTAGAGTGTTTTCCATAAAAGCCTCAAAAATGTTTTAATGGCAATGTTTATAAAATACATCTCTCATATGTTGTCACTTATGTTTGACACCACGTACCATGTTATAAGCCTATTTTAACCTATGAACGTCCATGTATTTCTAATTATTTCCTTATATGGACACTTCCATGATACGCCCATTGGTTATGATTAATGTCATGATTGTGGTACCTAATTCTTTTCATGGGTAACCTTTTGTTTGTGTATGGTTGAATATGTATGATTGTATATGTGGTAATAATACTTATGTAGCAAGGATATTCATGAATATGTTGAGATGGGTGTTCCCAGATAGCGCTCCAATGCATTGGGTAAGGTTAAGTCTCATGGGATGTGATGTGAAACGGGATTGGCGGTTATCCTTGACCAATTATGAAATGGGAAATGGGATTGGCGGTTAGCCTTGACTCGTACTAAGGATGTGATTTATGATTCTGTCACATTTATATGATTTCGTGTTTATGCGATCCCATGCTTATATTAAATTATTTTATAAGTTTCATGCTTTGGATATCTTTATGTCATGCCTCCTAACTCATGTTCTTGAGATGAATCCTTATGTTCATTCTCTTACGGGGCATTTTTATCTGATCCCTATGTTCATGTGTTACCTAGGGTACCCTATGCATATGTAAGGGATCAAAGGATGTTAGGACCTCATTATGGAGATTAAATAAAGAAGTGTTTTTAGCCCCATGTTTTGTGTTATATGTACCTAGTCTTCCAAGACACTAGACTTAACGATCCTTGGCCATTACTCTGATGAATAATTTTGCTGAAAATATTGAAATGTTATATGTAAAAGGCTCGGGTCACTATACCAAGGGCCTTGAGAGGTGTGTGGAATTGGTTAGAAGTGGTGTTCTTTTATAAGGGGGCAGAGAGGTTCTTTAGGAAAGTGTTAAAATATTATTTTATTATACAGTGATATTCGATTTCTAAAGGTCCAAAACTAATTAAAGTCGAAGATAAGATGACTCATGGTTGAAAAAAAATCATCCAATAAGAATTGGACATTTTTTTGATATTGTTTTAATATTAATAATCTTATTTATTTAAATAATTTATTAATTAGATAAATACTACATCACTATGGGGTCATAAATAATTTAATTTATATGATTTCTAAAAATTATAAAAAAATTACCATAATGAAGTAATTATTTTTTTCATTCCAATTATTATTTATAGTCGAAATGATGACTTATATAACCCCATGTAAAAATTTATATACTAAAAGATATTTGTTAATGTCATTTTTGTCTTCACTTTATGTTAATTAAAATAAGGTGTCATTATCATTCTTAAGTGACTCCATGGGGTCCCAAAAAAGTCCCAAGGATTCCCAAGGTTAGACATTACTCCTCGAGTAAGGTTAGGACATCTTTTTAGATAATTTTTTATTATTATAATATTTTGTTTACCCGGAATTACCCTATTTACCTTTAACCGCGGTAAATAAAGGTCAAAAGTTACTATTCACCAAAAATAATTTTCATCTTATTGAACCACATATTATGTACTAATAACAACCAAGTATCTTGGACGTTCGAAATTCAATTCATAGAAGCGGTAAAATTTCATTTAAATGAAAAAGTATGATTTTTAACTACTACTTAGGGGTTTCAATATTCATCAAAAATTGAAGTTTATTAGAAAAATACCAAAAATCAGCCTAAGATATATTTTACATTCCTAATTCAAAAATGATGTATATTATACCCAATTCAAAACTTTAAATTTGGATTAATTAATTTAAAATTAATTCCCGTGGTTAAAACAAATAGCGTGTTTTTAAGAAACAATAACTACCAAAATATTGGCATTTGTTTATGTATAATTTAATAATAAAATTAATTCCAATGACCAACAATGGATTAATGGGTAAAAATATAATCAAATGAAACATAAAAACCAATTTTAAATATAATAAAACCATATAAATAAATTAGATTAAAATCCAGTTTGTAATTAAAATACAGTATTTCTAACTATTCATAAAAAAATGAATATTATTAGAAAAATACAAAAATTTAATCCCAAGTCAATTTTGATTTCACAATTCTAACAAAAAAATTTATTTTGTCAAAATGAATATGAAAAGGGTAAAATATTGGATTTAAAAAGTTTTCTCCATTAAAAGGTGGAAAATGAATTTTTTTGAAAAATACATTTTTTATCTGAAAAATTGAATTGGTTCTTATAATGTGTCTAAGAAAAACATAATACAAATGTTAAAATTATATGGAGTATATAAAATTTAAAATTCAGTTAATATTATTCATAAGCGCTTTTGAATGGCTAGTTTGGTAAGTCATGGTGTGCTCGAACTCGGTGTTGCGTGTAGCGTAAGCTATTGAATTTAAAAAAAATAACTGACTATGAAATCTTGGGGTGTTACATTCTCACTTCCTTCAATAAATTGATTCCTCGCAATTTGAAATTTTTCTTTGAAAATAAATGGTTAAAAATAGATAAATACCTTTGTGGAAAACCCACATTGGAAATTGGGTTAATAAAATTTAGTTTTAATAAGAGGTAAAATGAGATAAAAAAGTCACCACCAAATTATGATCTCGATTAAAAGAACATTCGTGGAAATTGGAGACACATAGTTGGAGGAAAAATGTAAATATATATATGGAGTGATTGAGGTCATCCATCACAAACAAGTGTAAAATTGAGGGGCTCAAATCCATCAATTTATGATGATTTAAAATATCATTGGTTCAACAAAACATAAAGCATTAGGATAACATATTTTTGGTTTTAAAATTCATCCTTTAAAGTTTAATAATCAATTTATTCATAGAATAAGAAAACAAAAATATACATGACATGTTGAGTTTCATCCTTCATCTAATTCTTACCACAAACTCATCTGTCACTCCAAATGATGCGTATTAAAGATGACTTGGTCACACCTGAAGTGATATAATCAAAGTATAAAGAATCACATAATCCACAATGGATGAACTATATATTTCCCTTTTCATTAGATATTAACCAAAACCAAAATTTTTAGTAAAATATAAAATGATCCCCAAAAAGTATAATACTTTAGAGAAAGAAATATTAATCTTAATTTATAAAATTAAACCAACAATACCCAAAGTTCAATAAATACCATTCAATAAACAATTGTCCATAAAATATTTCAATATAATCCAAACTATTATTGAAACCCAAAACACAGAAAAATTTTCTTACATAGTCTTCCATGTTAAATTATATCTCGAAATAATATATACTACTCTTAAAGTCACATACTTAAAAGTAATTAACCTGATCACATATTCTCTATGATAGGTTAATCTTTTACATATATAACCCAAATCGCTATAAATACAAAATAAAAACATAAGTAAAAAACCAACATTAGTTGTCAAATGAAATCCCATAGTATTCTATTTTCATTAGGCATATAGTATTCCATATAGAGCGAACGTATTCCAAAATAACATTTATCACTTAATCACCAAATCATTTTTCTATACTAAGTATATCCATTTTAAAATACATAAGATCCCAAATCAACTTATTATTGATCAATAAAATCATTTAACTACAAATAATTAGTCACTCTAACCAGGGACTTCACGTTGTCCAGTGGTAGGCGATAAATCCCAATCACACTATGGTAGTGGGTTCATTTCCCGCATCATCGTCTGACGCGATGGGATTTTACATGGTCTGTTTGTTGTCCTTTTGGAAAAACAATATAATTTTATAATATTCTCTAAAATGAGATAGATTCATCAAAATAACTATAACTTAATTTCATCACAAATGTTATCTCATACCTCGCATTTTCATTCCAAAATTTAATAACATGTAATTGCCTCAAACCCAATGATCATATAAAACCAAATTGTTATTTGTAACTATATACACAAGAGAAAAGATAATTCTTCCTGAAATATCATTTTCACATGACAAACTGAATGGTTACAATTATATGTGAAAATTCTTCCAAAGTAATCACATCAACAAAGATCACAAATACTTTTTAAATATTTCACAGTCCATTTATTTACACATAGCTTCTTCCTTGACCAATAGGATATCCTATAGAATAGTTCATTCACCTAGGTAATGTCTAGGTCCCCTACATTTATGTCAAATAACTGTAAATGGATTCTTGGGACCATTTTTATTTTCTTCCATAGTACCCTTCATTTTTTCTCAGCAATTCTTTACTTTATATCCTTCTTTCCCACATATAAAGAATTTCGTTGTTCCCTTAAGACACCTTCCTAGGTGTCTCCTTCCATATATCATGCATGATGGAAAATGAGCTTTCATTTCACTATGGCATGCACTATTGGATCTCTTATCATTCTCCACATTTTTCTTCTTTGTTGAGTCCCAGAGTTAGTTAATATATATTTTGTTGATCATATTTTTGGAAAACTGATTCGGCATGAACATAATATCTTTTATGCCTATCAACATTCCATTTTTTTATCTTTTCCACCACCATTCAAACCCTGTACATAATGCTCAAAGTTACTATTACTTCCATGGAATCCAGCCATTGACTAAAACCAGAAAGCATTATATGAGTAATAATAGTCATAAAATCATTTTGATAATATCATGACAACTTATATTCAATTTAATGCACCCTAGGATTAACCAAGGTAATTTATTCTCGTCTTATTTAAAAATCATTCAAATCAGTATGAAATGAAAATGTAAATTATCTTAAGCATATCCCCTGGTAGTGTCCTAACCAAGAGTGCAGCCAGGCCCATTTTCATGTACTAGGATACCCTGGGTCAAGCCTAAAACTCATTACCAAAGTTTTCACTCCTAGGTACATCCGTACTAGAGCCGCCTCTACCTGCTCATATCCAGACAGGGATGTAATTCTTGGAAAATACACAAAATCTATATATTACCAAGATTCTAGGAAGGTATTCTATACTAATCCTCAAAGTCTATCTTACGGTAATGTGGTATAATCAGAGTTTATCTAAATCCAGTTTCCAAGTCTTGTACTAAACTTACTCTGATACAAACTGTAACGCCTTGATGCCAGAATATAGAAGTCGGTGCATTATTTTAATACATTTTCATGATTACAAGGAATCATGTCCCGAATGACCAATCAGTTTAGTAGTCTTGTAAAAAAGATACATACATAAGTTCAACACTACAACTTGAAAAGAAAAACAACACTAATTTATTCCATTAAAAAAATCCAAGATTCCAAGATTATTCCTGAAAGTCACTCATAACTAACTTCTTCATATCCTAGGAAAATGAAACATGATAAAGGGATGAGCTCAAATTCTCAGCAAGAGTAAGAAATATTGCAGAAGATAACATAAACATTAGTCACGGTGAATAATTGAAAACACATGCCTTTAAAAATAATAAACATTAACACTTTATGGAATGAATATTAGATGAGTAAATAATTCCATAATAAAACATTGTCATGGGTATTATACTAGTAGAATAACCACATGCAATATCAATATCTAATCTCATAATGATGGAATGCATAATACTGGACATCATAACCACATAGTAAAGGCCTCGTGCAAAGACTACAAATTAGATTTTGTCAAGGTCTTGTGCCATGACACTAGTTTGTCTCATTAGACCTACCAATGCATCATGGAGATATAGCGAGCTCCACCCATCACTTACTAATTCCAATTCCTTCCTCATATGAAAAGGTTTAAACATAACATAAACATTTGTATTAAAACTAGCATATGAAATGTCAATACTTTATCCATAAACCATGAATTTTGTAAAAATGGCACATCCACAGTAAAACATAACTCATTCAATAAAATATGGAAGATTATATTATAATATATTAACATAAATCGAGAATAATGAATTATATTTACATCGTTGAAAAAAAATCATCAACACAATTTAAGAGAAATATCCCCCTTTTTAATGAAAACATTTAAAAGTATCACTATTTATCATGAAGTCATTTAAAATAGATTTTTGAATCAAAGTGTCTCATACCACATTGAAACATTTAAAAGGAATATATATTTAAAAACAAATATTTCCATATAAGAAATTCTTTAATCCATTTTTAAAACATGTAAATTAATGAGAAAGATTTAGAAAAATAAATCTTTAAAACATTTCAAATGATATTTTAGTTAGAGTTCCTAACCAAATGAGAGACACTTGAATACGAATAATTGAGGGAATAAAAATATTATAATATCATGAGAATAAATTTATTCATGATATAATTTGTAAAATTATAGTATATACTCCAAATAAAAGTGAATTGGTGCCTAACAACAAAGAAGACTCAATGGAATGTATGTTGAGATGAAATCCCTTATAAAGACTGTATCCTTAGGTTAAGGATAAATAAATGACATAATTATGTGTGACAAATATAAATACACTCAATATGATTGGATATTCAGTATAAATAAATCAGATAACATTCACACATATTCTTGTAAAAACAACACCAATGAATTGGATGTTTAACTCAACAAATAGAGATTGAGTTAAAATTTCTCTTATCAGGTTCAACTTGATGACTTGAGAATTTATCAATGGAGTGATTATGGGTATCAAAAGTATATCCACATAAATGTGAGTATAGATTACTACATAAATAATAAATATTCATTTCATACATAATCTTGGATTAAAATAATTAATGAAATATGCGTAAATCCTAAAGAGTGGAAATTGAAATTCAAAATTCCTTTACCGATTTGTTAACTTATGAAACATACAACCAATGAAAAAAGGATCATAAAATGAAGATGTAAATACACATGAATTAAATTATATTTCACCAATAATACAATAATGTGCAGCAAATACACCACACAAAAGGAAATAGTGGCCAATATAGCATGAATCTCATGGAAATAAGAAGAGAGATGAAAACTTTTTACCACGTTGAAATTAATTGAGTAGTATGACCAAAAGTTAATAACCATAATATGAATCACATAATTCCATGAATATAAAAAGAATCATGATAATAAATATCAAATGGAAGTACACAATACACCACATTCAATACATAAGTGGCGAACAATGGAAATCTCAAGGAATTAAAAGTGAGATAAAAAACCATTTACCTAAAGTCCAAGATGTCTTGTGTGTTCCTTGTTAATATGGAATAATAAAAATAAGTTAATTTCTGACTGATTAAGAAAAATTTTCCTGATTATTATTCCTTTTATATCACTTATTACCTTGCAATAACAATTAGTAAATTATTTGAGTTCATATTGAATATTTTATCGATGTTTGGAACCTGAGTCAAAAATGAACTTTTTATAATTACAATTTTTACATGTGGTCAAAATTCCATTATCTCCAGAATGATATAAATGATTTAGATATCATATATATATTATATATCCTGTAAATATATTTATTTATCATAGTACATAACATTTGGGGATAAGAAATTAAATGTACCGTTCATGGGGACAGTAAGTTGTACGTACGCATGAATGCTACTTTCATTTCTATTTTGTATTTTAATGGAATTAAAACATAATGGTACATAGGTGTATTATAATTCCAGTATAATATCATATATATTATATTTAAATCAATCCTTTATACATCCCACATAAGGGATTAACGAGTCATATCATTTTGAGGGGGCAGTAGTCCACACTCCCTCAAATTAAATTGTCACGTTTTACCCGTAATGGAAACCATAAAATATTGTTATAAATAAAAAATAAATAATCATAAATAAAACATAAACATAATATATATATATATATAATATAAATACATTTCCATCTTAATTTCCACCATGAGAGGTGGTAGAAGATAATCGAACAATCATCGTTTCGTGAGGCGTTAGTTTTCCATCCACCAAAAGAGTATGTTTTCCACCCATTAGATGGAGGTGTGTGTAAGTGTAGTCAGAATCCTTCTCATAACTACATACTCATATATTTAGTATACTGGTTTTGTTATAAAATAAAGTAATAAATAGAGTTTAGGGGTTTGGATAAGTAGAATAAAAAATTTAAAACAAAAGAATTTAAGAGAAAGTGTTACCTTTGATTTGGGTAACTTCCTTTGGATTGAACCAAAAGGACTTCATTAAGTTCCTTATGCCTAATTTATAGATTCTATGAGTAATAGGATGATATTAAGAGATTATTTTGGTGGGTTTTGGATGCTCCAAGGGGCTTGAGAGGTGTGTGTAATGGGTTAGAATTGGTGTCCTTTTATAAGGGGGGGGGTTATTTAGGAAAGTGTGAAAATATTATTATATTATATAGTGATATTCGGTTTCTAAAGTACCAAAACTAATTAAATTATGATATAAGATGACTCATGGTCTAAATAAAATCATCCAATAATAATTGGACAGGTTTTGGATATTGTTTTAATATTAATAATCTTATTTGTTTAAATCATTTATTAATGAGATAAATACTACATCACTATGGTGTCATAAATAATTTAATTTATTTGACGTCTACAAATTATAATAAAATTAACATAATGTAGTAAATATTTTTTTCTTTCCATTTATTATTTATAGTCGAAAGTATGACTTATATAACCCCATTTAAAAAAATTATTATACTAAAAGATATTTGTTAATGTCATTTTGGTCCTTACTTTAAGTTAATTAAAATAAAGTGTCATTATCTTTCTAAGGTGGCTACATTGGGTCCCAAATCGACCCAAGGATTCCCATGGTAAGCCATTAATCATCCAATAAGTGTAGGAAAATTTTTGAGATAATTTTGTATTATTATAATATCATGTTTACCCTGAATTACACTTTTTACCTTTAACCTTGGTAAATAAAAGTCAAAAGTTAATAATCCCCAAAAATCGTTTTCATCATATTGAACCAAATTTTACTTACTAATAATAACCATGTATCTTGGATTTTCGAAATTCAATTCACAAATGTGGTAAAATTTCATTTAAATTAAAAATACGGATTATTGACTACCACTTAGTGGTTTCACTATTCATCAATAATTGAGGTTTTTCAGAAAAATATCAAAACATCAGCCTAATAAATATTTTATATTCCAAATTAAAAAATTATGTCTATTTTATGAAATTCAAAACATAGAATTTGGATTTATTAATTTAACATTAATTCCTGTTGTCAAAACAAATAGTGTGTTTTTAAGAAACCATAACTATCAAAAGATTGACATTTATTTATGTATGATTTCATAGTGAAATTAATTCCAATGACAAACATGGGATTAAAGTGTAAAAATATAATAAAATTAAACTTCAAAACCAATTTAAAATATAATCTAACCATATAAATAAATTATATTAAAAGGCAGTTTTGAATTAAAATACTGTATTTCTCACTATTCAAAATAAATGAATATTATTAGAAAAATACCAAAATTTCATCCAAAGTAAATTTTTATGTCCCAATTATAAATAATAATTTTATTTTGTCAAAATTATTATGAAAAATGGTCAAATATTGGATTTAAAAATGGTTCTCCATTAAAAGGTGGTAAAATGCATTTTCTTTAAAAATAAAATTTTTATCTAAAAAAATGAATTTGTTCTTATAATATGTCTATAAAACACATGATACATAAGTTAAAATTATATGGAGTATATAAAATTTAAAATCCAGTTAATACTATTCATAACCGCTTTTGAACGGCTAGTTTGGTAGGTCGTGGTGCGCTCAAACTCGGTGTTGCGTGTAGCACAAGCTATTGAATTTAAAGAAAATAACTTACTATGAAATCTTGAGGTGTTAAAATGAAAAAATATATTCATTATGGGTTTATGGAACCAAAAATATTTATCTCCCTAATGAACACTTTATCGTGACAAGGTGATGTGACAAATAATTACTATATAATATCCATGGACTAGGATGTCCAACACGAGTGGCATGTATTTTAATATGTCATAAAAATGTGACCCATGATGTGTTTTCCATATTAATTTACTTTCGATTTTTTTCTAATTATTTCAGTTGAATATTTTAGTATGCGATGTAATGAATTTTATCCTGGACTCTCTTAGGACATTCTCTACCTGAGAAGTCTTATGTCTCGTTCTAAAGTACATTAAGGTCTTTTTATTTGGACAATCAATAGATAATGTTTAATATCATACACCATTGGCTAGAGTCCATGTAATTTATGTTTTTGAAGATCATGGACCTTGTAAGATGGTAATATTTCAAAACACTCTAATTGGGACACCTCTGGTCAAGATTCGATAATATTCTATTTATCCATTGATGAAAATGGAGTAAATCATGTATTTAGAATCCCAATCCATTTAAAAATAAAAGTATTTATCAATGAAATTTTCCATTCGTTTAATTATGTTATATGGGCTAGAACACATACATAGTATAAAGATATCCATAAAAACATTATTTTCCTAAATAAAAAATTAAATATGTTAAATTCATACAAATTACAGAACCTATATCGATGGATTATTATTATGACCCATGGAAGAGTAACATGGACATTAGAAATATTAATTCGGCTAATAGAATAGTAACATCATCTATGAACCTATAAAATTTTTTGGTATATTATGAATGAAAATATTATATATTTATTTAATGGTATATATTAATAAATTTTTTAAAATGATAAATAAAGTGGTGTTTGTTTTATAAAACCTAAATGTTTATTTAATATTTTATAAATAATATAATGATTTAAAAAAATTTAATTTACAAAAAATTATTCATAAATTAATATTTTGTTTTTTTAAGATTTCTAGGAAATTTTTTGGTACCATAACAAATTTTTCAATGTGTCGTAAAATCAGTTATAATTTTAAAATCGGTAATTTTTAAAGTGGTGAATTTATTTTAATTTATTTTAATATTTATAAAATTAATTCTATAAAATGGATTTTATTTTCTACATTCTACATGTTAATAAATGGTTAGGGTTATGTTATGGGATTTTTCTAAAATTATTGGATTTATTATAAATACTAAAATAAAGTAATTTATCTTATATAACATTATAAAATAAAATTCAGTTTTTATTGAGTCATGGAAGATTTCATAACTATAATCTCTAAATCCCATTAATTATTTAATATATTTATGAAAATGGTTTAATAAATTTATAGTGTTGATCAAAATAATAAAATAATGAATATAATAATTACAAAATATCCCTTTTATCCCATATAAATACAACTTCTCCCCACATCTTCCCCTCAAACATATAAATAACTTAATCTTTTCCGATTTCAACCCAATTCTCTTCCCAAGACCGTTCATGTCCACCAGAATCCTTTTTTCCCAAAACAGACCAAATTCATTTTCCCTTATAATATTCTAAACCAGAAGAGTTCAAGAGGTACAATCCTCTTCTATTTTATTTTCAATTCTATTTAATTTCTTTTTAATTTTTATTATCTCTTAACCTATCCTTTTATTTGTGGAATAATAACTCTATTATATTCTATAAATTGGAATATTGTTATGATACTAGTATAATCTATCAGCATACCTCTTAACCACTAAAATTTATTCTAAAAATCAAAATATAATTTGTGAGGTGTCAATTTATCGCTATTAGGGAACAAAAGATTTCATTTTCATTTACCGCCTTCCAGTATGGACATAAATCAATAATAATTTTTTTAAATAGATTGAATAATGTCTATTATTGTTATTTTAATGTTCTGTAACTAACACACACACATAAATTTAATATTACATAATAAATCAAAAAAATTTCATGATGATTGAAAACACCCCAAATTAGTATAAATGATTATTATTAACATTTTTTATAATAAATAATATTAATATCTATGAAACAATTATATATAAGGCCACTTAATTATTTGGAAGTAAATTAATAACATTTAATTTAAATTCTGAACATTTATTATCATTTTACATGATATTTACAATATGTATTGATGTGACCTGGTCATGAAGAATAAGAAAGTGAACACTTTCAAATTATAAAATTTAACTCTATAATTTATTAAAAATACTGTATATGAATATAATATTATTAAATTCAATAAAATAATTATTAAAGTGGTTCTATATTTTGTAATTAATAAACCTATTTTTATTCTCAAGGATATTAAAATGAAGATAATACTCAGATATAAAGTTTAGGGATTCTTAGACACAATTTCCTTTGATTGTGTTATTTACTTTTCATGAAATATTTCATTGTGTATGTACATTTAATACTCCTAAAATATAATTTATTTTTTCATAACATTTATTTTCTGTGATGAACATGTTTCCACTTTGATTTTTTTAGAAATGAAATTATTTTTCAAAAATAACTCTTCTTTCAAAAAACCATATCTTTTACTTATATTGACTTTATATATTATTCACTCAAGATTGGTGATTCATATAACATATATGTTTCAAAGTTCTTATTTTGGAACCCTAATATTTATTCATGAATGTATTCTCAAGAAACACATTCTGTTACTTGGGTCATTTTATGTCCATTACTAATAAACATTCAATGTGGCATTCGTTATTATGTAAATTTTATTATGTGATGACTGAACCCGATATTATATTTTGATCCAATGAAATATTTTATATGATGTATCTCATGAGGCAATGTTCTTGAAATGTTAAAATGACACTACCTTTGTTCACAATGATGATTTTATTATGATGACATATGTTATACGTGAACTTGATGATAGCATTGTTCATAACTATATGTGGTATTTGACAACTAATTTATTATGTTTCATCTTTATGAATTTCCTCATTCAATGGATTTATCTAATGATTCTTCTCATGATTATTATGATGATATTTTTGTTATTTTATGATTTTGATGACTATGATAACCCATGGTATACTGATTCATGTTATTATCTATCCTCTTATTGGGAATTTATCTCACCCCATTGATTAAAATATATCATTTGGTGATTAATAATACATAGTATTAAAAAAGGGATAGTAAAAAGTTATTTGAGAAGGATTTAAATATTTCATTTTCTTTATTTTGTTAAAGTTAGGTATGTCTTTATTTTCCGTATACATTAATCATTTGGATCATTGTTTTTTACTCTATTATTTTGTTTATATTTAATGGAATGTAATGGTCATATATGAAAAATTCAGGTCTCTTTAGTTTTTAAAAGATCATAGTTTAGTAAATTTTTGAATTAGGATTTGAGAATGTTAGTGACAACCCATAGTATGAGACATTATTAATGTAAGTATCCAAGAGGCATTGTTTTAGTAAACTGTTATACACAATGATCCTGTTAGGTATTATTTCATTGATAATTTCACAAATTAATAATTTATTTATTCATAACAAGTTGACTTATATTATTTTCAAAACATATCTACTTTAGAAAAAGGATGGAACTATGATAAACTAGTCCAATAACCAGTGTGAGGGACAATAAAGTTATTTCATGAAGGACATCCCCAGTTCCTTTGGTGGTGGAGATCAAAATATCATGGGGATGCTTGCTAATCTATCTCTTCCTATAAACAATAACCTAAATAATGTAGAACGTCCTCCTTTACCTAAGAGGGAGTGTCTGACTATCGAATCTTTTATGTGGCAACAACGAATGACATTTAGTGGATATTTATATCAACTTATGATGAAATTGTGGGTCAGTTAAATAAAGACTATATTTTTTTTCTTCACTGTTTTGTGATAGTGATGGTGAATTTGGTCTTTTTTATTCTATATGCAGTGGCTCAAAAATGTTGGATGTTGATTAAAAGCACTAAAACAGAGGACAAATTGATGTTATGGAGTGGGAAGACTGTAGGAAAATATTTCATAACAAGTACATCCATAGAACTCTTTAGATATAGATTGAGTGATAATTTATAGATCTTTTTCAAATATATGGTGAATCTATAATAGATTGTAAAGAAAATTTCACTTGGCTTTAAAGGTATGAATCATGTTTTTATTGACAATGATAAAAAAATCAACATATTGTTTAGTGGTTTAAACCAACTCCTTCAAAATGGTCTAAATAATTTGAGGCATTATGAGTTAAGAAGAAGTTGTTCAATTTTATCATAAAGTGGATATGTAGTTTGGAAAAAGGTATAACGACTATGTAGATAGTAAATGAAAGATAGAGTTTCAATTTGGGGATCTAATGAATTTTTTTTAATGAAAACATAGACACTCAATTTTCAAATAATTTGGGAAGACAAATCATTGTAAAAGAATCCAAGGGTTTGTAAAACATATCAAATGTGGGAGAAAATTCCCTAAATCTCATGAATGTCAAATAGACATGAAGATGATAGACAATGTTGTACCATCATAACCTGAACCGCCAATCTAGAATACCATATGAAATCATATGTGTCTCCACATATGAAAGATGTTATCGAGTTGCAGTGAGGGTGTGTCTTATTTTAGGGAGAATATATTCCCATTATAACTTCATAGAATAAAAAATCTGTAATAAAAAATATATTAAATTTCATAATAAGAATGTTTATAAGTAAATATGACATAAATTTAATACAAAGAAGAAATATTCCATAAGTTTAAAGCATGTCCAAAGTAAATAATAATGATAATTTTTGTAAATAATCAATAGATCCTCTAGAGTCCTTCCCAATATCCTAATTGATTCATGTTCATTTTCTCAGCTATCAACTATTGTGCCCTTTCCCTTCACTAAATCCCCAATGCTATCTATAAGCACATAGAAAATTATGAGTAGGGTGTGGGTAAAAGACTCATTAGGAAACCAACAATAAGTTATTTTCCTGATGTGATAAAAAATTCAAATTTATTTTATAATAATGAATAAGAAAAATAACACATAGTCTAAAACCCAGTGGTAGTGCGCTAACCAAGCTCCAACAAACCCCATTCGTACCAAATTCATATCTGTGTTTGATGGATAATCAAGGTGTCATATAAATCAAGTATTTCGTATAATTATAATTATTGATGATACCTAATATCATATGATCATGTAGCTAGATATAAATGATCATCAAGAAGATATGTTCTCTGTATATGCAAGGGAATGAGTGATAATCAACACCCCTTATTCATCAAGTGTCATAATATAGACTGATATCTAATAAACATCCCTTAGTCAATGAGGCATATACTAGGTGTCATAAGCTATTCCGCATCATTTTTTCATGATTTAAGATAATAGGGACCATTAGATAGTTGTAACCATCTATTCATTTAGTCCGTAATAGGGATTCAGAGTTGGAATACATCCCTTAATCATTGAACTATCACATGGAATCCCCATTGAATCATTGTATTCTGAGACATTGCATTAGTACCTCATCATATTTATCAATATTTATTTGGATCCACCCTATAGAGGATAACATGTCAAAACTATTCACCCATATCTTGCTCCAATAATAAGATCACATGCATACATAGCATGAAGAATACATGAGAATGCATACCATATCATCATAAGTAAATTATCATATATAATACATGTGATCAAACATCAAACAGGATCAACAAGCTATAATTACCCATGCTATCAAATATAACATAGGTGTTCTAGGGCTATACACATGCACACATGTAATAATAATCTATCATGGCCATTAAAACATGTCTAAAAAAATCATATTAGTGGAAATTTAGTGTAAACAATCCCAAAAGGATTAGTAACGTCTTACCTCAATGTCACCACCATCAGCTATAATGATAAACCACCTCATCTGGTTTGATAATCCTCTTTGTGGCCAAATCAACGCATTCATCGAAACCTCAATGCTCAATGATTGTCATGGGTTCCAAGAATAAATACCAGTTATTTCATTTAAAAAAATCATTCATGCAATGGTACATTCTCTCTCCATGAAAATTTCCAATTTATCAATTTATAATTTTTCTTTTATAATTTATCATAATTTATCTTTTATAATTATAATTTGATAATTTCATTACAGAATAACTTATTATATTTAAATTTGAAAATTTTATCTAAAAATGTTTTTTCTACATATGTTTTGATAATGTACTTACAATTTATCCAGTGATAATTATATTTTTAACTATATCTGATAATTAATTATCTACTAATAATTGTCTTATATTGTATTATAATTATATAATCTAGAAATTGTTTATTATTCATTCTCAACAATTATCATTGATTTTTTTATGTGATTAAACTTTTAAAATTATTTAAAATTATTTTTTTATAATCATGAAATTTTTTATTGATCAATAAAAGAAATTATAATCTGAAAATTTCAATAAATTATCAATTGATAATTTCATAAAATTATCTTTGACATTTTCATGCAGTTGTCTTTTGATAATTCTAACACTTATCATATTTAGTTATCTAATAATTATATCTTGATTATATGAATAATTAACATTTTATAGTTTTAATAATTCATCCCTAGAGAGTTCTAAAATATTATTCTAAATTAATTACTAGAAAACCTCTTGTGATAATTGATATAAAATTTATATTTTGATAATATTTTATTTTTCCATTAAAAATGTGAAAAATAAGATTCAGATTACATTGATTCTTTTAAAAATATTATTATTTATCATCTTCTCATAAAGAAAAAACAAATGAAATGGAATTCACATTAACCAAATCACTATTAGGGATGTTATAGAAGCGAAAAGATTGATAAATAAAATAAAATTTAAAGCAATGGATGACACTACAGCAAGGCTCCCCAGGAATAATATCAATCCACATGCTTTTTTCTTGGATAAAAAGAAATCTCCACTACATACCTGATACTATATAGAGTTACCCATACTCATTTATGAGATTAAAATGAGGTGTATTATGGTATGTATAGGCATCTGAAATGCGTTTACTATTTTTTGTAACATCTGAATTAAATATCTTAATTTAATATTTAAAACACTAAAAAAATCATATTACCATTGTTTTTACCTATATAATGCATTTCATGTTTTTAATTGGACAAAAAATCCACTTAATTTTATATTTTAAAATCCATCCATTCATTAATGGTATTTGAGGAATGGGAAAAATATGATTTATTTTCCCTTTTTTGAATGAAATTAATAAATTTATTTATTTACACGAAAAAAATAAATGTTTCCAAATGCTCTTTTCACAATAAAGTTATATCTAGAAATGATTAACCTTGTGCCCCATTATTCACCTATAGAGGTATAATATTTATCAAACAATGTGTTATTTGATAGATATTTATTATTTAATAATTAAAAATGGATTCAATAATTAATTAAATATAAAATGGGTTTTATCCCATCTGACATTGTTAAAAATTAAATGTGGATAAATGTTATACTCCAACTAGGTTAAAACCATAATTATAGACCTAACATTAGTATAAATTTTTTCTCTTAAGATGCACCATTTTGGGTATATAAAAATTATTTTCATGAAATAATATTATAATTGTTATTGAATTATATATTCTCTCAAGAAAGCCATCCAAAAAAAATATGATTAAAAATATTATACCCCACCTAAGGAAAACACTATGTCTCATACCTAGGGGTGTTCATTGGTTTCTTATGTGAAATATCATTTGGGAGTTATTAAATTAATTGGAAAAAAATTGTGCATAACATAATATATAATTTGTTTTTATTTCATGATCAGCGAGGCATTATGGATTATGGAATCTCGCACAAACAGTGTTTAAGAATCAAAAAAATATTTGATTTAATATTATACTTTTTTAAAAGTTATTTTCACCCACACAAATCTTTTAATAAAATTTATTCAAATTCTTCAAGGATAAATTTTATTTTCAAATAAGAACATTCTTATTTATCAACAAGATGGATAATATTATCTTTATAAAATTCATGATATTATAATTCTTTATCACTATTAATTTATCATTCTCAAGAAGTATCTCTAGTAGTCTTACATGAATAACTCAGTTCACTGAGCTCACACTTCTAACTCACTCTCCCACATTGCTTCATGGATCAGCCCATGTTGCAACCGCATCCGGAGTACTGGTAATGCCCTTCCCTATAGCACCTTCTTTCTTCATTCTATGATCTATACCAAAAACTTTTCTTTATAAGTGTTTTCCACCATCTCAATGTCCTCATAGTGAATAAAATTCAAAAGGATTGATATGAACCTGTTGGACTCACCTGTTTTGATAATCCCAAATCATGTTTAAATATCGATCATGATATATTAAGTCAGTTACTCATCTTTTTTAATCAACATTTATAATTATCTTATCTTCAACAATGTATACTTTTAAGTCTCATGACTTTGCTGCATTAGCTTATAGTTCATATTTATCTAAATATAAGTTCACTGTTAAAGGCTACTAGTAAGAGCCTTCTGTTCAAAGTCACTGTTATAGCTCACTGTCCCTCTAACTCACTGATGCTAAAAGATCACCATTTAATATTTACAGTCACTCTTGGAAGCTACCAGTACAAGGTTACTGTCATAAGTCTACCGTTGATCCGCTTATCAAAGCTCACAGACAAAGAGTTAATGTCACAAAGTCAATGCTGTGACGAGGCTTCTATTAAAAGTTCACTATTAGACTCTTTCTCTAGTCTTCTGTTGAGAACTTCACTGTTAAAGTCTACAGTTGTAAAGGTCTACTATTGAGCCTAACGATGAAGTTCACTGATAAGGAGTTACTATTACATAGAGTAAACATCTACCGTTACAAGACATCCACTAACACAAAGTCCACCGTTACAATCCTACAGAAAAATAACCTACCATTGAAGCTCACAGTCGAATAGTCTACCAATGAAGTCCACAGTTGGAAAAACCACAGTTGAAGTCTATCGCGTTACATGCACCGTCTACCAGTCTAATGGTATTTTATTCTTTTCATTATGAATTTTATTAATAATATTATAACGGTCATGTCTGGACAAATTAATACACCTGAAATTATTTAATGTTATTTGCACTCATATCAGGAAATAGTACAATGTATGAGGAAGACCACACATGGTTGAAACATTTTTCTTGTCGGCCCCTGCTGAACCAAATGAGAAAACACTGGACTGAAAAAAAGAGTATATATATATAAGAGAGAGAAATTCATAGATGCTCAGCCAATACATACATAATCATATACAATCTTAAGAAAAGTGGCATGGATATATTGAATATACACAGAACACTCATAAGAGAGAATCATATACAATCTCAAGAAGAACCCTCAAGAACTCATTCAGAAGAACACATGGCATCAAAAGGAACAATTGAAATAATATCATTCAAGCTTTCTTGGTGTACTGCAAATAGATTAAAACCCATGAAGCAGGTCATCTCTATATCTGGATGTCAGAACCTGAAAGTTGTGACACTCTGTTTTGGAGTCAACTTGCAGAGAAGGACCAAAACTTTATTTAATTCTTTCCAACGAGTCCAGACCTGATCTGCCAATACAACAGAGGATTCTAAACTCATCCCTACTATCTTTAGATCTACTGTGTCTAAATACATTACACTTGTGAGCAGTGTGTATGTGTTACACACACTGACTGTTGTGCTTAAACTGAGGGATACTGAAAATCCCCATACCAAACAATCTTTACATTTGTTTCCCACGTATAATTGTGGAAGAAGGCTGGTGTGGATTGGTAGCTTATTTTTCCCATGTATAACTATGGAAGAAGCCTGGTGTGGTTTGGTATTTTATTTTTTCCACGTATACATGTGGTAGAGGATGCAAAACCTGGACAGTTTGTGAAAACTGTTGTAAAGCCCAATACAGGCTATGTATCACTTTTAATATAATTTCTTGATTTTAGGTGATCACCAAGTGGAGAGGACTTGGTATTTTCTTAAGACTAAACCTCTTGTTTAATTTGTTGTGTTCCTCTTTCATTACTCTGTTTTATATTTATCTGCTGTGCTTAAATTAACAAAGACAGAAAATCTGTTTTTACATTCACTATAATAGTTACTTCTGGCTAGTGTGTATATCTGATTTGTATAGTAAACTTGATTTAAAAGTGTAATTAGTTCTCATACTGATTCTACGTAGGAGTAATCAACCTTTGAGAAACCTGTTGAACAATAATTCACTTATATCTCTACAACCTTAATTGACTAGGCTGATCTAATTTGGGAGATTTTAATCCTAAAAGTTTTTAACAGAAATTTTAATTTGAACTCAATTCACCCCCCTCTTGATTATACACTCTGACCAACATTTGGTATCAAAGGAAACATATTTATATACAATGTTTTCAAACCCTATGTTTTTCAAACTGTGATTTTAGTTTTATCTTAAAGATCTTAAATTTCTGTTTGTTCTAAATTTTCTCTCTTTAATATATTTTCTAAAATCAAGTTATGGACAATATACTAGATGGTTTTGCTACTAAAATGCCACCTTTCTTTAATGGTGTGAATTATGCTCAATGGAAAATTAAAATGAAGATTCATTTGGAAAGTATTGGTTTTGATATTTGGTCTGCTATAGAATCATAATATGAGATCCAAAAAACTGCTAGATCTACCTGGGATGATGCTAAAAAATCTTACTATTATAATAATTGTAAAGCTATGAATTCCCTTTACTACTCTTTAGGATATGAGGAATTTAACCGAATTTCTGCATGTAAAACAACTTATGAAATCTGGGACACCATGGTTGTTTCTCATGAAGGAACAACCAATGTGAGGGAAATGAGATTAAATACTTATACTATTAAATATGATAATTTTAAGATGAGACCTGATGAACCCATTTCTAACATGTACCTTAGGTTTAATGAGATTTTCAACACTATGAGTTCACTAGGAAAAGCTATTCTAGAGAAGGAGCAGATCATGAGAATATTGAGATGTTTTCCAGACAGATGGAGAGGCACTTCTCTGTCTATCTGAGAGTCAAGTGACATCAGAAAGCTGCCTGTTAAGGAGTTGATTGGTAAACTAATGATGTATGAAGAGGAACTGAAGGTGAATAAAGAAGATGATGATGAAAATCAAAGAAAATCGGTGGCATTCTAGTCTACTACTTCAAAGATCAAAGACAATGAGAAAATACATGTACCTACTGAAAGTTCAACTAGTGAAGATTCAGATTCAGACAGTGATGAAGAAATGGCTCAAATAGCCGGGAGATTTAAGAAGTTCTATAGGAAGAAGAAGTTTTTTAGAAAACCAAACTACAAGGGTAAGTATGATCAACAAGGTAAGTGGAAAAAGTATTGGAAGAAATCTGATAAAGAAGATGATATAGTCTGCTTTGAATTCAAGAGGAAAGGACACATCAAGGCTGATTGCACGAAGTTAAAATTCAAAAAGAAATATGACTATAAGTACAAGAAGTACAAGAAAGCCATGAAATAAACCTGGAGTGATTTGGAAGACAACACAAGTGAATCATAAGCTACTGATTCTGTAAAGAATCATTCCAACATGTGCTTCATGACTAACATATCTGAGGTACCTGTTTCACCTATTCTAAATGATTATTATTCTGGAAATAACAGTGATTTGGATAATGATGAAAATATATCTAAGGTTGAATTGTTTGATTATTTCAATATTCTAGAAGATACCTACAATGAACTAAAATATAAATATAAATCTTTAAAGAATCAGCATGCCTTGACAAGTAATGTTATAATAGATCTAAGTGTAGAAAGAGAAAAGAATGCTCAGCTGTTGAAAGAGAACACTCAACTTACATTATCTAATGAACAATTAAGAAAGGATATTGATAATTTCACTGCTAGTAGGGATACCTTGACACAGATTCTAGGAAAACATATTTCTCCAAAATATACAATTAGTCTAGGATATCAGCCTGGATAGAGACAAATTAGCGAAACCAAATTCGTTCCAAAATCTAGACAGTTCACTGCTAATTCAGGATTATTTTTTGAGAAAAAATTTTCTATAGGACCGAACAAGGTATTTATGTCTCAAGATATGTTTTTTTATTTTAGAAAACCTATAAATCAAATATGGGTTCCCAAAGTTTTATTGGCTAACCTCTCTGGACCCAAGAAGACCTAGGTACCAAAATTATCCCATGTTTAATCTGTTTTGCAGGGAAGTTACTTAAAGAGTTCCTGTAAGACCCTATGGTACTTGGACAGTGGATGTTTAAGGCATATTACAGGAGACTATTCTTGCTTCAAGAGTCTAATTAAAGTTGATGGTGGGCATTTCACCTTTGGTGACAATGAAAAAGGAAAAATCATCGGCTTAGGCTAGATTGGTAACTCTGATACAATATTAATTTCTAAAGTACTTTTTATTGATGGATTAAAGTATAATTTACTTAGAATATCTCAGTTATATGATAATAGGCCTAATGTTAAATTTGAAAATGATTCATGAAATGTTTTTAATTCATAAAATGTTTTAGTTTTCACTGCATGTAGAAATGAGAATTTTTATGTTGCCGATTTAAATTCCTTAGCTAAACAAAATGATACTTGTTTAAATTATTTTCATAAAGAATATTATCTTTGGCATAGAATATTAGGACACTGTAATGTACACTCACTTAGGAAGATATCTAAGAAATGTTTAGTTAGAGACTTACCTAAATTAGAATTCATAATTGATAAAGTGTGTAATCCCGATCGAAAGGGAAAACAACACAAAGTTTATTTCAATCCAAAGAAAGAAGTTTCAACTTCTCAGCCACATGAGTTGGTTCACATGGATTTTTTGGACTATCAAGAGTTTCATGTCTAAATGGTAAGCACTATGTTTATGTTCTTGAAAATGAATTTTCTAGGTATACTTGGGTATACTTTCTAGCTCACAAAAGTGAATCTTGTTCCTATTTTGTCAAATATTCCAAGTCTGTAGAAAACCTTAGTGGACTTAAGATTAAGACCCTACAAAGTGATCATGGCCGAGAGTTTCAAAATCATGAGTTTGAATCCTACAGCTCACATAATGGCTATAATCAAAAAATTTATGCCCCTAGGACACCTCAACAAAATGGAGCTGTAGAAAGAAGAAATGGGACCCTTCAATAAATTTCAAGGACTATTCTCAATGAGTATGACTTACCTGTTTATTTTTGGGCTGAAGTTGTAAATACAGCTTGTTACATTATCAATAGTGTTTTAATTAGACCTATTCTAAAAAGGACCCCTTACGAACATTGGAATAATAGGAAGCCTAAGGTTAATTATTTTAGAGTTTTTGGTTGCAAAGTCTTTATTCTTAAAACTAAAGATAATGTTGACAAATTTGCCCCCAAAAGTGATGAAGGAATTTTCCTGGGTTATTCTATTTCAAGTAAAGCCTATAGAGTGTTCAGTAGGAAAACCAAATGTGTAGAAGAATCAGTTCATGTCAAATTCGATGAGACTGATCCACATGAGCCGAAAACCTCTCTTGAAAACCTTGAGGAAGATTTGTAAAATCTGAACTTAAATGATAAGGATAGTGAATCCCTTGTAAAAGTATCATGTTCTGGAAATTTTCCAGAATCATCTCCTACCAATTCTAAACCAACAGACAATAATGAAGAATCTAGTTCAACCCTTCTTAGAGGTATGAGGACTCTCAAGAATCATCCTCTAGATGCTATTGTAGGTGATTTAAATAGAGGATCACAAACCAGAGATTCTCTAAGAAACCAGGTTGAACATCAAGATTTTCTTTCACAAATTGAACTCAAAAATATTAATGATAGTATAAATGATGAATTTTGTGTAATGGCTATGCAAGAAGAACTAAATCAGTTCGAAAGAAACAAAGTTTGGGAATTAGTGTAAAGACCTAAGGACACCTTGACCATAGGCACTAAATGGGTGTTTATGAACAAAGGAGTTGTCTCTGGGAATATAGTTAGAAATAAAGGTAGGCTAGTTGCACAAGGATATAGTCAAGAGGAAGGAATAGACTATGAGGATACCTTTGCACCTATAGCTAGATTAGAATCCATTAGGATACTACTTTCATATGCAGCTCATCTGAATTTCAAACTTTGTCAAATGGATGTTAAATGTGCTTTTCTAAATGGGTATATAGTAGAGGATGTATTTTTTGAACAACCTCCTATTTTTACAAATACCCATTTTTTCAATCATGTTTTTAAACTATGTAATGCTTTATATTGCTTAGAACAATCTCCAAGAGCATGGTCCGATAGGCTCAGCTCTTTTCTTATTTCAAAATTTTTTACCAAATGGATAGCTGATCCTACTCTTTTCATTAAATGGATTTCTAAAGACGTTTTGATAGTAAAAATTTATGTTGATGATATTATTTTTGGATCTTCTAAAAATTCATTATGTGTTGATTTTTCAAAAATTATGCAAAATGAGTTTGAAATGAGTTTAATGGGAGAACTAAAATTTTTCCTTGGAGTTCAAATCTTTCAAAATAAAAATGGAAATGTTTTGAATCAAAGTAAATATATTAAGGATCTTTTAAAACGTTTTCCTTTGGATGGTAGTAAAGGTAGTGACACACCTATGAGTACCACTTGTAAGTTGGATGCTGATGAAACTAGAGAACCATTGGATCAAACCAACTACATAGGTATGATAGGAAGTCTACACTATCTTACAGCTAATAGACCTGACATCATGTTTAGTGTATGCATGTGTGCTCATTTTCAATCCAATCCAAAAGAGTCTCATTTAAATTCTGTAAAAATAATTTTTAAATATCTCAAACATACCCCCAACTTTGGACTATTTTATCCAAAAGGAGAAACATTTGATTTGTTGAGTTATTCTGATGCTGATTTTTCCAGTTTCAAGTTAGATAGAAAAATAACCTCTAGGACATATCACATTTTAGGAAACTCACTACTATATTTGTGTAGTAAGAAGCAACACTATGTTGCATTATCTACTGCCGAAGCTGAGTACATAGCTACTGGTAGTTGTTGTGCTTAAATTCTATGGATGAGACATACTTTATTGGACTATGGATATCAATTCAAACATGTCTCGGTAAAGTGTGACAATACAATTTCTATTAACATTTCCAAAAATCCAGTACCTCATGCTAGGACAAAGCATATTGATGTGAGACATCACTTTTTGAGGGATCATTATCAAAATAGTGACATCACTCTTGAATTCATTGGCACTGAACATTAATTGGATGATATATTCACAAAGCCTTTGAATTCTGAGAGGTTAAATTAAATCAAAAATGAGTTATATATGATTAATTTCAGCATAGGAAACCTCACTGTTGGACCGCACAGTTAAACCTCACAGTTACACCTCACAGTTGAACCTCACAGTTGAACCTCACAGTTAAACGTCATAGTTAGACCTCACAGTTGGTCCTCACTATTATACCTCACAGTTGGACCTCACTGTTATACCTCACCATTGCACCTCACTGGTGTACCGCAGTGGTATATCTCACTGTTGGATACCTCGGTGATGGTTTTTATTTTTGCGGGAATTCGAACTATTTTTATTCCTTTTTATTTTTTCTATTTTATTTTGTTTTAATCCCAAAATGATGAAACCAAAGGAAATGAACATATCTCAATCCACCTTCCTCTCTCAATCTCGAACCTTGCTCTCAAAATTCCAAAACCCTAACCCTTCACATGAGCCCTCGAACCTCTCTCAATATCTATGTCTAGAACAATGCGACCCCCGACTGTCAATGAGGATGCGCTAAGGCCAAAGAGGACTCGTGCCAAATCCAGTGGCACCAGTAATACTCCGACGGGACCTGTCAACCCGCATCTGACCAAGAGGAAAATCTTTGCTGAGAAGGAGTTATGTGAAGAATGGTTGATGACGAGCAAGTCATTAGTACTGGAAGTACTAGATGTCCAACTATGGACCGAATGTTTTTCCAACAACAATGGACCGTACTACCCAAAGCTTGTGAAAGAATTCTATGAAAATTTTAAATTCAAAGAGCAAGACGATGTGCATAAGTTAATATCTAGAGTCAATGGATATGAAGTCAGTTTCTGTTCTGCTGAGTGGTCCGCCTATTTGAGAGTCCCTCATGAAGGAATATATGATTACTACTCTGAAGTGGCTCCTCTATACAGTGTTGTTTTTTAATATGAAAAAGCTCTGGAAGAACTGACAGGAGATGGAAAATCAAGGAGGATCATTGTAACTAATATGAAGGGAGAGGACAGACTTTTATTCAAACTCATTCAGCATGTACTTAGTCCGAGGAGAGGAGACTTTGCAGTGCTGAAGTACCAGGACATATTCCGGATATACTTACTGAAGCATGGAAATAAGATTAACCTATGTAGGTTACTGATGGAACAATGGGAGGATATGACTAAGGAAATCTCAAAATTCAATGCCTTATTTTATTCCATGCTTATTTCATTATTTATAAAGGTAAAGGGTGTGGATGGAAATCAAGAAGAGATTATAGTGGCCAAGAACAGTGTCTGTATCTCCATGGTGATTTGAAAATTCATGAAAATTAGCTGGAATCCCTAGAAGAGTACATGGGTGAATGATGAAGGAAAGGTGTATGAAAGGTTTGACCCTACTACTCATCCAACTAGTCCAAAAGACAACAGTGATCCAGGCCTGAAGCCCGATATGCCAGAACTGGCTTATTCAGATGAGGAGGAGGCTGAAGGAGTTGTGGACCCTCAAAGAAAAAACACCCCATTGATGATGGGAGTGATCCTGATTTGCCTCATAGTCTCATAAGGACAGTAGCTTTCGGAGTACCTAGTCCTCCAAAAGAACTTCCAAGAAGAGAGACTGTTCTGAAGGACAGTGATACTAAGACCACTGAAGATGAATAAGAAGAATCATATCAGAATATTTTCAAGGACACCTCTGAAGAGGAAGAGGCTACCAAGTCAGATCATTTTACTCATGAGGAAAAGGAGGTTGTTGGTGAATCTGATGATGAGGACAATGAAGAAGAAGATCTCAGTTTGAGTCCTCTGATAGATAATACAGACAAGATAGTGTCTGGTCAGGATGTAGGAGTGGAATCTACTTCCATTGATATTGAAGTCATTGATGACTCAGAGAAGGATAAGGATCACCCTACTATTGAACAAACAAATCAAATGGTTGTTGAATCTACTGGAGTTGCATAGGAGGTTGTGGAGTTACCTAGAACAGAACAAATAGAGGAGATTCCTCAGGAGAGATCTCTAAGTGAGGGGGAGCATCTTGGTTCAGTTTCTGTACTGTATGACATAGAAGTTTGGTCTTCAGATCCAGGGTACATGGTACATGGACTCGATTATGGAGATTCTGATGAGGAAGACCATCCCCAAACGGGTTCTGTTATCCTACCTGAAAGTGTTACAGTAGTTATGTTTGAAAATTTGGCAACTAAGGAGGACCTTGAGTCTTTGAAAGTTAAAATGAAAGAGGCAGTGAGACAATCAGTATCATATTTTAAGAATAGCCTTGTTGAAGGGATGAGGTGTGTGGAGAAATCCCTGGAGCTGTCTCTGGGATGTGTTGTGTCTAGTATAGTGAAAGAAATGATGGATGAAGTTAAATTGTGCCACAATCAAATTTAAAGGTGGAAAGGAGTTGTGGTTGCTCTAAGACAATCAGTTGCTTCATTGACTACCATGAGTAATTATCAAAACCAAGTGAATGCTGAGATTCGATATATCAAAGAAGTAATCAAGAAGATTGTGGATGTTTTTGAGGCTTTTAAGAAATCAGTCAAAGAACATATGAACAATCAAGATGCACTTGTTCAGAAGGTGATTACTAACTTGACTTAGTCTTTCAAAGAGACAGTAGCCTTCTCGGTCGAACCCCTTCCCTCATCTAGCTCCTCTGGGAACATTGACCAGATCAAAACTGTGATCCAGCAAGAGCTTGCTAAGGCCAGTCCCAGTGGCACCTCTGGTTCTCAAATACTTTCTACCACTAAGGAAGTTAGAAGTTTTGTTCGTGACCACTTGCGGGAAGCTACTGCTTCTCAAGAGGCCATTAAGAATAAGGTAGATTCTTACTTTGAGAAGGTCTATACCAAGCATCAAATGACCAACCACTTCAATATCTTGATAGAGAATATGAAGCTGCCTCCAGTGTCTCAGGAATTCAAGGAGCAGGTCAGAAAGCTGAGAGAATTGACCCCTTCTTTGGATAAGTTTTTGGAGAATAAAGATGATTTTTTATCTACTATGGAAATAGGAGGAATCATTATTCTGGATTTCAAAAAGCTTCTTCTACCCTTCCTCCATGTGGAATGCACCCCAATCACCAATCCTCCTGACTTACCTATATCTGAACCCAGCGGTTCTTCCGCCATGTCTTCTGCTGAATCTATCAGAAGCCTTACTCCACTGATCCCTCAGTGAGTTACCCACTACAGACCAATAGGAGCTTCTGTTTCTGCCCCTCCGGTCATTTATGCAGCCCTTCCTAAACCTGCTGATCCACCAGCTCATCCTCCATCTTCTTCTTCCAAAGGGAAAGATCACTTTCCTGAGGCTAATGTGGATTGAGTCTGTTTATGTAATTTGATAGGGATGATTTCTTTCCTTTTTGGGTCATGTAATCTAATTTCATTAATACAAGATTTCTATGTTCTCTCTGTTTGTGCTAATTTTTCTAATCACAAAGGGGAAGAAATACTGTGCTAATTTTTGAATAATCATGTGATATGTGATTGGGGAGAAAAGTGATAATATACTACTATAATTCTATGTTGAATCTTATCTTCCTTTCTCTCTGATACCATGTACCAATATTTTCAGGTTTTACATTCTTATTAATCTCAGATACTTGACACAATTTTTATCAATGTTTAGTAACTGTATTATATATGATATCTATCTTTAATACATACTACAATAATTTGTGATTATCAAAAAGGGGGAGATTGTTGGACTCACCTGTTTTGATAATCCCAAATAATGTTTAAATAATGATCACGATATATTAAGTCAGTTACTAATCTTTTTTAATCTACATTTATAATTATCTTATCCTCAAAAATGTATACTCTTATATCTCGTGACTTTGCTGCATTAGCTTACAGTTTATATTTATCCAAATATATGTTCACTGTTAAAGGCTATTGGTAAGAGCCTTCTGTTCAAAGTCACCGTTATAGCTCACTGTTACTATAAGTCATTGATGCTATAAGATCACCGTTGAAGATTTACAGTCACTGTTGGAAGCTACCGGGAAAAGGTTACTATCACAAGTCTATCGTTGATCTGATTATCAAAGCTCACAGACAGAGAGTTATTGTCACAAAGTCACTGCTGTGATGAGGCTTCTGTTATAAGTTCACTATCAGACTCTTTCTCCAGTCTTCTGTTGAGAACTTCACTATTCAAGTCTACAGTTGGAAAGGTCTACTGTTGAGCCTACTGATGAAGTTCACTAATAAGGAGTTACTATTATATAGAGTAAATAGCTACTGTTACAAGACATCCACTAACACAAAGTCCACCGTTACAAGCCTACAGACAAAGAACCTACCGTTGAAGCTCACAGTTGAATAGTCTACCAATGAAGTCCACAGTTAGAAAGACCACAGTTGAAGTCTATCATGTGACATGCACCTGCTACCAGTATAATGAGATTTTATTCTTTTCTTTATCAATTTTATTAATAATATTATAATGTTCATTTGAGGAAAAATTAATATACCTAAAATTATTTAATTCTATTTGCTGGAATATCAGGAAACAGTATGATGTACGAGGAAGACCACACATTGTTGAAACATTTTTCCTGTCGGCCCCTGCTGAACCAAATGAGAAAAGGCTGAATTGAAAAAAGAGTATATATATATAAGAGAGAGACATTCAGAGCTGCTCAACCAATATATACAGAATCATATACAATCTCAATAAAAGTGGCGTGGATATATTGAATATACACAGAACACTCATAAGAGAGAATCATATACAATCTCAAGAAGAACCCTCAAGCACTCCTTCAGAAGAACATAGAGCTTCAAAAGGATCAATTGAAAGAATATCCATCAAGCTGTCATGGTGTGATGAAAAGAGCTTAAAACCCAAGAAGTTGATCATCTGTACATCTAGAATTCAGAACCTGAAAGTTGCGACACTCTGTTTTCAAGTCAACTTGAAGAGAAGGACCAAAACCTAATTTCATTCTTTCCAATGATTCCAGAGCTGATCTGCCAACAAAACAGAGAATTCTAAATTCATCCCTACTATATTTATCTCTAGAGGGTCTGAATACTTTACATTTGTAAGCAGTGTGTATGTGTTACACACACTGACACTTGTGCTTGAACTAAGGGATACTGAAAATCCCCATACCAATCTATCTTTACATTTGTTTCCCACGTATAACTGTCGAAGAAGCCTGGTGTGGCTTGGTAGTTTATTTTTCCCACGTATAACTGTGGTAGAGGTTGGAAGACCTGGACAGTTTGTGAAAACTGTTTCAAATCCCGATACAGGGTGTGTATCACATTTAATATAAGTGCTTGGTGGCAGGTGATCACCAAGTGGAGAGGACTAGGTCTTGTCTTAAGACTGAACCTCTTGTTTAATTTGTTGTGTTTCTCTTTCATTACTCTATTTTAAATTTATCCGTTGTTCTTATATTAGCAAAGACAGAAAATCTGTTTTTACATTCACTCTGATAGTTAGTCCTGGTTACTGTGTATATCTGATTCATTTAGTAAACTTGTTTCAAAAGTGAAATTAGTTCCGATAATGATTCTACTGAGGAGTAATCAACCTTTGAGAAACCTATTGAACAATAACCCACTTATATCTCTACTGTCTTAATTGACTGGGCTGATCTAATTTGGGGGATTTTAATCCAAAAAATTTTTTAACAGAAATTTTAATTGGAACTCAATTCACCCCCCTCTTGAGTATCCACTCCGACCAATAGAACCTATGAGTTTGTGGCACATGGAACATGGATTTCATACATTAATATAGAAAAAGGAGTCCTAAATGATATACCACTACCACTATTCTCTATGTGACCACATGGGGTCCAATAAAATATGGTGTAAAATTATCATGCTTCCACATAATAATTTTCCCCAACTGAAGTGCCACTCTCAAGAAAACATGATCACAGACAATAAACTCTAAAAGCCTCCTTCATTGGTTGGAAAAATATGTTATATCTTCTCTGAGTGGTGACTAACCTCTTCAAAATAAGATTCAATTTATTTGAGACCTCATCACCCATAATGAGGCCAAAAATTGCTGAATCACGTACCCTATGCCAACACAATGGTGAGTGGCATAACATCCTATATAGATATTCATATGTTTTCCTCAAAATAGAATTATGATAACTATTATATTATGTAGACTCAGTCTAGTATAGTTTCTCTTCTCATTCTCCACCAAGGTCTAGCACGAATGATTAAGTCATAAGCTCCATTATTCCATTAGACTTCTCATACTAATCGTCGGTCTGATGACTGTATGTCTTTCTAAATTTCAGATAATTCCCAAAGTATTTTAACAATCCTTGGAAAAAGATTTTTTTAGAATAGTCATATCTATAGGAAGAAATTCCCAAAGGGACTCCACAAATACACACGTTCTCTGAGACATAAATCCTTACCATATCATCCATAGATTGTGACTCTCACATCGGTAAGATGTGACCTAATTTCATTAACTTATCTATAGTCACCCAGACTATGTCACCACTCTTTTGGGTTCAGGTTATCACCCTAAGGAAGATTTTTATTTCCTCCAACTTTGACATAGGTATCATGAGTGGCTATAACAATCCATTATGATTCTAGTTCTCACCTTTCACCCTTTTATATTTGAGGCATTGAGTGAAAAAACAAAAAATGTGCCTCTTCATCTTGGTCAATAGAGCTACACCAGAAGTCATGCTATATATTTGTATCACTTGGATGTAATTCATGTATATAGATATGGTAATACATCATTGTATCCTCCTTGATGGAAAGAGGGACTACTACTCTATCATGTTTAAGGATCATGAATCACAATCCATAGACCATATGGGCATTGACTCACAACTAACATGTTATTCCCTCATTAAAGAACACTCTAGCTATATTTTAAAACCATCCTTTACCCAATTTTGCAAGTGAGGATGTGACTATTATTAGATAAAAATTTATATAACCATGGTCCTTTAGGGAATCAATCCTCTATTCAGTCAATAAACTCACCAAACATCACTGCACCTATTCGGGCCTCTCAACAAATTCATAATTAGCCTTTGTTTTATGGATTTGGAATTAAAAAAGTCGTTTTAGTTATTAGGATAATATGGAATCCAAATGTTTAATGTCAGTAGATTCTGAACCCAAAACATTTATATCAGATTTTGGTCCTTCTTAGTGAATATAAAATGAAGGATCTTGTGATTTGTGTAATAAATAAATCTCTCACTAAAGAGATAATGTCTCCTACATTCAAAGAATAGACCACTACTACCAAATATTCATCATGGTTTGGATAGTTCTTTTCATGGGTCATATATGAAGAGACCCATAAGAAACTACCCATTCTATTTACATTATTACCACTCCTAGACAAATTCATAATGCATCACAATATTCCGAATAACCATTCCTAGGCATAGGGGGTGTTTGAACTAGATTTGTTGTCAAACATTTCATTATCACAAGAAAATAATATTCATAATAGTCTAGAAAATAAAAAATTACTCCCTTCTTTTTTAGTGAATTAATGGGTTTGGATAGTATAGATATGTCATAAATAATCATCTTGAAATATCCTTCTAATCATAGAAAGCTCATAATCTCAAACACATTTGGGGGAAGTGTCCAAGGAAATAATGCATCAACCATCATTGAGTTAACTGTTAAATTGGTCATGGATACCACATTTCCCTGGAACAATGCCACTTTAATCCAAAAGCCATGTTTTTACAACTTGGAATAAATAAGGTGTACTCAAAATTTATTTAGGGCTAACTCTAGATTCATAGAATATTTTTATGGGGTTGTAGATTAGATGTGGACATATTCGATGAAAACTAAGAAGAAATAATCCATTTTTGGATAAAAGATATTTTTCATGAGGTTCATCAAAACCCATAGATCATTTTTCAGCACAAATAGAATCACCAAATACTCATACAGTCTATATAGTCTCTAATACTCCATCATTTGATAGTCCTCATCCCCACCAAGCAACTTGTGGAATCACATCCAAATATCAATCATGGATTAACACCAAGATCCCTATAGATGATCTAAAAGATCATCAATCCAAGGAATGTGATCTTATTTCTTCACTATCACCTGGTTTAGCATATTATAATCAACTCATAGTACAAGACCCCAACATCATTTTTATAAAGCTGAATAGGTGCACCCCACTATGAAGTACTTGGTATAATAAAATCCATTATCCCGAATACTTCTAGTTGTACCTTGAAAATCATCATATCGGTTGGCGCCACACGATATATGAATTGAAACGGTTGTTCTCCCAACTTGAGTTGAATCTCAGATTAAAATTGAATTACTTCATAGTCCCTACAATGTTGAAAAATCAAAAAGGATATAACAACCCATTATACAGCATCTTCAGAGACTCTAATTCTCTTGAAAGATGAAGAATTATATAGATGAAAATCATGGATTATTAAACCATAATTATGAACTCCTATACCAATTCTAAAAACTTAGTGAAATGATTCTGATAGGAGCATCCCTAATGCCCATACCATAGATATTTTTTTTGTTATTTATAAACTAAATTCTCTAATATGTTTATTTGTAATACTGTAACATCATCATCAATAGAAGTATTATATCCTACAACCCATTTTTTATATCACCTATTTTATTGTGAAAAGTTAACTAATGTGTAGCGTCCCACATTAGAAAATAAACATAGTCATTTGGATAAACACTATTAACTCTCTGGGATCACACAATGTTAAACTAACCATTATATAGGAGAACAAAAATTATTCCTAGGATTCTAACATTAACCCAATGTATACCCCTCCTAAAACTTACCCTTGTTTTCATCCCTAAATATTAGTAATAGTCACTATAAAAATACTGACATAAAAAGAAGCTCAGTTCCAAAAATTAATTCCAAAAGAGATATATCACACATATTGGAAAACCCAATATATTATTGAAAACAAATTGTCCCCAAATGGAATCCCAAATCCTTGAATTTAATTAATGAAATACTATGAAAAACAGCAATAATAATATATATGTCACATGAACCAACTTACCTAGTCATGATTCATGAACATAATAGAAATATCATCAATCACATATAACATGTCTTTCATCACACAAGGTGAATCAGTAGTAAAAACATGAATTTCATACATTGTGGTGACTTAGAGGTCCATTATTCGGTGCTAGAAACGAACTAAAATAGTTCCCATTCCATATTCGCAGTTCAATATCTTTTGTCTAACAAGTCCCAACCAAAGACAAGAGAAGAAAAAATTTAGTGGGTTATGAGCATCTGATACCATTTTTTAACACCCCGACCCGAATCACCGATCTAGAATTCCATGTTACACCATGCTCATCTCTATGTATGAATAAGGATACTGACTAATAGTGAGTGTATATGTATGTTAGTGGGGAGGTTGATCCCACAATATCATATCGTATGATAAATAATCAACAATAAAATCTATAATAATTAAAAAGATTAGACATGTGGAAATGAAAAGATGGCATACATGTAATACAAATAATGAAACTCTCTTGTTGGGAAAGATGTCGAATGAAAATAAAGATGATTAAGTGAATAAATAAATATTGAATCTTCTTGATTCATTCTGGATAATAAACTAATCCTCTTCTCATATATCCACTACAATATACTTTCCCTTCATCTGATACCTGATTCAATCTACAATCACATTTAAATTTTTGATTAGGTTGTGAGTAGAATACTTATTAGGGAACCTCATATGTATCCTTAACATGATATCTTGAACTATAAATTTTTTTTCCATAATAAAAAATAACAAAAAACAAGACATTCCAATACTGTGTAGTCATGTACTAACAAGGCATCCACAAACTTCTGCCCATACATACATCAGCTTTGTGACAGATATATAAACAATGGGTTAGATGAATCAATGAATTGTCATAAGGATAATGAATCATGAAATCTAGAATTGTGTGATCATGCATCTTGATATAAATTATCATCATGAAAAAATGTTCTCTATATATGTAAGGGAACAATAGAGAACAATCATCCCTTATTTTGTGGGTGATATAATAGGGGTCGTGGTCTAATCATCCTCCCATAATCATCAGAGCATATAATGGGGTCCATTACCTAGCCAGAATCTATTTTTTATTGGGTAACATACTATGGACCGAGAGCAAGTCAGTATCCCCTCTTCATTGAGTGCATACTAGGGATCGAGAGATATTGTGTATCACATAATCATTCAGTGTATCATAACGAATCCCCCTGAAGTCATCTTATGCCTACCCCGTCTATTAGACCCTCATCATCACTATCACAAGTCATGATCTTCCCTCCTCTAGAAGAAAAATTTCATGAAGGTCCACCAGTCATGGGCTCCAAGAACAACACCACAAAACAATATAACTTGCAATAATAATCATTAATAGTCATAAAAACCAATCTACACATAATCATAACAATGAATATCATGTTTAAATGATTCTAAAAGGTTAAAGAACTTCCTAGCTACAAAACATCATCATTAGTGAAAAAGATAACATACTAGTGTGGTTCAAAACACCTCCTCGTACCCCAATCATAACATTCATCGACACATCAATGCCCTATGTATGTCAAGGGTTCCTAGAGACAATACTAGTTATTTTATTTTAAATAAATTTCATATGAAAGGACGCAAGATCTCTCCTAAACTATTTTAAAATTTTGATTTTCTAATTATCTATTGATAATTTCTCATACATTATCATTCATAATTATATTTTGATAATTTATTAAAAATTATCATATTATAACTATTATCGAAAATTCTAACCAAAAATAACCTTTATACTTACAGTTTTAAAATTTTATTAAAATTTATGCATTGATAATTTTCATTGTTAATTATCTATGATAATTAATTAACCAATGGAAATTATATTATGAAAAATTATCCATTTATAATCTAGTGGATATAGAATTATTATTATAAACAATTATCCTTGATATCTTTTTATGTGATTAGTCTTTTATAGTTAATGATAATTATTTCCAATTAATCGGGTAATTGTCCATTGATCATTCCAAGTAATTATTATTTTTAAATTTCAAAAAACTATCACCAAAAAATATTTTGTAATTATTTTTGAGAATTTCAAGAAATTATCTTTTTATAATTCATCCAATTATCCTCTTGATTAATTTCACACAATTATACATTGATTATTTCTTTAATATTTATTTCTTGATATTAAAAATTTATTACCACTTGATAGTCTTAATAATTCATCCTTAGATAATTTTAAAAACATATTCCTAATATATTCCTTGTATGAATATTTAAATAATTAATTTAAAAATTATCACTTGATATGTTTTTAATTACCCATTAATATAATGAGAAAATCATATTGAGATAATTTTTCTTTATAAAAACAATATATCCACTATCTTCTCAAATAGAAAAATACTACAAAACCAATGGTGGGATAATCTGATCACTAATGGTGATGTTTTTAATAAACCAGATTTGAAAAAAAATTTAAAGTAATAATTGGGATAACCTTTGGAGTCGTTCCCCAATTAGAAGATCCCTCCCCGCATAATATTCTAGGATGAAAAGGAATCGCGAATACTTCATAGATTATTTTAAGAGTGTCTCAAAATCATTGGTGGTATTAAAATGATAAGAATCCCAGAAATTATTGGCATTGAAAATGCATTTATGGTTTTTGTAACTGAAAATTAAATTTTCAATTTTAATCCATTAAACACAAAATCAATCAAATAAGAGTTGTTTATTTGTCTTACATAATCAATTTCACGTATTTTACTGGAAAAAAACGCACTTAATTTATGCTCTGATAATACACACAGATGTTAAATAGTAATATGGCTTGAGAAAAATATAATTTACTTCCCCTTTTTTAATTAAATTAATAAAATTAATTATTTTCCACAAAAAAATAAAATATTCCAAATGCTAATTGAACATGAATGTTATTACATGGATAGGGTAACCTCCTCCCCACATTTTAGATCTAATGGTGGTCTCTGATTTCTCAATGATACACCACTTAAGATGTATTAATTATATGTTAATTAAAAAACATATTAAATAATTAATTAATTATAAAATGGAGTTTATCACATTTGGTGTTTTTAATCACTCATTTATCCTTAAAGATATACACTTTTTGGGTAAACCCCATATTATGGTCCTAATTTTTTTCTCAAAATTTTTATATGATTCAAAGTTTGGTATATGTTAAATTATATTCAAAAAATAAATAATAAAAATTATAAATAATTTATTATCTTATGAATTTCATCTAAATGTCCAATGCATACAAATATTACACCCCACCAATAGTAAACATTATGTCCTGAACCTAACTTTGGTCTCAGACTTCCCAAATGATGTACCATTTTGTAGTAATTCAATTATTATTAATATATTATATCAATGTAATATAATATATATTAGATTTTTATTTCATATTCATTGAGGATTTACGGGCCTCAGAATATCACACTAATGTAGTGTCTGGCTCCAAAAATATTTGACTGAATGTTTCAATGTTTTAACCATAATTTATCCCCTATGCAATTACATTAACAAATTCTATTATGTTATTTCAATGGTAAATAATTTTTTTCTCATAATAAAATTATTATTTATAAACAAGAGGGATTTTATTATCATTTCAACAATAAGGATATTTTCTATTTTTTAGATGAAAGGATAAAACCATTAATTATTTTAGGCTTCAATTGTATAGTGAAAGGGAAATATTAAATCCAATGCATTACAACTCAACTCCACAAGGGATATCAGAATTAGCATCCAACAAATCCAAATGAGTATGAGATATCTTATTCAATCAATGCTTTTGAGGTATATCCTAGAAATGATTTGGTTAATGGTGCATTGGTTATTCATTCAAGAATAGAGAACATAATATTTGATTATAGTTCTAAACTATCATTAATACATGTTAAGAATAGTAGATCAATTCAAACACCACAAAATAATTAGGAGGTTTAGTTTACTATGAGAACAACTAAGGGGTAAATTATTTCATCCAAAGTATATTACTCAAACACAGTTAATTTCTGTGCACCTTACCTCCCATAAAATTTTTTCTTACTTTATTTAGTGATAGTTGATGAGATTTTTTGTTACAAATTGGATATCTTTATGCAAAACCAAAATAAAATTTCAAGAAATGGATAACACTATTCATATCCCAAACCATCCTCTAATTTTATACATGTGTAAGTAGTATTATTAATCCCCTTCAAAAGTATCATCCCAATTAGGGATATTATTACCTTATGGGTAATAATTTTAAGCTCCAGTGATTAAAAACGGATTGAATCATGATCAAAGACATGAACACTATGGGGAACTACATTTACATGTACTTTACAAATATCATGGACTCACTCCAAGCTATGTGGCTCAATTATCAATTGAACATACTCATGGATCTTTTCCTTTATCCAAGACACATTATAGAATGGCCACCATTTGGTTAAAAGAACTAAAGAAGGAGTTACAAGAGAACCTAGAAAATGGATTCATAATCCAAATTTCTTTAATATGAGAAGTTCTAGTTCTCCACATAAAAAATAATGATATATCAATGAGACACTTCTTTTATTATTGTGAGATCTATATAAATTATGAAAATAACTTGTACCCACTTTCATTTATAGATGACATGCTCAATCAACTATGTCAGTTCAATAAATGGAATGTAATGGAGATTCATAGTATCTTTGGTCTATTTAGGTATTATTGGGGATTTATGAATAACATATAATGATATTAAAAATTTTTAACTGAGATGAATCAATAGCTATAGATTTTTTCCTAGACCATTGAATGTGAAGAATACTTCAAATTATTGAAAATGATGCTTGTCAAAACACTAGTACTCACACATAAGAAACGTGTAGAACATGTTTTGGTATATATTGATGCTTAAATGAAGGAATAGAATGTATAATAATGATAAATATTATATTAATATCTTTTGACTCTATAAATTTGAACAATCATGAGAAAAACTATCCCACACATGAATGGAGTGGGTCGTAGTGATCTACACATTGAAAATATAATAGACATGTTTATGTAGATAAGTGTGGAATAAAACTGATCATAAGATCCTCAAATATATATTCACACATAAAGAGATTAATATTTACTAGTGAATATGGTTAGAGATATCAAAGTATAATAACTTCTCAGTCCACTACTATCCTGGTAGGGAAAATAAAGTGGTGAATTCTCTACGTAGAAAGGATCCTTCAACATTATCCATAATGATAATTGAGAAGGGTATAATTTATTTTATATTCAAAAATTGAAAAAGGTATAATAAATTAAGTAACATCATCAGTCCTTTCTGAAATGATTTACCAACCATCACTCTTAGAGAAGATAATTAATGATCAAAGAAATTCTATGAAAATTTATAAGATATTGAAGGAAATAAAAAAAATCCTCATAGTTTTAAATTTATGAGGAAGTTGTCATAATATTTCATTAATGATTATGTTTACCATCCTGTATATAGATAAATAATGATACTTTGAATGACTCGCATAGCTTAACAATATCTATTCACCTAAGGAGCCCAACGATGTATCGATTTCTCTATAAAAACTATTGGTGGGACAATTTGATGAAGGAAATCACAAAATATAGATCAATGTACATAGTATTTTAGGATGTGAAGGATGAATGAAAAAAATTAATGGGATGATGAAACCATTACCCATAACAAAATTAAAATGGGAAAACAACCCCATTTAATATGTCACCGACCTTCCAAATTCATCCATAGGAAACAACTCTATTAATGTTGTTTTTGAAAGTATTACAAAGATTGGGAATTTTATCTCAATTTGGGAGGAATTATCTATATATCAACAGGCATCAGTATCCAATGGAGATGTTTTATGTCTACATGGAGAACCACAATCAATTATATCCTATTAAGATCTGAGAATCAATTCCATGTTTAGGAAAATTATCCAACATGCTCTAAGAACCATACTAAACATCAGTAATGCTTATCATCCTCAATATAATGGTTAATCTGAGCATACTATTCCTATAATAAAACACATGTTGAGGTCATGTTCTATAGACTATAATGTTATATGGGACCATTTTTACCTATGATTGAGATATCTTACAAAAAATGCTGCCACTCGAGCACACAAATAGTTCAATATGATTCCCTTTATGGGAATATATAAAAAACCGGAATATTAGAATGAATTAGTGAAACATAAGCCTATAGGACCTAATATTCTATAAGAAATGGTAAAATATATTAAAAACCAGTCATCAACACGTCATAAAATCCCAATGCCAAAAAAAGAGAGTTAGGTAGAAAATAAAAGATGAGACTTGTAGTTTAAGGTTGGAAACATCATATTCCTCTTCATATCTCTGTTGAAGTGGATCATGACATTTGGGAGTAAAGGATATATTTTTCCTAGGTACATCAATAACTCTATTATTATAAATCATGTCATTGTTTTTTTCTTTTCTACTAGAACTTCCACCAAACATTTCTTGAGTACACGATGTATTCTACATAACGCTCTTAGTTATGTACATACCAGATCCCTCACATTTACAGAATTTTGAGTTGGTGTTGTTGGAATATGATCTATCTTATACATAATTACTTCCAATGATCTTAGACCATACATATATTGTAATACACCACAATGTTACCAACCTAGTTAACGTTTAATGGTGGGACCATAAGTAAAATTATGAAACATGGGAACTGATGGAAGCAATGAAAGAGATTTACCCTCATCTCTTATCATCATAGCATGAAAAAAAATTAGTAGGAGGAATATCAAAAGGTACATTAAAGTAACAACCCAAACATTTATCAGTGAAATTTTCCATTATTTATAATAAGGTTATATGGTATAAAACACGATCATACCATTGATATCATAATAAAAACATTATTTTCAATAATTAAGAATGAAATAATTTAATATTATAGTAATTAAGGAACCTATATTGATTGAATAGATACTTGACCCCTAGAATATTTATATGAAAATTTGGTATATTAATTCAGACAATATAATAGTATCATCTCCTATGTATATATAAATAATATTTATGTATCTTATCAATGAAAATATTATATATTTATTTCATGGTATATGTAAATAAATGATTTAAAAGTAAAGCGTTGGTATTTTTGTAAAACATAAATGTTTATTTATAATATTACAATTAATATAATGACATAAAAGGATCATTATTTTGTTAAAATATATTCTTAATTAAAATTATGTTTATTGATGATTATAAGATAATTTTATTAGACTTTATGTAATTTTTAATGTTTCATAAAATTAGTTATAATTTTAAAATTTTTATTATTTGATTTAATGATAATTAAAATTAAAAATATTTTTTTATAAATTTAATAAATTATTTTGTTAAAATTTAATTCATTTTTGAGTTCCAAATGTTGAAAATTGGTAAGGATAAGTTTTTTCTATTATTATAAAATAATATTATTTTTTATGAATAATGAACAACTGTAATTTATGATATATGAAATTATAAGTAAAAAGTCACCATTTATGGATTTATAGATGAGGTAAGAAATATAATGTTGAAATACACATATTTATTTAATATATTAATTTATAAGGATAAAAATATTGATAGTCTTGAGACAAAATAGTAAATTAATAAATAAAATAATCTAAAACATACACCTCTCCTCCCCTATAAATATAACCATGCACCACCTCTTCCCCATACCCCTCAAAAACAATTAAATATTTCCAATTTAGTCCTAATACACATCCCAAGATGCTTCCCCACATTGAGGATCCTTTCGTGTCAACAAAATTCAAATATCAATTTTTTAAGGATGTTCTTAAGGAGAAGATTTCAAGAGGTATAATCCTCTTCCATTTTCTTTTATTTCCCTTCAATTTATATTCATCTATTATTATACCATCAAATCAATTTATCTATGTAGAATGATAATTCTATTATCTTATATATACAGGAATTTTAATATGTTAAGGGGATAATCAGTCATGAAAACTCTTCTCATAACCAATTTATTCTGAAAATGAAAGCTTCAACTGTGGGGGTGTTAATTTATGGTCTCTGAGGATGAAATGTCTTCATTTTTTAACCTCCTTAATGTATGGAAAAAACCATTATAATGGTTCAATAAAATTGTTAAATTTATTTCATAACCATTTTAATGTTTTTGAAATATCATATATACATAATATTAAATAATAAAACCAAACTAGTTTCTGATGATTGAAAAACGAACAAATTAATGTTAATGATTTTGATTATCATTTTATCTAATGAATAATATTCATATATTTATGATAATAATATACATGAACATTTTTACTTATGTATGTTCATTAATAACTTTTAATTTAAATTATGGATATTTATACTCATTTTACACAGTCTTTCATACACGTATACATGTGAACTAATCGTGAAAAAAAGTGAACAAACACCATCAAATTATGAAATAGAACTCTATAACTAATAAAAAATAAAATAATGGAAATTATAAAATTATATCATATAATATACAAGTAAAATAGGTTTTGGATTTTTTTAATTAGTGAATTTTATTTTCTAGGATTTTAAATTGATTTTTTAAATAGATATACGATTAAGGGATTCTAAAATCCAATTTACTTTCATTGGGTTGCATCTCTTTCATGGAAGATTTTAATGTGGATATAATTTTTATCATTATTAAAATTAAATTTATTTTTTAATTGCTTTTATTTTATTTTATATGCATGTTTCCAGTCTTATTTTTTGTTAAATGATAGTATTTTACCAAAAGAACTATTATTTCCAAAAAATAGTTCATTTAATTCTTCTAATATTTTTTCTTCCTCGCTATTGATTTATGATCCTCATATCACATATGATATTCCATTTTTTTTGGTACCCCAATTAATATTAATGAAATTATTCTCATTGAACACATTCTATTAAATATTTTATTTTTAAGTCCAAGATTCTGGAATTTTTTAAGTGGCATGCATGGTTATGTAAGTTCTATGATGTGATAAGTCCACATATAATTACATATTTGTTGAATTAATTAGTTAATATGATGTATATTATTAGTTAATGTGAAATATACATGAAAAATATTCTATATATATTTCATAATGATGATGTTATAATGATTCACTTATGTTATGTGAAAACATGAAGCTATCCTTTGTCACAACTATGTGTGTTATTTTACCATTAAAACGTGAGGTTTAATTTTTTTCAATTTCAACATTCCATGAATTTATCTAATGATTACTCTCATGATTATGAATATGATCCTATTATTATGTTAGTATGTTTATGACTATTCTCCCTAATTTTATTTTGAGTCATTTTCTTACTTATCCTTTTACTAGGTTTTTTACTCACATATTTCATTGAAGAATATTCTTAGGTGATTACGTATATTAAGGAGTACATTAGGGAAAAAATTAATTTAGAAGATATTGAATTAAAAAGTGTTAATCTAGTTAAATTTCTTAGTTTATTACTATCATAATTTTTTCAGGAAACTAAAACTTTATATCCTTGTTTTCTAACTATATTATGTTTTTTATCATTAATGTGATATAATTGTCATGTAATAAAAAATAGTTTCTCTTGATTATATGAGTAATTATATAGGAAATTATATTGGGGTTTACCTATAACACCCTATGGTTTTGAGCACTATTAAAATGAAATTAGTTCTCAAAAGGATTAGAAATCTCTATTTCAAAGTATAAAACATTTGGTTGATAACCATAAGCGCATAATTTTGAGGAATATGAATAAATGAATTTTCAAAAAAGTTGTCTCCTGAATTCATGTATTCATTTCTATGATCAATATAAGGTTTGAATAAACCAAGGGAACTCATTAAATTTGATTTGATAAAGGGATAATGAGGATAAATGATTGAATAATAACCTTATACTCTAGTTGACTAGGTTCATGATCTTTTTTTTAATTTGACAAGGAATGGAGACAAGTGATTGCTAGGGAATTTAACTGTTTTGTAGTGGGGATGTGTTTGTCATGATTTCTAATGTAATGGGAATAGTATGATTTCGATAATGTTTAATGTCATGTGATAAGTTCATTTTTCTTTACATTTAATTCATAATCATATGTTAATGATGTTGGATGAAATGTCACCATTGTGAAAGATATCATTTAGTATCATTTTTACTGGTCAGGGTCATTTAAATTTAGTTAACATCTTTTATCAGTGCACATGAAAATAGTGGATAGACATATTTCAAGTTCATTATTGTGATGATTTGTTACAAACCAAATAAATTTTTATAAATATATTAATCATGTACTGGAAAAATAATCTTTTATTAATTGTTCTAGTTTTTTTTAAATGATATATATACTAATTTTTTTGAACTATTTGATGTCATGGGGATAAAACAATAAATTCTTAAGTCAAGAGGATACAAAATTTGAGGGTTCACTTTTAACATATCATTTATTGTGCAAAACCCATACATTTTTCTCTATCGATCTATATTTTTACATTGATAAATAGAATCAATAAATACAATGTTCAGGATTGAGAGTACTCTGGGAAGGTCTAACCTGTGTGTATGGATTGGGAGACACTTACCTTTTAAAATTATTAGACCCATGGATAGAAGATGTGGTTGTCACAATTTATCCTATAGTAATAGGAATTAAGCCACAAGTAGTTATTTAATGGGAAAATCTCTACACATATCTAACCCATACATAGAGGGGGGATTGTTACTATTTGTTGTTATAGCTGGGCCAAGGATTGGTGATTTTGGAATCACTATATCCTATGATGAAAGTAATCAAGAAACATATATTTCTAGTGGATCCATGATGTTTAGCCTAATTTTCTATGGATGTAGGCTCTCGTTATAGAAAAGAAAATATTGTTACTAGGCACAATATCATAGATCTTGGTGTTAGTTCATAGCCTACAGTAGAAGTAATCATGCCAGACGTAGATCTTGAATTGTAATATTTCTACGAATGTAAGAACTATATATAGAGCATGGGAACTATTCGTATTTATTTTTGTATTTGTGACAATGATTTGAGATCTGGGCATCACTACATATCATCAATTAACATGAATCAATATTCTCATAGTTTATGAGAAACCATGCAGTTTAAAATCAATACAAAAGGATAAAGGTTCCCCATCTCGAAAAGTGAATATTAAGACTAGGCCCAAAACTAGATATCAAGGCATCAATATGTATTCTACAATAATTATTATTAGGACACACAATGTTCTTTAATGGGAAACTCTCTATAAATTTTTGACCCATACATAGTGGGTGCATTATTCCAATTTAATTACTTTTGTATCTAGCCCCATGAATGGACATTTTAGATTCAATACATATCCCATGATGATATGAATCTCTCCAAAAATAGTTAATGAAAGGATGTGCGGTTGGAGTCCAACACCAATGATAATGACCCTCTGAATTGAAGATAATTGAAATGTGTGGTTTTATGCCATTCATGAGACAACAACTATACATTTTATCACCTTCCAATGGGGTTTCATGGGGTTATATTTAAGGTCTTTCATCAAGGACTATATAATACTATTTGTAAACCTATATATTGGTCATATGGGGAAAACCCTACCGAAATTACTTATATCACCTGATCTTTAATGGGATTAAGAAACAAGTAAAGGAAATGCTTCCACTCACCATATAGATTAAATTAGAGGATATGACAAGTAATATTTGTATCATATAGTGTCTATTCTGTGATATTGTATATTGGCATCACTACCTATATTTTTTTGAATGCAATAAAAGTATTAGGTTATTTTGGAAGACTATGCTGTTATGTGTTATTCATATTCTACATCAGCCATCCAGTTTAACAATATTCTATATAGACAGTGGAAAATCAACATGTAAGAAAATTATTATTGCATCTAGGCCCAAGAACTAATTTCTTCTCTTTACTAAAGATCATGTAATTGTATAAATCTACCCACACATCCCATATCATTCACGTGCGTGATGAATATTTGCTGACATGTTTCTTATTTTGATGTTTATGACATATAGAGAGGACATATCCCATGTAGATTAATTTCATTCATTCAAGATGTTTCAATACAGTTTGGAATATTGTCTTTACGATGTGAGATTATATGTAGTTTAATGTCATTGTTCTTGAGAAATTTACATGTAGTTTAACTTCATGTTATTAGTATCTGTTTTGTAGTTTAGAATCATGTTTTTGGTATTAATATTTGTTGTTTAGTGTCATACTACTAGGATAAGATATGATATATATTTAAATGTTTATATTATAGGAGTTTCCATGAAATTTGACATCTTATGGATAGGATGATCTTTTTATTTTTAATATCATGATACTAGGATGTATTTTTTATTTTTAATATAATATGATTAGGATGAAAAAATCATGATGAAAGATATTCAATGTATTTATTAAAAACCACTCATTTGTGGGGGGTGTAACATGTTCTTCATCCTCTTTCCTAAGTGAATAAAATATATTTTGTTAGACCATATATCTGATAAAAGGACCATCCCATTTGGGTTCTATCATTAGATGCTTATTTCTTGGTATTATATTATGTTTGAAGATCCAATATCTGAATTCTTTGAAGGGACGAGTGGGGGTTAACCATTTAATAAATGATTTGTATGATCTAATTTTGAGGGAACTCATGGTTCTGCAATATAAAAATTATTTTTTAGAGACTCCATAATTCATCTATCCTATTTTTTGATTGATAATCATCCAATATTTTTAAGCATATTGATTTTTAAATGATGGAAACACAAATTTGATAGGAAAAATTGACTTAGTTACATACATAAAATTATACAGTGTTTCTAATATAGTTGTACAAATAGTAATATTATAGTCCCATAAGTCAAGTAGGATCTAGTATGTGTATAACTTCATTTCTTTACACAGTATATTATGGATTATATTTGATATATTCATATCAAATGCCTCTATTTTTTCCTTTTCCACTTTCTTATTGTAGAATAATTTATCGGACTCGATGTTGTATTCCTAGTACAGTTTCATAAACTCTGTAGAATATAAGTGTGTGCTGGTTTTTATCAATATCATGTGAGGGACTCAGAATTTAGTGATGATATTATAAATCATGATGTTGGTGTTATTTTTTCCCTAAAAACATAGAGGGTGTTTTCTTAATAAAATAAATAGATGTTTGTAGCTGTAAGGATGTACTAAAACATAATAGCAACGGTTTGGGGATATACAACCAAACAAATCCATTAACCATATAAAATATTCTATATTATTTAGCTTTATTTAGATATTATGAGGGTTTATAGAGAATGTTTTCATGAATCTATTATGAATTAATTTTTATAGTGAATTATACACAACCATGTATCATGGTTTTGCAGTAGCATCCCTACCACATGATTTGTTGGGAGAGTCTATTCCTAGATTGATGATAGACATAGAGACTAAAAAGGCATCTTATTTGATGGATTTAATTTCTATATTTTCTATTTATTTGAGGATTATTCCATAAAATCCTTATTTTTAGAGGTGGGTTACTCATTTTGACCATCCCTTTGAGTAAATTTCCTGACTCGGTTTGAAATTTGTTCCCTTCCAGCTTTATCTATATAGTGGGACCCAATTTTGAGATAATCGATTATCAGATCCATTAAACTAGGGGTGGATATAGGTTTATCAATACTAGGGGTGTCGATTACCTCTTCGTCTTCTTCAATTTCACATATTATGAAAGATGGGACCATCCTACAATTTACGCTTCATATGATTTATTCATCCTGATTAGGGGTCTCACAGAATGTTATTGCATTATCTAATGAGTCAGCGCAAGCATTCTATGATTGAGAGACATGATGTTACATGGGATTTAAAGGGAATTCATTAAATTTTCATGTGATTAATCCAAAGAGAGTGAACAATTATTCCTTTTTTTTGGGTATATTCAAAGTTGATCTAATTATCCCTAACTATGAATCCCATTTGATGTTTAGTTATAATATTTATAGTTCTAGGCTAGTTCCAATCCAACAATAAGGTCTTCGTAATCAAATTAATTTTTTTCATCCATAAATTAATGAAAAAGTGTATAGAACAACTACATTGTCAAGAAATACAAACAAAATATTTAAGGCAACCCAATTCAGGTTTTGATATTCCAATATCTTTCTAATAGGTATTTAGAAGGAACCATTAAAATAAAACTATTTTCTCTTTGGAGGGTAATGGGAATAGAAAATAACCTCATATGGATTATCGGTGCTCAGATGTTTAATTTATGGGGTGGGTTGTTCCATGAGGAAATCATATATGTCCTTCCATTTCACTACCTTATGTGACTCAATCAAGATGTCACGCTATTGTATAATGACTATCAAAAGGTCCAGATTCCTGGTCAAAATATGGCAGAATAGGATAAAATTGAGTTGGTCGATATGATATAAACTGTGGAAATCAATGTTCTACATCTAATTCCCCATCCTTTTCATTACATGTATGAGAATAAAGAAATTCTTATTGACATAATTATAGTGGTTCTTGGTTTTTTGAATTGTTTAGTTGAGGTAGTACAAAATGTTCTAAAACCCCGCATAATTTTTCAATGTGATTATAGAACCAAGTAATCATTCCATAGTGGGAACATATATTATTAGTCTCTTTTCATCCATCATAGTAAATAGAACTAGTTAGTGAAATATTTACTATATGATCCTCTCGAATGTCTCTTGGAATTACAAATTCCATTAATAGGTGATTACTTTATTCATTATCTTTGTGAAGAAGATAGACTTCTTAAATAGGTTTGTCTATAAATCATCGAATGTGCATGATGATACTTAGAACACACATATTTCATCGAGATCCTGGTATTGAAATATATAAAATTTCACAATTCGTTTCTGGGATGACCATGATTCCAATGTGGTGTACAAAAAATCCATGGAATTTCCCAAACAATTAATATAAATATAATTTTAGTGGATACATATTTACAATGTGACTTCATAACATGTTTAAGACTATTTGAAAATCTATCACGTAACTATTTAGACATAAATACTAGTTTTTTATGTAAGATTCACCTTTTCAACTCCAAAGGTTCATAAATATATGATTCATGACATGTTTAATGTAGTGAAAACATTTTTAATCCCAATGGAATAACCTAATATAAAAAATATCCCCTATGAAAGTATAATAGTTTTGGATTCCTAATCTATAGCGGTCGTATTTAAAAGATTGTTCCCTAAGTACCCATCAATGAAAAAAGGTCATAGAATTCAATGGTTGCATTGCTGAATAATTTTATGACTACATATAGGAAATAAGTTTTTAAATTTTAAATTATGGTCTCAGAAATTGATAGGGAACCAAATCATATCATTCTTCTTCTTAATATTGATGAATTTATCCAGCCCTCTTGGGCATTTCTCCTCTTAAAAAGGAATTATGTTTGATAAATTTTACAACATCCATATATATGTACGTATCATGGTATGAGTGTATGCTCTAGTATTCCAACATGAATCCCTAATGCTTATCATGAAATCTAAGATATTGTGTATAAACGTTTTGGTTTCATCCTATAATTTCATTATAATTCTATTATAACATAGATTGAGGATTCTTTAGTAATGAAATATACACATCTTTCACCTCGAGTGGAATGGTGGAACTAATAAATATAGGTTGTGAGGATTTTTCTATACCAATATTTACCTTTCAATGAACATATATAGAGGTGGATACACCATTATAATATTTAGGAGGGTTATTTAGGAGGTCATCCTCTTCATTATACACATCTAAGTCCATTGAGTCATTTACATATGTGGAATGGAATCTAAGAGAATATCTATCACTATTTGGATGAGAGAGGCAATGGGAAGATACATTATGAACCCCTATAACCAGTGTCTTTGCAAAGATATTACATAAATGATAGTATTTTACACTTTCACTAGGGGAAGTTGGAGATGGGAATCCGATATTGAGTCTATTACTTAAAATATATTGATGGTAATCTTTTAATCACTATCAAGAATAATATTGAGATTCAAAAGGGAATTAACAAATCCAATGAGATCATCAACCTCCTAAAATTTATCCACCATTGGTTACATTGCATCCATTTTATAAAAATTGTCTTTAATATATGTAGATTTATAAGAAATATAGGGGTAACATTCACCATGTAGTAAGATGACCATTTCACCCCTGGGTTATTCTTACCATTGAGGAAATTTAGAATGCACTATGATGTGTAAAAAAAATTCCATTTAAGAAAGAAATTATTTGTAGTGGTGTGACAGATAACCATAATATCAGTGTTATATGTGTAACACCCCAGGTAAATAAACAATATGACATTTTTATATTTATCACTATTTGTGAATAAAATGTTAATATTAATTTAAAGGGAACGCTATTCTCAATGGCTTACCCAATACACAACAACGAGTTCCTTTGAAATCTTACGTTGCACTCTAATAATAAAATAATTTTATTTTAAATGGTAGTTAACACCTAGCCATTGTAATGACAGGAATGAACAGAACTAACTACAAAATTATTATATATGTTTTTCAAATATTTTTTCTTTTTACAATAAATGTCATAGGATTAAAAATGAAAAGGAATCTAAATTTTAAGCGTATACATTCTAATATTCTTTAAAAGATCGATTAATCGCCTTTTGATGGAGAACCTCTTTTAAATCCACATTTTGACAATTTTATGTGTTATATTTGACAAAATAAAATTCTTCTTTAGAATCGGGACATCAAAATTTACTTTGTGTAAATTTTTGGTATTCGTCCGATAAAGTTCATTTTTTAATGAATAGTGAAAAATGTTGTATTTTAATTCAAAACCACTTTCTAATATAATTTATTTATATGAATAGATTATCTTTTGAATTGAATTTAAAGTTAAATTAGAATATATTTTTACCATTTAATCCAATGGTGGTCATTTAAATTAATATCACATTGAGATTGGGCATAAACGAGTGTCAATGTTTTGATAGATATTGTTTCTTAAAAACACGCTATTTGTTTTGACAGCGGGGTTAAATTATAAAATTAATTAATGAAAATTCTATGTTATGAATTTGGAAAAATAGATATAATTTTTTAATTTGGAATATCAAATATATATTAGGGTGAATTTTTGGTATTTTTCTGAAAAACCTTAATTTTTCATGAACAGTGAAACCACAAAGTGGTAGTTACAAAAACTGGTTTTTCGTTTAAATGGAACTTTACCACTTCTGTGATTTGAATTTTAAAAATCCAATTTAAATGATTTTTATTATTAAGTAAAATTTTGTTCAATGGGATGAAAATTTTTTTTGATGAAAAGTAACTTTTAATTTTTATTAATCGCGATTAATGGTAATCAGTGTTATTTAAGATAAAAATGATATTATAATAAAATGAAAATATCTTGACACTTGTCCTAACCCTATTGGATGAGTCATGGCTGACCAATACAACCCATGGGTCGATATTTGGGACCCCATTGAGCCACTTGAGTAAGATAATGACATTTATGCCTTTTATTTAAAGTAAAAGTAAAAATGACACAAACATGTATTGTTTTACTAAGAAGATTTTTACATGGGGTTATACAAGTAAATTTTTTGACTATAAATAGTCATTCGAAAGATAAAAATATTTCGTACAATTTTGTATTTTTTTTATAATTTTTAGTCATTAAATAAATTAAATTATTTATGACATCATGATGATGCAGCGATTACCTCATTATTTAACGATTTAAATAAAATGAAAACATAATGTAAAATATAAGACCTAAAAATGTAGAAAACCTATTGGATGGGTGGATTTAGAACCCTTATCACCTTATCCTCTAAATATATCAGTGTTGGACCTTTAAAATCCGAAACTCATTTGAAAATAATGTAAACTTTCTTGACTTTCCAAGAGTGCCCCTCCTCTCCTCTTATAAAAGGCCCCCACCTCTACCTCCTTACACACACTTCTCAAGACTTTGGCTCGTCAAAGATCTGATCATTTTGTCTCTCCACATCCCTCTCTATATCCTAGAATCCTTACCTTAGGTAGGAAGATCTTCAAGAAACCCTTTTGGTTCAAACCAAAGAGAGTTACCCGATTTTAAGGTAACGTCTTCACTTGTGCTCTTTTGTTTTATTTTGGTTCTCCAACCCCCTAAACTATTTTTATTCATTTATTTTGTAACAACACCAGTATATTACATATAATAGGATGTTGTTATAATAATTATTCAAGAAACACTTACAAACACCTACATCTAATGGTTAAAGAACATATTGTTTCTATGGATGGTGAATTTCTGCTTCATGAAATGATGATTGTTCAATATTCTTTTAACACCTTCGAAGGTGGACATTAAGATGTCACTATATTTATATATGATATATAATCTGTTTATTTTTTCCTTAATCTTCTGTATTTTTCATTTATGGAATACCTTTATGGTTTCCATTATAGGTAAACACGATATCTTCATTTTAGGAAGTGCGGACTACCGCCCCCTCAAAGTGATTTGATTCGTTAATACCATATGTGGTGCGTATAAAGGATATATTTACTTATATTATACATGATAAAATACTGGAATTATAATAATAGTATCTATCATTATGTTTTAATTCCATTAAATATGAAATAGAAATGGAAGTAGCGTTCATGCGTATGTACGTCTTACCGTCTCCATGAACAGTGCATTTCATTTCTTACCTCTAAATGTTATGTAATATTATAAATGCATGTATATAATGTATATATATTATATATATGATATCTATATAAGGAATATAATTCTGGATATAATGGATATTTTACCCCATGAACAAACTTGTAATTATAAAGAGTTTATTTTTGACTCAAGTGGCAATGATCGTTAAAACGACTGTTATTAACTTAAATAAATACATAGTGTTCATGACATGGTAATAAGTGATATAAAAGGAATAATGAACTTGAAAAAGGTTCTTAAGAAAGTAGAAATTAACTCAAGTTTATTATTCAGGAGATTAAAGAACGATCGAGTCAAGTCGGATACGAGGTAAGGGATCCGACCTCTCTTTTTTTAAGTACTCTCTTTTACGTCATTTCTTTTAAGCTCATATTTCTTATGTTTTGGGATGTTATTTTATATTACTATTTCTTTAAATTTTATTTTAATATTATGGGATACCCTATTTGATCTCATAAATCCATTTTTGAAGTTTTATGTGGTGTCGTTAGGCTGCCGAATTTTCATAAGGGGATTTTCATTTCACTTTTTATTCCTGTGGGATTCATGCTACATTGGAAACTATTTCCTTTTGTTTGGTATATATAATTCCCATTATTTTACTATTTTTATAATATACTCTCATTTATGGGTAGTTTCATCTTCATTGTATGACCCTACTTTCATGGGGTGTATGTTTCAGAAGTTACCCAATTCGGTAAGGGAACCTTTCACCCTCCTCATTTTAAAAGACTTATTTTTTTAGGTCTTTTAATATTATTATGATGGGATATGTTATTATATATCCTTGTTTCTATAAATTTTATGTCCAAGTGATGAGATACCCATTTCTATCTCTCATTAACTCATTTTTGGAATTTTTAAGTGACGCTGTTAGGCTGCCGAATTTTTGCAAGGGAACTTCTTAACCCAATTTTGATTCTTTGGGATAAACTTGTACTCCTTGAAAAATATCGTTATATGAATATGTGTGAATAACCTCTTATTTTTTTACACTTAATATCCACTTATATTTGGTGTATTCGTTTGTCCCACATAATTATGTAATTGATTTATCCTTAATCCAAGGATACCGTCTTTGTAAGGGACTTCGTCTCAATCTCCTTTCATTGAGGCTTATTTTGTTTTATACACAACTTTCTTTTATACGGTGTATAATCCCCTTTGACTTTTACGTTTATTCAAAAGGAATATTTTTATACAAAGAGTTTTAATAAACGACAAAATTTAATGTTTCTTTTAACGTACGCGGTAACAACACCCCTTTTCTGCCGTCGCGAGTATTATTTGGTCTTTGGCTTCCTCAATAAGCCGTAATGTTTTGTAATCTTTTATGTATTTTGGTATTGAAAATGGTTTTTATAATGGATTTGTTATGTCAATATATTTAAGTGATATATTGTGAACAATGTGTGGAAATGTTTTCTTTCCATTATATTTTTTTATGTCTTATGATTCTGTAATGGTACATGGAAATTTGACGGGTGGTTACGTGATAAACCATATAACGGGTGGTGTCATGAATAACAGGATGGGTGGTTATGTTATAACCTCTAATTCATTGGGTATGGATATAAGTCCCCAGCCTTAAACCTTACTTAATTTTGAGTTATTACAAGATCACACATTGAGGATCTTTTCGGGTTTAGAGTTTTAGAGAATTAGATCATAAAACTTGCATTACATTCCACATATAAACAAAGTGGTTACATAAAGATAGTATTCTTCTTTCCCATAAATGGACACATATTTAAAATTAAACATGGATTCTTTCTTGACACTTCCTTGACACTATCATCATATCATGTACCTTTCCCTTGACCTGTGAAAAACATTTCAAAAAAACTTGGGATGAGCATAAAAAGCTCAGTAAGGGATATAAAAATATGGAAAGGAAACATGGGTACATATATACATAAGAATGAAATCATACTTTACCCTTAAAACATAAGAACTTTAAAATACCTCATCAAATCATGAATAAATCATAGAAATCATAAGACATAAAGGTAACTTGAGGCATTCATAACATTCTTACGTAGAGAGTAACCCTCTTCGTTACGTTTGGAATACCCATCACAGTATATTCCCTAAATCTCTTCGTAAAAACCTTAATGTTTCACTCCTTCGCGTTACCCAATGCATTGGAGAGCTATATCGGGCTCACCCGCCCTTAGTCTATCACGGAACCACCTGTCTTCATAATAATGCCCAAGAACCTCAACATAATTGTATCACATAAAACATGCATAAAGGAAACATAACATTTCCATCTTTCAATCACAAGATATCAATACAACACATTGATATAAAAACATCATTAAAACCATTTTCAATACCGAAATAAAAGAAAACTAAAACATGGTATTTATTTTTCTTTTAAAAAGAAGGTATGGCTTGTAGAGGAAGCCGAAACTCAAATAACGGTCACGACGGCGGAGAAGTCTTTGTTGCCGCATACGTACGATAAAAACATTACCTTTTGTTGTTTAGTAAACTCTTCTTATAAAAATGATTCCTTTTGGATAAACGTAAAAGTCAATGGGGTTTATACACCATATAAAAGAAAGTTGTGTATAAAATAAAATATGGCTCAATGAAAGAAGATTGAGACGAAGTCCCATACCTCGGGTCCGACGTGACTCGGTCGTTCTTTAATCACCTGAATAATAAACATGAGTTAATTTCTACTTGTTTAAGAAACTTTTTCAAGTTCATTATTCCTTTTATATCACTTATTGTCATGTCGTGAACACTATGTAATTATTTAAGTTAATAACGGTCGTTTTAATGATCATTGGTACTTGAGTCAAAAGTAAGCCCTTTATAATTTCAAGTTTTTCATGTATCCATTATATCCAGAATGGTATTCATGATGTAGATATCATATATGTCATATATATCCAGTACATGCATTAATTTATAATATTAAATAATCATTTAGAGGTAAGAAATGAAATGCACCGTTCATGGAGACGGTAAGCCGTACGTACGCATGAACGCTACTTTCATTTATATTATAGAATGGAATCATAATGATATAAAGGTATATTATAATTCTAGTATAATATCATATATAATATCATAGTTCCATCTTTTATACGTCCCACATATGGTATTTAACGAATTAAATCACTTTGAGGGGGTGGTAGTCCGCCCTTCCTTAAATGAAGATATCGTGTTTACCCATAATGGAAACCATAAAGGTATGCCCAAAATGAAAAATACAGAAGCTTAAGGAAAACATAAACATATTATATATCATATATAAATATAGTGTCATCTTAATGTCCACCTCTGAAGGTGTTAAAGGAATGTTGAACAATCATCGTTTCGGGAGGCATAAATTCACCATCCACGGAAACCGTATGTTCTTTAACCATTAGATGTATGTGTGTGTAATTGTAGCTCGAATACTTCTTATAAAAACATCCTAGTATATTGAAGATACTGGAGTTTTTACAAAATAAATAAATAAAAAGAGTTTAGGGGGTTGGATAAGCAAAATAAAACAAACGGACTCAAGTGAAGACTTTACCTTAAAATCGGGTAACTCCCTTCGGTTTGAGCTCAAAGGCTTCCTTGGGAAGACTTCTGCCCAAAGTAAGGCTTCAAGGAGTAATATAGGGATGTGTATAGCCAAAATGGGAAGGTGTTGGCTGAGCCAAAGGCTTTGGGAGTGTGGGTAAGGAGGTAGAGGTGGGGGCCTTTTATAAGAGGAGAGGAGGGGCACTCTTGGAAAGTAAAGAAATATTACTTTATTTGAAAATGAGTTTCGGATTTAAATGGTCCCAAATTGATATAATTCGGGGATAAGGTGATAAGGGTTCTAAATCCACCCATACAATAGGTTTTGGACATGTGTAGGTCTTATCTTTTACAATATCATTCCATTTTATTTAAATTGTTAAATAATGAGGTCATCGCTGCATCATCATGATGTCATAAATAATTTAATTCATTTAATGTCTAAAAATTATAAAAAAACTACTATGATGTAGGAAATATTTTTAGATTTCTAATTCATATTTATAGTCAAAAATCTGACTTGTATAACCCCATGTTAAATTTTTTTTAGTAAAACATATTATGTTTGTTTCATTTTCACTTTTACATTAAATAAAAAGTTATTTATGTCATTTCCTAACCAAAGTGGCTCCATGGGGTCCCCAAGTAGACCCATGGCTTGTCTTGGTCGGCCATTACAAAACCAATAAGGGTAGAACATGTTTTTAGGTCATTTCATATTATCAAAGCATTATTTTTACCTTAAACTACACTAATTACCACTAATCGCGATTAAAAACTTAATAAGTTACTATTCACCAAAAAATTATTATAATATCATTGAACCAAATTTTACTTCTTAATGAAAACCATGTATGTCGGATTTTTGAAAATCAAATCACAGAAGTGACAAAGTTTCATTTAAATGAAAAATCAGTTTCTTTAACTACCACTTAGTGATTTCACTATTCATCAAAAATTGAAGTTTTTCAGAAAAATACCAAAACACCACCCTAAGCTATATTTGATATTATGAATTCAAAAATGAAGTCTATTTTACAAAATTCAAAACATATAAGTCACATTAATTAATTTAATAATTAATTCCCGCTGTCATGAAAAATAGCGTGTTTTTATGAAACAATAAGTATCAAAAGATTGACACCAGTTTAAGTCCAATTTGAAAGTGAAATTGATTCCAATGACAAACATTGGATTAAATGGTAAAAATATATTCTAATTTCACTTCAAAACAAATTCAAAAGATAATCTAATCATATAAATAAATTATATTAAAAAGAGTTTTGGAATTAAAATACAACATTTTACACTATTCATTAAAAAAATGAACTTTATCAGAAAGATACCAAAAATTTACACAAAGTAAATTTTGATGTCCCAATCATAAAGAATAAGTTTATTTTGAAAAACATAGGTTATAAAATTGTCAAAAGATAGATTTAAAAATCGTTTGCCATCAAAAGGCAGTAAAACAATCTTTTAAAAATATTAGTGTATTCCATGCTTAAGATTGGATTTATTTTCATTTTAAGCCTCTAAAACAATATCTAGTTCATTAATAGATATAGATAAAAATATATATTATTCATTAATTACTTGGGATGTTACATCCTTCCCCCCTTTAGAAAATTGTGTCCCCGCAATTTATTTACTTATCGAATAAATGTGGGTACTTATCCCTCATTGCATTTTCAGATTCCCATGTTGCCTCTTCAATCATGTGGTTTTTTCACAAAACCTTTACATGGTGAATCACCTTATTTTGTAACACTTTCTCCCTGTGGTCAAGAATCCGGACCGGTTGTTCCTCATAAGATAGGTTCTCTTCCAGCTGAACTACCTCTGGACTCAAAACATGAGATGGATCTGGCATATACTTTCTCAACATCGAAACATGAAAAACAATGTGTACCTGAGATAAGCTCGGAGGTAAAGCCACTCGGTAAGAAACTGATCCAAATCTCTCCATAATTTCATATGGTCCAATAAACCTTGGACTCAGCTTTCCTTTCTTACCAAATCGCATCACACTTTTCCATGGTGAGACTTTGAGAAAAACATGATCACCTACCTCAAAAGAGAGATCCTTCCTCCTGTTGTCCGCATAACTCTTCTGCCTACTCTGAGCTGTTCTCATGTGCTTCTGAATCAGCTGAACTTTTTATGCCATCTCTTCTACCAATTCTGGTCCCATCAACTTCCTTTCACCCACTTCATCCCAGAAAGCTAGAGTTTGACACTGCTTCCCATATAACGCCTCAAATGGTTCCATCTATATACTGGAATGAAAACTGTTCTTATATAAAAATTCAACCAAAGAAAGATGTTGGTCCCAACTTCCCTGATAATCCATAGAGCAAGAACATAGCATATCCTCCAAGATCTGAATTGTTCATTCTGACTGCCCATCTGATTGAGGATGAAAAACTGTACTAAAATTTAATTCAGTACCCAACGACTTCTGAAGGCCTTTCCAAAAGTTAGAAGTGAACCTGGGATCACGATCAGATACAATGGATAGAGGAACTCCATGTAACCTGACTACCTCTTTAAGATACAAAAGGGAAAGTTGATCGAGGGAAAAAGTATCTCATATAGCAAGTAAATGAGCAGATTTAGTCAAGCGATCAACAATAACCCAGATTGCATTATTACCTCGAGATGTCTTCGGTAATCCCACAACAAAGTCCATGGATATATTCTCCCATTTCCACTCTGGAACTGGTAAAGGCTGAAGCATCCCTTTCGGTAACTGTCTCTCTGCTTTAACCTGTTGACAAGTCAAACACTTCACAGTAAAATCAGAAATATCTTTTTTCATTCCATCCCACCAGTAATACTCCCACAGATCTCTGTACATCTTAGTACTGTCAGGATTAACTGAAAACAGAGAACTATGAGCTTCACATAACAACACTCTCATCAACTGTGAATCACAAGGCACACACAATCTCTTCCCAAATCTCAAAACACAGTCATTATCAATGTTGAATTCAGGAAACTTACCTTTCTAAACCAGATCTACCTTTTTCTGAAACTCACTGTCTTTCTTCTGTGCTTGCTTGATTCTATCTGATAGAGATGATCTCACTGATACCTAAAACAAAACAGAAGAACTTACTGCACCAACAACTTCTATGCCAAAGTTCATTAAATCCTTAAACAAAGCATCACTTTCCAAACGCAACATTGCTAATGAAGCATTACTTTTTCTACTCAAAGCATCAGCCACTTTATTTTCTTTTCCTGGATGTTAATGAATTGTACAATCATAATCCCGGATTAATCCCAGTCATCTCCTCTGTCTCATGTTTAACTCTTTCTGAGTGAATATATACTTTAAACTTTTGTGATCGGTATATATTTCACACTTTACTCCATACAAATGATGCCTCCAAATCTTTAATGCAAAAAAACAGCAGCTAATTCCAAATCATGTGTAGGGGTAATTTACCTCATGAGTTTTCAACTGACGTGAAGCATAAGCAATTACCTGATCATTCTGCATTAGGACGCAACCAAGTCCTTTAAATGAAGCATCACTGTATATAACAAACTCCCCATTCTTGGAAGGTAGTGCCAAAACTGGAGCATTCACTAATCTTCTTTTCAGTTCCTGAAAACAATCATCACATTCTTTTGTCCAGATAAACTTAACACCCTTCAGAGTTAGCTCAGTCATTGGACTAGATAACCATGAAAAATTTCTAACAAACCTTCGGTAATAGCCTGCCAAACCAAGGAAGCTACGAATCTCAGTTACATTTGTGGGTCTTGGCCATTCTTCCACAACTTTTGTTTTTTCACGATCAACAGTTATTCCATCTTTAGAAACAATATGACCAAGGAAAGAAATTTGTTGCAACCAAAACTCACACTTGCTGAATTTCCCATAAAGTTTCTTTTATTTTAAGGTTTTCAAGATAACCCTTAAATGTCTTTCATGCTCCTCTTTACTTTTATAAAACACCAAAATATCATCAATGAAAACCACCACAAACTTATCCAAGAACTCATGGAAAATTCTATTCATTAAGTCCATGAATACAGCAGATGCATTGGTTAGCCCAAAAGGCATTACTACAAATTCATAATGGCCATATCTCATATGGAACGCAGTCTTCGGAATATCTACCTCCTTTACCTTCAGCTGATGGTACCCTGATCTCAGGTCAATCTTTGAAAAAAACTGAGCTCCCCTGGATCTGATCAAACAAATCATCGATATGAGGAAAAGTATATTTGTTCTTAACAGGGATATTATTCAAGGCTCTATAATAAATGAAAAGTCTCATAGAACCATCTTTCTTTCTAACAAATAAAACAGGAGCACCCCAAGGTGATGTGCTAGGTCGAATGAAACCATTCTCTAATAAATCTTGCAATTTCTCCTTCAACTCTAAAAGTTCAATTTGAGCCATTCGATAAGGGGGTTTTGAAATTGGCTTAGCCTCAGGAACTAAGTCAACAGTAAAATCAACTTCTTGATCTGGTATTATTCCAGGAAACTCATCAGGAAAACATCAGGATACTCATTTACCACTGGCACATCATTAATCTAAACAGTTCCGTTGTTTTCAAGAATATGTGCAAGGTAACATTCATTTCCATATTTTACAAGTTTCTTGGCCTCTTGATAAGTTATCAACAGTAAGGGTTCATTCTTGTACACAAACTGAAAGTCTTTCTGAAAAAAAACTTCTTTAGCTCTACAGTCAATCTTAGCATGGTAAATAGAGAGCCAATCCATACCCAGGATAACATCAAACTCTAATAGAGGTAAAACAATAAGGTTCTCAAGTAGGTTCTTTCCACGGATAAGGATAGAAAGATTCTTATAAATTCTTTTTGCCTCAACATTTCCCCCATGTGTTTTTACCACAAGTTTAGAAGTCATTTCATGAGATGGTATTCCCATTTTACTAGAAAAGGTTTCAGAGATGAAAGAATGTGTAGACCCCGAATCAAGCAACACACTGGCATAATCTGAAAAAAACAAACAAATTACCTGATACAACTTCATTTGATTGCCCGACGTCTACCGAAGTAGTTGCAAAAGATTTTACCACCCCTTTCTACTTGTAGTCTAACTGCTTCCCATCACTCAAGCTCTTTGTCGGACACTCGTTTCCATAGTGACCCATCTCATTGCACTTATAACATTTTACTAACTGTAAATCAAATTTAGTCTCACCATCAACCTGATCTTTTTTAGTGAAATCACAAGCCTTATGTCCTATCTTACCACATCGGTAGCACTTTCCAGAATTTAGAAGACGTTCCCCCGCATGCCTTTTTCCACATTTATCGCAAACTGGAAACTTAGTTTTCTTACCATCAGACTTTTTTGAAGAATTCTTACCTTTCTCCTGCCACCTTGGTCTCTTCTTTTGCTGGTTGTTATAGAACACTTGGTCATCGACAAACTCCATTTCCACCTTCTCAGCACATCGAACAAGCTTTTCATAACTTTTAAACTCACGAGAAGCTAATGCCCTTCAATATTTTGGCTTTAATCCTGAGTAAAAACGATTGATTTTACTATCAAGGTCTCAGATAAAATTTGGAGCATACCTTGCCAATCGAGTAAACCTTTCTTCATAGGTAGCCACTGAGTATTCCTCTTGCCTCAATTCCAAGAATTTTGTTTCCATCCTAAGTCGAACAGCCTTAGGAAAATACTCTCAAGAAACATACCTTTGAATTCATCCCAGTCGAGAGCATCAATCTCATCAGCGTCCCTAATATTTTTAACCATCGACCACCACTGATCTGCGTCACCCTCCAAACGGTATATAGAAAGACTAACCTTTTGATTTTCTGAACACCCCATGACATCGAAAATCTTCTCTAGTGCTTTAATCCACCCTTCAGCTAGCACAGGGTCAGATGATCCACCGAATGATGGGGGATGTTGCCTCATTAAATGTTCCACCACTGACATGTTCCTCTGCGGTTGGTCTGGCTGATCTCGTGCATGGATACCACCACCCTTTATAGCTTGATTCAACTGTGCCATCACTGCAACAAACTATTCAGTTCCAATTCCGACCATCTCAGGATGCTGACTCAGAAGGTTATTTCCTTCTGTATGCCTTCCTAGCACTGCTTCCCTGTTTCCTCTACGGAAAACCATTCTTGAACAAACATGTCTTAGATGAAGCAACATGGTAATCTTCAAATGCTATATCATTTCAAAAAAAAAATATGGATATTCATTTAATAGAATTCTAACTCCTAAAGTTATCTAAACCGACCTTTGATACCAACTATAAGGCCCCAGCCTTACACCTTACTTAATCTTGAGTTATTACAAGATCACACATTGAGGGCCTTTTCGGGTTTAGAGTTTTAGAAAATTAGATCATAAAAATTGCATTACATTCCACATATAAAAAAAGTGGTTACATAAATATAGTATTCTTCTTTACCATCAATGGACACATATTTAAAATTAAACATGGATTCTTTCTTGAAACTTCCTTGACACTATCATCATATCATGTACCTTTCCCTTGACCTATGAAAAACATTTAAAAAAACTTGGGATGAGCATAAAAAGCTCAATAAGAGATATAAAAATATGGAAAGGAAACATGGTTACATATATACATAAGAATGAAATCATACTTTACCCATAAAACATAAGCACTTTAACATACCTCAACAAATCATGAATAAATCATAGAAATCATAAGACATAAAGGTAACTTGAGGCATTCATAACATTCCTACATAGTGAGTAACCCTCTTGGTTACGTTTGGAATACCCATCACAGTATATTCCCTAAATCTCTTCAGATAAACCTTAATGTTTCACTTCTTCGCGTTACCCAATGCATTGGAGAGCTATATCGGGCTCACCTGCCCTTAGTCTATCACGGAACCACCCGTCTTCATAATAATGCCCAAGAACCTCAACATAATCGTATCACATAAAACATGCATAAAGGAAACATAACATTTCCATCTTTCAATCGAAAGATATCAATACAACACATTGATATAAAAACATCATGAAAACTATTTTCAATACCAAAATAAAAGAAAATTAAAACATGGTATTTATTTTTCTTTTAAAAAGAAGGTATGGCTTGTAGAGGAAGCCGAAACTCAAATAACGGTCACGACGGCGGAGAAGTCATTATCACCGCATAAGTATGACAAAAACATTCCCTTTTGTCATTTAGTAAACGCTTTGTATAAAAAAGATTCCTTTTAGATAAACGTAAAATTCAAAGGGGTTTATACACCGTATAAAAGAAAGTTGTGTATAAAATAAAATATACCTCAATGAAAGGAGATTGAGATGAAGTCCCATACCTCAGGTCCAACTTGACTCAGTCGTTCTTTAATCTCTTGAATAATAAACGTGAGTTAAATTCTACTTGTTTAAGAACCTTTTTCAAGTTCATTATTCCTTTTATATCACTTATTGCCATGTCGTGAACACTATGTAATTATTTAAGTTAATAACGGTCATTTTAACGATAATTGGTACTTGAGTCAAAAGTAAGCCCTTTATAATTACAAGTTGTTCATGTATCCATTATATCCAGAATGGTATTCATGATTTAGATATCATATATTTCATATATATCCAGTACATGCATGAATTTATAATATTACATAATCATTTAGAGGTAAGAAATGAAATGCACCGTTCATGGAGACGGTAAGCCGTACGTACGCATGAACGCTACTTTCATTTCTATTATAGAATGGAATCATAATGATATAAAGGTATATTATAATTCAAATATAATATCATATATAATATCATAGTTCTATCCTTTATACGTCCCACATATGGTATTTAACAAATCAAATCACTTTGAGGGGGCGGTAGTCCGCACTTCCTTAAATGAAGATATCGCGTTTAAACATAATGGAAACCATAAAGGTATGTCCAAAATGAAAAATACAGAAGCTTAAGGAAAACATAAACATATTATATATCATATATAAATATAGTTTCATCTTAATGGCCACCGTTGAAGGTGTTAATGGAATGATGAACAATCATCGTTTCGGGAGGCATAAATTCACCATCCACGGAAACCGTATGTTCTTTAACCATTAGATGTAGGTGTGTGTAAGTGTAGCTCTAATACTTCTTATAAAAAAATCCTAGTATATTGAAGATACTGGATTTTTTACAAAAGAAATAAATAAAAAGAGTTTAGGGGGTTGGATAAGCAAAATAAAACAAACGGACTCATGTGAAGACTTTACCTTAAAATCGGGTAACTCCCTTTGGTTTGAGCTCAAAGGCTTCCTTGGGAAGACTTCTGCCAAATGTGAGGATTCAAGGAGTAATATATGGATGTGGAGAGCCAAAATGGGCAGGGTTTGGCCGAGCCAAAGTCTTTGGGAGTGTGGGTAAGGAGGTAGAGGTGGGGGCCTTTTATAAGAGGAGAGGATGGGCACTCTTGGAAAGTAAAGAAATATTACTTTATTTGAAAATGAGTTTCGGATTTAAATGGTCCCACATTGATATAATTCTAGGCTAAGGTGATAAGGGTTCTAAATCCACCCATCCAATAGGTTTTGGACATGTGTAGGTCTTAGATTTTACATTATCATTCCATTTTATTTAAATTGTTAAATAATGAGGTCATCGCTGCATCATCATGATGTCATAAATAATTTAATTCATTTAATGTCTAAAAATTATAAAAAAATACTATGATGTAGGAAATCTTTTTATATTTCTAATGAATATTTATAGTCAAAAATATGACTTGTATAACCCCATGTTAAAATTGTTTTAGTAAAACATAATATGTTTGTGTCATTTTCACTTTTACATTAAATAAAAAGTTATTTATGTCATTTCCCAACCAAAGTGGCTCCATGGGGTCCCCAAGTTTACCCATGGATTGTCTTGGTCGGCCATGACACAACCAATAAGGGTAGGACATGTTTCTAGGTCATTTCATATTATCAAAGCATTATTTTTACCTTAAACTACACTAATTACCACTAATCGTGATTAAAAACATAATAAGTTACTATTCACCAAAAAATTATTATAATCTCATTAAACCACATTTTACTTATTAATGACAACCATGTATGTTGGATTTTTGAAAATCAAATCACAGAAGTGACAAAGTTTCATTTAAACAAAAAATCAGTTTCTTTAACTACCACTTAGTGATTTCACTATTCATCAAAAATCGATGTTTTTCAAAAAAATACCAAAACTTCACCCTAAGCTATATTTGATATACTGAATTAAAAAATTAATTCTATTTTAAAAAATTCAAAACATATAAGTCACATTAATTAATTTAATAATTAATTCCCGCTGTCATGACAAATAACGTGTTTTTATGAAACAATAAGTATCAAAGGATTGACACCAGTTTAAGTCCAATTTCAAAGTGAAATTGATTACAATGACCACCATTAGATTAAATGGTAAAAATATATTCTAATTTCACTTCAAAACCAATTCAAATGATAATCTAATCATATAAATAAATTCTATTAAAAAGTGGTTTTGAATTAAAATACAACATTTTACACTATTCATTAAAAAATGAACTTTATCAGAAAGATACCAAAAATTTACACAAAGTAAATTTTGATGTCCCAATCATAAAGAATAAGTTTATTTTGACAAAAATATCTTATAAAATTGTCAAAAGATAGATTTAAAAATGGTTTGCCATCAAAAGGCAGTAAAACAGTCTTTTAAAAATATTAGTGTATTCCATGCTTAAGATTGGATTTATTTTCATTTTAAGCCTCTAAAACACTATCTAGTTAATTAATAGACATAGATAAAAATATCTATTATTCATTACTTACTTGGGATGTTACAATGGAAGTCCGCTGTATAGATATTCCATTAGGTGATATGTGTGGAAGTCAACCGTATGGTTATTCTATTTAAGTATGTTTATTTCCCAAGTTACATTTATATGTTTTGTTTTCTTTATATAGTTTTTATGGTAATATTTTGGTTACAAAAGTGTAAGTAATGATCTTTTATTCAGTGAAGAGTTTTTAGTACTTCATAAAGGTGAAAATTATTACTTTGATAAATTATACATGGTTTACTTCTAGTTTTGAAAAAACTAACAGTTTTCATTCCTTGTGTATCCCTTACTAAGCTTTTTATGCTCACCCCAAGTTTTTTTGAAATGTTTATCACAGGACTTAATGTGGAGTAGGGTCAAGGATGGGATAAAGGTAAATTCATTCTATATAAAACGTGGAAATAGACATGTTTCTTTTTAAGAGTTTTTATTTTTATGGAAACTTGGTAGAAGTGTCTACTTTTTAATCTTTTGAGATGTAATAGTTATGATACAATTCTCTAAAACTCTAAACCTGAAAAGATCCTCAATGGTAATTATTCATTTAATTCAATATTAAGTAATGTTTAAGGTTGGGGCCTTATATTTGGTATCAGAGGTCGGTTAAGATAACTTTAGATGTTAGGGTATTTTCTAAGCATAAGTGACATTACCATAATGGTTAGGATTTCAGAAATAATCCTAGTATTAGATAAATAGAATGAGTAAGTATATCTTAGTGTTTATCTTCCTCATTAGTACAGGATGGTTTTTTTGATATACTCACACTGACCTTTTTGGTTTTAGTAAATGACTGGATCTAGCAGGCACCAAAGTAACAGTGGATGTGAAGGAAACTGTGACAATTTTCTGAGAGAGAAACTGAATGATATGGGAGCTGCAATGAGAACTCTTGTGTTTATCCTCAACCAACTATCTGGAGTCATGATTGACCACCTAAACCTTGGTGATTTCTATAAGGCATTATATATGCGAGGAACAAATCCCTACGGAACTACAGGTAATAGTCATAAAGGTAAGTGTGTTCAAAAACCTATGTGTCATGGATGTGGAAAGAAACACCTAGGAAAATGATTCCAAGGGACAGAAATATGCTATAGATGTTGAAATGGAGGACATAAAGCAAGAACCTGCCATGGAAAAAGGAAGCATGCAGTTGACTCGAGGAAAAGGAAAGAAGTCATTTCTGAGGGATCAATTGAATGTTTTAAATGTGGTGTGCATGGTCATTATGCAAACACATGTCCTATGAAGATGTTTTGGGAATGGGATCACCAAGATCATACAAATATTATTTTACCAAAACCTAATGACATTCCTGTAATGCCCCATCCCCCGTTACACAGAGTCGGTGCATTATTTTAATACATTGGCATGATTACAAGGAATCAAGTCCCAAAGGACCAATTAGTTTAGCATTCTTGGAAAATAGATTACATACATGAATGTTACATTACACTTCATAACATACAAAGCAACATAAATAATACTTTATGAATTCCATTATTCCCTTGTCTTAACCATTCTTATCAATCACAATATACTTCTTGGAATCCTTGGAAAAATAAAACATAGAAAAGGGGTGAGCTCAAATGCTCCGTAAGGGTAAGCAATACAGCGGAAACATTCATATATAAGCATAAACATTTAAGGCAATGTATAACTAAAACAAAAGCCTTTTAAACATGAACTTCAACATAGTATGGCAAAAATAAAATGAAATAATTCCATTTACTTATTCACATGGATATTCTACTAATCGAATAATCACATTCAATATCAATAACCACTTTCATAATGATGGAATGCATAATTCCAGACTATCATAACCACATAGCCAAGGCCTCATGCCAAGACTACAAATAAGATTTTGCCAAGCCCTTGTGCCAAGACACTAGTTTGTCTCATGAGACCTAACGATGCATCGAGGAGCTATAGCGGGCCCCACCCTTCACTTACTAAGTTCAATGCATTCCCATATGAAAAGGTTTAAACATAACATAAAAATTTGTATTAAAACTAGCATACGAAATGTCAATACTTTCTCCATAAACCATGAATGGTATAAAAATAACACATCCACAGTAAAACATATTACAAAACCTTCAATACAATTCAATGTTTTGTATCATAATAAATCAACATCAAATATGCATAAAATCAATCAAAGGATGTTGACATAGATGAAATCAAAACTATTTTACAGAAATATCTCTTCTCTCAAAATCATTGAAAAGTCGCACATTTATAAAGGAAGTAATTTAAAAGTGATTTTTGAATAAAAGTGTCCCATACCCCTTTGAAACTTTTCAAAAGAAATATCATTTCAAAACCTTGATATCTATATAAATAAATCCTTAAAATCATTTTGAAAACATGGAAATTAATTAAATAAATTTAGAAAGATAAATCTTTAAAACATTTAAAACTATGATTTTGATAAAGAGTACCTTTCGAAAATTCTTAAAATATTTATTTTGAAATAATTTAAAATTCACATAATTATAAAATAAAACATTTACTTTGAAAATATTCTTATAAGATTGTAAGGTAAGCTTTGATGATTTTATAATGGTGGTAAATAGCCACACCCGCCATATAAGTTAAAAAAACATTCTTACCTTAAATTTGTCGAAAGGTTAAAAGTGCCTTGTTTGGAAAACAATGGAAAGATTCCTTTAAAAAGGCATAAGGTTATAAATAACATTAACCCATATTATTTGTAAATAGTAAAAATGTTTTGAAATACATTTCGAAGAAACATGGATGTGGATGATAAAGAAATCCCAGTAGATTATTACGTATAAACAACCTCGGATAATGAAGAGATTGCGAAATAAACCCTTATCTTGTACTTTTCCTTTGTTGAGGGTAGGTTAACTTCATGTATGATGGTGAAATAATTGTTATTAAATTATACAAGAATCATATATATTAATATGATATCATATATGATCTTTTAACATTGCTTTGTTAATAATATCTTAGTATTATCGTCGTTTCGGGTGTTAACTTACTCATTTTCTTTCATATGTTTTGTTACGTAATCCACGTTTTTCATGGATAGGTTGTATCTTATTCATATCCAGAATGATATCAATTCATTAAACATTATTTTTAAATCATCAAATGATAATTATATTTGAATGGATACGATGGAGAATGAATCTCATCGCGTTCGTGGAGACGGTAGTCCGTACGTACGCACGAGCGACAATATCATTCTTTTGATATTAAAATGATATATAATTGGATTTTATATCATATATGAAGAATCATTATCATGTTATATTTATTATTTACATGATTTACACATCATTATTATACCCATCCAAATAATAATATATTGAATAACAATTACACCGCGACGTGCAGATGGTAAGTCGTACGTACACACGTATGGTGAAATGTTATTCTAAGGGTGGATAGAATACTAAATATGGTTGTAACATATTTATAATAACATCACAGTATATATAAGATACTGGATTTATTATTTTAGAATGGTAATAACAAAGAAAGAAGAAGTGGAAGAAGAAAGGAATTTGAAAAAGGGTGGTGAAAACATTACCTCTTCTTCAGGTTCTTCCTTTTGATTTGATCAAAAGGGCTCCTTAGGTTGGATTTCTGATCAAAAAATGGCCTATAGGTTGTAGTGAGGTAATTTGGAAGAGTATTTGGGCAGAGGTTTTCCGAACCAAAAGGCTTTGAAGGTGTGAAGAAATGAGAAGGAGGAGTGCCCTTTTATAAGAGGGGTGAGGGGCACCTTTGGAAAAGCTAGAAATATTAATTTATAATAAATTAATATTCGGTTTCTAATGGCTCCAAAGTTTATTATTTAAATTTAATGGTGGGGATAGGTCGAAAACATTCAACCAATATATTTTAGACAGGTTTAGGTTTTTATATTAACCTTATCTTTTAGTTTTAACTCTTAGTTAATTAGTTTGACATTTACCATGTCACTTTGTGTTTTTATATTATATAGTTAATAAACTTATTATATACATCCATGAGACCCCCAAGAGGTCCATTAATGATACACCTATCAAGATATAAGTCTCTTGGCCGAACCTTAGATTTTTAATAATTTAATATCAATTAATAATTTAATATTTTTTTAAAAACTCTTTTTTTTCAATTTTGACACTATTCAATAGTTGATTTTTTTGAAACTCATAACAGAATGATTACTTAGAAAAAAGTAAATTAAATCAATCCTAATATGTCATATTATCCTAGAAAAGTATTTTAATTCATTAAAAGTCTCAAATTATATTTATTTGGGTATTTATAATATCAATTATTTTAATTTTTCACTATTATTGTAATTAATGCATCATCATTGTGTCATAAATAAATTGAATTATATAATGTCTAAAAATTATAAATAAAATATCATTATGTATGAAATCTTATTAGCTTTCTAATGAATATTTAAAATCTACTTTATCTTATGTATAACCTTATATTAAAAATGTTTTAGTAAATAAACATTGATTTTAACTCTTTTAACTCTTCTTTGAATTAAATAATAATAAATGTCCTAATCTAATCCAAGTGGACCCAAATGATAATATTTTATTCATAAGGTTGTTTTCGGTTGAGATACATTTGTCCAATAGAATTAGTACATGTGTTAGGGTAATATTAGTTTCATTTTTACCCTTAATTACCCTATTTACTTTTAACCGTGGTAAATAAAAGTAAAAAGTTATTATTCACCAAAAAAAATATTTTCATCTCATTGAACCACATTTTACTTCTTGATATTAATCGTGTCTCTCGGATTTTCTAAATTCCAATCACAGAAGTGGTAAAATTATGTTTTATGAAAAATTCAGTTTTTAACTACCACTTAGTAGTTTCACAATTCATAAAAAATTGAAGTTTTTTCAAAACAATGCCAAAATTTTACCCTAAGCTATAATTGATATTCCGAATTCAAAAATGATGTCTATTTTAAAAAATTCCAAACATATAAGTTGAATTAATTAATTTTATAATTAATTCCCGTTGTCACAACAAATAGCGTGTTTTTAAGAAACAATATATACCAAAAGATTGACAATTGTTTAGGTCCAATTTCAAAGTGAAATTAATTATAATGAACACCATTGGATGAAATTTTAAAAATATATTCTAATTATACTTTAAAACCACTCAATAATATAATTTATCACTACAAATTATTTTGACTAAAAAAGTTGTTTTTAAGTATTTTTCACTATTCATAAAAATTAGAAGTTCTCAGAAAAATACCAAAAATTAATCTTAGGATAATTTCGATATTCCAAAACCAAAAATGAAGTCCATTTCGAAAGATAAAATATACATAATTTCAAAAGGTAGGTATTACTATTCATAACGGCTAGTTTGATTTTGTTATGGTGTGTGTTAGAACTCGAAGTTGCGTACAACACGCGCTACTGTATTATTCAAAGAGAAGCGTACCGTGGAATCTTGGGGTGTTACATTGTAATTTTTTTATGTCACCATTCTAAAGAATAAATTTATTTAGTCAAATTGAATATATAAAAGTTTAAAATATTGGATTTAAAAAGGGTTCACTATTAAAGTTGGAAAAAGTGCATTTTTGAAAAATACTTCTTTTATCTGAAAAAAAAAGAATTTGTTCTTACATTATGTCTAAGAAACTCAAAATAAGGATTATAAAATTATAAGGATTATATAATGTTTAAAATTTAGTTAATACTATTCATAGCCTCTTTTGAACGGCTTGTTTAGTAAGTCATGGTGCGCTTGAACTCAGTGTTGTGTTTAGTGAAAGTTGTTGATTTATTTTGATGAAATAACAAATTATGAAATCTTGGGGTGTTACATTCTCACCTCTTTCAATAGATTGCGTCCTCGCAATTTGAAATTGTTCTTCGAAAATAAATGGTTGAAAATAGAAAATAACTTTGTGGGAAAACCCACATCGGAAATTGGGTTACTGAAATTTAGTCTTAATATGAGGAAAAGGGAAATGAAAGGGTCACCACCAAATTATGAACTCGATTAGGAGAACATTGGTGTCAATTAGAGACATATAATCGGGGGAGAAACATAAATATTTATAGGTAGTGATTGAGGTCATCAATCACAAAAAAGTGTAAAATTGAGGTCCTTAAATTCATCAATCTATGATGATTTGAAATACCATCGGTTTAACAAAACCTGGGGTATTAGGATAACACATTTTTGGTTTTAGGATTTCATAAATAAAGTATAAGAATTAATTTCTTCATAGAATAAGAGAAGAAGAAAAATACATTCTTGACAAGTAGAGTTCCATCCTTTAACTAATTTCTACCACAAACTCATCTTTCACTCTAAAAGATAATATAACATAACAAAATATTCTATTTATCCTATTCTTATAGGGTTCCAAAAAAACAAATTTATAATTCATCTACCATATCTTTTTAAAAAAACTACATTATTTAATCCTGGACATTACGTGGGACAGTGGTAGGTGATACACCCTTGTCGCCCTTCGGTTGTGGGTTCAAGTCTCCCGGCCTTGCTGGACGCGACGGGTTGCCGCCCAAACACCGGGTTGTCCTTTTATGGAAATCCAAAAATAATCCAAACTAGAACTATCCAAAATGCTTTGGTCCAAAAATGAAGATCCTTTTTTCTGCATAATAACATGTGAACACCTTCATCGTGTATTCTTTTAAAACACTGCAACATCCTGAATTACCATAAAAACTTATTGATTACATTCATCATCCCTTATTCCTTAAAGAATGATAGATATACTCCTTCAATCCAAAAATGTTTTAAACCCCAACAATGATGGAATATACAAATCATTAATCATTTTCAAGGTAGTCAAGAATATCCAATATTACTTATCCAAATCAATCATGTATATTATTCGAAAATCACTACCTCAGTATCAGAACTATATTATGGTTTATCATTCTCTCAACCATATATTTTCCAAAAATTTATCCTGCTATTGAGTCACTTTTCTTTGTTTCGCACAATCTCAAGTCCTTAATGAAATAGTACTACAGTACAATCCCTATATAATCCATGATTATTATAAGAAGTACATTGTTGATACAACACTCAAATGACATAATCAACATAAGGAATCTATTCATTCCCCTTCATCTGTGGTAGTATCATAACTTGATTATTATCCAATAGCATCATTTGCGGCATATTATGATGACTGGGACATAGGTTCGCGTAGTGTCGAAACTCCTTTCAAATGAAGCATTGTACATTTGAAACCATTTTCTTACCCTTGCAGTCACATACTTTGTGCCCTTTTTCTTCACACTTATAATAAACTCCCATTCTTTTCAGGCAAGTTCCAGGGTGTTTCTTCCTATAGTTATCAAATATGGGGAAATTATTCTTTTCCCTCTTCACATTATCCATGTTTCTCTCTTTCATCCTTTTCTTCTCAGGCTTCCCTTCAAAGCCATAGGACTCAGTAAACTCTTTAGTTATCTTATCCACAAATGATACTATTTCTTTATATGATGATAATACGTGGGAAACTATTTCCCTTCTAAATTCTGGCTTAGGACCACGAAATATATGATCCTTCTTACTCTTTGGATCATACTTATTACGGGAGTTCACATTCCTTCTATTGGGATCCATTTCTGTACAATAGCATAAACTAGTTCATTTTATGAATTGCATTGCAATGAATAATTACCAAACTTGTAAAATACCTAACACAAATTGAACAGTTTATGGATATAATCCATAATCATAAAAATGTTTTCTTTGAGTAAGTATATAATCATAATCCCTTAATAATGGTTTGTAAAGAAAATGAGAATTATCCTAATCATATCCCCCAGGAGTGTCATAACCAAGAGTGCAGTAAGGCCCGTTGTCATGCACCAGTTCCTGTTCGAGTCTAGCTCAAAGCGGTGTTTTCGGGTTTTACCCCTAGGTACATCTGTGCCAAAGCCGCCTCTACCTGCTCGTATCCAGACAGGGATGTATTGCTCAGAAAACTCACAAAATCTCTACAATACCAAAATTCTAGGAATTTCTTCTATACTAATCCTCAAAGTCTATCTTAGGGCTATGTGCTCTAATCAGAGTTTATCTAAATCTAGTTTCCAAGGTTATTGCTAAACTTCTTCTGATACCAACTGTAACACCCCGACCCTAGTTAACCAGAGTCGGTGTATTATTTTAATACATTGACATGACTATAAGGAATCAAGTCCCAAAGGACCGATTAGTTTAGCAGTCTTGGAAAATTGATTACATACATGAATGATACATTACACTTAATAACATACAAAGCAACATAAATAATACTTTATGAATGCCATTATTCCCTTGTCTTAACCCTTCTTATCAATCACAATATACTTCTTGGAATCCTGGGAAAAATAAAACATAGAAAAGGGGTGAGCTCAAACGCTCCGTAAGGGTAAGCAATACAGTAGAAACTTTCATAAATAAGAATAAACATTTAAGCCAATGTATAACTAAAACAAAAGCCTTTTAAACTAGAACTTCAACATAGTATGGCAAAAATAAAATGAAATAATGTCATTTACTTATTCACATGGATATTCTACTAATCGAATAATCACATGCAATATCAATAACCACTTTCATAATGATGCAATGCATAATGCCAGACTATCATAACCACATAGCCAAGGCCTCATGCCAAGACTACAAATAAGATTTTTCCAAGGCCTTGTGCCAAGACACTAGTTTGTCTCATGAGACCTACCGATGCATCAAGGAGCTATAGCGGGCTCCACCCGTAACTTACTAATTCTAATGCATTCCCATATGAAATGTTTTAAACCTAACATAAACATTTTTATTAAAACTAGCATACGAAATGTCAATACTTTCTCCATAAACCATGAATGGTATAAAAATAACACATCCACAGTAAAACATATTACAAAACCTTCAATACAATGAAAAGTTTTGTATCATAATAAATCAACTTCAAATAAGCATAAAATCCATCAAAGGATGTTGACATAGATGAAATCAAAACTATTTGAGAGAAATATCTCTCTTCTCGAAATCATTGAAAAGTCACACATTTATAAAGGAAGTAATTTAAAAGAGATTTTTGAGTCAAAGTGTCCCATACCACTTTGAAACTTTTGAAACGAAATATCATTTCAAAACCTTCATGTCTATATAAATAAATCCTTAAAATAATTTTCAAAACATGGACATTAATTAAAAATATTTTGAAAGATAAATCTTTAAAACATTTAAAATTATAATCTTGATAAAGAGTACCTTTCAAAAATTCTTAAAATATTCATTTTGAAATAATTTAAAATTCACATAATTATAAAATAAAACATTTACTTTGAAAATATTCTTATAATATTCTAAGGGAATCTTTGAAACTTTTATAATGGCGATTAATAGTCGCACCCGCCGTATAAGTTAAAAAAAACATTCTTACCTTAAATTTGTCGAAAGGTTAAAAGTTCCTTATTTGGAAAACGACAGAAAGATTCCTTTAAAAACACATAAGGGTATAAATTAATTTAACCCATATTCTTTGTAAATAGTAAAAATGTTTTGAAATACATTTCGAAGAAACATGGATGTGGATGATAAAGAAATCCCAGTAGATTATTACGTATAAACAACCTCGGATAATGAAGAGATTGCGAAATAAACCCTTACCGTGTACTTTTCCTCGGTTCAGGGTAGATCAACCTCCTATATAATGGTGAAATAATTGTTATTAAATTATACAGGAATCATATATATTAATATGATATCATATATGATCTTTTAACATTTCTTTGTTAATAATATCTTAGTATTATCGTCGTTTCGGGTGTTAACTTACTCGTTTTCTTTCATATGTTTTGTTACGTAAGACATTTTTGTCATGGATAGGTTGTATATTATTCATATCCAGAATGATATAAAGTCCTTAAACATTATTTTTAAATCATAAAATGATAATTATACTTTAATGGATACGATGGAGAATGAATCTCATCACGTTCGTGGAGACGGTAGTCCGTACGTACGCACGAGCGACAATATCATTCTTTTGATATTAAAATGATATATAATTGGATTGTATATAATATATACATAATAATTATCATGTTATATTTATTATTTACATGAGTTACACATCATTATTATACCCATCCAAATAATAATATATTGAATAACAATTACACCACGACGTGGAGACGGTAAGCCGTACGTACACACGTATGGTGACATGTTATTCAAAGGGTGGATAGAATACTGAATATGGTTGTACCATATTTATAATAACATAATAGTATATATAAGATACTGGAGTTATTATTTTAGAATGGTAATAACAAAGAAAGAAGAAGTGGAAGAAGAAATGAATTTGAAAAAGGGTGATGAAAACATTACCTCTTCTTCGGGTTCATCCTTTTGATTTGATCAAAAGGGGTCCATAGGATGGCTTTCTGATCAAAATAAGGCCTATATGTTGTAGTGAGATAAGTTTAGAGAGTAATTTGGCAGAGTTTGGATGAACCAAAAGGCTTTGAAGGTGTGAAGAGATGGGAAGGAGTAGTGCCCTTTTATAAGAGGTGTGGGGGGCACCTTTGGAAAAGCTAGAAATATTAATTTATAATAAATTAATATTCGGTTTCTAATGTCTCCAAAGTTGATTATTTAAAGTTTAATGTGGTTATTGGTCGAAAAATATTCAACCAATAGAATTTAGACAGGTTTGGGTTATTATATTAACCTTATCTTTTAGTTTTAACTCTTAGTTAATTAGATTGACATTTACCATGTCACTTTGTATTTTTATATTATATAGTTAATAAACTTACTATATACATCCAAGAGACCCCCAAGTGGTCCATTAATGATACACCTATCATGATATAAGTATATTGGTGGAAACTTAGATTTTTAAGAATTTAATATCAATTAATAATATAATATGTTTTCAAAAAACTCTTTTATGTCAATTTTGACACTATTCAATAGTTGATTTTTGTGAAACTCATAACAGAATGATTACTTATAACAATGTCAATTAAATCAATCCTAATATGTCATATTATCCTATAAAATTATTTTAATTCATTAAAAGTCTCAAATTATATTTATTTGGGTATTTATAATATCAATTATTTTAATTTTTCACTATTATGGTAGTTACTGCATCATCATTGTGTCATAAATAAATTAAATTATTTAATGTCTAAAAATTATAAATAAAATACCATTATGTAGGAAATCTTATTATATTTCTAATGAATATTTAAAATCGAATTTATATTATGTATAACCCTATATTAAATTTTTTTTAGTAAATAAACTTTGATTTTAACTCTTTTAACTCTTCTTTGAATTAAATAATAATAAATGTCCTAATCTAATCCAAGTGAACCTAAATGATAATATTTTATTTCTAAGGTTGTTTTTGGTCGAGATACAATTGTCCAATAGAATTAGGACATGTGTTAGGGTAATATTAATATCATTTTTACCCTTAATTACCCTATTTACTTTTAACCGTGGTAAATAAAAGTAAAAAGTTACTATTCACCAAAAAAAATATTTTCATCTCATTGAACCGGATTTTACTTCTTGGTATTAACCGTGTCTCTCAGATTTTCGAAATTCCAATCACAGAAGCGGTAAAATGATGTTTTATGAAAAATTCTGTTTTTTAACTACCACTTAGTAGTTTCACTATTCATCAAAAATTGAAGTTTTTCAGAACAATGCCAAAATTTGACCCTAAGCTATAATTGATATTCCGAATTCAAAAATGATGTCTATTTTACAAAATTCCAAACATATAAGTTGCATTAATTAATTTTATAATTAATTCCCGCTGTCACAACAAATAGCGTGTTTTTAAGAAACAATATATACCAAAAGATTGACAATTTTTTAGGTCCAATTTCAAAGTTAACCTAATTATAATGAACACCATTGGATAAAATGGTAAAAATATTTTCTAATTATACTTTAAAACCACTCAATAATATAATTTATCACTATAAATTATTTTGATTAAAAAAGTTTTTTTTAAGTATTTTTCACTATTCATAAAAATTGGAAGTTCTCAGAAAAATACCAAAAATTCATCTTAGGATAATTTTGATATTCCAAAACCAAAAATTAAGTCCATTTTGAAATATAAAATATACATAATTTCAAAAGGTAGGTATTACTATTCATAACGGCTAGTTTTATTTTTTTATGGTGTGTGTTAGAACTCGAAGTTGCGTACAACACACACTACTGTATTATTCAAAGAGAAGCGTACCGTGGAAGCTTGGGGTGTTACATTGTAAATTTTTTTATGTCACCATTCTAAAGAATAAATTTATTTAGTCAAATTGAATATATAAAAGTTTAAAATATTGGATTTAAAAAGGGTTCACTATTAAAGTTGGTAAAAGTGCATTTTTTAAAAATACTTCTTTTATCTAAAAAAAAGAATTTGTTCTTACATTATGTCTAAGAAACTCATAATATGGATTATAAAATTATAAGGATTATATAATGTTTAAAATTTAGTTAATAATATTCATAGCCTCTTTTGAACGGCTTGTTTGGTAAGTCATGGTGCGCTTGAACTCGGTGTTGCGTGTAGTGAAAGTTATTGAATTATTTTGAAGAAATAACACATTATGAAATCTTGGGGTGTTACAATTCCGATTGAGGATGAAGAAACTGATAATGACCAATCAAAGATATGGATTATTTCTTAACTTTTATTTTCTTATTTTGTAATCTTAGGATATGATTCATGATTTTGTTTGTAGGAAAGAATTATTTCAGAATAAGTTGGAAAGGAATGGTTAATGGATCATGAAGAATGTTGAATGATTAAGAAGTCAACATATAAGGGCTTCAAGAGTTATGGTGACATTCTTAAGATTATTAAGTCTCTTTTGATGATGGGGTTACATTAGAAGACTTTTTTATAGTATGTGTAACCCTGATGTTTGATATATGTAAATTTTATTCCAGGAATAGTTATCTGTTCTTTTGTGGACATAGTTATAAAGAACCATTCAGGTTTATATGATCCTTACTTTTGAGGTAATTATGGGTTACTATATGTTATGATAGAAAGTGAAAGGCATGAGATAAAATTGAGGTTAAATTATGTAATGGTTATTTTTGATGATTTTATCTCTTTTTGGGGAATGATTTGAGAATTATATAGTTTGGAAAAAGAAAAACACGCAGACCGTGTGACAACCCGTTGTGTCGGACAAAACTGCGGGAATTGAACCCACAACCAAAGTGTGAATGGTATTTATCACCTACCACTGGACTACGTGAAGTCCCTGGTTAGTTTGACTAATTCTTTTTAGTTAGATGATTTTATGAATTAGGATTAAGTTGAATTTGTGTTATCTATGGAAATTATTAACCTATCATGGAGGATATGTGATTAGGTTAATTACTTTTCAATACGAGATTTTAAGAGCAAATGATGTTGTTTAGAGATAAATGTTATGATTTAACTTGGAAGACTATGTGATTAAATACTTCAAATATTTGGGTTTCAATCTTATTTTGGTTTACTTTTCATCTCCGTTGAACTTTTGGTCTTGTTGGACAAATTTTGGAGATTAAGAATAGATTTCCTTTTTATAAAGGATTATCTTTTTTGGGTATTATCTGATCTCATACTAACCTTTTTGGTTTTAGTTTTGGGTAAGGTCTAAAGACATGGGAAGTATACAGTTCTCTTTTTTGGATTAGGTGATTCTCTAAAAGTTTATTATAGCTCTCTTAATGTAAACAAGTCATCCTAAATACTCATCTTTTGGAGAAAATATGAGTTCGTGTAAGAAATCTAGTAAAAGCTAAAAGTAATCATGACAAGTAAGTATGTATCCTTAAGTTTTAGTTAAGCTCAAAAATAAATTCCTCAATGAAAAGTAACTAAACAAATGTTGTATGTTAACTTTTCCTACTGGGGAATCCAATACCGTTTAACCCATCACAATTTTGTGATTTTCTGTTGATTAACTTTCTCCTAAACATGTTTTCTATCACACTCCCTCAGAACATGACCCTTTGTTATTTCTTCCATATCCATGTTTTCATACATGGAATCCTCGTATGGGTTAACTCGGGTGACCTTTGTACTTCCCTTTCATTCTTTTAAAGTGACAGTTTAATTTACTCCTTTTCTGATGTGGTGCTTTCAATGATGTTTCTGGGCCCAATTTTAAAATTGCGAGGATGCAATTCCCAAAAGGGGGGAAGGATGTAACACCCCTGGCAAATAAAGAATATGAAATTTTTATATTTATTATTATTTGTGAATAAAATGTTAATATTAATTTAAAGGGAATGCTATGCTCGATGGCTTACCCAATACGCAACGACTTCCTTTGAAATCTTACGTTGCACTCTAATAATAAAATAATTTTATTTTAAATGGTAGTTATGATCTAGCCGTTGTAATGACGGAAATGAACAGAACTAACTAAAAAATGATTATATATGTTTTTCAAATATTTTTACTTTTTACAATAAATTTTAGAGTATTAAAAATGTGAATAAATCTAAATTTTAAGCGTAAACATTCTAATATTCATTAAAAGGTCGATTAACCGCCTTTTGATGGAGAACCTCTTTTAAATCCACTTTTTGACAATTTTATATGTTATATTTGACAAAATAAAATTCTTCTTTAGAATCGGGACATAAAAATTTACTTTTTGTAAATTTTTGGTATTTGTCCGATAAAGTTCATTTTTTAATGAATAGTGAAAAATGTTGTATTTTAATTCAAAACCACTTTTTAATCTAATTTATTTATAGGATTAGATTATATTTTGAATTTTATTTAGTGTGAAATTAGAATATATTTTTACCATTTAATACAATGGTGGTCATTGAAATTAATATCACTTTGAGGTTAGACATAAACGAGTGTCAATCTTTTGAGAGATATTGTTTCCTAAAAACACGCTATTTGTTTTAACAGCGGGATTTAATTATAAAATTAATTAATGCAACTTCTATGTTATTAATTTGGTAAAATATATATCATTTTTGAATTCAGAATATAAAATATATCTTAGGGTGAATTTTTTGTATTTTTCTGAAAAACCTTACTTTTTTATGAATAGTGAAACCACAAAGTGTTAGTTACAAAAATGGATTTTTTGTTTAAATGTAACTTTACCACTTCTGTGATTTGAATTTCAAAAATCCAATTTAAATGATTTTTATTATTAAGTAAAATGTGGTTCAGTGGGATGAAAATAATTTTTGATGAAAAGTAACTTTTAAGTTTTATTAATCGCGATTAAAAGTAATCAGTGTGATTTAAGATAAAAATGATATTATAATAAAATGAAAATATCTTGACACTTGTCCTAACCCTATTGGATGAGTCATGGACGACCAAGACAACACATGGGTTAATTTTTGGGACCCCATGGAGCCACTTGGGTAAGATAATGACATTTATGCCTTTTATTTAAAGTAAAAGTAAAAATGACACAAACATGTATTGTTTTACTAAAAAAAATTAAATGGGGTTATACAAGTCATATTTTTTACTATAAATAGTCATTGGAAAGACAAAAATATTTCCTACATCATAGTATTTTTTTATAATTTTTATTCATTAAATGAATTAAATTATTTATGACATCATGATGATGCAGCGATTATCTCATTATTTAACGATTTAAATAAAATGAAAATATAATGTAAAATAAAAAACCTAAACATGTCAAAAACCTATTGGATGGGTGGATTTAGAACCCTTATCACCTTATACTCTAAATATATCAATTTGGGACCTTTAAAATCCGAAAATCATTTGAAAATAATGTAACCTTTCCTGACTTTCCAAGAGTACCCCTCCTCTCCTCTTATAAAAGGCCCCCACCTCTACCTCCTTACCCACAGTTATAAAGCCTTTGGATCGGCCAAGATCTGATCATTTTGTCTCTCCACATCCCTCTCCTCATCCTAGAAGCCTTAACTTAGGCATGAAGCTCTTCAAGAAACCCTTTTGGTTCAAACCAAAGGGAGTTACCCGATTTTAAGGTAACATCTTCACTTGTGCTCTTTTGTTTTATTTCACTTCTCCAACCCCCTAAACTCTTTTTATTCATTTCTTTTGTAACAACACCAGTATCTTCTACATAATAGGATGTTGTTGTAATAAGTATTCGACCTACACTTACACACACCTACATCTAATGGTTAAAGAACTTACTGTTTCTATGGATGGTGAATTTCTGCCTCACGAAACGATGATTGTTCAATATTCTTTTAACACCTTCGAAGGTGGACATTAAGATGTCACTATATTTATATATGATATATAATATGTTTATTTTTTCCTTAATCTTCCGTATTTTTCATTTATGGAATACCTTTATGGTTTCCATTATAGGTAAACACGATATCTTCATTTTAGGAAGTGCGGACTACCGCCCCCTCAAAGTGATTTGATTCGTTAATACCATATGTGGTACGTTTAAAGGATATATTTACTGATATTATACATGATACAATACTGGAATTATAATAATAGTATCTATCATTATGTTTTAATTCCATTAAATATGAAATAGAAATGGAAGTAGTGTTCATGCGTACGTACGGCTTACCGTCTCCATGAACAGTGCATTTCATTTCTCACCTCTAAATGTTATGTAATATTATAAATTCATGTATATAATTGATATATATTATATATATGATATCTTGATAATGAATATAATTCTGGATATAATGGATATTTTACCCCATGAACAAACTTGTAATTATAAAGAGTTTATTTTTGACTCAAGTAGCAGTGATCGTTAAAACGACCATTATTAACTTAAATAAATACATTGTGTTCATGAAATGGTAATAAGTGTTATAGAAAGAATAATGAACATGAAAAAGGATCCTAAGAAAGTAAAAATTAACTCAAGTTTATTATTCAGGAGATTAAAGAACGATCAAGTCAAGTCGGATACGAGGTAAGGGATCCGATCTCTTTTTTTTTTAAGTACTCTCTTTTATGTCATTTCTTTTAAACTCTTATTTCTTATGTTGGGGGATGTAATATTATATTAATATTACTGTAAATTTTATTTTAATATGATGGGATACCCTATTTTATCTCATCAATCCATTTTTTAAGTTTTATGTGGCGTCGTTAGGCTGCCGAATTTTCATAAAGGGATTTTCATCTCACTTTTTATTCCCGTGGGATTCATGCTACATTGGCCACTATTTCGTTTTATTTGGTATATTTACTGCCCATTATTTTACTATTTGTATAATATACTCTCATTTATGGGTAGTTACATCTTCATTGTATGGCCCTTCTTTCATGGGGTGTACGTTTCAGAAGTTACCCAATTCGGTAAGGGAACCTTTCACCCTCCTCATTTTAAAAGACTTATTTTTTAGGTCCTTTAATCTTATTATGATGGGATATGTTCTTATATATCATTGTTGCTATAAATTTTATGTCCAAGTGATGATATACCCCTTTCTATCTCTAATCAACTCATTTTCTGAATTTTGAAGTGACGCCGTTAGGCTGTCAAATTTTTGCAAGGGAACTTCTTAACCCAATTTTGATTCTTTGGGATAAACTTGTACTCCTTGAAATATGCCATTCTATGAATATGTGTGAATGAACTATGATTCTTTTACACTTAATATTCACTTATATTTGGTTTATTCATTTGTCACACATAATTATGTAATTGATTTATCTTTAATCCAAGGATACCGTCTTTATAAGGGACTTCGTCTCAATCTCCTTTCATTGGGGCAAATTTTGTTTTATACACAACTTTATATTATACTGTGTATAAACTCCTTTGACATTTACGTTTATTTAAAAGTAATATTTTTCTACAAATCGTTTTACTAAATGACAAAAATTAATGTTTCTTTTAACGTATGCGGTGACAACACCCTTTTTCCGCCGCCGCGAGTATTATTTGGTCTTTGGCTTCCTCAATAAGCTGTAATGTTTTTAAAATGAAATAAATACCATATACTCTTTTATGTATATTGGTATTGAAAATGGTTTTTATAATGTATTTGTTATGTCAATATATTTAAGTGATATATTGTGATCAAAGTGTGGAAATTTTTTCTTTCCATTATATTTGATTTATGTCTTATGATTTTATAATGGCACTTGGACATTTGATGGTTGGTTACGTGATAAACCATATGACGGGTGGTGCCATGAATACCAGGATGGGTGTTTACGTTATAACCTCCAATGCATTGGATATGGAAGTTGGCCGTATGGCTATTCCATTACGTGATATGTGTGGAAGTCGACCATATGGTTATTCCATTTAAGTATGTTTATATCCCAAGTTACCTTTATATGTTTTGTATTCTTTATATGGGTTTCATGGTAATATTTTGGTTACAAAAGGGTAAGTAATGATCTTTTATTCAGTGAAGAGTTTTTACTACTTCATAAAGGTGAAAATTATAACTTTGATAAAGTATACATGGTTTACTTGTGGTTTTGAAAAAACTAACAGTTTTCATTCCTTGTGTATCCCTTACTGAGCTTTTTATGCTCACCCCATTTTTTTTTGAAATGTTATTCATAGGACATAATGTGGAGTAGGGTCTAGGATAGGATCAAGGGAAAGTCATGCTATATAAAACGTGGAACTAGACATGTTTCTTTTTAAGAGTTTTTATTTTTATGGAAACTTAGTAGAAGTGTCTACTTTGTAATCTTTTGAGATGTAATAGTTATGATCTAATTATCTATGACTCTAAAACTGAAAATATCCTCAATGGGAATTATTCATTTAATTCAATATTAAGTAATGTTTAAGGTCGGGGCCTTATAATATGTCATATCCCAAACCTAATATTTGAGAATGATCTTTTTGAGAGGTATTTTATTTCAGATCTCATACAATTTAATGATTAACATTTAGGGAGATATGACCTTTTTAATATATAAAAAAAGTTCAAGTGCCCAAATTTTGATGATTTTGATATTGGAACTATTGCTAATTAGATCCATTAATATTTTCTCTTAATTGAATATTAATGAAACATATAAGGGTATAATGTGTTTCAATATGACCATTTTCATATACTACAGTATGAACAAGATGTTGAAATGGAATTTCAATCTTTCAATATCCACTTCATATACCATAGTTTTAGAAATGTCTATCACAAAAACCATTTGTATATGTAGGGATTCAATGAGTACCACTCTGAGTTCTAATCAATGATAGAGGACATATAAATATAGAGATTGTCAATCAAAACATCCAAATATTTTAAAATTTCATACTTCTATGGAAGAGGTCTGCTCCTCCAAAGGTATATTTTCCCCAAATTATGTTTTTCATGTGTTTTTTATTTTAGGAAGATGGTCTTGGTTATTGTGAAAAGGTTGAAAATGAATCTTCTTCAAATGGAATAGTTCACACCAACCTTCTACATTGTTTGGGATAATCAGACAATCAAATCACCAAATGAATTTTTTTTATAATGACTTGGATTGGATGGAAAATTAGAGGGATCCACGGCACCCCTATGATTTTTATTATAGATCATTCCAATATTTATCTATTGCATAAATTTCTTCTATGTTATGAGATAGAACTATCGGGTACATCTATACCCATAGTGACTCTAATATCCAATGATCGTGCTCCCCAAGCTGATTTTCTAGGGTCAGGTACACATAATTCATTCACACATGAATATTCGACATCATGACAAGGGGATTCCAAAAGTATTATAGTAACAAAACTAAAAATTATCTCATAATTCATGGAGCGGTATATTTTTTAGAGATGTTCATATTCTTCATATATTATAGTAAATAAACATGCATGTTTTAGGTCCATCATATGCAATATGTACGACTGTTCCACTTCAATTTCATACTATGTCAATTATTAAATCTATATTCAATAGGTGTTTTTTGGGTAATTTCCATAGTAGATAATATCATTATGGGTTGGAAATGTATTAATCTCAACGTATCATGACCTATATTGACATTTTTCAAGTCTTTAAATCATTAATATTCTTCCCATTACATATCAGAAATATTTTATAGTAACCATATTCTTTTTTCAATAAATATTTACCAATGTCTCCTATGTAAGGGAATTGTCCAAATCAATTGTCCAGAATCTACCCTATAGGGGGGATTTCCTTTAAAATGATGAAATCCTGAATGTTGTGACCTAAAATTCTAGGAAAAGAGTAGTTTTTTGGATGATTGATTCACTTGACCATGTTGGGTTTCTCAGCTGTGGAAAATTGTGTAGTATATTTTCCAAGGATACAATGAAATAACATAAGATCCTATCCTTTCCAAATAAGTATTATATATCTTATTGTTCTCTAAATTCTAGTTGTTGTTGATCTCTTTTCTCTTTTATTTGAGGGTCATTTTGTATTTCTTCAATGACGAGAGGATCTAAGGGGTTTGGAACATCCTTATGTTCTTATAGAGGAAATTCTATCATCTTATGTATAAAAATGTAATTTATACCTTAATAGGAAATTTACCATATGTTTAGGGAATGAGTCAAGATTTAAATTGTGTCGGCTTAATGTTGTCTTAAAAATGATGTTCCTTTTCTACAAACTCACTAAAAACATTGGATATTTCATTGATATCTGAGGTGTCGGAGGCTCATAGAAGATATTTTCCATTGGGAGTTAAAAACTTATCCTATAGAAGAGGGATGAAGATTGAAAATGTTAAACATTTATATATAGATAGAAGTTAATAAAATATCTCATTTTAACAATTTGTGAAGATTCCTAGGTAGAAAACTATTTTTACTACATTTGGTGATGAAATGACAATAGAATATATAATGAAGTTCTTCCCATCCCACAATATATCCAACTGGACGACTAATGTAAAAATATTGGTGGCCCTATCAGTTTCTATATCAAAAACCTCAGAATGGTAACTTAATTTTCATCTGGAGGACCCACATTAAACCATAGAGAGATACGAAATTAATCGGATATTTTTTATTGCCTCCTATATTGGGGAAGGTGGATAATGATAAATTCTAAAATAAGGTTTCAGTAAACTATCATCCACACATTCGAGACATGGATTGTTAATGGGATTCAAAGGTGTGTATCTCCCTTCCATGACTTCCATTTTAGTATCTATGGAATCTATGGAATTGGGAAATTCCAATGGTAAAACAACATAATCAGACTTCTAGATACATGGAGTGGGTGAGGAGAAATGAATTTTCCTTATTTCATCTCAAGAACAGTATAAATTCATTATATGACTTAATGATCACCCTGGTATGGTGAGAGGAAGACAACATAATAGAGAAAATTTTGAATCATATTTTACTTCCTTATTTATGTTGACCAAATTCATGGATATTGATATGCTCTGACAGTCAAATGATTATCTTATAGTATGATTGACATTTTTTAGTGATATGATAGGAGGTCTATTCCCCTCCTTTGGAAGATGATATACACAGGGAATTCTTCTCATGTGAAGCTCGCCATTGAGTTTTGTAATTGTTTTTATCTCATTGTTATGTTGTACCGACTACACCTCTATTGAAGGATGTTTATATATTATATTAAATGATTGTGATATGGACAATTTTTAACATAATATATTATATTGTTACACTGTATATGTGTAAATTAGACAATAAGATGTTCCATGTTTTGGATTATACTCTAGTTTAGGGAATGTGCAACCACAATGAGTGAATCCATGTATTCCTCTAGAGTGTATTTTCAGTATTTCATCCCTCTACTTCTTCGTATTGATCTGCATTTTCTGTTGTGTATATAGTGCCAAAATTTACAAATGGTATATTAAAATATGGTTTTTATCATATTACTCTAAACATAATAAGATGATTTATCACTACCTATATCACAATTTTGTTTATAACACATGTAAATATTAGACTTTTCAAGTTTATTAACCCTATGGAGTTTTATTTACTTCTATATATGATTCTATCATATTGGCCTCTATTTAAATACCTTGTATAAATTTATAACCATGATTTATTAATGGGACCTAAATATCATAGAAACTTCTTATAATTGGATGAAAGGATGGGATATTGATTGTTGATATTTAACTGCCATATTGTTAAAGATGTATTCTTTCAATAGTGATGATGGTGAATAAATTTACCACATCACAGTGGGTGGGTGATTATTTAGGGCCACAATTGGAAGATATTGAAATTATTTTTGAAGACATGATGATTCTAATCAATGATTTAGTGACTCTAGGAATGAGAATTGAGATATAAATTACCCAAAACCAGATACCATGGGATCATCTTCAATTTCTATAGATTTCTCAAGGACCCTCTCAGGGGGTGATGAACCATGAAATAGTGATTGAGAAAAAAATCCCTCTAGTACCATGGGATGAGGTTGATTTTCATCTGCTACTAATATGTCCTCGATTCTCTTAGGGAATGATGGTCCAATGGGATGAGGTGGTGGTATATATTACTTTGAACCAATGTCAAGGGATAAAATGTGAAAAACTCATATAGTAGCTAATATTGCAACCAACTTTGTTTGGTGCCTCTATATTCATATATGATTTGGATACAATGGTATCCCACAGATGGAATCATTTTATAAGGGATGATTTTCAGCTAATTGTATCATTGGATTTCGTTTCTGAAATGTGATCTTGATTTATCAAGGGGCCAATAAAAATATCTAAAAAATAACCCTCCCCTTATTCATGAATTATTGGCATTGTTAATATGGGGAAGTTAATTTTTAGTAACTAATTGGTTCACACATTAACCAGCCCAATGATTAATCTAGGGGATATCACATTATAGGATGTCATATCTTTAGAGTTCTGTGATTTTCGGGTTCTGTTGAAGTGAAACCGTCCTTAAATTCACCATCCTAAAATATGGAAACATGAATAGTCTTCAACTATCTGCTATCAAAAATTCAACATGAAATTTTGGCATACATGTTGTAGATTGTTTCTATACATTTCTAGTTTGGGGTCTCAGGCCATAGAGATAGAAGACATGACTAAATAAAAATAGTGTATCATGATGTTTCGAAGGTTATCCTCATATCCTAGATTATGTATATTCCAACCAATAATAAATGATGATAATCATATATATTTTGGCATTGGTAAGGCATGAAAACACCTTCCTTTATCTTCATGGTTCTCGTAGTATGATCTGGAAAGGGGATATAACATGATAGGGGTTTTTTCATGCTAACTCTATCCTCATGTAAATGTTGTCCTCCACTTCATTAGGATTTCATACCCCACAAAGTCATACCACAAAGGTCATCTCCCTAGGCCACCATCTGACCATGGTGAACAATTTCTTGTATTTAATGGGGAATTGTATATTATTGATCCTGATGTTTTGAGAACCTCTCTATATAAATGAATTAGTGTTTTTTAGATATTCTATATACATTGGGCTCTAGTAAAGGAGATTATTTTCGTTTATGTTGGATATCTCGCATTTGTGGGTTTAATATAGAGGATTTCAATATTAGACCACCTTCAATCCATATATACACTACCATGAAGAGAAAACTCACGGTAATAATTGGTTTCTTCATTGAAATATGTTTCGATGGAAAATTGGGATGTTGAGAATGTGTCTTAAATATTTGAAAGGTTTCTATAATTGAGATGACTAGGAATATTGTCCCCATTCTATATCTTGGTTTAAATGTTTTGACCTTCATTTTCTTTATATGCAGGTATGAAATCCGATTATTTGATGTCTACTATATAATGTTGATTATAATTCTTTTTGGGATTATGATCAGTCTATTGAGAATATGATGTATTATTCTAATGATATTATTAACAGTTAATAGAAATATAAGATTTCATTTTAGTGCCTTTAATATTATACCAATCAACCATGGCCAAAGCAGGGACATAACCGTAGTTTAAATATGAATTCTTTGTCTACATATCCCAATGGACCTATATAAACCGAGAAGGGATATGAGACTCCACTTATATGAATCATGATAGATGATGGTTCAGTAGTTCATTAATGGAATTTGGCATATGGTTTTTTCATCCATGAACTCCTAGAATATTCAATGTATCATCGCTATCATTAATATGATCCTTCTTTGAGGCATGTTCTACTCCCTACTAGAGGGACTATGTTGGAGAGGGTGTATGATCATGATCATATGCCATTGGAATATGATCCTAGTATATTTTGATTCAAATATGATATTTTCCTACGGAATGAGAATCTCCCATTTGGCGAACCTATATGAGGATAAAGATATGATAAGAATCATTTTCCTTTGGATTGTGACCACAATTTTTTCAACATGAATTTTTTCTTGTCCCTAGGAATATACTACTATCACATGGTGGGACCTAGTCTGAAGGGGTCTATAAGACCAATAATAAGCCTTTTGGAGTATGTGTTTGGTCATTTTCGATATAAATGTTCTCATTTCCCAATACATATGATACACTCACAGTGTGAGCCATAATTTTAATGATAATATGATCTCAATTTAATTCCTTGTCCATTACCAAAATATTTTAAAAATCTTCTAGGATGGGATCATTAATTTTCTCTTGGTATGGGGAATCCATTTGTTCATAATGATCAGAGATTTCAGATATCATGGGTGTAGATATTTTAGTATATGCATATCCCTCTTTCTAGAAAAGTGCATTAATGTACTGGCAAACTACCAGATATCTTTGTAAGATAAAGTGACACAATTGAGAAGTGTTTCAAGGAATGTAATCATGCTCATTTTCTAATTCCACTATATACTATAAAATGCCTTCAATTGAAGCACGAATATGATTTCCCTTATGTCATCCTATACAACTATAATATGCTGATGGGATTTATTCCCAAGGGATGGTATATAAACATTCCCTCGCTTCTCGTAAGAGAATGAATATAAAAATACTCCAAGAGAGAAGAATTATAATATTAAAAAATGAATAAAATTAGAATATGGGTGTGGGATTTATCCAAATTATAGAATATATGATCAAAACTTCAATTTTCTAGAGATTTAAACATCTGATGTGTCTTCCTTATTTTTCATTGATAGGTGTGATTTGTTTAAATGTTTTGGGTGGTTCCCACATAATCTGACTAAGGGGAACAACCAGTATGGAACAGGTGATGATAAGTAATAGGATACCTTCTAGGGTTCCCCAAAACCCTATGTTATATATATTTGACTCATTGTTCCACCTTCATTAGATGCATACAGTGGTAATTTAAAAACCCTTGGGGAAGGATTATAATTTGGTTTGGGTTGTAAACAAGCACCAATGGTTTTGATACATTTTCATCCCAATGATTTAGAGTCATTGGGTTCATCATTTTAAGAGGGTTGAAATGTTGTGGTGGTTTTTATATACCATTTCAATCTCTACGTGACTCTAAAGGTTTCATGTGGGTGAGGTCATTTTTTGGCTCAAAATAGTTTTAGTCTTTTATGATTTTCCAAAAATAGTAGCTGGATAAAGACATTATCTTGGGTTTGGGTAATCATTGTGAGAACCAAATATGTTGTCACAAATACAATAAGAAACAAGGTTACAGATCATCACATTAATCCAGGCATGATACATGGTTAATAATATATTCACAAGTAACAATATATCCCATTTAAATTCACATTTTGACCATTTTGATCCAATGGAATTGCCTCATCATGGATATAATTATTTCATGAGAACCATAGTTACAATTTGTTAATTGAACTTTTTATTATTTGTGATACTCACATTCATTTCCCAATTTTTTTGAAACCTAGGAATATCACTAAAATGTTAGGGGGAAAATGGAATGGGGATGGCTCAAAAATATTTCTATTTTATTTATTAAATAATATGTCATATTTAAATGCTATCATGTTCAGTTCAACATTATTGTTTTGTTTAAAATATGTATTGACGTTCTCAATAGACAATTGAATGATGGGAGATCAATGTCTTACATAATTTATCACATTGTGTTCATAATTTTTTAATCTTCTATTCAAATCCCCAACAGTTCCCACTTCAATAGACGAGTCCATACCTACCTTGTAGAGGCAGAAAATTTATTTGGGTTTCAGACCTATCAACATTTAAGAACACACATTAGTTTTTTTATAGGAGTTTGGGCTCATCATACTTTTTGATGTTGTATGAAAATGTCAAGTTTTAATTTCAAATATTTCCAATTAAAATTTCATGATTCAAATGAAATGTCCAAAGTTCATTGCATAATATTCATTTTATGTCTCAAGGATGTCATATTATCGATGATAACGCACCTAGAGGGTGTCCCATTATATATACTATCCTGTTTCGAAGAAATCATCTGACCTTGATGGAAAGTCTGGAGGATTTCATATCATCCAGAATAACTTGTCCAAATGATATCACATGACCTCATTGGAATGTGTAGAGGGTGATGCATAATAAAGACTTACATCACCATAATACATCATGATACCATGATGGCTTTCCCAAAGGATGTTGCAAGACCTGACTAGATTCTCTTGGGGTCTACATAAATCTTTGAAGACGTTATAGTAGGATATTGTATGATTTGGAAGCAAATCTTCAAGGAATACAATAGACTTCAATAGATTGCTCATATGTGATATTCTAACTTTATTGATAGGCCTGATGAACATTGAATGGCATGAATTTCTTATCGAGGTAGTGTCACATTAATTTAAAAATATCTCTGTGTGATGACTCATGATATGGGTGGGTCATACGAAGAACAAGAAGACAAAGAAATGCATGTTCACATAATTCTCATGTCATTTCAGTATTATATTCTATTATTTATTAAATATGGGTCTCAGGTTTTCCCAATGCTATATTTTTTTATATTTCTTATGACTTAGTCGACCCAAGGAACCTCACTCTAATAATTCATCTAATAATCTAGAATCCCTTTGACTAGTCTATAATGTGATCAAATGAAGTTCCAATGCATTCTATGTGATCTTTGAAGCTATTTCGTGGTATTTTCCTAGAGGAATAAATTTTTCATCACACAAATAGTAACTCTAATAATTATGTCCCAACCCACCCATGTGTGATCGATTATGGATTCATTTTTTGCGCTATGGGAAAAGGGATTTATTGGCATATTTATCCTCATTATAACAAAAAATATAGGTTGAATCTCATGGATTCTATCTTTATTTGGTGGAGGTTATTGGTTTCATGCACATCACATTATCTTGTTGTACCCCATCCATGGAGCTTCCTAAAGTCAATGACTATAATAACACACTTCCATCTCCATGTTCAATAGACTCTAGTTTATCAAAGGGATTTTAAATAACCATTTGGAAATGTTAATGAACTTTTATAATGTTAATTAAATAGTTTGGATGTCTTATTGAGATTATGATGCCTATGGAAAGGCTTTCTTAATATTGAATATGACTTCTTTGGGCTCTTCTGTGAGACAAAGTTTCATTTTTAGGGGGCCTTAACATAATTATGCTAACTCACCAAGGGGGCTTATGGGGGATCAATAGTGATATCAAATATTTAATAAACCATTTTTCAGGAATATAAACATATATACCATCGTGAGAAGATTTCATCTTTTTATTTTTCTATCTCCTACTTTATTTAACAATGGTTGGTTATCTCATGACATTGTGTGACTGTTTCTAACTCAATCCAACTCCTTTAAAGTGATGCATATCATGAATAATAAGGGGTATTTTATTGATGTGTGAATATTTTCATGGAAACCCCCTCTATTTTTGTATGTAATCAATGTGGAAGTGTAGAATCAAATGGGCATGTCTATGACTCCATGCACGATCAAGGTGACATGCCAACATGATCTTTTGTGACATGAAGGTTATTTTTCCAGGGGAGTTGCGGGGTATTTTTTAATTATTGATAGTATTACTCGATGATAAATGACAATATAAGGAAATTTCATTTTTTATTTTTCAACAAATATTTTATGATCCTTGTAGATTAATGAATGTTTCTTTTTAGTTCAAAAGTTGTGTGATCAAACGATCTTGTATATAAGCCTTCACACGATCATCAGCGATCATACTAGTTACTTTGAAATAATAATGATGTTTGTTAAAGGGGTTCCATGTGATATAAAATATAACATCTATTGTGAATGACCAATTTTCAAGACACTCTAAATGTCATTCATTCGTGAGTTGTTTTTTTGGTAATGGGACCTGTTTGTTTTGGCCACCTTCCCATCCTTCTATTTGTGGATAAAATAATACCCATGTTTTAGTTAGATCCTCCCTTACAAATTTTTTGTTTTTAATATGGTAGAAATCAATATACCCAAGAAGGATTTTCAGGTTGATCACCACATATAATCCCTGGGGATGATGTAGTGGTCTCAAAGTAGATTACTACACCTACATTGGTTATGTAGAATAGTGATATTACTATTTTAGTTCATTATAGGGATTTTAATCAAGTGTTTCATAAATTTAACCCTTTTTATTCTAAGGGAAATATGATTCTTGGGAAAAATAATTTTTCTCTTAAAGTATTGAGGATACATTGTTCGAAATTATCATTATATGTATCTAAAACTCATGTTTGATACAATTATGATTATCTTCAATGTTGGATGTTGTGAATGACCATTAAATAGGTCCAAAAACAAAAGGAACATTTTATGAAGGATTCATGGAAATGATCATCCATTTGTAATTCCACATAGTATTGAATATATATGAGGATATGGAATTATATTTACTTTTATATAGATTAAATAGTTCTAGGGTGTAGTAAAATTTCCATGAACAAGTCTCATTTTTAATAGATATAACCAAATATTAATTGACTTAGGATTGTTATTTAACGAGAGATATGCGATCAGATATTTTTATTGGTGTGTACTTACATGTAATAAAATCTTATAATTATTTGGTGTATAATGATTTTACATTGGAGACTGACATTTTTGGGATGCTTGAGGTGATATATTTTTTCTCAGTACCTTGGGCTAGTTAATATTGTTTATGGAAAATATTTTGGAATGGAAGAAAGTCAAATAGGTTTGGGATATTCCTTAAAATGATTATGTGAATCATTATATCATATTTTTTGCTAATATAAAAATAGATTTCCATGTTGATGAATGTAAGGAAATAGAAAATTCTTTATATTAAGAGACTATAAATTATTTCAATACCAATTTCCACAATGAAAATCTTTAATTCATCTATTTAGTAGTATCTCTTGAAAAAATTATGTCTACATCTAGATTATTTAATTACAATCTAGTTTATCATGCTTAATATGATGTGTATTTGGTCTCTCTTTAAGGTTATTATGACATTTTTTATTCTATTCATCCTATGAAATTTTTATTTATTGTTTCAATGATATAGGAATATATTTTTGATAGCCAGTGGATATTTTTGGTTGTTAGTGTGGTTTTCATTGGTTAAATAAAATTATAGTTTAATAAATTATATAAAAGTTAGGAGTATTGATATATGATCTTTTGAGGAACAAAAAATAATAGGGTTAGACCACAATATTTTTGGGTGGATAATAGATTAACATTTTTTATTTCTACTTTGATTACAATAAATTTATTTATTGTTATTATTAATTCATATTAAATAAAAATTTAACATTATATGGTTTATTATTTTATATTCGATTATTCTTTCATTAGTAATCTCTTTAAAATATAGTATTTTCTACAATAGACCTTGGGTAAAAATTTTAATATATTTTTAATTGACCTTAATGGGAAATTTGAGCATATATGGAATTGAACTTGAGTAAAAATGTCAAAATGTCGAGATCTTACATTAAGAGACAATATAGAAATATATTTTTTCATATTGAAATATGAATTATTAACATAACACATAATGAAAATTTAATTGACTATAGAAATAAAAGTCAAATGTATTCTAGATTAATCATAAACTATCTTCAATAATAAAAAGGTATTTTCTATATGAATAAAAAAGAGCTGTATAATTAAATAATAAAATACCAAAATCGTGATGAAATATAATCAGAACTTATGAAAAAAATTATCAAATTATTGAAACATACTTATGAATTAAATATATAGTAAATTTTTCAACCTTACATTTGATTTTTATGTTTTGAAAAGTCTTGAAAAAATAAGATGAAGATGATATGTAAAAAAAATTTATCCAACCTTATGAACATTTTGGAGGAAAATGATGACATGTCTTGAACATACCATATTACAAAAGTTCATTAAATGAATGGGTCATAATTTAGTTCAAATCATGATCTATATTAATTGTTCTTTTTATTATGAATTAATGGATGTTTCTATAATACATATCCAATTATTTAGTTACTCCTAAAATACTCACAAATTTATTTAATCCTATCAAAATATATTTTGATGTATTTTATCCATAATTTCATATAAATTATTTAATATCATGTTTTTATAAAGATTCACATTATTATGTCTTCATTTTTTATTAATCATTGAGAATTAACAAATTCCTGACCACACGAATTAATGTTCTGCCCACATTTATGAGCTTAATACTTCTTTGGGGTTTAAAATTGACTAAGAAATGAGTCTGAGAAATCAGATAACTAAGAATAATTATTTAGAGAATTTTTCATATTAATTGTAAGAAATCAAAATACAGAGCACGGATTTGGGAATAATAATAATTCAAACCATAATAATTATTCAAAAGTCTTAAACACATATAAAACATTAATTTTTTATAATATATTTTTTTGAAATATAAAATTTCTAAATCATAAGTGTTATGGGTCATTTAGAGAACATTTTTATTAGATTTTTTTGCTTATTTCCATATAAATTAAATTTTATAATGAGTTTTTTTATAGAACACGTTTTAGTTTTTTTCTATTACCTAGTTAATCCCATGTGGTAATTATTTTTAGCTTCATTCAATAAGGAGATTATATGTTTCTTTAGTAATGATGAAATTAAATTGGATTCATTCAGTTAATCTAGTGCACATGAATTATATCTATATATTTAGTTCCATTTAATGGGGACCAGAAGTATGATGAGGATATTAAAGCATATTAATACGTGGTAAACAATTCATATCAAATACATATTTTCTACAAAGACATAAATTTTTTGAATCATTAATGATAGAGGGAACCATGTTTCCAAAACACAAAAAAATCCCATTTATCTTGATTATATAGTTTTTAATTCAATTCAATATTTTTTTAAGTCACACTACTTTGTAGTACCCATAAAATTTACAATTTGGGTTTTCAGGTAATTATGAGTGGGGTAAAATGGAATGAATAGTGGTGAATATCACATTAAAATAATAAATTGAAATAATTGTCATTTTATTAGATAATGACACGTTTAAAAAAATTATATTACAAAAAACTATAGAATATTTATCAAAATAATCAAAGAATAAAATGAAATGTTATGATAATATATCTTTATTAAATTAAAAAATAGTATAATGAGTGATTCCAAAAATAAGAGAATACATCTTTTTTGATGGATTAATGAAATGAATATTTCACTAATGAAATGTGATGAATAAATATTAATTGATAAGGTAAATATGCCTTAATATTTGTTATTGAATATTTGAGAAATATGATGAATAACATCAGAAAATACCAACCCAATTACTGAATGATTAATTGTATTTTACCCTTGTATATAACAGTATCAATGATTCAAAAAATACTTTAATTTTTATTTGAACCATGAAATTAGAATAAAATTGATAGTAGATTGATTAATTGGAAAAGGTTCACACAAAAAATTGAATAACCATCTTCCTTTTAATGGGACACAAATTGAAACATCAATCTATCAAATTAGGGTCATTGAACACTGATAATTGAATGTATAGGAATAAGGGAGGTTTTCTAAGAAGAAATCTATTTTAGATGTGTCATTTTTGAACTTATAGTATATAAATAATAAATATTAGAGATGGATAAATAGATAATGTTAATTTGATACAAGAAATAATAAACTAAATAATATATAAGATATCAATTATAAAATGATATCTCTTTTCATATGAATTGGGGATTGTTGAACCTTTTCATTGGAAAATTATTGAGAATGATTCATTATATTTCTACTTTCCAAGCCCCCATGAGGTATCTATTTTTTCAATCAATTGTTGTGGAAAAGTATTGGTATTTTGTGGGGATTATTGAATCCGTGGAAAGCCTGGATTAAACTAATTTAGAAACATTAAACATAGTGACCCCCATAGATAATGCTTTCACTACATTTAGTTGTATAAAACATAGTCAATATGTCCTTAAAATTCCTATGGCCATGGGTGTGGTTAAATGTTCTGAGATTTTTTTGGCTTAATTCTCTACATATCATCCAAAACATCATCTATAATGGAATTGAACTGGTCGGTTTGTCATATTCACTTATAAATATGTTAATAAAATCCCATGAATGGCCTTATAAAATTCATATAGCCTCCATTTTAGGAATCTATACTTTAATTACCACTATATTAATTATCGTTCATACTTATTTAGGATTATTACATGATTTCAACATGAAAATATATTAATCACCTAAATTTATTTATTATGAACAGAAAATATTGTTTGTGATCAATAAATAAAAGAATGTTTAAAAGTACAAAAATATTCCCATTTTTATAGTAAAATGTAAATGAAAAATAATTTAAATAAAAATGTATATTATAAAATTTAATTTAAATATCTTTACCTAAAAAGATAATGCAACCCAAGATTGTTTAAAAAAATAAAATAGAAATTTAAACATAATATTATGATAATTACATAAGATTTCTCCACCTTTAAAAAATTACTACACTCAATTATTGAAGACATATCCCATTAAAACACCAAATATTTATCAACCTTTGAGATTGACTAAAAGGATAAAAATTAAGGCATTATAATAAATGGTCAATATATTTAAAACAATATTTATCCTCATTAATGGAAATTTGAGGGAAAATATTTTTTCAATATAAAATCATTAAAATTAGTAATAGCTATATTTTCATCAATTCACATGAAAAATGAAAATTCCAATTTTAAAAAAATTGAAATATAACTTAATAGATAAATAAACAAAGGAAAAAATAATTTTTTTTTCTCTAGGCATGAAATAAAATTCATAAATCATTTTAAAAAATTATTTTTCGTGATCATTTTAATAATAACATGATTATCTACCCCATCAAATAATGATTTATGCAAGAAAAATGGATCTTAACAAATAAAAAACTATTTTATAAATTAATATGTTAAATAAATTTTAAAAATATTATATTATTGAAGTTATTCAATAGTAATGATTTTGATAATAATGAATAGAAAATTCCACCAGAGTGTCAAACCATCTTTTAAATAAAGTCATATTGTAACACCCATGGTTCGTTTTCATATATTTATATCATTTTTAATCATTCTTTTGTTCAATAACTTCTGATGGATTTTTCCTTTAAAAAATATAAATTTTTTAGAGTAAATTTGTGGATTTAATTTATTAAAACTTCTTCCCATTCCAAAAAAAATTTAAACATGGAATGTGAAACTAAAATGAGCACATGTTCAAGAACACAATTTTTGAAACATTATGACCCAAATATTTCAACCACCATCTTCAAAAAATAGTGTACAACACATGGTTTGTTCATTGTTTAAAAAGATGTGTGTCCAAAACATGCAGTCGTCCTTTTCTCAAAAAATATTAAAATTATAGGTTTACCTCTCCATGATTTAACCCTCCTAACCCTCATTTTCACAACTATTTGACTCCAAAATACCTATTCACACCTCTCATAGTCTCTAGTATTCCCTTGGATCAATTTTTAAGGGGTTTTAGTATGAATATTTAAGAAAAAAGCACATAAATATCTCCTCCACATTCTCCTTTGGTTTTTGACACATATTTCATTGGTTTTCATCTCCCAGGTGATTGTAATGACGTAGGGTTTTTATAATATGTAGTTATTTTTTTGGTTTTGATATTCTTAGTGTGTTATTTCCTCAATATGATATCGTCTCATCTTTTATTTTGGATTCCAATATTTTCGTGGTGATTTTATCAAAAAAAAAATATGGTTTCCTGATATTCTATTATTAATTATCATAATTATTGTTGAATTTATTTATTAATATGTTTAAATATTTGATCGTGTGGTTTAATTGGTGATTTGAAAGGAAAATTAGTGTGTGTGCGATCTTGAATCTTTTTTATCCCTTATAAAATTTGTTCGTAATTGTGTACATGTCATGAAATTTTTAGGTTTACGATTGATGGGGATTCATATGGAATAAATTCACATGGAAACCCTGAGTACCTTAGCAAGAAGACAATATTTTATTAAATTGAGATGTCGATAGGGACCCAAACTAGTCCTCTAAGAAGGATCATGTTATATTACTAACTATTCAACTAGATGTATATTTGTATCATTGGAATGTGTGTGTGTACCATCAATATCCCCACACAATATATTAGTTTTTTGAATGATTTGATCAAAAATACTATGTACATCATATGCCCCCAACAAAACTAGCTAGTCAGTGGTCTTTAACGGAACAAATGAGGTTTGTTTACTATATTTAATCATTCTTTTGTCCTTTCTAACCATTTTAATGAGAAATAATTTTCAAAAAATTAAATATATTACATCCTTTTTGAAAATTATAATTATTATTTAACATAAAATGAATAATAATTGAACAAATAGTGGGATCATTTAATAAACATGATCTCAAACCATACATATACCCCTTCGGCACATGTTGAATTTTTTTTTCAAACTAAGGTAAAGGAAAGGCCATGTATTTTGGTGTGGATACTCATTCCACCATCATTCCTATTAAGGATAGGATATAGTAGTGGCATGGATGATGGTGGCCTGTATATCATAACGAGACTCATGTTTCATTTTATTGGTACAATCCCATTCGGTTATTCTATGTTAGGTTATGAGTATACCATTAAACGATTTTTTCCTATGTTCTAATTAACTCATTTATGATGGTTTTTATGACGTATATAAATGATACAATGTTCCAAAATATAGAGTCTTTATATGGTAATTTATGCATGTTGAATATTTCTAGTATGGTAAAATAATTCCCTGTGGATTTTTTAGATTCACATTATCTATCTCTCATATCATTTGTATTTAGAACACCCTTACAGTCATGAATTTGTATTGGTATATTATAAGTATTGAATATCACCCTAATCTAATTCATTGAAAAGATTAATCATAAATAGTCTCCCATTATTAAGAAGTGTTATTGATAATTTATCGGATTGATTAGAGATACAATTGTCAGGGATTTTAGTTCCAATCATGAGTGGGGTATCTAGATAACACAACTCATGATAATTCATGGGATTCAACGGGTTATTTAGAACATGGTTTTACTCCTTGATATGTTTTAATGTATTGGATGTATATTAGAAGTGGGAATAAAGGTAGGGTAGAGTGGTTTTGTGTTTTGGTTGGGTTTTGTAGGCTTTTTAGGTTCCAAGTGGTAAATTTATGTTTTTGGAAACATTTTTTAATGTAATCATGTTTTCCCTATTTTTTTTAGAATCCTGACTCCCAATAGACCTCCTTTATAGTGAGTGAAGGATGACAATGAGAAGTTTCCATTTTCTAAACCACTAGTCAATCATAATATTATTGACACAATAGTTTATTCTTTCGGATCAAGGGATTATGAATCAGTATTGGGTCCTATTCAGGTTAGGGAAGATGAATCAGGGTAGCAAAGGGTTTGCGACTATGAGTTCACAAAACATAGGACCCCTTAATTTTGAAGAAGTAATGATCCAGAGAAATTAGTTGTTTGGTTTGAGAAAAGAGAGAATATTTTTGGGTTCATAAGGACTCCTGAAATAATTAATTTTGTATGTGTTTCATTTATATTAGAATTATATATTAGTTGTTGGTGTGAGTTGTTTTTTTATGTGTGGAAGCATAATAATTTAGGATACAAGGACTTTATAGCTATATTCTGAGAGAAATTCCCCCATCATAATTTGTCCCTCACCAATTCCTGAGTAATATTGGACCTATATTAAATATATTTTTCTATAAATTAGTGTACTAAATATTTTAAGGATTCATTCCATTTATATTATAATATATTTACCATGTAAAAGATGTTATCACTCTCGAATAAAATGTGGTTTCATGCAGAATTTTGACCTCAAGTACTATGGTTAATGTATAGGACTTATATTGAGAACTTTGATAGATATCTCATGGTGGATATAAACCAAATAGGTTTTATATGAATGATAATGATGATCCCAATGTTGGAAAAAATATCTATTGGTTCATCGTAAAGGTCTATGAAACATGAGGTTTTTAAGAATAAAAACAATATTATCTCTATTAATCCAAACCAAATACCATTTTCAACCTCTTTTAGTGGAAGGAAAATATAGTTCTTCTAGTGTGAGTAGATCATGAAATGTTCATACTCGAAGTCCAATTGCACCTAAGCGTTATTACCTTTATTAATTCATGGTTTATGAACAATTTTTTAAGGTTTCCCCTCCTTCATGTAGTGGTGGAGGTTATATATATTCCATGGTAGTGGAATAATATTTAAAATAGTCAATGGATATGGGATCTTGTTCTGGTAGAGTAAGAGGTAGGGAGATATTTTCTTATGGGAAGAGTCAGCATAAGGTGGGGCCTTGGGTCATTATTCAGACACTGGATTAGTTATAATTTAATTTTCTGTATAAATAATATCAATAACTAGTGGAGAATAACATATACCAAACTACAGTTATACATTCCTCTTTTTATTCATATTCCATATTAATTTATATGTTTTTATAGGTTTATTGTCAAAAATGTATATCTAATCACCTTATGAAATCATTGATTCTTCTGAATAAGACTATCCCTTATTCCATAGTGTTTGCAACACCTCTTAGTAATAATAAAGAGTTGGGTTTCCAATTCATATCTCTCAATATAAAATTATAATTGGTTAATAAGATTGAATATTTCCTTATTATAAGGATATTACATTTCAATGTCAATATATGGTTATATTTTATGCTACCCATCATGGTCTATAATAATTCCTACAATCAAGTTATGAGTTTCAGTTCAACTAATGGGATATCCTTTGTCATTAAGAGAGAATTAAATTCATGGTCTTGATGAGATAGAAATATAATTTTGAATCAATATAATATTTTTTATCCAGTTTTACATGTCATAAAAGAAGATGATGGGGATGGTTCATAATGATAGTTTTCATCCATGGTATGTGAGTTTTTGAATGTATTCTTAGAGGATTTAACGATAATTCCTATTTAAAATTGTTTGGAGTTCACCAGTAACATAAAATTTGTGAAGAATATTATATATCAAACATGATATCATATGGACCCAAAAATGTTGAATTAATGAATCTATCAACTAAAATATTTTTATTGAAAATAGATCACTTGAGTGAGTGTCTCTCCATAGGCATCTCAAGTACACATTATAATTAGTGACAATGCATCCCTTTGTATCTGCATTGAATACTAGATACTAAATCAAGACATGATCCAAACTAATAAACTCATTCCAAATATTAATAATATTTTTGAACAAATCAATGGGTGAAGATGTTTTTTTAAAGACGGACCTCTGCTCAGGGTATCACCATGTAAGTTTGAGAGTACCCAATGGTCCAAAGACAGTGTTTCAAATATGGTATGGTCATTTTGATTATTTTATAACGTTGTTCACATTGAAAAATGGTCAATTAATTTTTATTTTCCATAAATTCAATGTCTTCCATAGAAACTAGGTCTTCTTTTTTATTTTTATGGATGAAATTTTAGAATTGTCAACAATTGAAAAGTAACATGGGAAGAATTAAAAAATCATTTTGGGGATTATATGAGGCAAGAAAATCATTTAAATTTTTTCTAAATATAGTTTTTTGATCATGAATGTAAATTTTTTATGTCATGTAACATCTTAATGTGTAGTTTAAATTGATATATTTATGGTTATAGTGGCGATATTCTAAGAGGAATTAATTGTTGGTTTTCAAATTATGACCTTCCTAGGCATCGATAGTTTTTATAAACAGTTCATTATGGACATCTATTAACTGACATCACTTATGAATGATCTCCCACAATAAAGGGTGGTGTTCTATTAGATCTTAGAGTGTCAAGATCCCTTCTTAGATCTTATGTAGTGATTGATTACCACCCATGTATTTATCATTATGGTGTACGGGTGAGATAAATGGTCTACTATAATACATTAGATAAGGATATATGTTGTGTTGTAGTGTTCGGTAACTATGTGGTGTATTAGGGATCTCATAAACAATAGAAACATTAGTAGAATTACCAAACCAATGATATTGAGCATGTGTCAGTTGTTCATGACCTTAAATACTAGAACATGCACACATAGATATATTTATATAAAGGAAACAGATTATAGTATAATCAGACCATAAAATCATGACTTATGTATTGAACCAAAATAGGTGTATCGAAGATATTGATTGTTGACTAAAAACCTTCATGTCTTTGATTTATACATCCTCTATCATTTATGTAATGAAAAAAGGATCTTTGATCTCCTATTCATGATGTTTTAAACATAGTATCAGATGGAGTCTAGTGGTGAGTGGTATCTAGTGGGGATTTTTTCATGGATGGTTATGAATTCCAAATAAGAGATATTATTAATGTTATTGATTATTATATATTCCATACCCTCTATTATAGATATGATGTTATAGGATCATTGATGGAATGAGTTTTTCTACTGTTATAGTAAATATCTAAATTATAGGGTGGTTCCAATTTAATTGTACTCATCTTCTGAAGGTGTTATTTTCATCACGGCTGGATAATTTTGAAACTTTTCTCTAAGGAATATGGATATATAATACTATCACCAGTCTCTATGGGTCATTCATTCTAGTTCTATTAATATGATAAATTATATGAAGGCCATTTTTTGTGTCTAGGTGTCATGTGATAAAATGTAAATTTTATATCACGTTATTGTTCATGTGATCATGAGAATTTTGAGAACCAAAGACCCTTAGGATTTCCTCATCCTCTTCCTATTCTAATCTGAAGTGGGATATGGTATTAATGAATTTTTTTCATTTGAAAACCCCATACACACTAGATATGTAAATATTCATGGGTGTAAATTTATCATCATACAAAATCCACTCATTTTATCCAGACCAAATAGTCTCTTAAATTGAAATCACTATGCATTCCATATAAATTTGAGACATTGAAGAAAGTTGTTCTGTTATCTACAATTGTTATTGAGAGAGACCCCCATTTTACAAAACAGTTCTTGGAAGGAATACAAATGGAAATGGGGATAATGATTAATCTTATCACAATATACAATCAACAAATTAATGGAAAAAAGAGAAAAATAATAATATATGACCAGTTTCATACCACTATGTTGGATTTTGTGGGATAATTGGATTATAATCTAGGGTTGCTGGAATGTTTATATTATAACAGTTACTAATAATATATCATTATGGATCCATTAAGATAATTATATATTTATATATATTGGTTCCCTTTATGTTGGATGTATGTTGTCAAGGCAACCTTATACAGAAAATGAACCTTATAAGAAATTATTTATATGATTAAAATGATTAGTCTCTATTTTATGACATCTCATAGTCATTAAAAAACATATAATGGATATAGATTCCACTATTAGAGTCTCTGTCAGGACCACAAATTTCAAAACTTGATTCAATTTTTATAGCCTCACTGTCTTCAATGTAAAAGGAGGAACATACAATGGTATAACAGATATTTTAAAATCCCATAAATAATTTTAAAGGTTATGTAATTTTTGTAATTTCTTTACTATTTCCTAAATATCCATTAAATTTCCACATATCACTGTTGAATTATTATAATTTGGATTATTATCATGTTTTATTATATTAAGATCTTCATCATAAACCTTGGTTTTCATTTTCCAAGAAACTATTATGAAATGTTGATACACAAGTGGGGTCTCCTCGGGGGGAAATCCATATCTCTAGATTAATTCAGGATTCATTACATGAATTATGAGAAATATTATAGGGGAATTTAATGCCATTTTAGAAGATTAGTATCCTATATTAATAATTGACTGGGATATAGGTTTTCAAACCTCATGTGGAAAGTTACCTGGTGGAGATTATGGTATCCCAGCTTTTAATAACATAACTTTTCATTGCATTTTATAAATAGAGGACCTTTAATGTTTACTGTCTTGGTAATCATGATCAAAATACATGAAAACATAAAATAATTTTTTAAATCCTATTTAAATTCCTCTTTAAAATTTCATTCTATGTATAACTACTACATCTCATAACCTATAGACATACATCAATGAAATGGGTAAGAAGAAGGACCAGTATGGAAAGAAAGGGAATCAGTTTACTTGTGATATTTATAAGAACATGAGGAAAAACATATCAGAAAAGTAAGTAGAGGAATATAATAATGAAAATAACATTAACTATTACATGAATATGTGGATACAATATTTAATTTAGACATTCATGAAAATATCACCAAGTTTCATCCCCATGGTGTCATAAAAATTACCAACGTTGTTCACTAAGGTATCGTGAAACTTAACATCTATAGAGATTAAATTCATTACCTGATGCATTGAAGTGCTATCAGGGTGAACCCTTAATGTGTCTTTATTTTTATGTTAGACACATAGTTCATAATCATACATTTCATAAATAACCCAAATAGAATAATAGAAATGGATTTTATATCAAAATCATGACATCTAAAAAACTGTTCAAAAACAAGATCATTATATCATTTATAACCCATGGAAAGGGAATAAGTGTTTATTTATGTAAATTCCAGAATAAATAATATAATTTTTGTGACTCTTTGAAAACCCCTAGAAACTAAATAGGTCTGGGTATTCACTTAAATAATATAACCAAAAATTTTGAGTGAAAGAGAGAGAAATTTTGAGATGAATGCTATGCAGCATAACGCCTATATAACATGGTTTTAGAAAACAATACAAATATATGGGACTAGGGTCTCCCATCCCTAAATGCATCATTTTATAGTATAGGGACTGAATAAAATAGAAAAATATCAGTTTTTGGATATTTGGATGACATACCACATGAAAATGAAACATGAAGGAAAAGATAAAATGTGATTTCTTTTACAAATATTCGGCAGCCTAACAACGTCACATAAAAATTCAAAACATCAATTTAATGAGAGTGGAAAGGGTCTCTCATCATTTGGAAATGCATTGGAGTGTAATAAGTGTATATAATAACATACCACAACATAATAATATGGAAACCAGAAGACATAACATAAAAAGGCATGACTTAAAAGAGGAAGGTGTAAGGTTATCTTACATTAAATTGTGACATCTAATTCTCAATGTTTGATACCTTGGGGGGCTTGAGGGAACCTTGGGAGGAATAATATGGAAGTAAAAAAGACCAGATAATTGGTGAGGTGGATTTTGGAATGAATTTAATGAAATAATGCCTTGGTATTTATAGAAAATATGAAGGAATATTTAATTAATTTCCAAGGGAAACCTCATCGGTGGTATTTGAAAAACCATGGGCTTGACCGTTATATTTTCCAATGGTATTGGTCACATTGGAAACCTTATAACATATCATACTATTCAATAGTAATCCAGAATGATTACATCATTATAACATCATTATAACATCATTATTGATGTCATTAATCACACCGAAACTCAAAACTGTATTTTTACTATTCACCAAAAAAACAAACATTTTATAAAAATACCATAAATTCTCCCTAAACTAATTCCAATGATATGAATCTATAATAACCCCAATTTTATGAAAATAAATTTTTAATTATAAGATATTTAATTTTTAGGTGAAATAACTATTTACCCGAAAAAATACTAATACTTAACTAATAATTTTGGAAGCAATTATTTACTTTTTTTATTATATCACTTTAGAATTCAAGATGCCTAAATTATATTTATACTTTCATAAGTGAAGATACTATTCCATTGGTCACATTAATATTCATAAGGGTAATATTACAATTCATACTTTACTATTCACTAAAAAATATGTTGATCTTATTAGACTCTAAATTTCTTACCGGTCAAAACTGTAGAAGACCATTTTTTGAAAATAATTTTACATTATTAAATATTTAAAGTATTCAAGAAATAATTTAAAATACTCTCCTTCCAAAATTAATCAATAATATGGATCCACATCCTACATTTATCTGAACATTTAAAATTCATATATTTAACATAATAAGAAATAACAATTTTATTTATACAAAAGTATTACAAAACATAACTAAGGTATTGTTACATAGACCCTTGTAACACCTACATTGGACCATAGTGTAAGATGTGCTATGGTGACAGAGTCTTAGGGAGGATCGAACAACATTTCCCGAGTGGTGATTATTATCAGCTTGAACTTCTCTCATAAGTGATTCCATTCAAGCTTCACATATTGGATTTCGGCTTGGGATTGGTCTAGAGCACTGCCCAGTGATGCATCCTCCTTCTCAAGCTATGATTGATGAGCCCCATATGGCCTGAGTCTACTAAATGAGGCCATCAACTCTTGGTTCTATATTAATTAACCATGATCACTGGAATTTATAAACAATACTCATAACATTTAGAGTTTAGTTTCCAATGGTGATATTGTCCAGTGGTCATATAACAGTCAAAACCCAGAGGTATTATTATTATTATTCTCGCTTAATTAATTAAAGAATATAGTTTTGTTGAGTATAAAATAATATAATACACAAAATTATGAAAAAAAATATTATTCAAAAGTTCAGGTCATTACATTCTTCAACCCTTAAGAAATTTCTTCCTCGAAATTTTAAATCATACCCTTAGAAGAGAAAAGGTATGGGTATTTCTACCTCATAAACTCCTCTAGTTCCACGTGGATTCTTCGCATTTTTAATTTCTCCACAACACCCTAACAAAGAGGGTAGTCTTATTACATAGATCCATGTCCCTATAATCCATGATCTACACTGGCTACTCTTCATTAGAGAGGTCATGTTCCAATTTTACAACCTCTGGATTTAGTACATGTGAATGGTCATGTGTGTACTTCTTTATGTGGATTACGTGGAAGACATCCTGAACTTGTGATAGATTTGGAGGAAGTTCCAGATGATAGGCCACAGCTGCTGTGCGATCAAGGATTTCATAGGGGCCAATGTACCTAGGGAAGAGCTTCCCATTCTTTCCAAACCTCATATCTCTCATTAAAGGTGAAATTCGAAGAAAGAATTTGTCACCATCATCAAACTCCATGTCCCTTCGATGGTTGTTAGCATAGCTCTTTGGCTGACTCTAAGATGCCTTAATGTGTGGCTAGAAGGCATGGAATTTTTCTATCATAACTTTCCCAAGATCAGGCCCAAGAAGGTTTCTCTCACTAACTTCATGCCAAGATTTAGGAGTACTACACCTCTTACCATATAGAGCTTCATATAATTACATTTTAATGCTCGAGTGGAATTTGTTGATGTAAGAGAACTCAACTAAAGGAATATGTTGATAACATCCACCTTTAAATTCCAATGTTCATGTTCTCAACATATCCTCAAGTTTTTGAATTTTCCTTACATATTTTCCATCAGTTTGGGGGTGATAGGTCGTACTAAACTACAATTCAGTGCTCACAGTATGTTGAAGACTTATTTAAAATTTTAATGTGTTCCTTGGATCACGATAAGATATGATAGAATGATGAACTCTATGCATCCTTAACACTTACTTCACGTAAATCCTATCATGTTTAGAAAGAAAGATATCTTATTGCATAGAGATAAAATGGGAAGTCTTGGTGAGACAGTCCCCAATAACCCATATCGCATTGTTTCCTTTGGATGTTCTCAGGAGACCAGTGACGAATTCCATAGTGATATTGTCCCACATCCATGCTGGTATGGGTATTGGATTCAATACCCCTTTAGGAAGTTGTCAGTCTGCCTTCACTTGTAGACATACTAGGCACCTTGAGGTGTATTCAAAAATCCTTCTTTTCATACTATCCCATAAATAATTATCACGATGATCTCAAAACATTTTCTTGCTTCCTAGATGTATTGAGAATGTAGAGCTATTATCATCATCCATCAGCTCCTTCTTTATTTTCAAAATAGATAGAACACATAGTCTTGTATGATGTTTCAGTACACCTTCTTAATCGATATTTAACTCATGAAAAATCACATCCTTCACATCCTCAAACATCATTAGTGATAATGGATCTTTTTTCTAAGCCTTCTTGATATTTTCTAGTATTGATGGTTGAGAAATCATTTGGGTTAGGGTTGATGATGTACATTCCCTTATAATTCCCATGCCTAGCTTTACTAGGTTATTGATCAATGTATCTCTTTGAGTCATTATCATGGAATGAACAATTGGATCTTCCATGCTTAATGCATTAGCAACATTATTTTCTCTTTCGAGATGATAATGAATTTAATAATCATAGTCTTTAAGAAGTTCCAACCATATCTTTTATCTCCTGTTCAATTCCTTTTATGTGAAAATATACGTCAAACATAGATGGTCAAGATATATATCACATTTATCCCCCTAAAGATAGTTCCTCCTTATCTTTAGAGAAAAAATTACCACAGCTAGCTCCAGATCTTTCTTAGGATAGTTCGGCTCATGATTCTTCAAATGTTGAGATACATTAGCAATGACTTTGTCATTTTTCATGAGGACACACCCTAGACCTTATAGTGATGCATTGATAAAAATAATGAATTCTTATCCATTTGAGGGATGAGTTAACACAAGTGCAGAAACCATTCTCTTCTTCACCTCTTCCAAACATTCCACAGACTTCTTTTTTCATATGAACTTTACCCCTATTCAAGTTAATGTGGTTAATGGGATAAAAATTAGTGAATTTTTTTTCAAAAACCTCCTATAATTTCCCACTAATCCAAGGAAACTATGAATATCAGTTATTTTTGTAGGTTGAGGCCACTCCTATACAAATTGTTTCATTGCATGGTCAACTATGATTCCTTAATTGGTAACAATTTTCCCCATGAAAGCAACTTATTATAACCAAAATTCACATTTTTCTGAACTTTCCAAAAATCCTCTCCTTCTATAGATTATGTAAAATTATCCTTAGAAGATCATAATGATCCTCATGAATTTTGTAATATATTAGAATATCATCAATAAAAACTACTAAAAGTTAACCGAGTCGTCCTTAAAAACTCTATTCATCAAATCCATAAAAATAGCAGGTGCATTAGTCATTCTGAAGGGAATAACAACAAACTCATAATTCCCATATCTTGATCAGAATGCAGTTTTTGGAACATATTTTTTATTCACCCTCAATTTATGATAACCAGATCAAAGATAAATCTTATATAAGAATTAGTCCCCAAACAGTAGGTAAAATAAGTCATTAATTCTTAGGAGAGGGTATTTGTTCTTCACTGTGATCCCATACAGTTCCCTATAATCAATGCATAGCCACAATTATACATCCTTATTCTTCACAAAGGGAACATGTGCTCCCCAAGAAGACACATATTGACAGATAAACCAATTCTACAAATGATCTTGCAGTTGCTTCGTTAATTCCTACAGCTCCACATTTACCATCCTATATATGGTCTTTGATATCGGATGAGATCTGGTATGAGTTCAATGGATAACTCTACCTCTATTTCTGGGGGAGGTGTGGGTAACTCCTCGGGAAATACGTCAACTTATTCCTGGAAAATGGGGATATTTTCTATCCTTAAAATCTCATTTATTTCTTCTTATACATAGATCAACTCTATAAATATAAATATATGTGGTTCTTCTTGACAAAGATCAGGTTGATATATCACTCTGTTGAAGATAACTGTAGGTTTTCCATTCATTACTGCTGAGATTTCCTTTCTCCTTCATTTGATCATAGCATTATACATTGAGAGAAAATATGTCCCTAGTATAATGTCGAATTCAATCATGAGAATGATTTCAATATTTGAGATAATATTATGCCCACTAAAGTAAATACTAGAGTTTCTAAACACTGATGATGCTTGGATAATCCCACAGGGAGTCTTGACTGATAACACTGCTATTATCAATCCCGGGGTTGATTCTAAATTTGATTCAAACATGGAGGAAATAATGTAATGTGTATAACCAGAATCAAAAATGTACTTACAATCTTTGAGAGAATAACAAGAGTGCCCTCCAACACATCATTCAGCACTTCATCTTCAGCTGTAGTGATTTCAAAAGTATGACCTTGTTCCCATGGCCGATTTTGAGGCTGATAGTGATTCCCCTCCACTACACTCAGATTTGGACAGTGATTAGAAAAGTGCCCAAGATGTCCACGCTTATAGAATTTGACATCTGGTAGGTCATGTGTCATCTTCCTTTTTTTGTTATTGTTTGGGAGTTGAGGCTTCATCTCACTAAAATAGTTTCGTGCAATATTTCCATCTTTTCAACACTTTTAGAACTTCCCTATCCCAAGCAGGTAGTATCTTGAATGCTTCTTCCCACATTTATTACACATGGGACATTTTTTTTGCCTTCCCCCTCTTCCCTATTCAAAAGTCTACCCCATGCATGGCTTTATAGATCTTTTCTTGTAATTGGATTTATGATTCAACTGCCTCTCACCAAACTCCAGTTCAACTTTCATCACACTCTGAATGATCTATTCATAGCTATCATAGTCTCAGTTGGCTATATTCTTCTTTTGATGAGGTATCAGTCCACTGAAAAATCTATCAACCTTACCATTTGTATCCATGAAAAAGATATATGTTTAATTTGAAAGTCTAGTGAAGTTGATTTTGTTGCTTCCCACAGATTCATTCCCTTTCTGCTTAAGCTCGAGAAACTCCTTCTCTATTATTGTTCTCATGGAATGATAGTAATACATACTGAAGAAGATCCCTTTAAAATCTTCCCAGTCCATAGCTTCATCCTCCACTTGTGGACTTCTGTTTTTTATCAACTCCCACCACTGATCAGATTCTCCCTATAAACATTAAACAACCATGGTGACCTTCTCTTGTACCAAACAATAGATCACAAGAAATGTTCTTCTCGATAGTGCTGATCTACTATTCAACATCAATGGGTCAGTAGATCCACTGAAGGTTAGTGGTGGTTGACGCATAAATGACTCAACAAGAATGTTGTTCCCTTCAAGTTGAGATAGGTCCCTCATCTTGATTCATGTTATTTCCCATATATTGAGTCAGTTGTTTCATCATTATCATGAAAGATTCAATTTTATCTTCCATTGGAGGGTCGTCAGTGCATGGTCCATTGTGGTCACCATTTACATAGTTCCTCCAATTTACAGCCATTTTCTAAATGAATAAAAACTTAACTATAATCTTATTTCATTTGAAAATAATTTAACTATAAAAGATAGTATGTCTTAAAACATCATTCTTAAATAATTACATTTCTCTATAGATCCTTCCTAATGATTTATAAAAACTTTTGATTAACCAAACATATCCCCCATGAATGTCAAACTAGGAGTGAAGCAAGGTACATTATCATGCTCCAGGATACCTTGGGTCAAGCCCAAAACACTTTGTCAGAGTTTTTACTCCTAGGTTCATCTATGTCAGAGCCACATCCAGTAGTTTGTATCCATACATGGATTTATTTATTCAGAAACCAGTTACATAATATTTCACCCAAACACCAGGAAGTTTTACTGTATTTAAACATTTTTATAGGGTTCATCCTAAATTTTTCATAGAATAATTTCCATAAATAACCAAACCATCATTTGATACCAACTATGACATACTGCATTTTTACATAATTTTCATTAAATTTTACAAATAGAAGACCATTAAAGTCTAGTGTCTTGGAAATCATGAAAAAAATACCTGAAAGCAAAAAAAATATTTTAAATCCCCTCTAAAATCCTCTTGAAAAGTTCTTCCTATGTACAACTACTGCATCTCATAACCTAGAGACATAAATCAACTAAAATGGTGAGCAGAAGGCCCAGTATGGAAAGCAAGGGGAATCAGTTTACTTGTGATATCAATAATAACATGATGAAAAAAATATTATCAAAGGAATTAGAGGTATATAATAATGAAAAAAAACATAAACCATAACTTGATTATCTGGTTACAACATTTATGTTATACATTCATGAATATACCACAACGGTTCAACCCCAAGGTCTCATAAAAATTTCCGCATCTATTCACTAAGGTATCGTGAAACTTGTCATCTCTAGAGATTGAATTTTCTATCCAATGCATTGGAGTGTTATCAGAGCACACCCTTAATATGTCATTATTTTCATGTGATCTATAGAGATTGTAATAATAAATTTCATAAAAAACACAATGAGAATAATTTAAATGGGTTTCATATCACAATCATGAAATTTAAAAAAATTGTTTAAAAAAAAGATCATTTTTTCATTGAAATGCACGGCTGATTGTCACCTATCGACCGGTCAAAGTTCCGGTGCTCTGCTAATGTGTATAGCAGCACTCGGTTCGAATCATTGGCGATGATACTTTGAAATAGTCGTTTGTTTTTAGTTTATTGTATTCTTATTGGGGGGGTTTGAAGAGCTTAATTGAAATGACTAATTGATTATGATTGATTTAAAAAATTGATAATGATTGGGGTGAGTTCATCATTAGGTTATTTAATATTGTGATATCCTTGAGCTTTTCTTTATATTGCATTTAAATTAACACCCATGTCACAAGTTGACGTTGATTTAAATTCCCATGTGTTAAGGCTTTAATCCAAGCCTTAAATTAACTTAGGGTTCTAATCTTGATCATATCTAGTTTATGGTAGTGTATTTATGGTTCCAATAATACATGGAAACCACTCGTTAAACAAAACAAGTCATTAATCCATGACATGCTAATTCCAACATACACAATGTTAATTCAACGAATACTCATCGAGCAAAAGCTCTCAATCGCTTAACATAAATAAATTAAAACTCACCCCAATGAGAGATTTACTCAGCCATTAAGATGGTTATTAATCTGGTAATATATGTTTAAGGTGATTCATTATAAAGAGAATAAAAATAAAGGGACAAGATAAGAGTAGTGCGCCGAACACACACACAAACGATGAAGAAAATTAAAAATGGATTTTTGATTGAATGAGGAAGAAAAATAAAGGAAGGGGATTCAACAGAATTTAAACTATTTTAAGAACATTAATATTAAACTACATAAGGTGGATGAGAGTACGAGATATTGAAGAAGTAACTTGCATTAAAATAGAATTACAAAGAAAGAGAATTACAAGATTACAAAAACGAAGAACACGAAAGTAAGTGAAAAAAAAGAGGAGGAAAGGACTCTCAAGTGAAAACGTGAGTATGGAAGATCCTCCCAAGACTTTTTAAAGGCTTTGGTCGTGCCAATATGTTCTCCTCTCTTCTGAAATGCCAACCCCTCTCAAGGAGAGAAGGGGAGAGTATTTATAGCCCAAGGAGTGGACTGTTTGCATTCCCAATCTGTTCCTCCACTTTCATCACCATGTTGGCTATTCAAACAGCCGAATATCGAGAAATATCCTTATTCAAAGTTGTATATAATAAATTTTTCCGACTACTCTCAAAATTTGGATTCATTTGGACTTAAGTATCAAAAGTTATGAACAATTGATTAAACAAAGTTAAATTGTCCATTTTAATCCAGTATTTTTGATGTCCAAAATGTGAATGGGTTTTTGAATATGAATATTCCTTCAAAGCTGAATGATTTCTTCAACAAAGACGGCAGTATATATCTCCACTTTTAGACGGAAAAATCTCAGCTCCATTTTAATCTTACATCATGAGATATGTTAGGCATACTATACTAATTTTATTTCTCGTCCAGAATGGTGGTATGGACTTCAAAGCTTCATTTGGGCCCATTGTTCTTAGAGTTGGGCTCTGAAATTTCTATCCAAGATGACATGTAGTGTCCCCCGAAATATGGTGGAGAGTGAATGTTTTTGGTCTTCTGTACTAATCCCAGTAAATCAATCTTCACCAATGGTCCATTTTGTTCATTGATTCTATAGGTCATCTTTTGTGGTAAATGTGATCCTTCAAATTGCAGAATTGGACTATGATCCCTTCTAACGAAATGTTTTATAATGAATTAGGAATCCTAAAAAATCGGAACCACACAATTCGGATCATTAGGGTGATATTTATAAATAAAATGGTAAATTGACTCAATTGGACTACTTCTAAAAATGCTCAAAAATTATACTTAATATTAAAACATTAATATTTCACAGAAATTACAGACATTTCATATAAATTCTGTAAGGGTATTATATAATAATACATGAAAATATTAACAACATCAACTCCCCCATAATTAGTATTGTGTATGTCCTCATGTTCAAAAAATATAAAAACATTACAAAATCATTTTCACTCACCAACAAATATTAAAATTTTGTTTTCTCCAATCAGGGGAGGTTTAGACTATTTCACTCATCCATATTGAATTCCACCACAAGTTGTTACCGAAACAATGTTCCAAAACTAATTCATTTTTTCATGCTCAAATTTAGAAATGGAAAATGTGGACACTCAAAACTCACACCTCTCAAGATGATAACATTTATTTGTGGAGGTTCACTCTTTCACCAACCAAAAGTAAAAATCTTAGAGTTTGAAAAGAGCTCTCAGCTTCCAATCCCTATCCAAAGTGAAAAAGAATCAAGAGGTCTTTTTAAGGGGTATTTCTGTGGATATGGGGCTGTAGAAATATAATTTCCATGAGAGAAGAAGAGGGGTAAAACCCCAACATAGAAAAAGCAATGCACATTTTTTTTTGAAATAAAACATGGAAGGAAATGAAAAAACATATTTACAAGGAAATGATTGTGTGAAGAAAGACACAATAGAGGAAGAAAATATGAAGGGTATGAGAAGATGAAATATTTACAAACCACAAAACATCTCCCAATGATATATGAATATAATGCAAGTGTTCTTTTTTTTTCTTTTTTTTTCTTTTTTAGAAAGTTGACCATGAAACAGATCTCACACTCATATCCGAACCCTTGTTTGATCTCCTCATGACACTAATTGTAATAGTTATAACAAGATCAAAGGTTGAGAAAGAGTGATTTTTGACCTACCCAAGACACAACCCATTCTTGAAATTGTTTTTTTGATTTTTTTTCATCATTTTTGATTTTTTTTGAACACTTGTCAATAACATTTAAAAAATTACATAAATGGGAGTACATTACATTCCCCAAAACAAACTGAATGATAACCTCTCCCCCACACTGAAATGGATACTTTTCCTCATGCATATGATAACATGGTGAAATCAACAAAGGGTACCCAAAATGAAATCCATCCCCCCCACACATAAATTTCGAAAAATTATGCAATAAAAATCCATGTTGATATTGGGTGGGAAAGGGTATTAGGGTTGTAATGTGGCAATCAAATAAATGGTTTTCATAGGCTCTAAGGGGCTTTCAAAAGGATGATTAATGTATGGTTAATGGGAGGCTATTTGGCTATTATAATTCTCATGTGGTTCAGAAAAATTCCCCTATCATATTAATGCACACTAAGGTAAGAAATTCAGCTCGAAGGTCCACAAAATCAAGACTCACAAATGGGGGTGGAAACACACATTTTGAAAAGATGGCCATAGGTGGCCTTGGAATGAAATAAAATATTGTTCCGCACAGTTCAGGAAAAGCATTTTCCAAATCAAAAATTGAGCATTCAAAATTTTTTAATTTTGACACAAAATTCTTTATCCAAAGTCATGATGAAAATAAAAAATTTTGGAGATGAAAAAAATCCGGTTGAATCCCCAAAATGGTTGGAAAAAATTTCAAAACTCGATGGTGAGTAAGAATGACTCTTCGATTTTTTGTATTTTTTTTAGTGATTGGTTTTTTGGTTTTTTTTTAGTTTTTTAGGTTTTTATATTTTTTTGTTTTTTATAATGATACACCCACACAAAACAGAAAGTGAAAAAGAAAGGTTTTGATGAAGAAAGTGGTAAAAAAATTAAAGAGAGAGTAAAAAGAAGAAAGAGGTAGAGAGAGGAAGAGATAGAGAGAGAGAGTTAAAAGGAAAGAGGTGCCCCTGGTTTTGATTTGGTGGGTCGTCATCTCCATCCGGTGGTGGGTTGACTGGAGAAGTTGGGTATCCAATGGAAGTAGATTATGATCCTAGATTATGTGTCCTCTCATTGTGATGCTTTAACCGATGTCCATTAATCGTGAATTTCCTTTTTGAAGAGGTATCCTGGACTTGCACTGCACTAAATGGGTAAACATTAGTAAGAAAAAAAGGACCTTCCCAATGAGAATTAAGCTTACCTGGGTGAAGCCGAAATCGATAATTGAAGAGCATTACCTTTTCACCTTCATGAAATACCTTTCTCATAATGTGTTTGTCATGGAGTACCTTAGCCTTCTCTTTGTACAGATTGGAATTCTCATAATATTCAAGTCGAAGCTCCTCCAGTTCAGCCAATTTCAACAATCTTTCTTCACCAGATTTTTTACAATCAAAATTACATGTTTTCATAGCCCAAAAAGACTTATATTTGAATTCAACTGGTAGATGACATGCTTTACCAAAAACTAGACTAAAATGATACATCCCAATGGGTGTTTTATAGGCTGTTCGATAAGCCCAAAGTGCTTCACCAAGTATTTTAGGCGAGTCTTTTCTGGTGGGTTTTAAAATTCTCTCAAGCACTCTTTTCACTTCTCTATTAGAAAGTTCAGCCATGCCATTTTTTGGGGGTGATATGAATTTGAAGTTTTATGAACAACCCCTTTATTTTTCAAAAGAGATTCCATTGTTTTATTACAAAAATGGGTTCCAAAGTCACTTATCAAGGCATGTGGTGTGCCAAATCTATTGAAGATGTGTGTCTTTAGAAACTCACTAACAGTATGTGAATCATCCTTTCTAGTGGGTTTGGCCTCGACCCACCTAGAAACATAATCAACCACGAGAATGATGTATGAGAATCCAATGGAAGGGGAAATGGTCCCATGAAATCGATTCCCCAAACATCGAAGATTTCACAAAATATTAAGGGCTTTTTGGCCATTTCATTTCTTTTGGAGATTTTTCTGAACTTTTGACAAGTGGGACATGATTGACAGAACTCATGTGAGTCCTTGAAGAGTAAAGTCCAGAAGAATCCAGAGTCTAGGACCTTTTGGAAGGTCCTTTGTGGTCCAAAGTGGCCACCTCTGTGAAGTGAGTGACAGAATTATAATATGGAAGAATGTTCATTTTCATTGACACATCTCCTTATTACCATGTGAGCCCCAGTTTTCCAAAGTTTATTTTCTTCTCAAAAATAGTATTTTGAATCACTTCTCAACTTCAATTTTTGTTCTTGTGAAAATTTTTCAGGAAAAACACCAGAAATCAAATAATTTACAAATGGGGCATACCATGGTAACTTTGGAGTGAGAGACGAAAGATTCTCAATGGGTAATTCAGGATCAATAATTTCTGAATGAGAAGAATTAGAAATTCTACTCAAGTGATCAGCCACAGGGTTTTCTTTTCCTATTCTATCTTTGATTTCAAGGTCAAACTCTTGGTGCATTAGGATCCATCTTATTATCCTCAGTTTGGAATCACTTTTCTTGAGTAAGAACTTTATAGCAGAATGGTCTGTGAATATTATGATTTTGGAACTTAAGAGATAGGGCCGGAATTTATCTAAGGAAAAACCAATGCTAAAAGTTCATTCTTAGGGACATTGTAGTGATATTGAGTTTCATCCAATGTTTTTGAGGTATAATAGATGACATGAGGAATCTTTTCTCTTCTTTGACCAAGAACAGCTCCAACAGCTCTATCAGAAGCATCACACATCAACTCAAAGGGTAAGGACCAATCTGGGGGTTGGATTATTGGGGAATATGTATTCAACGAAGTCTCTCTTGAAAAACTCATCGAAATGGAATGTGACATCATTTTGGAGTAACCCAGTGAGTGGGAGGGAAATCCTACTGATGTTATGGATGAATCGTCGATAGAAAACCAGCATGACTGAGAAATGAACGGATGTCTCGAACAGAAGTGGGTGGATGAAGTTATTGGATCACTTCAATTTTTGCAAGATCTACTTCAATACCATCTTTTGAAACTATGTTCCCTAGAACAATCCCATTTGCAACCATGAAGTGACATTTTTCAAAATTTAACACAAGGTTACACTTGACACACTTTTGAAGGACTAGAGAGAGTGAATTCAAACAAGATTCAAATGACTCGTCATAAATGGTGAAGTCATCCATGAAGACTTCCATGCAGTGTTCAATGAATTCTGAAAAGATACTCATCATACACCTCTGGAATGTTGCAGGATCATTACAAAGTCCAAAATTCATTCTTCTATATGCATATGTTCCAAAGGGGAATGTGAAAGTAGTCTTTTATTGGTCCTAAGGTGAGATTGGGATTTGAAAATAGTCGGTGTATCCATCAAGAAAGAAATAGTGTGACTTTACAGATAATCTTTCTAGAATTTGATCAAGGAATGGAAGAGGGTATTGATCTTTTCGTGTTTCATCATTCAATTTTCTATAGTCGATGCACACACGCCATTTGTTTTTCACTTGATTTGTGACTACCTCTCCACGTTCATTTGTGACAATAGTTATCCCACCCTTCATAGGTAAAACTTGAATTGGACTAACCCATTCACTATTAGAAATTGGGTAGATAATACAAGCTTGAAGAAGCTTGGTGGTCTCTTCCCTAACTACCTAAAGGATGAGTGGATTGAGTCTTCTTTTTGGTTGTCTAATTGGTTTGTATGACTCCTCAAGATGGATGTGATGCATGCAAAGGGCAGGGTTGATTCCTGGTATGTCATCTAGGGTCCAACCTAAGGCCTTTTTGTTTTCCTCTAACACTTGAACAAGTTTGGACTCCTCGGTTTCAGTAAGTGTGGCGGAGATAATGACAGGATATGAGTGATCATGGAAGAGGAATACATATTTCAGGTGTGCATGAAGATATTTCAGATTAGTCTCATCATTCACTTTTGGGCTTGACAAATCAGGAATGGAAGAAGGGACTTCAGTTTCTTCAGGTTCATTTTCCTTAATACTGTCCAAGGTGGAGCAGTAGAGATCAAAATTGATGTGGAATTCAAGAGAGTTTTCAAGTTCCTCTAGATTGATGGAGTCTATGAATGAGAGGTCCACATCAACATCACTATTTATGACTTGGTTAATCATAGTGCAGATTTTACAAGATCCTTTGTCATTAGAACACAAAGAACACGGTGGATTGGGGTTCTATTGACTCTTAGAAGTGTCCTCAGAAGTATGAATTGAGAATACAAATTGGTCCTCATATGGGTATCACATGGCTTGGAAAATGTCAAACTTGACCATTTGGTCACCGAATTCCATGGATAAGATGCCTGAATGGACGTCAATCTTGGTTCTTGCAGTAATGAGGAATGGTCTTCCTAGAATTAGGGGAGATCGAGATGAGCTCATCTCACCTTCCATTTCAAGGACATAGAAATTAGCAGGGAAAATAAGATCATTGACTCGAACAAGGGCATCCTCAATTATTCCCTCAGGACTAGATGTGCTTCGATTGGATAACTGGATGACAACACCCGTTGGGTGTAAAGGACCTAGACCAAGGTTGGAGAATATGGATTTGGGCATGACATTAATTGAGGATCCTAGGTCTATGAGTGCATCATCAAAGTTCGAACATCCAATTTGGAATTGAACCGTAAAGGTCCCTGTATCTTTGCACTTTACGGGAATAGACAGCTGGGTGGAAACATTTTCAAAGGTCCTAAGTTGCCTCTTGTGGGTACACAACTCCTTGAGAAACTTGGCATACTTTGGAATTTGTTTTATGGAATCTAAGAGGGGAATGTTGACTTCAACACGTCTAAAAATGTCGAGCATTTCAGGATCAGGTTCAAAGGACTTCCTTGGTTTAGAAACAGCTTGAGGAAAAGGAATTGGATTCCTAAGTGGAATGGAAGGAGGTGAGGGAATAGTTTCAGGTTCCTTTTCAAGTTTCTTTTTCTTTTCATTTTCTAGGTCAACATTCAAAGGAGGGATAGAGGACTTATCTTGAGGAATAGCAATGTGCTTTCCTGATCTAAGTGCAATTACACATACATTAACCTTGGGGTTGGGTAATGGTTGAGCTGGAAGTTGGGAATAATTTGATTGTTGTTGCTGGCTCAGGTGGGATGCAAGTTGACCTATTTGAGTTTCAATGTTTTTAAGGCCAGAACAGGTGAAGGAGGCAAGATCTTCCACTACACTTTCTCATGGTTTTTTAGAAGAAGAGTCTTGTCCTGAATTAGGATTACCTTGAGTTTGGTTCCTAGGAAAGTGATTGTATTGGTTTTGGAATTGGGAAGGCTCACTAGGATAATGGAATCCATGAGGAGGATTGTTCCTTTGAGGTTGAGGGACAAAAGGATAAGGTTGTTGGAAGGTACCTCCACCTTGACCATATTGGAATTGGTTTGGGTTTTGAGGAGGGAATTGAGGGGGTGAGATATGGGATTACCATACCTACGGCCTTGGTTATAGGAAGAAGAAAAGGGCTTAGAGTGATGATGGTTAAAGTTTCTAACAAACTGACCTAATAGTTGAAGATTGGTGTTCCACTGAGCATATTCTGCATTGAGATCCATTGGTCTAGATGAATCGGATTGATCCTCTTGAAGTTGTGGACATGTGTTAGTTGGATGGGATGGAGAGTTGCAGATTCCACAGTTTTTGATAGGTCCAAGAATCATTGATTGTGGAGAAGATGAAGTTGGAGATTTGGTGGCCACAGTTAGTTGTCGCACAAGACCTGTAAGTTCACTCCTCCACTCGGTCATCTTGTTCAGCTCAATTGTTTGATTATCTTGGGCCTGCTTGACTTGAGCATGTGCTCGAGTATGGAATTTTTGTGTGTTTTCTGCCATGTTACTTATGAGATCTCTTGCAGCTGGAGGAGTATTATCAACAAGAGCACCGCCACTTGCAGCATCTATGAGAGTTCTCTCCATAGCCAATAACCCCTCAGAGAAGTATTGGATCAAGAGTTGGTCAGGGATTTGGTGATGTGGGAAGGTTTCCACAAACTTTTTGAACCTCTCTTAGTACTCATGGAGTGATTCACTTGGAAATTGATGGATACCACTTATTTCCTTTTGGATAGAAGCAGTACGAGAATCAGGAAAGAATTTCTCTAAGAAGAGTCGCTTCATGTAATTCCATGTAGTTATGGAACCAGGAGGAAGATAGTAGAGCCATGACTTAGCAGTGTTAGCTAGGGAGAAAGGGAAGGCTCGGAGTTTGATTTGTTCTTCATAAACCCCTTGAGGCTTCATGGTAGAGCACACTACTTAGAACTCTTTAAGGTGGAGATGTGGATCCTCACTAGCTAGCCCGTGAAAATGAGGGAGAAGATGAATCAAACCCAATTTGAGTTTGAAGTCAGCTTCTATGTTTGGATATTGAATACCAAGAGGATGGTAATTTATATCAGGGGTAGCGAGTCCTTTAAGGGTTTGTTCCCTAGGATTGGCCATTTCAAATTCAACTGGTTGGACAAGGACTGGTTCTTGAATTATTTGATTATCTCTTATGTTCCACCGAAGTTGGCGAATTGTTCGCTCAATTTCAGGGTCAAAAAAATCTGAGGGATTGTTTGGAAGGCTATGGGGCATTCAGAGAGATTTTGGAAGAAAGAGGAAGACGAGTTTTTCTTTGTGATTTTTTTTCAGTTTTTTCTTTAAATTTTTTTTGTTTTTTTGACAATAACCAGAAATTAATGACTACTTAAAGCACCATCCCCGGCAACGGCACCATTTGAAATGCTTGGCCGATTTTCTCCTATCTGCTAGTCAAAGTTCCGGTGCTCTGCTAATGTGTATAGCAGCACTCGGGTCGAATCCTCGGCGATGATACTATGAAATAGTCGTTTGTTTTTAGTTGATTCTATTCTGATTGGGGGGTTTTTTGCAGAGATTAATTGAAATGACTAATTGATTATGATTTATTTATCAAATTGATAATGATTGGGGTGAGTTCATCATTAGGTTATTTAAGCTTGTGATATCCTTGAGTTTTGCTTTATATTGCATTTAAATTAACACCCATGTCACAAGTTGATGTTGATTTGAATTTCTAAGTGTTAAGGCTTTAATCCAAGCCTTAAATTAACTTAGGGTTATAATCGTGATCATATCTTGTTTATGGTAGTGTATTTATGGTTCCAATAATCCATGGAAACCACACGTTAAACAAAACAAGTCATTAATCCATGACATGCTAAGTCCAACATACACAATGTTAATTCAACGAATACTCATCGAGCAAAAGCTCTCAATCTCTTAACATAAATAAATTAAAACTCACCCCAATGAGAGATTTACTCATCCATTAAGATGGTTATTAATCTGGAAATATATGTTTAAGGTGATGAATTATAAAGAGAAGAAAAAGAAAGGGACAAGATAGGAGTAGTGTGCCGAACACACACACAAACGATGAAGAAAATTAAAAATGGATTTTCAATTGAATGAGGAAGCAAAATAAAGGAAGGGGATTCAACTAAATTTAAACTATTTTAAGAAAATTAATATTAAACTACATAAGTTGGATGAGAATAAGATATATTGAATAAGTGACTTGCATTAAAACAGAATAACAAAGAAATAGAATTACAAGATTACAAAAACAAAGAACACGAAAGTAAGTGAAAAAAAAGAGAGGAGGAAAGGTCTATAAAGTGAAAACATGAGTATGGAAGATCCTCCCAATCCTTTTTCAAGGCTTTGGTCTTGCCAATATGTTCTCTTCTATTCTGAAATGCCAAACCCTCTCAAGGAGAGAAGGGGAGAGTATTTATATCCCAAGGAGTGGACTGTTTTCATTCCCAATCTGTCCCTCCACTTGAATCGCCATTTTGGATATCCATACAGCCTAATCTCGAGAAATATCCTGATTAAAAGTTGTAGATAATAATGTTTACCGACTAATATCAAAAGTTGGAGTCATTCGGACTTAAGGATCAAATGTTATGGCCGTTTGATTAAACAAAGTTAAACTGTCCATTTCAATCCAGTCTTTTTGAAGTCCAAAATGTCAAAGGATTTTTAAATATGAATATGCCTTCAAAGAGGAATGATTTCTTCAACAAAGTCAGCCATATATATCTCCTCTTTGACACTGAAAAATAGAAGCTCCATTTTATTCATACATCATGAGATATTTCAGGAATACTATACTTATTTTATTTCTCGTCCAGAATGGTGGGCTGGACTTAAAAGCTTAATTTGGGCCCCTTGTTCTTAGAGTTGGGCTCTGAAATTTCTATACAAGATGACATGCAGTGTCGCCATAATTATGGAGGAGAGTTAATGTATTTGGACTTCTGTATTGATCCCAGTAATTCAATATTCAAGGTTGGTCCATTTTGTTCACAGATTCTGTAGGTCATCTTTTGTGGTAAATGTGATCCTTCAAATGGAAGAATTGGCCCATGATCCCTTCTAATGACATGTTGTATATTGAATTAGGAATCCTAAAAAGTAGGAACCATACAATTTGGATCAGTAGGGTGATATTTATAAATAAAATGGTAAACTGACTCAATTGGACTACTTCTAAAAATGCTAAAAAATTATACTTAATATTAAAACATTAATATTTCACACAAATTATGCACATTTCTTATAAATTCATTAAATGGAGTATATAATAAGACATGAAAATATTAAAAACATCAGTCATTTATAACCCTTAGAAATAGAATAAGGGTTTTATGTATGTCAATTCCAGAATCAATAATATAATTTTAGTGTCTTTATGAAAAACCCCTAAAAACTAAATATTTATTGGTATTCACATAAATTAGATAAGAGAATTTATTTAGATAAAGAGAGAGAAAATTTTGAGATGAACTTTCTATAGCGTAACGACTATATGACATGGTTTTAGAAAACAATAAAAAGAGAGGGGAAAAGGGTCTCCCATCCATAAAAAATCATTATATAGTAGTGGGATAGAATAAAATATAAATAAGATCATGGTGTGGATATTTTAATGACATGCCGCATGAAAAGGAAACATGAATGAAAAGAGAAAATGTGATTTCTTTTTTGAAAATTCAGGAGCATAACTACGTCAATTAAAAATTCAGAAAATAAAATGATTAGAGTGGAAAGGGTCTCTCATCATTACGCATGAATTGGATAGTAATAATGTTATATAAAACATAACTCAACTTAATAAGATGAAATCTATATGACATAACATAAAGGAAGTCATGACTTGAAAGAGGAAGTTGTAATGTTCCCTTACCTTGAAGAATGACTTCTAATGCTTGAAGGTTGGTACCTTAGGGGCTTGAGGGCACCTTGGGATGAATTATTGGGAGGTAAAAAAGACAGCAACTTTGTTGAGGAGGATTTTTTAATTAGAGTAATGAGGTAATGCCATGGTATTTATAGAAAAATTGAGGGAATACTTAATTAATTTTACAGAGACACCTCATTAGTGGTATTTTCAAAACCATGGGCTTGCCTATGGTTTATGCCCATGGTATTAACCCCTTGGGAAACCTCATAACATATCTTACTATTCCAAAGTCAACAATAATTATTACATAATTATTACATCATTACTGGGGTCATTAATCGCATCAAAACTCAAAACAGTATTTTTACTATTCACTGAAAAACAAAACATTTTACAAAAATCTAATAAATTCACCCTAACCTAATATCAATTCTATGAATCCAAAAATGAACTCCATTTTATGCAAATAATTTATTAATTATGAGATATTTCATTTTTATGTAAAAACACTATTTACCAGAAAAAATACTAATACTTAACTAATAATTTATGAAAAAGTTATTTACTTATGCTATTATATCACTTAACCATTCAAGATTCCCAATTTATATTTTATATTTTTATGTGAGGTTACTATTCCATTGGTCACATTACTATTCATACGGTTGATATTACTATTCATTGTTTTCAATTCACTAAAAATTAATTTGATCTAATTTTACTCTAAATTTATTATAGGTCAAAACTACAGAAGACCATTTTTTAAAAATAATTTTACCTTAATAATTATTTAAAGTTTAAAAAATATATTAAAATACCATTTTTCTCAAATTCATGAATAATATGGATTTTCATCCTATATTTATCCAGGCATTTGAAATTCAAAAATTTAACATAAAAAAAAGAAATAACAATTTTATTTATACAAATGGATTACAAAATGTAACTAAGGTTTTGTTACATACGACCTTATAACACCTAGATAACATCTAAGTGTAAGATGAGTTATGGTGATACAGTCTTGGGGCCCCTAAGACAACTTTTCCTGACTGTTGATTTCTTCTGTCTTGAACTTCTCCCATATGTGATTATGTAATGTTTCAAATGTTGGAGTTAGGCTTGTGATTGGTTTAGATAAGATCTCATTGATGCAACCTCTTTCCTAAGCTATGACATATGGGATTCGTATGTCCCGATTCTACTAGATGTGGCCATCAACTCTTCTTTCTGTATTAATTAATCATGATTACATGTATTTATAAAAAATAATCATAAAGTTTTGAATTTAGATTCTAATGGTAATATTGACCAATGGTCATATATCAATCAAAACCCAATGGTATTATTTTAATTATACTCACAACATTAATTAAATGATATAGTTTTTTTGAGTTTAAAATAAAATAATACACAAAATTATGAAACAAATATTATTCCAAAGTTCAGGTCGTTACATGGATAGATGTAACACTAAAAAATCAATATTCAAGTATATTTTGTTATTTGGAAATATTATCTTAAACATATTGTTCATATAATTCCATATAAAGATGTATTTATTTTGGGAGATAGTGTGATGTAAACTATTTTCACATGGTTAGAATAATTAGGGTCCATCCCTAAAGTAATGTGAAAATTTTATTGTGTTAGGGAAATGAACACTATGTTTTTGGATGATTCATCCTAAAAATAAATATTCTGTAGGGATAGAGTGTTTCATGTGATTTGAGTATGGTCAGTATAAATTACACACCCCAGTTATAAAATCATATATCTTGTAATGTGACACATTAATAATTTCATTATATGGTTCATTAATTTTGTAATCATGTTTTACACATCATGAATCATCCATTTTTTGATATATTGGCTCACGCATGTTGGGTACCTATTTTGGAAAACATTGTGGTCATATCATAACTTCTCCTCAAGTTCATAATATGATGAAATTATTTTTTACCATCTCAAAATTAACCTAAATAAACCTAAATATCATTCCAAACTCTACCCTCATATCCTTAGGAAACCCTTTCACTTTTCTACACTCTCTATTTCGCTCAATATTTATGATGTTTTGACCATGATTCTTAATATAAGTTCTAGGTATATGAATTTTTAGCTTTATTCCTTTTTTCTTCCACCTTCCATCCTGGTATATCTCCTTGGTTAGTGTTATGAACAATGTTTGGTTAAATATGAAATGTATTTCATGAGTTTTAATGTTTTTTGGGTGCTCATTCATATCATTGATATCGTCTCAGAATGTCTTTCAATTTTTACTCAGTTTACAGAGATTTTAATGGAAAATTTAAATGGTTGAATTTTTTCCTATTATTTGATGATTTAAATATTCATTCAATTATTTCTAAGTGTGTTATAAAATTATTCATGAGTGGTTAAATAGGTCATTTTAATGGGGATTTTATTTGAGTAAGATGTTGAAATATTTTTCCCCTAGAAGAGTTAGTTTTACTGGGTGTGTTGGGAATGAGATAATTTCATATATAATGTAATAGGATTTGTATGACTTGAAAATTGATATAATTAACATGGAATACCTTTGTAACTAGGATGGTAGAGTATGTATAGTGTACCTGGAGAGTTGACTTTGTTGGAATAATGGTCATCTATGCATGAAATGGAGTATGGTTTGTGTTTGTTGTCAATCCTCAGAGGAAGTTCAGAATGTGTGCTAGCAAAGTCCTCATACAGGTCAAGAAGATTACAGAATTGAAGGTGGTGTCATTTTCCAGTGTTTGCCAAATTTTTAGGCCTGAAAATCGAAAAAAGGAGAAAAGTGGTTTTGGAAAAGATACTTGCGCACCCTATACTTGAAGTAGAAGAAACTTGAGTGCCTAATGTTTTTCAGGATCATAAGGTCAAAATATGGGAAAGGAAATAGGGTCACGCAGGTATTGGTGTGGTCGTGCAGGTGACCTGTGCGCCGTGAAGAGACTTGTGCGCCGATTCCTATGAGGCTTGGGAACTTGTGCGCATGTTGTTTTTCAATATCAGAAGATCAAAATTTGGCAAAGGAAAGTTTTTTGCGCAAGTGAATTGCAGGGGAAAAGACCTGGGCGCCAAGACTTGCGCGCCGAGGGTAGACTTGCGTGTTGTCGCTTAGGCTGACCAAATGCCTATAAATACTCGACCACACCTCCTCATTTTACACGAAGTTCAAGACTTTGAGATTTTTCGAGCTCCTGTCGCGCATGTAGTTGAGTCATGCAAGTGGTAGTCGGGTCACGCAAGTAGAGGCTGCACACCAATTGTTGGATGCGCTCCCAAGGCGGTTTGGGTGAGAATGGAATTGAGTCGTGCAGGTTTGAAGTTGAAGTAGGAAGTGTCACGCAGGTGGTTGGTTGATACCTACACACCATTTTGAACTTGTGTGTTGAATTTCATCCATGCAGAAGAACTGCGCGCCAGGCGGTAAATAAGTGTGCCCGTGTTTTTGAGCTGCGTGAAAGTTGGGAGATTTCTCAGTACCCTTGAAGGGAAGTGAGATTTGACTACAGGCGAGTGTTGGACTTCAACAGATAATCTACACGCAACAGAGGGTGTATTCTTTAGCGATGATGAAGAGACATTCACGTATATAAACTGAGTGTGTCTTCACCCAGTGCAGTGAGCTAAGGGGAGTCAATGGGAGTGACCCGAGGGAAGCAGTTATCTATCCCTGAACCTTTATAAAGGAAATAATCTTGGGACAGAGTGACTATGCCCAAACCTTTTTATTCCAAAACTAGTGAAGATTAGTGGAATTTGGTACGACCAACAACTTATCGGAATATGCTCCTTGGACGTAGCCCTTAGCGGTGAACCAAATTAAAATTATTGTGTAGTCTATTTGCATGTGAATGTTTCATTGCTGATCATATCCATCATACAGGTTTAACTAGTTCCTAAAAATGTGGGAACAAGATCCTTGTTTTTAAAAGAAAAAACTAACACCCTGATCCACCCCTCCCCTCTTAGGGTGTCTTGGGGTTCTACAAGTTGTATCAAAGGGTAGAGGTTTCTAGTGTTGAATCTGTCCTTTTTTCATCATGGAGAATTCAGTCAATGTCAGGGGAGTCCCTCTCTTCGATAGAAGTAATTTCCAGATTTGGAAGAACAAAATGAGATCTCATCTAAGATCACTTGGAATGGAGGTTCTATTTTTCACTATGCAAGGTGTTAATGTTTCTGATCCAACAGGGCTGGCTATGACTGGTGTAGATAGTAAAATTCTTGATGCAGATGCTAAAGCAAAGAATGCTTTCACCGCAGCACATTCTGATCAGATCTATCTAGAATTGATGAGTTTCACCTCAGCAAAGTCCATGTGGGATAAACTTGAAAATATTTATGAAGAAGATAGCAATATGAAGGAGGCGAAACTACAAGTGCTACACAATAGGTTCGATGATCTGAAGATGCATCCTAATGAGAATGCAGAATCCTTCTTCAATCAAATTTTTGAAGTGGTCGGAGGAATTAGGGGCCTAGGATAAGAAATCAGAGATGTTGACATTGTGAAGAAAATACTAAGATGACTACAACCCCTGTACAATGAAATGGTTTCAGCACTTGAGGAAAGAAATATTTCCAAACATTCATTGGATGATCTATTAAGCAGATTAGTGGCATATGAAATGAGAGTCAAACCATAAGATGCTACTACACGAGTAAGCAAGGAAATGGAATTCAAATCCATGGAGAAACTAAAAATCTCAAAAGATAGTAGTGGTGAATATGATGAGGAAAAAGAAATTCTTTCTCTCATTTCCAATAAATTCCAAATGGTAAAAGGGAAATTAAAAGGGAAGTTACCTCTAGCTTGCTTTCGTTGTGGCAAAGTCGGTCATATTGCTTCTCAGTGCTTAAGAAATATTTATGATGATGATAGTGATGCTGAAAACATTAAGAAGACTCAGAAAAGGTTTTTCAAGACAGGAGACATCAAATATAGAATGAAATTTCTGAAGAAGATTTTTTTCTGTGAAGAGGAAGAAGATGATAATGAATTTTGTGAGAAGAAGGACCAAAATTTAAAACAGGGGAACATGCTTCCATGATGGCCACCGTTGAAAAATTAGAAGATACTGGTGGAGAAAATCAGTTAAAAACTAATGGAGATCCCGAGTTGAAACACAAGGATGTTGTTAGAAAGCTTAAGATTAAATGTAAGAGTTGCAATAAGTGGAAATAAATAGTATAAGATTCATCTGAATATGTTGATCAACTTGAAGTTGAAATTCAATGACTGGAAGAATTGGTGAAATTACAGTCTAAAATTCTTGAATTTAACGATGATGTAGTGGATCTGAAGATGAGAATTGAAGAGCATGAAAAGGTCATAAATGACCTCACCTCCAGACTAGAAGAAAATTCCAATACTGTTGAGGGTCTTGAGGAGGAAGTTGTTACTCTTAAGAGTAAACTTGAGACTGAATCAATTCTGAAAGAATAAGGAAGAAACTATAGTTTGGAAGATTCTCAGATGCAGAATTACTAGCAAGAGCCAATAGTGGTTCATATGGGGTTGGAAAAATCTTGAGTGATCAAAGACCCTCTTTCATGGAAAAGAGTGGAATTGGATGTGAAGCAGAGACATCAACTGCTGGAAGTAAAGAGAGCCCAAATAAAGACAAGATGAAAGTTGCACATGTTGAGACATTTCCTGAAGTGCTGAAAAAGAAACCCTCAATACAAACTAAAAGGAGAACTGAAATTTATCCCCAGACATTCAGGAATGACAGGTATTCCAACTATTCTCACAAGGAAGAAATTATGAGGAGAAATTCAAGTGAGAATACATTTCCTCTTATGAAGTGTCAGTTATGTGGCTATCTGGGGCATACTATGTCATACTATGAAGAGGCAAGGAGCTACATGAATGGGGAAGAACTAGGAAGTCAACCATAGTGACCGGTTTTATATCCTTCATCTTATAGAAGAAATAGCTTCTATGGTTACTGTTTTCATTTCTCTAACTTTGTCCATAAAGCTATGTTTTTAGGAAGAGGTTTGAAAGGATAAATTCATACAACTCTCAGAGATGGGCCAGTTTTCACCCTCGTGATGGTGTTGTTCTCACAAACAGTTTCTCTCCTCTAGAAGAAGATTATAGGTATGAAGAATCAGATTATGTGGAGTAAAGCATTAAAAGGACATCAATATCCTATTATCAATCCAATATCTCATTGAAAGAAAAGAAGAATATCAAGAAATCCTATCTTGAAGAAGTATCCCTCAAAGCTACAAATATCAGCAATACCTAGATTCATGATAGTGGATGCTCTTTCCATATGATTGGAAATGCTAATCTTTTGATGAACATTAAAAAGTAGTTTGATGGAATAGTGAGGTTTGTTAATGATGGTGCTTCAAAGATTAAAGGCAATGGGAATAATGATCTTGCCAATGGAGAGCTAAAGAAGACTGAAGTTCTTTATGTGGATGGTCTACGTCACAATCTCTTTAGTGTAAGTCAACTCTATGACTCAAGACTCATAGTTACTTTTAATAAAAAAGGATGCACTATAAAGGGAAAAATAGGGAATTCTCTTATGAAAGGCTGTAGAATAGATGGAAACTGATATTAGGTTGGCAGCAAAGTGAACTCATGATACTTGTCTGTTGAAGAAGAAAACAATCTGTGGCATCGAAGGCTGGGGCACATTAACCAAAAAGATATCTAAGATAAATATAGTCATGGATATCCCCATTCTATAACGTGAACGGGAAAAATCTTGTGATGCTTTCATTCATGGGAAGCTGGTCTGTATTTCATATCGGCCAAAGAAGAAAAGGGCATCACATCTTCTTGATCTCATTCATACAAACGTTTGTGGTCTGATAAATGTTGCTGGTACTCATGGAGAAAGGTACTTCTTCTTTTTAATAGATGATTATAGCAGAACGACATATGTAATGGTTATACATAGGAAATTACAAGTGCTTGACTACATGAAGACATATCATCAAATCACTGAGAATGATACTGGAAGAACAATCAAAGTGTTGCGATCAGAAAAAGGAGGGGAATACACATCCATTGAATTTGAAAACTATATGGAGAATCATGGGATACAACATGAGGTAGCTTCCGTGAGAACTCAACAAAATAATGGAGTTGTTGAGCGCAGAAATCGACAGGTTAACAATATGGCTAAGACCATGCTGATTGAGAGTGGTATCTCTCGCCATTACTAGAATGAAGCTGTTGAAGCTGAAGTACACATTCAGAATCGAACAGGGATTTATATGGGAGAAAAGAAGACACCATATGAATTTTGGCATGGAAGGAAGCCTTTTTTGAAATAATTTCATGTTTTCAGAGGAAAATGTTTCATTCGGAACAAAGAAGGAAATCAAGAGAGTTTTGGTGACAATGCATATGAAGGAATTTTTCTTGGGAATCCAATGAACAGCAAAGAATACAAGTGTTTCAACAAGCGATTGGGATGGATTATCGTAAGAAGTGATGTTAAGATAATTGAAGATAAAACCACAAATGCTTCAAAGACATCATATGCTGATGTGATAGAAAGTGAGGAAGAAAGTGAACGTGGAGAAAATAAAAATACAGAAATAGAAGAAGTTGAAAAAAACACTCAGCAGTCACCTCATTATGTCGACTTAGAAGAAGAATCTGAAGAAGAAATTGTGGTTCGACATAATTAAACTGAACCGCATATGAGAAATCGTAGAGCCGAGATTGATCCATCTAACATAATTGGGGACATGAGTGCACCCACAAAGACAAGGAGGATGAGGAATAACACACGGTCTGCATTTCTGTCAGTTGTAGAGCCATTCTCATTAGAAGAAGCTACATAGGATGAATCTTGGGTGAAATCCATGAATGAAGAGTTAGATCAGATTGACAAGAATCAGACATGGGATCTTGTTCAGAGATCTGAAGGTCACAATGTGATTGGTACAAAATGGATCTTCAAGAACAAGTTTGATGAGCATGGTAGTGTTATTAGAAACAAGGCTCGACTGGTATGTAAAGGATATTTCCAGATTGAAGTTGTTGATGTTGAAGAAACCTTTGCTCAGTGGCTAGACTGGAGTCAATCTGGCTTTTCCTTATTGTGGCACTACAAAGAGGATATAAAGTGCATCAAAGGGATGTCAAGACTGCATTTTTGAATGGTGTACTCAAAGAAGAAATCTATATTGAACAACTAGTGGGTTTTGTTCTTGGTACTAATGAGACAAAGGTCTGTAAACTGAATAAGTCTCTATATGGTTTGAAGCAGGCACCACGGGCATGGTACTCTCAGATGGACTCTTATCTCAAGAATCTAAAATTCAAAATAGGAGGAGTAGATCAAAATCTATATGTGATGAATTCTCCAAAATATCAATTCATGGTTCTTTTCTACATTGATGATATCATATTTCGGGGCAGCAGACAGAAATATGTGGATGAATTTTCCAATCACATGAAATTAGAATTTGAAATGTCTATGATTGGAGAACTCACATGTTTCTTGGGACTTCAAGTGATTCAAAAGAAGTATTACACATTCATTTCCCAAGAAAAATATGCCAGCGAGCTTCTAAAGAAGATTAATATGCAAGACTCTAAACCAATGTCAACTCCGATTGTAGTTGAAACTAAACATGGAAAACATGAAGATGGGACCTCTGTAGATCCCACCATGTACAGGAAAATAATTGGGATCCTACTATACCTGACAGCAACACGACCAGATGTTGTCTTTTCCACATGTCTTACAGACTGCTTTCAGAGTAATCCAAAGGAGGAACATATGGCGGAAGTAAAAAAGAATCATGAGGTACATTCAAGGTACACATAACTTTGGGTTATATTTTTCCGCAGGCAGGGACAGTGAAATATCAGCATTTTCTGATGCTGACTGGGCTGGTGATATAGTAGACAGAAAGTCCACCAGGGGTGGATCCTTTTATATTGGGCAAAAATGTGTTGGCCGGTTGAGCAAGAAATAAGAAATTACTTCTCTTGGTACTACTGAAGCTGAGTATATATCCGCCACAAAGGTATGCACTCAACTACTATGGATGAAGCAACAAATAACAGATATTGGTGATGAGGTGAATCAACGAATGGTAATTTACTGTGATAAAAAGAGTGAAATTGATCTCACGAAGAATACTGTTCACCATTCTCATACAAAACATATTGAAATTAGGTATCACTTTATCAAAGAAAAAATTGATAAAGGGGTGATTAGAATGGATCATGTGGGAACTGATGAGAAAGTGGATGATATCCTGACCAAGCCACTGTCAGCGGCTGTGTTTGAGAAGCATCGGTTGATCCTCAGTGTTCAGCCACCTCCCAGTGCATAAAGAGGTTACACAATACCCCTCTCCTGGATTATGATAATTGTTTTTATCTATTTATGGATGTGATGTAAGTTTGTGGGGGAGATTCTATCCAGGGGAGTATGGTTTGCGCTGAACAATGAACAAATTATCGGTCTTTGGGTTTATTGTCAATGGGATAGAAAGGAATAAATTCAGGCATGATCAGGCCTTTCAGGCATGTAATGGTTCAGTGATGAGAAGGATGAGAAGGAATACATTTGACATGTAATGCTTCTTGGGCGTCATTGAGAATTCCAAAACACTGGAATCCAATTCAAGATTCCCCTCTTGTTTTCTACACCGAGCATTTATCACATATACTTAGAGTGTTGGCTGAGTTGTTTCTTGAGTTCTTTGGTTTACATATGGATGGGGATCTATTTAATTAATCTTCTGATTTCCAACAAACCCAAAGGGGGGGATTGTTGGAACCATGGTCATCTATGCATGAATTGGAGTATGGTTTGTGTTTGTTGTCAATCCTCAGAGGAAGTTCAGAATGTTTTCTAGAAAATTACTTATAAAGGTCATGTAGATTATAGTATTGAAGGTGGCGTTGTTTTCTAGTGTTTGCCAAATTTTTGGGACTGAAAATCGACAAAAGGAGAAAAGTGGTTTTGTCAAAGAGACTTGGATGTCCTGTACTTGAAGGAGAAGAAACTTGTGCACATAATTTTTTTCAGGATCATAAGGTCAAAATATGGTAAAGGAAAGAGGGTCGCACAGATATTGGTGTGGTAACGTAGGTGACCTGCGTGCCATGAGGAGACTTACACGCCGATGCCTAGGAGGTTTGGGAACTTGCACGCATGTTTTTTTTCAAGATCAAAAGATCAAAATTTGGAAAAGGAAAGTTGGTCGTGTGAGTGACTTGAAGGGGAAGAGACCTGTGCGCTGAGACTTCTGCGTCGAGGGTAGACTTGTGCGTCGTCACATAGGCTGACCAAATTCCTATAAATACTGGACCACCCCTCCTCATTTTAAACAAAGTTCAAGGCTTATAGATTTTTCAATCTCCCGTCGCGCAAGTAGTTGAGTCGTGCAAGTGGTAGTCGGGCCGCACAAGTAGAGGCTATGCGCCGGCTGTTCGATGCGCTCCCAAGACGGTTTGGATGAGATCGGAATTGAGTCTTGAAGGTTTGAAGTTGAAGTAGGTGGTGTTTCACTGGTGGTTGGTTGATACATGTTCGGCAGTTTGAACTTGCGCGCCGAATTTGTGCCGCGCAGGAGACCTGCACGCCAGACAGTAAAGAAGCGCGCCAGTGTTTTTGAGCAGCGTGAAAGTTGGGAGATTGTCTGGTACCCTTTAAGGGAAGTGAGATTTGACTACAGGTGAGAGTTGGACTTCAAAAGAGCATCTACACGCAATAGAGGATGTATTCTTTAGAGAGGATGAAGAGACCTTCACGTCTATAAACTGAGTGTGTCTTCACCTAGTACAGTGAGCCAGGGGGAGTCAACGAGAGTGACCCAAGGGAAACAGTTAGCTATCCCAGAACCTTTTTAAATGTAGTGAGCCTGGGACAGAGTGACTGTGCCCGAACCATTGTAATCCACAACTAGTGAAGATTAGTGGAATTGTGTATAACCGACAAATTGTCGGCATATGCTGCTTGGACGTAGCCCTTAGCGGTGAACCGGGTAAAAATTGTTGTGTCATCTCTTTGCATGTGATTATTTCATTTCTGATCATATCCATCATAAAGGTTTAACTAGTTCCTACCAACTTTGGAACAAGATCTTTGTTTTTAAAAGAAAAATTTGACCCCCTAATTCACCCCTCCCCTATGAGGGTGTCCCGACGTTCTACAGACATGGCCTTGGACTTATCTATATAGTGGGTTTACATTACAACATTGACTACACTACAAGATATGACTTCATAAAATTTATCCTTGGATGAATCCACTCATATGAATTGTTCACATTAAGATATATTTATATGATTTGACCATTGAGTGTTTGAGGATCATAGAACCCAATCATTCATGGCTATTTAGGGGATTCCAATGTTTCTTATTCTCTATTTTAGACATCATTCAATCATTACAACATAATTTTCATTACCTTAATGTGAATGTATTTTTTAAAAAATTAAACCACATTATTCTTTTGAAAAAGAGAATTTTTATTTTTATTATGATTGAAATTCATGAAATTCATGGTAGGATAATATTGGGAATGTTATCTCACACCCTATATATACCAAAATGATGTATGTGTACATTGTATTGTGTAAATCATGAAATGTAAAGACCATGTTTGGAATCATTGGATAATCTTTCTAAATGTATTATTCTTGAGGATATGTTCAAGAGGTGTAATGGGGGAGGATTTTCCTCAAGTCATGTGGATGATCAAGGAATTTTTTGTTATCCCCCTCATATTTTTTCTTTATTAAATTGTTATGATTATACCCTTTGTCCTTTTATATTTTCCTTTTATATATATTATTTAGTGGGATTTGGTTTTGGCTACTTATATAAATGATATAATGTTTCAAAATATAAATAATTGATTTTCTATTTATATGGATGTTTATCAATTTTAATAAGGGAACATCATTACCAAAGGATTTTATTAATGCCTTGGATGTATTTTCCATAGTATAACTATTGTGAATTACCTTTACACATTGCTACTGGCCAGGATAGGTGTCAGTTTAGGTTGACATCATGGGCTAGTTCATGTCACCAAGTCGTCATGCTTAGTAAAAAATAGGGTTAAAACCTAATAATCATTGTTTGAGATGAAATCATTAAGATAATTTTATACAAAATAGAATTTAATTTTTAAAATATATACATGAATGTCTTTTATTGTTTACGTAGTCAACAATACATTATCAGAAATTTAAAAAGTTTGAAAAAATTATTTGAAAAATAGAAAAAATGGTTTATTTTGAAAAATGGTTTTAAAATTGAAATTTTAATCATTAATTCCATGAAATGTTATTAATGAAGAAAATTATAATCGTATGATACATTCCTTTAATGATGTATAATTAATCAATACGAATGGTTTTAGTGATGATGTTATCAATATAATAGTTTTATATAAACATCATCAAGAATTATAAAATCAATTTTAAAGAGAACTCATGGAGATTAGTGTATTAGATAGATGTTTTAGTGGGATATTATGGGAAATATTAATTAGAATACTAATTTTATAATTGTTAACATACATGATAGGTATATGGTCATATTTAAGCCTACTATCTAGGATAGTGTTGAATATATATGATTTTATGAATCTTATATTAGAAACTATGTATTGAATATTGGTTGTTAAATGGAAAAGAATTTTTTATTCATACTAATCTATGATACAATATATTTTACTAGTAAATGATATCATACCTAATAAATATTCAAATGAAATTATCTTAATCAAAAATCATAATTTAATAAAATTAATGTTCAAAGGAGGATTCCATAGGATAAAATATGGAAATTTTCAAGCTTAATTTAAATAGTGAAAAATCATCTGAGGGATTTTGAATGATATTCCCTTGAATTTTATGGTAAATGAACAAAAAAGAATACAGGAAACAAGATTTCTATATGGGTGGAAGGGAAAATATATAATTCTAATAATACGTAAATAAATGTTGTTGTCAACTAAATTTTTTTATATGAAATTAACAGACATGTTTTATTCAGGGGAATATTAATTCCTATATCAATATCAATTACAATATTGAATAAAATTTCATATGTGTATTTAAATTTGTATCAAAATGCAATATATGATTTTTAGAATATTGGAAAAAAATTAAAAAATTGAGTTCTCCAACATGATAAATATCATAGTTTTTATTCACTAAACTAGACAATATATTAAAAAATTATATAATTTTTTAACTAAAAATATATGTAATTATGTAATTTGTATACATTAACAAACAATTTGATTAAGTTTTTTGGAAAAGCGGGGAATTAGATTTTCGAATGATGAATTTATTAGATATAACGAATTTATAAAACCAATCACATATATCATATAAAGATTTATTAACCCATAAATATCATTAGTTGACTTTATATACTATTTTTAAAATTTAATATTATAAAAACTCTCTGGTTGAACAAAAAATACATTTTCGTAAAGTAAAATATTTTTTAAATTCCTTTTGACATCAATTTTAAAATTATTAAAAAGAAAATAGAAAGTGAATTATAACATGATTTTATAATATTCAAGTGGGGGAAATGGTTGAATGGTATTTACCAAAATCAATAATTTTCCATTACTATATCCTTTATAAATAATTTGACCTCTATTATGAATGATAATTCCTTGGTCATTTTATCAGTTTCGAAAAACCCACTTTTCAACTAAATCATTATTATTATAAAATCATTCTATGAGATTCCATAATTTTTTCTAATGAATTTTTTTAAATTAATATTTCATGTATGGTTCCCAAAGTCATCATCAATAACATAATTAAGGGAATGAAATTTCTATTGAGAGATAACATATGGATGCTTATACTAATCTATTTATACTACTTTAGTGTGAGTACGAGATTATAATTCACCGATAACATTTTCAATGGGGTGGTCAATAAATTCACCCATGACTTGGTTAATAATGATGAAGGCTGTTCTTTAATATCACTATTTACTATATAGTATTGTTTTTTATGTGGAAAAACATTATTGGTTCACATCATCAACACATTGACCATGTGATTTAAGAATATTATCCAAAAAACATTATAGAAATTTATTTTGTTGTGGTCTTTGTTCTCATATAGATGTCTGGAAAGGATTTACTTGTGTTTAAGTAACCAAAAATGATATATTCCTCATATTTAATGACAAATAATCCTAGATGATTCTTTTCATTATGGTTTAAACGCATAAATCGGGAAAAAAATAGTGAATAAAACCTATAAAATAATTAATTATAAATTATTATAAGGGGAATTTTTTAATTTAAATTTTATGATAACACATTAAAGGGTAATGAAATAGATTTAGGACACCTTTAAAAAAGTCTTATGAATGGATAATTTCATTCCTAACTGTCATAGAAATTTCACGGAGGTTATAATTTAATCTTTTTAAATCCCATTATTTTGGGGTGTTCTATGAGATAAGATGGAGTGGAGATAATCTAGATAAGATGAAAAATCATCAATTTTAAAAGTTTAAATTTTTTTACCATATACAATATTATGGATAAATAGATTTTTTCCTTTTAATTTTTTTAATTTCAATGAAATGATGATAAATAAATACCTATACTCATTTTAACAATCCAATAATAATCCCCTATAAATAAATTAATTTCGTTTATACTTAAAATGATGTAATTTTAAACTCAAATACTATCAAAATGAGTTGGTATAAATATTTTATGAAACATAGTATACGAATTTATAGTATGTAACATCCTATTGAGATTTGATAGTATATTTTCATTTCCTAGAATGTTTCTATAGACTGAAAACTATGTTATAAGTGAATAAAAAATTCAATATATAACATACTTATAAATTATGGTTAATCTTCATAATAGATTGAATATTGTTTTAAACAAGCTACTAATTCCAAATACATTACAAATTATCATGTGCACTTTAATTATTTAAATGTTTACCAGAAAGAGACTTTAAAAAATAATATATCATTTGTAAAATGGGATTAATTCTATTGTATCATTTTATTAGAAATTAAAATTTTAAAAAAATTAAATTAATTTTAAAATCTCAATAAATAAATTGACTAATAATTATTATATAATTACTTAATTCATTGAAAATATTATCCTTAAATATAATAGAGATGGGGAAATAAATAATACCCACAACATTAGATTTTAATTTTTATTTATATATAAATATTTCATATACTCCATCAACTTCATTGAGATTATTACATTTGGATGGATCACTAACATATAACTTTTTACACGTAAATATTCTAATAAAAGATTTAATTACATTTATTTTTTACTAGTAAATTTGGTAGACTAAAGTTTGGGAATAATTACATTGGAATAATGTAAAAATTATAAGATTTTTCTATTATAAATAAATGATCAATGGTAAATACATATTGGTATACAATATTTTCAATTTTTAAAATTTTCGGCATAATAAATAAATAATTTTTTGAAAAATAATTACCTAATTTTTTTGAATGGTCTTTTTAAAAAATGGTTCATATTTTTTTTAAATAGTTTTTTTCAAATAATTATATTGGAATTACTATTAATAAAATATTTAGATCTTCAAATTTCATTCAATATTTTTATACATTTGGTTAAGTGAGAATGAGCATTTTCAAGTTCTTTATTTTGAAATACTAAATATTCCACATATTGTTCAACTATTATATATATAATTATTTTTTCATTAAAAAAGTTATCATTATAAAAAACATGATTATTGTTAATTTAGTGATCATTAAATTTTCAATCATCTCCTAAAAAATCATGTTGAATTTTATCTCTATAATTAATTAGATATGTATAGGTTAATTAAATGTTATAATTTCTAAAAGATTATGAACTAGAATAAGAATATTTTATATAATTAAATTTTAATAAGCTATTTATGAGGCATGTTGGAAAATCATCCATTGATTAATATTTGAAATAGTGTATTCCCTTGAACCCTAGGTGGAATCATAATAGTATTGGTTACATTTATTTTTTTCATTATAATTTTTATTTCAGGGGGAATTTTGTCTACATATGGACATTATTTATCAAAATGAAACAATTAATATCCATTTCAATATTTTATTTTTTGATTCATGGATTAGACCATTTATTTTTCTTATAACTATTCACTATTTTGGAAATTCTAACATAATAGACTTCAATTTCACATGATTTATGGTGAAGTTACTCTATATGGATTCTATTTTCCTTTTATTTCCCCTCAATTACCAATTTTTTTGGTATCTAATTTCATTTTTATCCCATATGACATTATAGAAATTATGATGTCCCCAACAGCAATATTTTTTATATATTTATATTCATGGATCATGGAAACATTGGGGGATTAATTACTTGGTATAACCCATTAGGTTTTCAGTACTAATGATCCTTTAGAAATAAAATCCATTACATACTTTCATCAATTAAAAACATTTGTAAATATAGTAAACATTTTATTTACATATTCTCTTGGATTCATAAAGAATCAGTCAATGTCTTTCCTAAACATAAATATTAAAGAAATAATGAACATTCATGTTCATTAATACATTAACTCTATTTTTTTATAAATTTTATGAGCTGTTTTTCAGGTAGATATTTGAGTACATTAATTTTGATCTAAAAATAAAATGAAATAATTTCATTACCATAACATTAAAAAGTATTATTTTCATTATGGGACCAGTTATTTACATATTCACTAGTAAGTATACAACCATCACTTACTATTTTCATAATAGATAACTGATATTTATATTCGATGTATACATTTGAGTTATCTAAAAATGATATTTGTTACCATAAAAATTAGTATAACCAATTTAGAGTCTTTTATACATTCCATGAGTGTATGAAAAATAAATTTAAATAAATATCTCCATTAATTTTCTATGGATTATGATATCAATTTTTTTAAAAATAATATTGAAGTAAATATATATAAAAAAATAAATAATTATTCAACACAACTTTTGATAGATTAGGGTATAATAGAATTTGTGTGGTGGTGGATATTCCATTTAAAAATTATAAATAAACAATTTCATGAAGGATTAACACAATTTTTTAAATGTTGGGGATAATATAACCATTTAAGAGATATGAAAATTAATCAATACATACCTAAAATTGAAATAAAAATATATATATTTAAAATCATAAGAATATAACAATTAAATATTGATGAACTAGAAGAATAAACATTTGTATGGATTATAAAATTGATTAATTAAAGTAATTGATTCAATGAATAAATTATAATATCAATAATTAATAAGGGAACACATTGTTATATAATTTATGAAATTTCTCAATTAGGATTATAACAAATTGTCATCAATAACAAATTAACATCAATAATAATTATATATCTGATAAATTTAATGAGTTAAAAATGTTATAGAGTGTTTTTGGTCTTTGAATAAAGTGATAGTGAAAAGAAAAAATGTACCTCAATACAAAACAAATTACGCATATTGGTTTCTACCTCATAGTAAAAGAATAAATGATATTTTACATTTTTCCAAATAGATTAATAGAAAAATACTATTCCTATTTTTTCCCACTATGTACAAAAAAATGGGTATTATTTAATTTTTCTAGAATTTTTTTAAAAGATAGTTGTAATGGGTGGTGGAAAGTAAATAATTATTATTTTTATCTCTATTTTCTTAAGTTTGGTCATGTGTACTGTAATATTATTCGGATCTGAATTACTATAAACATCAATGTGTTCATATCTCTTTATATATTTAAATGATTTTCAAAACATTGAGAGGTGGTCATTTCATTAAAGGTTAATTCATAACCATTATAAAAATATATCTGTTATCATTAGGAGCTAATAGTTATTATAAAACATTTCTCACATGAATTAGAATATTTTTTTATTTTTTTCAATAATGTCCTTAATTAATATTTCAATGGGATATGATGTATTTTTTGAGGGAAATGATGATTTTAAATGATTGATTGAAACCTAAAATGCCTCCTCTCTTTGATGAAGCTTATTTTGGCTACTATAAGTATTGAATGAATGATTTTATTAAAAAAATTATAATGATTTAATGTTTGATAATCCTAGAGAAATTTGAAAAAAAAAATATGAAGTTGATGATGACTAGTTACAAAGTAACGGTGATGACAAATTTGTGATAAATTACAATATAATTAATATTCTATACTATGATTTTGATAGGATGTTTTAATAGTTTTATTGTTAGAAAAATATTATATGATATTTTGAAAATGATTAATGATACTCAACTGAGTTCACAAATTATTTTAAAAAAAACTATAACTATTTAATTAAGAGTGTGAAGAATTAAAAGATGCGAGTGGAAAATGAATTTAAACAAGTTTTTCATAGATTTAAATTTATTGTAAATGGAATGGTTTTTTAGGTGAAAGTGTAGATAAATATATTCCAGGGGAAAATATTTTATATGAATTTATAAATAAAAGTCATTGTAAATGGGATGTGAATGATTAATGCTTTAAATTTTCTCAAATATATAATAGATTTTATTAAAATAATTTTTTTAAATATGAATAAGAATTAAAGAAAATATAAAGTGGATAATTTGAAAAAAAATGGAAATTAATTTAAAACAAATAATCATGTTACAACATACTCTTATGAGTATAAATTAAAATTTAGTGAAATAAAACATGTTTTACATGTATCTTGTTGGAGACAAATTAATGTCTACCCATAAAGAAGAAACAGAATTAATGATTAATAAATAAATAAACTGTTTTTAGGAAAATAATGATATCTCTTATGAATGTATGGAATGATTTCATATAAATTATAATGTGAATTTACTTATGAATGATATGAAAAAGATAAAATAGTAATTAATGGTATACAAATCAATAGTAAAATATTGGTGTTACCCATCCAATTTCGATTAATGTGATGAATCTACTATAGGAATGGAATAAGAAAACCGTTTCGTAATGTCATTATAAAAAAGGTAGTTTAATAATATTATTAATCAACTAATAAATATTACTTTCATCATTTTAAGGTTGAATTTTATAAATAAATTGATACACATAACCATAAAGGGGGAAAATATGAGTATTAAAAAAACGAATAATCATAGGGGAGTTAATTATGAAAATACAAAATTAAAAAAAATCCTTCAAAATCAAATTAAAATTTATATACTTATTTATAGTGTTTTCAACATGATAATAAAAAACATAATTATTATCAGTTTAATTATATTGAATTTATATTAAATAAATTAAATTATATTTTAGAAGAAACTGATAAACATATAATAGAATGTGAATGGATAGTAGTAGATTTATCAACTATTGTTACAGGATGAAAAAATTATGATAAAATTATTTGTTTAGAAAGAATGAATAAAAATAAAACATCACTTTTATATGATTATTTTTAATAGATATGTGTAAATATTTATTTATTAGGTTTAAAATGGTAATGTTTTACGTGATATATGATTTTTGATATGAAATAATGGTGAATTAATTTAGCAAATTTTCCATGAGATTCCATCATTTTCATAGTTAAGACATGATTTTAATCATTTAATTATTATCTTCCATATTTCCAATGAACTCTTTATCAAAATTAATTTCTGTTCCCACTAATCATTTTCAATGGAATTAACATTAAATGTTTATAGGTACCATAGAAATATAAAACATATTTTTATTGTAAAATTATCATAGAATACTCAAAAAAGGAATGTTTTTACATGGATAGTGGATATTCATGATATTTTACTAGTGATATTTCTAAATTTATATCTTTTAATATAATTGATAGAGGTTTAATATAATTTTATGATAACTCAAGTTGAAAATCAAAACTGTTTCAAGAATATTTAATCTAAATATTGGTTGTTCTCTTCACATATTATATTGTTTAAAAAATTATTTAATGATTATTTCATAGATTTTTATGATAATATTAATGTAAAATATTAAAATAAAAATATTTATTTTCATTAAAATAATGATATATTTACGGTTATATAAAAATACTGTAAATTTTTTAGTCAATTATTTTTAAAGATCTATTTGAGAATATTTAAAATTATTAAAAGAAATATAATCATAAAGTGGTTTATTGAATAGATTATTAGTCCATTCATATTTTTGGTTATACAGATGCTTCACAGAGGGAAAAAATATTGGATATTCCGAATTAAAAATAAGAAAACACACATGTGTGTCATTAATATGTAATAATTAAAAAATATAAAGATTAAGTAAATGTTATCAAATCCATTCAAGCATCATGAACACTTCGAATTTTAGAGTTGGATTTTTTGGCATAATGAAAAATGAATGATTCGGAGAAAAGTGGTATGTGAATATTATTGTTGAGGACTATTATTGATTTACATGGACTTGTTTTAGAGAAATAAAGTTATAAATATTGTATAAAATTATTTCATATTTTAAATTATTTCAAAATAGACATGATTATCTATTTTTATCAAAAATAACCGATAAAGGAGTCAATTAATCTAATACAGAATTTTAAATTTTTATAGATTAATATATAATCAATATATTTTAAATAATTCATTATATAAAAAATTATTCTAATGAAAAAATATGACATTAAAAATGATGATATGAAATTATTTAAATGTTTAATCTTTTCCAAAATATTTTTAGGCATAATCTGTTTTCTCATAATTTTAGTTTTATAACCATTTTTTACTATTCCATTTTTAAGGAAGATTGTAACACCCCCGGTAAATAAAGAATATGAAATTTTCATATTTATCCATATTTGTGAATAAAATATTAATATTAATTTAAAGGGAATGCTATTCTCGATGGCATACCCAATACGCAACAACAAGATTCTTTGAAATCTTACGTTGCACTCTAATAATAAAATAATATTATTTTAAATGGTATTTAACGCCCAGCCATTATAATGGAGGGAATGAACGGAACTAACTACAAAGTGATTATATATGTTTGTCAAATATTTTTACTTTTATCCAATAAATGCTAGAGGCGTAAAAGGCAAATGAGTCCAATTTTAAGCATAAATCTTTTAATATTCTTTAAAAGGTCGATCAACCGCATTTTGATTGAGAACCATTTTTAAATATACTTTTGACAATTTGATATGATGTATTTGACAAAATAAAATCCTTCTTTATAATCTGGACATCAAAATTTACGTTGTGTAAATTTTTTTATTTTTCCGATAAATATCATTTTTAGTGAAAATGTTGCATTTTAATTCAAAATCTCATTTTAATATGATTTATTTATTTGGATAGATTATATTTTTAATTGAGATTAAAGTGTATTTATAATATATTTTTACCATTTAATCTAATGGTGGTCATTGGAATTAATTTTACTTTGAAATTGGACTTAAATTAGTGTTAATCTTTTAATAGATATTGTTTCTTAAAAACACGCTATTTTTTTTGATAGCGGTAATTAATTATTAAATTAATTAATGCAACTTATATGTTTTGAATTTTGTAAAATAGACATCATTTTTGAATTTGGAATATCAAATATAGCTTAGGGTGAATTTTTGGTATTTTTCTGAAAAACATCAATTTTTGATAAATAGTGAAACCACTAAGTAGTAGATAAAGAAACTGATTTTTCATTTAAATGAAACTTTACCACTTCTGTGATTTGATTTTCAAAAATCTGAAATACATGGTTGTCATTAGAATGTGAAATGTGGTTCAATGAGATTAAAATAATTTTTTGTTGAATAGTAACTTTTAAGTTTTATTAATCGTGATTAAAGGTATTTAGTGTAATTTAAGGTAAAGATAATGTTATAATAATATGAAATGACATTGACACATTTCCTACCCTTATTTTAATAGTCATGGACGACCATGAAAATACATGGGTCAACTTGGGGACCCCATGGAGCCACTTTGGTTGGAAAATGACATTAATAACTTTTTATTTAAAGTTAAAATTAAAATGTCACAAACATGTCTTATTTTACTAAAACAATTTTTACATGAGGTTATAGGAGTCATATTTTTTTCTATAAATATTCATTAGAAATATAAAAATATTTATTACATCATGATATTTGTTTTAAAAATTTTAGACATTATATAAATTAATTTATTTGTGACACCGTGATGATGCAGTGATTACCTCATAAATGAACCATTTAAATAAAATGAGAAGATAGGGTAAAATCTAAGTATTACACATGTAAAAAACATATTGGATGGGTGTATTTCAAAACCTTATCACCTTAGACTCTAAATATATCCTTTTGGGACCTTTAAAATCCGAAAATCCTTTTATAATAAATTAATAGTTTATAACTTTCCAAGAGTGCCCCTCCTCTTCTCTTATAAAAGGCCCCCACCTCTACCACCTTACCCACACCTCTCAAGCCTTTGGATAGGACAACCCCTGCCCATTTCATCTCTCCAAATCCCTCTATTCATAATTTAAGCCTCACATTTGGCATAATTCTCTTTAAGAATCCCTTTTTATTCAAACCAAGAAGAGTTACCCGATTTAAATGTAATGTCTTCACTTGTGTTCTTTTGTTTTATTGTTCTTCTCCAAACCCCTAAACTCTTTTTATTCATTTCTTTTGTAACAAAAGCAGTGTCTTCAATATACTAGGATTTTTTTATGTGAAGGATTAGATCTACACTTACACACACATCCATCTAATGGTTAATGAATATACTATTTCTGTGGATGGCAAATTACTGCCTCACGAAACGATGATTGTTCAATATTCTCTTAACACCTTTCATGGTGTCCATTATGATGTCACTGTATTTTATATATGATATATATGGTATTTAGGTTTCCCATATGCTTTTGTATTTTATATTTAAAACATACTTTTATGCTTTGAATGTTGTGCAATTGCTATAATTTCATACGAGGAAGTGTGGACTACTGCCCCCTCATGTGATGTGACTCGTTCATGCAATACATGGAATGTATAAAGAATGAAATTAATAAACATATGTTACCTATAAAACATATATATTATACTGGAATTATAATATATATCTATCAATTATTTTTAATTCTATTAATATGACAAATAATTGAAAGTAGCGTTCATGCGTACGTACGGCCTACCGTCTCCATGAACGGTGAATTTCATTTATTTTTATCTCCAAATGTTATGGAATAGTATAAAATGAATATTTACTGGATATATATGATATTTAAATCATTAATACTATTCTGGAGATGATTTACTTATAACTACATGGACAATCATTTTCAAACAAGTTCATTTTTGACTCATGTACCAAACATCAACAAAAACGTCTGATATGAACTCACATTATTAACCAATTATTATAACATTATAATATGTGATATGAACTGAATAATAATCTTTAAAGGAGGAAATTAATCAATTATAAATTTACCAAAGTTTATTATTCAGGATTATAAAGAAACGAACAAGACAAGTCGGACTTGAGGTAAGGGATCCTACCTCTCTTTTTCTTTTTAAGTACTCTCTTTTATGTCGTTTATTTTAAGCTCCTCTTTCTTAGTTGGGGGATGTTTTTTTATATTCATATTACTGTACTTTATATGTTCATATAATGAGAGACCCTATTCTATTTCATCAATCCATTTTTTTTGAAGTTTTAAGTGGTGCCATTAGGCTGCCGAGTTTTCGTAAGGGGTTTTTCATCTCACTTTTATCCTCGTGAGATTTATGCTACATTTGCCGCCATTTCCTTTGAGTGGTATATGTACTTCCCATTATTATACTATTTTTGTAATATAATTTCTTTTATGAGTATTTACATCAATGTTGTATAGTACTTCATTCATGGGGTGTACGTTTCGAATGTTACCCAAATCGCTAAGAGAGCCTTTCACCCTCCTCTTTTTAAAAGACTTATTTTGTTATGTCTTTTAATTTACATATTTTTATGTTGGGATATTTTCTTATATATCCTTATTGATGTAAATTTTATTTTCAAGTCATGAGATACCGTTTTCTCTCTCATCAACTAATTTTATGATTTTTTAGTGACGTCATTAGGCTATCAAATTTTACCAAGGGAACTTCTTAACCCAATTTTGATTTCATTGGGTTCAACATGTAGTTATTGAATATGTCATCATTTGAATATGGTTGAATTACCTTTGATTGTTTTACACTTAATATCCACTTATATTGGGTGTATTTATATTTTTCACACCTAATTATGAGATTGATTTATCCTTAATTTAAGGATGCCTTCTTTATAGGGGATTTCATCTCATTTTACATTTCTATTGAGACTTCATTGTTGTTATGCACCAATTAACTCTTATATGGTGTATATATTGTCCTTTTGAATATTATATCATTAATCCATTTATTCTCATGATATTATAAATTTTTGATTAAATGTTATTCTTCAATTATTGTATACAAGTGTCTCTCATTTTGTTAAAAACCCTTTAACTAAAATATTGTTTTAAATGTTTTAATGATTTATTATTGTAAATATTTGTCATTAATATCCATGTTTTCAAAATGGTTTCAAGGATTTATTTATATGGATATTAATGGTTTAAAATGTTAAAAGCTTCAAAGTGGTATGGGACACTTTGATTCAAAAATCTCTTTATTAAATGTTTTAAATGGTTTTAAAATGGTGTTTAGAATGGATTTGTTATTTCAATATCTTAAAATGTTATATTGCTATTGCAATGTGGGGATGTTATCTTTTAATTATGCTTATGTTATGTGCTATGATTATGTTATGGTTCTTGGGAATTGTTTATGAAGATGGGTGGTTTCGTGATAAACTAAGGGCAGGTGAGCCCGATATAGCTCTCCAATGCATTGGGTATCGCGAAGGAGTTAAATGTTAAGTTTTCTCCGAAGAGATTTAGGGAATATACTGTGATGGGTATTCCAAATGTAACCATGTGGGTTACTCCCTATGTAAGAATGTTATTAATGGCTCAAGTTAACTTTATGTCTTATAATTTCTATGGGTAATTCATAAATCTTATGATTTCATGAGGTATTTCATATTGCTTAGGTTTTATGAGTAAAGTATGATTTCATTTATTCTTATGTATATATGGACTAATGTTTTTTTTCATATTGTTATAACCCTTACTGAGATTTTTATGCTCATCCCAAGTTTTTTTGAAATATTTTTCACAGGACATAAAGTTGAATAGTGTCAAGGATGGGATCAAGGAAATGTCAGGCTGTCTAAAACAAGGAACTAGACATGACTCTTTTGTTCAAGAGTTTTTATTTTGTGAAAAAAATGGAAGCTGAGTAGATGTGTCTACTTTGTAATCTTTGAGATGTAATAGATATGTCTTAATTCTCTAAAACTATAAACCTGAAAAGATCCTTAATGTGAATTATTCATTTAATTCAATAATAAGTAATGTTTAAGTTCGGGTCCTTATAGTTGGTATCAATGGTCGGTTTAGATAACTTTAGAGGTTAGGGTATTTTTTAAGCATAAATGACATTACCATAATGTCTAGGATTTCAGAAAGAGTCATAGTTTTTAGATAAAGTGAATGAGTAAGTATATCTTAGTGTTTATCTTCCTCATTAGTACATGATGATTTTGTTGAAATAATCACACTAATATTTTTGGTTTTAGTAAATGGATGGATCTAGCAGGCACCAAAGTGACAATGTGTTTGAAGGAAACTGTGGTGGTTCTCTGATTAAGAGACTGGATGAAATGGGGGATTCAATGAGAAATCTCGTGGTTATTCTAAACCAACTATTAGGAGTCATGATCAACAACTTGAACCTTGGTGAGTTCTTTAATGCATCATGTATGAGAGAACCAACTCAACGTGGAAGTTCAGGTAATAATTATAAAGGTAACCATTAGGGTTTATATGATCATTACTTTTGAGGTAATTATGGGTTACTATATGTTATGATGGCATATGAACGACGTGAGATAAACTTGAGGTTAAATTATGTTATGGTTATTTTTGAATATTTTATCTCCTTTTGGGGAATGTTATAAGAATTATGTAGTATTGGAAAAAGTACAACACGTACACCGTGTGCCAACCTGTCGCATCTGACGAAGCTACGAGAATCGAACCCACAACCAAAGTGCAACTGGTATTTATCACCTACCACTGGACTACGTGAAGTCCCTGGTTAGTTTTAATAATTATTTTTAGTTAGATGATCTTATAAATCTAGAATAAGTTGATTTTGGGTTATCTATATAAATTATTAAAATATCATGGAGGATATGTGATTAGGTTAATTACTTTTCATTATGAGACTTTAAGAGTAACTGATGATATTTGGAGATAAATGTTAAGGTTTATCTTGGAAGACTATGTGATTAAATCCTTCAGAGATTTGGGTTTTAGTCTTAGTTTTGATTACTTTGAAGAATTTTATGGATAGATGTTTATTGAATGGTCTTTGTTGAACTTTGGGTATTGTTTGAAAAATTTTAGAGATTAAGAATAGATTTTTTTTATAAAGGATTATCCTTTTTGGGTATTATCTGATCTCATACTAACCTTTTTTATTTTAGTTTTGGTTAAGGTCTAAAGACATGCGAAGTATATAGTTCTCTTTTGTGGATTAGGTGATTCTCTAGAAGTTGATTATAGATCTCTTAGTGTGAACAAGTTATCCTAAATACTCATCTTTTGGAGAAAATATGAGTTCGTGTAAGAAATATAGCAAAATTTGAAAGTAAACATGACAAGTAAGTATGTTTCCTTATGTTTTAGTTAAGATCATAAATAAATTCCTCAATGGAAAGTAACTTAAAACAAAAATGTTGTCTGTTAATTTTTCCTACTGGGGAATCTAATACCGTTTAACTCAACACAAGTTTGTGATTTTCTTATGGTTAACTTTCTCCTAAACATGTTTTCTATCACTCTCCATCAGAACATGACCCTTTTTTTCTCCTACATGTCCATGTTTTCCTATATGGAATCCTAGTATGGGTTAACTCAGGTGACCTTTGTACTTCTCTTTCTTTATTTTAAAGTGATAGTTTTACTGACTCTTATTCTGATGTGTGATTTTCAATGAAGTTTCCCAGACAAATTTTAAAATTGTGAGGACGCAATTCCCAAAAGGGGGGAAGGATGTAACACCCCAGGTAAATAAAGAAAATGAAATTTTCATATTTATCCATATTTGTGAATAAAATATTAATATTACTTTAAAGGGAACTCTATGCTCGATGGCGTACCCAATACGCAACAATGAGTTTCTTTGAAATCTTACGTTGCACTCTAATAATAAAATAATATTATTTTAAATGGTAGTTAACGCCTATCTGTTGTAATTGTGGGAATGAACGGAACTAACTACAAAATGATTATATGTGTTTGTCAAATATTTTTACTTTTATCCAATAAATGTTAGAGGTGTAAAATGCAAATGAATCCAATTTTGAGCATAAATCTTCTAATATTCTTTAAAAGGTCGATTAACCACCTTTTGATGGAGAACCCTTTTTAAATATACTTTTGACAATTTTATATGTTTTATTTGACAAAATAAAATCCTTCTTTAGAATCTTGACATCAAAATTTACTTTGTGTAAATTTTTGTTATTTTTCCGATAATGATCTTTTTTAGTGAAAATGTTGCATTTTAATTCAAAACCTCTTTTTAATATGATTTATTTATATGGATAGATTATATTTTTAGTTGAGATCAAATTTTATTTAGAATATATTTTTACCATTTAATCCAATGGTGGTCATTGGAATTAATTTCACTTTGAAATTGGACTTAAACTAGTGTTAATCTTTTAATAGATATTGTTTCTTAAAAACACGCTATTTGTTTTGACAGCGGGAATTAATTATTAAATTAATTAATGCAACTTATATGTTTTGAATTTTTTAAAATAGACATCATTTTTGAATTTGGAATATCAAATATAGCTTAGGGTGAATTTTTGGTATTTTTCTGAAAAACTTCAATTTTTTATGAATAGTGAAACCATTAAGTGGTAGTTAAGGAAACGGATTTTTCGCTTAAATGAAACTTTACCACTTATGTGATTTTATTTCCAAAAATCTGACATACATGGATCTCATTAGGAAGTAAAATTTGGTTTAATTAGATTAAAATAATTTTTTGGTGAATAGAAACTTTTAAGTTTTATTAATTGCGATTAAAGGTATTTAGTCTAATTTAATGTAAAGATAATGTTATAATAATATCAAATGACCTTGAAACAAATCCTACCATTATTGGATGAGTAATGGACGACCAATAATATCCATGGGTCAACTTGGGGACCCTGTGGAGCCACTTTGGTTGGAAAATGACATTAATAACTTTTTATTTAAAGTTAAAATTAAAATTTCACAAACATGTATTGTTTTACTAAAACAATTTTTACATGGGGTTATACAAGTCATATTTTTTACTATAAATATTAATTAGAAATATAAAACTATTTCATACATCATGATATTTTTTTATAAATTTAGAAATTATATAAATTAATTTATTTATGACACCGTGATGATGCAGTGATTACCTCATAAATGAACAATTAAAATAAAATGATAAGATAGGGTAAAATATAAGTCTTAAACTTGTCACAAACCTATTATATGGGTGGATTTATAAAAATTATCACCTTATCCTATAAATATATCCTTTTGGGAACTTTAAAATCTGAAAAGCATTTTATAATAAATTAATAGTTTATAACTTTCCAAGAGTGCCCCTCCTCTTCTCTTATAAAAGGTCCCCACCTATACAACCATACCCACACCTCTCAAGCCTTTGGCTCATCCAAACCCTGTCCATTTCATTTCTCCACATCCCTCTATTCATCATTGAAACCTCACCTTTGGAATAATTCTCTTCAAGAAACCTTTTTGGTTCAAACCAAGAGGAGTTACCCGATTTAAAGGTAATGTCTTCACTTGTGTTCTTTTGTTTTATTTTTCTTCTCCAAACCCCTAAAATATTTTTTTAATTTATTTTGTAACAACACCATTATCTTCAATATACAAGTATGTTTTTATGTGAAGGATTCGATCTACACTTACACACACCTCCATCTAATGGTTAAAGAACATACTGTTTCTGTGGATGGCGAATTACTGTCTCACGAAACGATGATTGTTCAATCTTCTCTTAACACCTTTCATGGTGGCCATTATAATGTCACTGTATTTTATATATGATATATATGGTATTTATGTTTCCCATATTATTTGATGTTTTATATTTAAAACATACCTTTATGCTTTTCATGTTGTGCAATTGTGATAATTTCATACGAGGAAGTGTGGACTACCGCCCCCTCAAGTGATGTGACTCATTCATGCAATACATGTAATGTATAAAGAATGAAATTAATTAACTTATGTGACCTATAAAACAAATATATTATACTTGAATTATATTATATATATATATATATATCTCAATTATTTTTAATTCAATTAATATGACAAAGAAATGAAAGCAGTGTTCATGCGTACGTACGACCTACCATCTCCATGAACGGTGCATTTCATTTCTTTTTATCTACAAATGTTATGGAATAGTATAAAATGAATATGTAATGGATATATATTATATTTAAATCATTAATACTATTCTGGAGATGATTTAATTATAACTACATGGACAATCATTTTCAAACAAGTTCATTTTTGACTCATGTACCAAACATCGACAAAAACATCTCATATGAACTCACATTATTAACCAATTATTATAACATTCTAATATGTGATATGAACTGAATAATAATCTTTAAAGGAGGAAACTAATCAATTATAAACTGACCAAAGTTTATTATTCAGGATTATAAATAAATGAACAAGACAAGTCGGACTTGAGGTAAGGGATCCTACGTCTCTCTTTCTTTTTAAGTACTCTCTTTTATGTCGTTTATTTTAAGCACCTTTTTATTAGTTGGGGGTGTTATTTTATATTAATATTACTGTAATTTCTATGTTCATATGATGAAATACACTATTTGATTTCATCAATCCATTTTTTTTGGAAGTTTTAAGTGATTTTGTTAGGCTGCCGAGTTTTCGTAAGGGGTTTTTCATCTCACTTTTATCCCCATGAGATTTATGAAACATTTTCCACCATTTCCATTGAGTGGTATATGTACTGCCCATTATTATACTCTTTGTGTAATATAATTTTTTTTACGAGTATTTAAATCAATGTTGTATAGTCCTTCTTTCATGGGGTGTACGTTTCGAATGTTACCCAAATCGGTAAGGGAACCTTTCACACTCCTCTTTTTAAAAGACTTATTTTGTTATGTCTTCTAATTTACATATTTTTATGTTGGGATATGTTCTTATATATACTTATTGATGTAAATTTTATTTCCAAGTGATGATATACCATTTTCTCTCTCATCAACTAATTTTATGAATTTTTTAGTGACGCCGTTAGGCTATTAAATTTTTCCAAGGGAACTTCTTAACCCAATTTCGATTTCTTTGGGTTCTACATGTAGTTATTGAATATGTCATCATTTGAATATGTGTGAATGACATTTGATTTTTTTACCCTAAATATCCACTTATATTGGGTGTATTTATATTTGTCACACATAATTATGAGATTGATTTATCCTTAATTTAAGGATGCCTTCTTTATAGTGGATTTCATCTCATTTTACATTTCTATTGAGACTTCATTGTTGTTATGCACCAATTCACTCTTATATGGTGTATATGTTGTCCTTTGGAATATTATATCATTAATCCCTTTATTCTCATGATATTATAAAGTTCTGATTAAATTTTATTCATCAATTATTGTATTCAAGTGTCTCTCATTTTGTTAAAAACCCTTTAACTAAAATATCGTTTTAAATGTTTTAATGATTTATTATTATAAATATTTGTCATTAATATCCATGTTTTCAAAATGGTTTTAAGGATTTATTTATATGGATATTAATGGTTTTAAATTTTAAAAGCTTCAAAGTGGTATGGGACACTTTGATTTAAAAATCTCTTTATTTAATGTTTTAAATGGTTTTGAAAATGGTTTTTAGAATGGATTTGTTATTTCAATATCTTAAAATGTTATATTGTTATTAAAATGTGGGAATGTTATCTTTTAATTACGCTTAAGTTATGTGCTATGATTATGTTATGGTTCTTGGGCATTGTTTATGAAGACGGGTGGTTCCGTGATAAACTAAGGGCAGGTGAGCCCGATATAGATCTTCAATGCATTGGGTAACGCAAAGGAGTTAAACGTTAAGGTTTCTCCGAAGAGATTTAGGGAATAAAATGTGTGTTGAGTAAATAAGGTTTTCCTTATGACTTTTCCATTCTTTCTTGTTTTGAAAATCACAAACACCTTATACTTAAGCAAATGTATGTTTTACCTCCATAAGGAAAATTTACTTCCTTAAGGAAATTTACCCTAATATAAAGTTTCTTATACATAGCAATATTATTCTTAAATTCAAAAACCGGATTCTTAACCAAAATCCCGGAATCATATAATGTAATGATTTGGAGTATTCTATTTTTAGGATCCGAATTCTGGACTCCGAACTCTTATGAAGTTCAACTCTGAACTCTTAAGAAGTTTGACTCCGAACTCTTAAGCAGTTCGACTCCGAACTCTTAAGCAGTTCGACTCCGAACTCATAAGCAGTTCGACTCTGAACTCTTAAGAAGTTCGACTCCGAACTCTTATGAAGTTCGACTTCGAACTCTTAAGCAGTTCGACTCTAAACTCTTATGAAGTTTGACTCTGAACTCTTAAATAGTTCGACTCTGAACTCTTAAGCAGTTCGACTCCGAACTCTTATGAATTTCGACTCTGAAATCTTAAGCAGTTCGACTCCGAACTCTTATGAAGTTTGACTCTGAACTCTTAAGTAGTTTGACTCCGAACTCTTGAGAAGTACGACTCCGAACTCTTAAGCCGTTTGACTCCGAACTCTACAAGTTTAGATTCCGATTTCTGGTGAAACCAGACTCCGAATTCCTATAAAACAGAATCCGAACATTTCTTTACATAGACTCTGAATTTCATTTTGGTTAGACTTCGAATTTCATTTTGGTTAGACTTTGAACATTTAATTTACTTACACTCTGAACTCTTGTATAGCTTTTACCTACATATGCTTCATTTCAAAACGATGTCATGCTTTTAGTTATACATGGTTTTGTTATAAAACGACATCGTCTATTCTGTTTCTAATTTACCGTTGGTTGAGTTACACGTGTACAGGTCCCTCTGAATTTCAAGGAAAATATGACCGTTGGAAGAGGGAGCCGACCATTGGAATTTTTCCTATAAATAGGATCTCTTTTGAAAGATCTCATATAGAAAGAAGGAAGTTGATCGATCTAGAGACCACATGCTGTTAAGGTGATTCCTAGAGAGAGAAGCTTTTCATGCCTTGTACGTACTGAATCTCTCGTTCAGATTGCTTTGTGTGACTCCAAATGTTGGTGATTACATTCGAGGACTTCCGGGGATAGGAATACAGAGGTTCCAACTACCTTGAAGTTCGAGGGCTTCCTTGTTGAGGAAAACAGAGGTTCCAACTACATTGAAGTTGAGGGCTTGCGGGGATAGAAAGAGAGAGATTCCGATCTTCGTATCGAGGGCTTACCCTAGTGTGGGTAAGACAGACTTTCTTGAAAGTATAAATCAAGAGAGCTTTATCCAAGGTTGTTGGATACCCTTCTCTTTGGGTTAAAAGAGTTATTGTTTGTTACTTGTTGTTACTACTTTTTTGTTTCCGCTGCATATTGTATTGTAGGGAAATTATAACTTTCCTGTATTTCCTTACACTTGTACTCTTATTAGTTTAGATTTTATACTCTTTAAGGTAGAATATTATATTGTATGCCTTGGTTCCAATTCTCCAAATGGTGATTAGAGGTGTTGTGAATTTTCTTATTTTAACTTTGTTAAACCTAGATTTTCCTTGTCTAAGGAAAACATATTTATCCGTAACCAACTTTAAAGGTTCCAATGGAATTTTTAAAGTATATAATTCACCCCACCTCTTTTATTTTGAGCATCTACATTGTTATTTCGATCCCAAAATTGGTATCAGAGCTAGGTCTCTGAAATACTCGTACTCACGTATTAGTTTTTCTTGCTCACTTTTTCATCGTTCTTCTTCTTTGTCATTCTGAACTTTATCATTCCGAACCTTGTCATTCCAAACTTTGTCATTCCGAATTTTTTGGTTACGAACATCTAGTACTAATATGTTTTGTTGCCATGTTTTTTTTAAAAAATAATGGTTGGAGTCAATGTTGGTTCTATTGACAATCTAAATCCTACAAGACCACCAATCTTTGATGGTAATGACTATGAGTACTAGAGAGATCGAATGAAGACTTTTGTTATCAACACTGGAGTGGACAACTTCGTTATGCTTACTGGTGATTATAAAATTCTTAATAAGGAAGTTAGAACATTCACTAACTAGGAAAACCACGAGTATCAACTCAATTAAAAGGTACGCAATACTTTACTATGTTCAATGACTAGAAATATATATAGCCAAATTTTTTCCTATGAATCAGCTAATTGTATCTGGAAGAAGTTAGAAATTACACACTTTGGTACTTATAAAGTAATTGAGACTAGGAGAGCTATGCTTAGAGCTGAATACCATGGATTCAATTTTCCGTATGGTGAACCAATTTGTAAAGTTCAACAGAGGTTTATGACTATAGTGAACAGCTTACAGTCTATGGGAGAAAAAGGGTTAGATGATGAAGCCCTTGTGGATAAGATAATTGATATTACGCCTAATGTGTGGGAATCAAAGAGAACAGCTATAGATGAGAACAATAAGGTCACTCAAATTTCTCATGATGAGATATTCGGAACTCTTCTCCAACATGAAACAAGAATGAAGAGAGATGCTGACAACATCAAAAAGAAGAATGGGAATGGTACTGTCTCTTTTACAACAACATCAAATCATATAAAAGCTAAGACTCCTGAGAGAGTAACCAGCTCCAAGTCTAAGAAGGTGTTTATTCAATCATATTCTAGTGAGAGTGAAGTATCTAAGAATGAGTTAGAAAATCTTTCTCGAAGAATGAACAAGATAGCTGGCCATAGAAATTTCCAATCCAAGTATAAGAAAAAGGAAAGGAAAGATAGGAAATATGGAGAAGTAACTTATTATGAATGCAAGAGAGTAGGACATATTAGACCAGATTTCCCCTTTCTCAAAAAGAAAGAACGGAAAGAAATACATTTTGAGAGGAATAGAAAGAAGTATTAAAAAACCAAGGCTAAGAAAGTTCTGAAAGTAAATGACACATGGAGTGCCAGTGGTGGTGACTCTTCAGATGAATCTTCTGATTGTGAATCTTCAGGAAAGAAGAATCTTGGTCTTATAGCCAGATTCCCTATTGACAATCATTGATTTATGGATAAAGTACGAAATGCTAAATCTTTGACCAATGTTTCTTTAAATTCTAATGATAGTAAGTATTATAACTTTTCAGATGAAGAATCCTCTTCTGATGAAGAAAATACTTCACCTACCTATGAAGAAGTTTCTAGGTTTGCTGAACTTCTTGAAATTGAGAATTCTAAACACAATAAAAAACTTGATAAAGCAAACTCTAGGAATTCTATTCTTAAAAAAGAGATATCAGATCTTTCTAAATATATTGATATGAAAAATGATGATTTTATAATGATTTCAAAAAATCTTGAGGAAGTAAGTTCAGAAAGGAACAAACTTTCTAAAGAATTAGAAAAAGTAATTTCTAAGAAAAGAATCTCCGAGCCTAGCTCTAGTTCTAAATCTAATGATTTTGAAGATAAAAACTTGGTTATAAAACGCATGTCTGAAATGTTTTCCTTAAAGAAGTGTTTATCAAACTTTACCCATGGTAAAGAAAATTTTGATAAAATGTATTCTCAAATACGACCTTTAAGAAACAAATCCGGATTTGGTTATACCCATGAAAAACCAATTTTTAGTAACAACTACTTTATTCCACAAAGTGCCCCATTTTGTACCAAGTGTCAATGTGGTGGTCACTGGGCGAAGAATTGTTCTTTAAATAAAACTCAATCTCTAGGTTTTTATAAAGCCTATTTCTCTAAGAAAGTGTGGGTTCTTAAAATCTTGTTGTCTGGAAATCTCGGATCCAAACATGTTTGGATTCCGAAAGTCTAATTATTTTCTTGTTTTCAAGAAGATAGAGGAAGTATCAACAACAATACGTAGTACATGGATAGTGGATGTTCCCGGCACATGACTGGTAACAAAAGCTATTTTGAAAAGATTATCAAAATGAAAGGAGGAAAGGTAACTTTCAGAGATAATGCACAGGGAGAAATTGTTGGTATTGGTAATATTGTTCTTCTAGGTAAAACTTTGATTTCAAATGTTTTATTTGTTAAGTGTCTTAAGCAAAACCTCATAAGAATAAGTCAGTTATGTGATGAAGGGTACCTTGTGAATTTTAGGAATGATAAGTGCTTAGTACACAATTCCAAGGAAGAATTTATTCTCTCAGCCAATAGGCAAGAGAATGTTTACACTTTGAACTTTGAAGACCTAAGGAGCCAAGATTTACCTTGCCTAAGTGCAATGGAAGATCATTCCTGGCTATGTCATAGAAGACTAAGTCACTGTAACCTTAGAAACTTATGTAAAATCTATAAGAAGAAATTAGTTAGGGATCTATCGGAGCATAGATTTGATTATTCTAAAGTTTGTGATCCTTTTCAATATGGAAAGCAACATAAATCTAGTTTTAAATAAATTGGTGAAGTCTCAACGACTGATGAATTATAGTTATTCCACATGGATCTTTTTGGTCCAACACAAACTGGAAGTATTAGAGGCAAATAGTATGTGTTAGTTCTAGTTGATGATTACACTAGATTTACTTGGGTCTATTTTCTAGCAAAGAAGCCTGAAGCTTTTTCTTATTTCAAAAGTTTTAGTGCACAAGTTAAAAATGAGAAAAATATTCCATTGAAAACTATTCATAGTGATCATGGAGGAGAATTTCAAAATTCTGATTTTGAAACATGTTGTAGTAGAAAAGGTATTACTCACAATCTTTCAGCACCTAGAACTCCTCATCAAAATGGTGTAGTTGAAAGAAGAAATAGAATTCTTCAAGAGATAACTAGAACCATGTTGAGTGAATATTCTATAGATAGACATTTATGGGCTGAAGCTGTAAGTACTATTTGTTATACTATAAATCGTGTTTTGATTAGACCTTTTCTTAATAAAACTACTTATGAATTATGGAATGGTAGAAAACCAAGACTTTCCTACTTCAAGGTTTTTGGTTTCAATGTATTCATTTTGAATACTAAATATAATCTACATAAATTCACACCAAAATATGATGAAGGAATTTTCTTAGGCTACTCCGCAACTTCTAAGGCATATATATTTTTCAATAAAAATACTTGTACTGTTGAAGAAACAGTGCATGTAAATTTGATGAGTCAGATCCTTTTATTTTGAAACCATCCCAATCTACATCCTCAGATGTGTTTTCAAAAAATGATTTTCAACCCTTGATAGAAGATCCTTCTGATAAGGAAAATGTTCAAGAAAACACTTCTGAAACATTTACCCCAGAAGACTTTCTACCCTATGTTGATGAACAGACTTTACAAAACCCAAATCCGGTGATTCTTAATAATCATCCCAGTGGTAGCATCATTGGTGATGTAAATCAACCTGTAAGGACTGGAAGTTCCTTAAGAAATGAAGTAGAACATCTAGAATTTCTTTCCCAATTATAACCAAAATGAACTGATGAAGCTTTAGGTGATGATGATTGGATCAAAGCCATGCAAGATGAACTAAATGAATTTGAAAGGAATAATGTCTGGACCTTGGTTGAAAGACCTAAGGAAACTTCTGTTATTGGAGTGAAATGGGTTTTCAGAAACAAGTGTGATGAAAATGGATTCATAGTAAGGAATAAAGCTAGACTCGTTGTTAAAGGCTATAATCAAAAAGAGGGAATAGACTATGAAGAAACCTATGCTCCAGTATCTAGACTTGAATCTATTCATATTCTAATTGCCTTTGCAGCATTCTTCAATTTTAATCTTTTTCAAATGGATGTGAAATGTGATTTTCTTGACGGTTATGTTCAAGAGGAAGTGTTTGTTGAAAAACCTCCTGGTTTTTAAGATACAAAACATCCTGACCGTGTTTTTAGACTTACTAAAGCTTTGTATAGTCTAAAGCAAGCCCCACGAGCCTGGTATTATAGACTCACAGGATTTTTGCTTCAAAATAACTATGTTAAGGGAAATGTATATCCAACCCTTTTTATAAAGAAATATAAGAAAAATGTTTTAATTGTACAAATTTATGTTGATGACATCATATTTAGTTCACCTCAACAATCTTTAACTAATTATTTTTCTAGTATAATGAAATCTGAGATTGAAATGAGTATGATGGGTGAGTTAACTTTTTTCCTTGGTTTTCAAATTTCTCAAAAACTAGAAGGAACCTATATATCTCAACATAAGTATATTAAAGATCTTCTCAAAAAGTTTGGTTATGACAACACTAAGAGTATAAGTACTCCCATTGGTACCTCAAACTCTTTAGATCTTGATGAAGCTAGGAAACCAGTAGATCAAACGTCTTTTATAGGTATGATAGGAATTCTACATTACTTAACAGCTAGTCGACCAGACTTAATGTTTTCAGTGTTCTTATGTGAAAGATATCAATATAATCCTAAGGAATCTCACTTAAAGGCAGTAACAATAATTTTTCGCTACCTAAAGGGAACCATGGATCTTGGATTATTTTATACTTCTGGAAATAATTTTGTTCTAACAAGATTTTCTGATGCTGAATTTGGAGGATGTAGGATGGATAGAAAGAGTACATCCAAAACTTGTCATTTATTAGGAGATTCGTTAGTTTCTTGGTCGTGTAAGAACAACATTCTGTAGCACTTTACACTTCTGAAGCTGAATATGTGGCAGCTGGAAGTTTTTGTGCTCAAGTGTTGTGGATGCAACACACACTCACAGACTATGGCCTAAGTTTTACTAAGACTCAAATATTGTGAGATAACACAAGTTCCATTGACCTAAGCAAGAACCTTGCACATCACTCTCGTGCAAAACACATAGACATTAGGCATCACTTTCTCATGGATCACACACTTAAAGAAGATATCATTCTTCAGTTTATCGTAATGAAAGATCAACTTGCTGATATTTTCACAAAATCTTTACCCTCCGATAGATTTGAATACATTAAAAAAAAATTAGTAATGATAACTGTAAGGTAATCATTCTTCATTAACTTCTTGTTGAACAATTCTCCTAACAGTAATAAACTCCTTCTCATAGGGGGAGTACATTTGAATGTTAGTGTAACTAATTTTTTTTTCAGAATCTGTTTTTCAAAAATAGTTTAACTAAATTTTTTTTTCTTAATTAGTTTTTCAAAAAAAAATTGAAACAAACTTTCCAGAATTGAATTTTTTTTTGAAACAATCTTTCCGGAATGGGAATTTCCGGAACTGAAATTTTCAGGACTGAAATTCTCAGAATGAGAACTTTTGGAATGGAAATCTTCGTACTGAAAAATTCCGGAATGGAATTTTCGTACTGATAAGTTTTGGAATGGAGATTTTCATACGGAAGTTTTCGTAACGATGTTTTCGTACAGTTTTTTTTGAAATTTATTTCTTCAAGAAGAATATTACTAATTATGAACAATGTTTCTATCCAATCTGAGAGCTGTGATTTCATTACTTATAGTTCTATAATAATATTTTTCTTGCTGATATTTTCCTAAGTTTTTAAAAGATCAGATTCTAGTTTTCTTCAAATCCAAATGTTTCTATTAAAAAAACCTCAAAAGATCAGAGTCAAGTTTTTCCTTGCGAGATTGTTCTAAACTGTCAGATCAGATCAAAGTTTTTTCAACCGTTAGATAGATTTTGGAATACCAATGGTCACTTTCATTGCCTATATAAAGGGGACCCCGAGACTCGTCCCACATCGGTTTTTTCATGATTTTGCATCTCGAAGCCCTGCTACTCCTCTTAAGGCTGGTTCCGAACATTGCAAAGCCAATCTGAATCTTTCAGATTTCTTCACTCTGAATTTCTATTGAATCAACTTCTCAAGGTATGTCAACTGCGAAACTGATCTCTAAGTGGTTAGACTTCAAGGAAAGGTTATTTCATCTGGACTTCTATAAGCTTGATTCCCTTATTTCCAAGAATATAAAGCTGAATGGATGGGAAGATGTCTGCGTAGAAAAGTCAGATAAACAGGATACGGTTTATACTAATTTGCTGACTGAGTTTTACGAGTCTATTTCCTTCCTGATGGAAGATGGCAGATAATGGTTATCTTTCAAATATTATGGGAAGACTTATAAGATTTCTTACACCAAGGCCAAGAGCTTGGTTGGTTTATCATATGAAGGAGAATCTGAATTCTACTCACACAAATTTTCCGATGTGCAAGGAAGTTTCAATATGGAGAAGGAACTAAAATGTCTTGGGCTTAAGGATGATTAAACTATCAAGATTGTTTGTCTCACTCTGAACAATAGAATTCTTCAGCTTTGGGTGCAAGGATTTCTGGTTCCAAAAAGTGGTGATAAAGACAATCTGAAGAAAAACGATATATATGTCTTAGATTTTTTGGTAAATCTAAGAAAGATAAATCTGATGAGGCATGACTTGGTTACGATCATGAATATCAAAGAAAGAAATTTGAGAGCTCAGATTATCAGGTTTCTTGCCATACTATCTAAGATGATTGTTTGATACTTAGAATCCTTTAAGGTTTCCTGCAAGTCAATGACCTGGAATTGAAAGCTCATGATAGTCAGTGATGATACTCTCAAGAGGATGAATATTGGTTTTTCCAGTGAATCCGGAGATTTTTACCCTCTATTTGTGGAAGAGTTTGAAGCAGCTCAAAAAGAAACACACTCTCTGAAACCATCCAAAAAGAAAAGGAGGAGGAGAAAGGTTAAGAAAGTCATTGCTGATGAATAAATTTCTCAGGCTATGGAAACTCAATCTGCTCCCCCCAAGCCGAAGAAGCATAAAACATATACGGATGAAGTGGCAGCCAAGTGGAGGGAAGATAAAGAAATGAGGAAGGAAGGGGATCCACAATTCGGATTGGACCCTGCTGAGGCTAAGGCCTTAAACAAAAAAGTTGCTAAGGAGCTAGAGAGACAAGAGAAGGAAAAGAAAATGAAGAAGAAGATTTCTGAAGTTGAAGTGGTGCAATATTTGCTGAAAGCTACAGAGTTGGCTTCCGAAATGCTTCCCGTTCTGGAATCTTTTTGTGTTGAACCTTCTTTACCAGAAACTCCAGCAAAGAACTATGTCTCTTTGAATAGATTCAATGATAAAGAAATAGTTGAAGAAGCTGAGAAAGAAGTTTCTGAAGAAGTTGAGGAAGAAGAAGAAGAAGAAGAAGAGAGTAAAGATTTGGATACCCTGATCATACAAGTACAGGACTATAAATATAAGACTGAATCCGCAAAGTTAGTTACTCCAAGAAAGGCCGATGAGGAAGGTAGTAAGAATGTTGAAAACCAACAACAAGAATAAGAAGAATAAAATGTTTTGTATGATGAGGAATAATCCTATGAGATGAATTTCCTTGAGGAAGGTCAAGAAAAACAGAAACCAGATGAAGACCAGATCGTTCAAGTGACTGAATCTGAGGAAGTATCCCTTAATAAAGAACCTACTCCGAGAGCTGATAAGGGGAAGCAAACATTCATAGAGACACCTATAAAAGATGTTATCAGGAGAAAAGAGGTTGGTGGTACCTCTAGAAGAAAGTCGGTGCATGTTGAAGAAGAGCAGTCTCAAAGAGAAGTTTCTGATTCGGAATCATCTTCTCCTGGGCATGATTTTGTGGTTCAGTCTCTGAGGAAGTTGGTGGAAACAATTCTGATTCTTCCAACAATAGATTCCAGATTCTAGATGCTGCAACAAACTATGAATCAGAAATCAGATTCTTTATCCATGGTTATGGATAATTTTGTGAAGTTGGAAGCTGAACAGAAAAGTTTTCTTATCGATTATGATGTGCATAGAAAGTCCTGCAGTAAGGTAACCAAGTGGTCTAAGAGAGATGATGAATATTTAGTTCACTTTGAAAATTTTCAGGCTGAAGTTCAAAATGCTTTTTAAATGGAGGATAAAATGGTTAATGAGATTTATGAGAAGTTGACCCAGGAGAAAAATTCTCGGAATCAACAGTTCAGGGATCTGAATGGGATACTTAACTCAGTATCTCAGAATTGGAAAACTAAAAGAGATTTCCAGATTGAGTTTCAGCAGAATATGGAAAAACAAGATGAGATAATAAAGTTACATAAAGATGCCTTGGAGGCTCAGGCATAAGCTTTAAAAGTCCAAGAAGAAAATTTAAAAGCCCTGGAAAAGCAAGGTGAGGAAGATCAAAGGGACTTGAAGAAACTCAAAACCTTGTTAAAGAAGCTCATTCTAAAGGAAAAGGAAGAAAAATGAACCTACTCCGATCTTTTGTTGTAATTGTCTTTTCTTTTAAATTTTTCCAACTCTAATGAAATATTATTTGGATGGATGTATCTTTTTATATACTAATGTTTCAGGTATCATAATTTGTTTTTCATTCCCTTCAATTCTTTTTGAAAATCACAAAGGGGGAGAAGGAAAAAGAACTACTCCAAAAAGGAAGAGAAAGGAAAATTTCTAAGAGAAATATTCTTAAAGAAAGGGGGATTTTTTCACTACGAGGTTCTTCAGTCTTACAATAATGAAAACCTCACTCCGAAAATTCAGAATACAATCCTTAGTGTTTCAATGCCTAAGGGAGAGTTAGTTGTATTCACTGTCATCCATGAACAAAGGGAGATAAGTGTTTAATTTCAAAGCCTAATGAAAATTTTTCAAAGCCCTTATATTCTATTTTGTAAGGATGTTTGTGATTTCCAAAAAGGGGGAGATTGTTGAGTCAATAAGGTTTTCCTTATGACTTTTCCATTCCTTCTTGTTTTGAAAATAACAAACACCTTATACTTAAGCAAATGTATGTTTACCTCCATAAGGAAAATTTACTTCCTTATGGAAATTTGCCCTAGTCTAAATTTTCTTATACATAGCAATATTATTCTTAAATTCAAAAACCGGATTCTTAACCAAAATCCCGGAATCATATAATGTAAATATTTGGAGCATTCTATTTTTAGGATCCAAATTCTAGACTCCGAACTCTTATGAAGGTCGACTCCGAACTCTTAAGATGTTCGACTCCGAACTCTTAAGCAGTTCGACTCCGAACACTTAAGATGTTCGACTCCAATCTCTTATGAAGTTCAACTCCGAACTCTTAAGCAGTTCGACTCTGAACTCTTATGAAGTTTGACTCAGAACTCTTAAGTAGTTCGACTCCGAACTCTTAAGCATTTTGACTCTGAACTCTTATAAAGTTAGACTCCGAACTCTTAAGCAGTTCGACTCCGAACTCTTATGAAGTTCGACTCCGAACTCTTAAGTAGTTCGACTCCGAACTCTTAAGCAGTTCAACTCCGAACTCTTAAACCGTTCGACTCTGAACTCTACAAGTTCAGATTCCGATTTCTGGTGAAACCAGACTCCGAATTCCTATAAAATAGAATCCGAACATTTATTTACATAGACTCCGAATTTCATTTTGGTTAGACTCCAAAATTCATTTTGGTTAGACTCTGAACTTTTAATTTACTTACACTTTGAACTCTTGTATAGATTTTACCTACTTATGATTCATTTGAAAATGATGCCGTGCTTTTAGTTATACATGGTTTTGTTGTAAAACGACGTCTTCTATTCTTTTTCTAATTAACTGTTGGTTGAGTTACACGTGTATAGGTCATTCCAAATTTCAAGGAAAATATGATCGTTGGAAGAGGGAGCCGACCATTGGAAGTTTGCCTATAAATAAGAGCTCTTTTAAAAGAGCTCATATAGAAAGAAGGAAGTTGATCGATATAGAGACCACATGCTATTAAGGTGATTTCTAGAGAGAGAAGCTTTTCATGCCTTGTGCGTACTGAACCGCTCGTTCATATTTCTTTGTGCGACTCCGAATGTTGGTGATTACATTCGAGGACTTCCGGGGATAGAAAGACAGAGGTGTCAACTACCTCGAAGTTCGAGGGCTTCCTTGCTGAGGAAGACAGAGGTTCCAACTACCTTGAAGTTGAGGGCTTGTGGGGATGGAAAGACAGATATTCCAATCTTCGTATCGAGGTCTTACCCGGGTGTGGGTGAGGCAGACTTGCTTTAATGTATAAATCAAGAGACCTTTATCCATGTTTGTTGGATACCCTTCTCTTTGGGATAAAAGAGTTATTGTTTGTTACTTGTTGTTACTACTTGTTTGTTTCCGCTGCATATTGTATTGTAATGAAAGTATAACCTTCTTGTATTTCCTTACACTTGTACTCTGATTAGTTTAGATTCTATACGCATTAAGGTAGAATCTTATATTGTAATCCTTGGTTCCAATTCTCCAGTTGGTGATTAGAGGTGTTGTGAATTTTCTTAGTTTAACTTAGTTAACCATATATTTTCCTTGTCTAAGGAAAACATAGTTATCTGTAACCAACTTTAAAGGTTAAAAAAGAATTTTTAAAGTATACAATTCACCCCCCCTCTTGTATTTTGAGCATCTACATTGTTATTTCGATCCTACACTGTGATCGGTATTCCAAACGTAACCATGAGGGTTACTCCCTATGTAAGAATGTTATGAATGCCTCAAGTTATCTTTATGTCTTATGATTTCTATGAGTTATTCGTAAATATTATGATTTCATGAGGTATGTTAAATTTCTTAGGTTTTATGAGTAAAGTATGATTTCATTGATTCTTATGTATACATGGACTAATGTTTTCTTTCCGTGTTGTTATAACCCTTACTGAGATTTTTATGCTCATCCAAAGTTTTTTTTAAATGTTTTTCACAGGACATAAAGTTGAATAGTGTCAAGGATAGGATCAAGGAAATTTCGAGCTGTCTAAAATAAGGAACTAGGCATGACTCTTTTGTTCAAGAGTTTTTATTTTGTGAAAAAAATGGAAGCTGAGTAGATGTGTCTACTTTGTAATCTTTGAGATGTAATAGTTTTGTCCTAATTCTCTAAAACTCTAAACCTAAAAAGATCCTCAATGTCAATTATTAATTTAATTCAATAATAAGTAATGTTTAAGGCTGGGTCCTTATAAAGATACAATATGATATATTTCAATAAAAAAAAATTACATGATATATCAATGGGTATAACTTGAAATTATATATTTCTATTACTAAGGATTAACTAGAACAATTGATTAAATTTATAATTGTAACACCCCAGGTAAATAAAGAATATGACATTTTCATATTTATCCATGTTTGTGAATAAAATATTAATATGACTTTAAAGGGGACGCTATGCTCGATGGCGTACCCAACACGCAACAACGAGTTTCTTGGGAATCTTACGTTGCACTCTAATAATAAAATAATATTATTTCAAATGGTAGTTAACATGTAGCTGTTGTATTGGCGGGAATGGATAGAAATAACTAAAATATGATTATATATGTTTTTTAAATGTTCTTACATTTATCCAATAAAAGCTAAAGGCTTAAAATACGGAAAGAATTCAATTTTAGGCGTATATGCCCTAGTTTTCACTAAAGGTTCACTTATCGCCTTTTGATGGCGTAATGTCATTAAATATAGTTTTGATCACTCTTATACATTCTTTTGGACCAAATAAAACTCTTCTTTAGAACCGGGACATTAAATTTTACTTTGTGTAAATTTTTGGTATTTTTCTGATAAAGTTCATTTTTTAATGAATAGTGTAAAATGGTGTATTTTAATTCAAAACCTCTTTTTAATATAATTTATTTATATGATTAGATTATCTTTCGAATTGTTTTTAATGTTAAATTAGAATATATTTTTACCATTAAATCCAATAGTGGTCGTTGGAATTAATTTCACTTTGAAATGAGACTTAAACCAGTGTCAATCTTTTGATAATTGTTGTTTCATAAAAACACGCTATTTGCTCTGACAGCGGGAATTAATTTTTAAATTAATTAATCTGAATTCTATGTTATGAATTTTGTAAAATAGACTTCATTTTTGAATTTGGAATATCAAATATATCTAATGGTGAATTTTTGGGATTTTTCTGAAAAACTTCAATTTTTGATGAATAGTGAAACCACTAAGTGGTACTTATAAAAACTGATTTTTCCGTTTAAATGAAATTTTGTCATCTTTGTGTTTTGAATTTCAAAAATCCGACATACATGGTTGTCATTAAGAAGTAAAATGTGGTTCAATGGGATAAAAATAATTTTTTGGTGAATAGTAACTTATTAAGTTTTTAATCGCGATTAGTTGTAATTAGTGTAGTTTAAGGTAAAAATAATGCTTTAATAAAATAAGATGAGATTGACACATGTCATACCCTCGTTGGTTGTGTCATGGCCGACCAAGACAAGCCATGGGTCAACTTGAGGACCCCATGGAGCTACTTTGGTTGGGAAATGACATAAATAACTTTTTATTTAATGTAAAAGTAAAAATGACACAAACATCATATGTTTTACGAAAACAATTTTTACATGGGGTTATAAAGATCAGATGTTTGATTATAAATAGTCATTTGAAAGATAAAAAGATTTCCTACATCATAGTATTTTTTTTATAATTTTTAGACACTAAATAATTTAAATTATTTATGACATCATGATGATGCAGCGATGACCTCATTATTTAACGATTTAAATAAAATGGAAAGATAATGTAAAATCTATAAACTAAACATGTCCAAAACTTATTGGATGGGTGGATTTCGAACCCTTAACACCTTATCCACGAATTATATCAATGTGGGACCTTTTGAAACCGAAACACATTTTCAAATAAAGTAATATTTCTTACTTTCCAAAAGTGCCCCTCCTCTCCTCTTATAAAAGGCCCCCACCTCTACCTCTTTTGACACACTCCTCAAGCCTTTTGCTCGGCCAAACCCTGCCCATTTACTCTCTCCACATCCCTCTACTCATCCTAGAGGATTACCTTTGGGCAGAATCCTTTCAAAGGAAGCCTTTAGGCTCAAATCAAAAGGAGTTACACTTTTAAAGGTAATTCATTCTCTCATGTTCATTTGTTTTATTTTGCTTCTCCAACCCCCTAAACTCTTTTTATTTACTTCTTTTGTAACAACACCAGTATCTTAAATATACTAGGATGTTGTTATAAGATTTATTCGAGCTACACTCTCACACAACTACATAAAATGGTTAAAGAACATACGGTTTCCGTGGATGGCGAAATTCTGCCTCCCGAAATGATGATTGTTCAATACTCATTTAACACCTTCAAAGGTGGCCATTATGATGTCACTATTTTTATATATGATATATAATCTGTTTATGTTTTACTTATGCTTCTGTATTTTTCATTTGTGACTTACCTTTATGGCTTCCATTATGTGTATACGTGATATCTTCATTTAAGGAAGTGCGGACTACCGCCCCCTCAAAGTGATTTGATTCGTTAAATACCATATGTGGGACGTATAAAGGATGGAACTATGATATTATATATTATATTATACTGGAATTATAATATACCTTTATATAATTATCATTCCACTCTATAAAATACGAAATAGAAATGAAAGTAGCGTTCATGCGTACGTACGGCTGACCGTCTCCATGAACGGTGCATTTCATTTCTTACCTCTAAATGATTATGTAATGTTATAAATGCATGAATTTACTGGATATATATGACATATATTATATCTACATCATGAATACAATTCTGGATATAATAAACTTTTGGCCACACGAACAACATGTAATTGTAAGAAGTCCACTTTTGACTTAAGAACCAAATATCGACAAAACAAATATTATTAACTTAAGTGATTACATAATGTTTATGACATGGTAATAAGTGATATAAAAGGAATAATGAACTTGAAAAAGGTTCTTAAGGAAGTAGAAAATAACTCAAGTTTATTATTTAGGACGTTAAAGAACGATCAAGTCAAGTCGGACCCGAGGTAAGGGATCCTACACCTCTCTTTCTTTTTAAGTACACTCTTTTATGTCATTTATTTTAATGCTCATATTTCTTGTTATTGGTATGATCATTTATATTACACTTACTGTAATTTTATGTTCATGTGATGAGAGACCCTATTATCTCTCATAAATCCATTTTGGAAGTTTTGAGTGGCGCCGTTAGGCTGCCGAACTTTCGTAAGAGATCTAACCTCTCTCTTTCTTTTTAAGTACTCTCCTTTATGTCACTTCTTTTAAGATCCTCTTTGTAATGTTGGGGGATGTTATTTTATATTCCTCTTTCTGTACATTTTATTGTAATGTAATGAGATACCTTATTTTATCTCATCAATCCATATTCGGAAGTTTTATGTGGCGTCGTTAGGCTGCCGAGTTTTCGTAAGGGATTTTTTATCTCACTTTTATTCTCGTGAGATTTATGCTACATTTGACACAAATTCCATTGAGTGGTGTATGTACTGCACATTACTCTACTCTTTGTGTAATATAATTTCGTTTATGATTATTTACATCAATGATCTATTTTTCTTCTTTCATGGGGTATATGTTTTGAATGATACCCAAGTCGGTAAGGGAACCTTTCACCCTCCTCTTTTTTAAAAGACTTCTTTTGTTGGGTCTTTTAATTTACATATTGTTATGTTGGGATATGTTATCATATATCCTTATTGATGTAAATTTTATGTACAAGTGATGAGATACACTTTTTATCTCTCATCAACTCATTTTGATGTGATGCCGTTAGGCTGTCAAGGGAACTTTTTAACCCAATTTCGATTTCTTTGGGTTCAACATGTAGTCATTGAATATGTCATCCATTGAATATGTGTGAATGACCTTTTATTGTTTTACACTTAATATCCACTTATATTGGGTGTATTTATATTTGTCACACATATTTTTGATAATGATTTGTCCTTAATTTAAGGATACCTTCTTTATAAGGGATTTCATCACATTTGACATTTCTATTGAGGGTTAATTGTTGTTATGCAGCAATTCACTCTTATATGGTGTATATACTTTCCTTTGGAGTATTATATCATGAATCCATTTATCCTCATGATATTATAAAGTTCTGACTAAATGTTATTCCTCAATTATTGTATTCAAGTGTTTCTAATTTTGGTAAAACCCCTTTAACCAAAATGTCATTTTAAATGTTTTAATTATTTGTTCTTATTAATATCCATGTTTTCAAAATGGTTTTAAGGATTTATTTATATGGATATTAATGGTTTAAAATTTTAAGCTTCAAGGTGGTATGGGACACTTTGATTCAAAAATCTCTGTATTAAATGTTTTAAAGGGTTTTGAAAATGGTTTTGATAAAGCATTCTATTATGATATATTGTGATGTGGAAATGTTATCATTCCTTTATATTGGTTTTAAGTTTTATGATTTTATATTGGTACTTGGACATTTTAACGGGTGGTTACGTTATAAACCATATGACGGGTGGTGTCGTGAATACCAGGACGGGTGGTTACGTTAAAACCTCCAATGCATTGGGTATGGAAGTCGGCCGTATGGATATTCCATTAAGTATGTATGGAAATTGGCCATATGGCTATTCCATTAAGTGATATGTGTGGGATTCGACCGTATGGTTATTCCACTTAAGTATGTTTATGTCCCAAGTTACCTTTATATATGTTATGTGTTCTTTATATGGGTTTTATGGCAATACTTTGGTTACAAAAAGGTAAGTAATGATATATAATTCATGAATAGTTTTTACTACTTCATAAAGGTTAAAAGTATTACCTTGATAAAGTATACATGGTTTACTTTTTGTTTTGATAAACTAACAGTTTTTATTCTTTGTGTATCCCTTACTGAGTTTTTATGCTCATCCCAAGTTTTTGAAATGTTTTTCACAGGAACTAGCATGGAATAGGTTCAAGGATGGGATCAAGGGAAAGTCATGATACCTAAAACATGAAACTAGACATGTTTTTTTAAGAATTTTTATTTTATGGAAATTTAGTAGAAGAGACTACTTTGTAATCTGTTGAGATGTAATAGTTATGTCCTAATTCTCTAAAACTCTAAACCTGAAAAGATCCTCAATGTGAATTATTCATTTAATTCAATTTTAAGTAAGGTTTAATGCTGGGGCCTTATAGTTGGTATCAGAGGTCGGTTTAGATAACTTTATAGGTTAGGGTATTCTTTAAGCATAAGTGACATTACCATAATGGTTAGGATTTCAGACAGATGACAAGTTTTAGATAAAGTGAATGAGTAAGAATATCTTAGTGTTTATCTTCCTCATTAGTACATGATGGTTTTGTTGTTATACTCACACTGACCCTTTTTGGTTTCAGTAAATGGCTGGATCTAGCAGGCACCAAGGTAACGGTGGATGTGAAGGAAACAGTGGTGGTTCTATGATTAAGATACTAGATAAAATAGGGGATTCAATGAGGAAACTCGTGGTTGTTCTAAACCAACTATCAAGGAGTCATGATCAACCACTTCAACCTTGGTGAGTTCTCTAATGCATCATGTATGAGATGGCCAACTCAATGTGGAAATTCAGGTAATAATTATTAAGGTAACCATTAGGGTTTATATGATACTTAATTTTTAGGTAATTATGGGTTACTCTATGATATGATGGAGAATGAAAGGAATGAGATAAACTTGAGGTTAAAATATGTTATGATTATCCTTGAATATTTTATCTCATTTTGGGGAATGTTTTAAGAATTATATAGTTTTGGAAAAAGGACAACACACAGACCGTGTGACATCCCGTCGCGTCGGACAAAGCTGCGGGAATCGAACCCACAACCAAAGTGCGACTGGTATTTATCGCCTACCACTGGACTACGTGAAGTCCCTGGTTAGTTTGATTGATTCTTTTTGGTTATATGATTTTATTAATTAAGATTAAGTTTATTTTGGGTTATTTATGAAAATTATTAACCTATCATGGAGGATATGTGATTAGGATAATTACTTTTCAATACGAGACTTTAGGAGCAACTGATGTTGTTTGGAGATAAATGTTACGATTTAACTTGGAAGACTATGTGACTAAATCCTTCAAATACTTGGGTTTCAACCTTAGTTTGGTTTACGTTGAAGAATTTTATGGACAAATTGTTTATCTAATGGTCTTCGTTGAACTTTGGGTTTTGTTGGACAAATTTTGGAGATTAAGCATAGATTTTCTTTTTAAAGGGTTATCCTTTTCTGGATTATCTGATCTTGTAGTAACATTTTTGGTTTTAGTTTTGGTTAAGGTTTGAAGACATGGGAATTGTATAGTTCTCTTTTGTGGATTAGGTGATTCTCTAGAAGTTGATTATAGTACTCTTAATGCGAACAAGTCTCCCTAAATACTCGTCTTTTGGAAAAAAATATGAGTTTGATTAAGGAATCTAGTAAAAGTTTAAAGTCAACATGATAAGTGATTATGTTTCCTTATGAATAAATTTCTCAATAAAAAGTAGCTTAAAACAAAAACTTTGTCTATTAACTTTTCCTACTGGGGAACCCAACACCGTTTAACCCATCACAAGTTTGTGATTTTCTTATTGTTAACTTTCTCCTAAACATGTTTTCTATCACTCTCCATCAGAACATGACCCTATGTTTTCTCCTCCATGTCCATGTTTTCCTACATTGAGTCCTAGTATGGGTTAACTTGGGTGACCTCTGTACTTATATTTCTTTATTTTAAAGTGATTGTTTTACCGACTATTGTTCCGATGTGGGACTTTCAAGGATGTTTCCAAGCGCAATTTTAAAATTGCGAGGACGCAATTCCAAAAAGGGGGGAAGGATGTAACACCCCAGGTAAATAAAGAATATGACATTTTCATATTTATCCATGTTTGTGAATAAAATATTAACATGACTTTAAAGGGGACGCTATGCTCGATGGCGTACCCAACACGCAACAACGAGTTTCTTGGGAATCTTACGTTGCACTCTAATAATAAAATAATATTATTTCAAATGGTAGTTAACATGTAGATGTTGTATTGGAGGGAATGGATAGAAATAACTAAAATATGATTATATATGTTTTTTAAATGTTCTTATATTTATCCAATAAAAGCTAAAGGCTTAAAATACGGAAAGAATTCAATTTTAGGCGTATATGCCCTAGTTTTCACTAAAGGTTCACTTATCGCCTTTTGATGGCGTACTGTCATTAAATATAGTTTTGATCACTCTTATACATTCTTTTGGACCAAATAAAACTCTTCTTTAGAATCAGGACATTAAATTTTACTTTGTGTAAATTTTTGGTATTTTTCTGATAAAGTTCATTTTTTAATGAATAGTGTAAAATGTTGTATTTTAATTCAAAACCTCTTTTTAATATAACTTATTTATATGATTAGATTATCTTTTGAATTGGTTTTAATGTGAAATTAGAATATATTTTTACCATTAAATCCAATAGTGGTCATTGGAATTAATTTCACTTTGAAATGAGACTTAAACCAGTGTCAATCTTTTGATACTTGTTGTTTCATAAAAACACGCTATTTGCTCTGACAGCGGGAATTAATTATTAAATTAATTAATCTGAATTATATGTTTTGAATTTTGTAAAATAGACTTCATTTTTGAATTCGGAATATCAAATATAGCTTATGGTGAATTTTTGGGATTTTTCTGAAGAACTTCAATTTTTTATGAATAGTGAAACCACTAAGTGGTACTTATAAAAACTGATTTTTCCGTTTAAATGAAATTTTTCCATCTTTGTGTTTTGAATTTAAAAAATCCGACATACATGGTTGTCATTAAGAAGTAAAATGTGGTTCAATGGGATAAAAATAATTTTTTGGTGAATAGTAACTTATTAAGTTTTTAATCGCGATTAGTTGTAATTAGTGTAGTTTAAGGTAAAAATAATGCTTTAATAAAATAAGATGAGCTTGACACATGTCCTACCATCATTGGTTGTGTCATGGCCGACCAAGAAAAGCCATGGGTCAACTTGAGGACCCCATGGAGCTACTTTGGTTGGGAAATGACATAAATAACTTTTTATTTAATGTAAAAGTAAAAATGACACAAACATCATATGTTTTACGAAAACAATTTTTACATGGGGTTATAAAGATCAGATGTTTTATTATAAATAGTCATTGGAAAGATAAAAAGATTTCCTACATCATAGCATTTTTTATATAATTTTTAGACACTAAATAATTTAAATTATTTATGACATCATGATGATGCAGCGATGACCTCATTATTTAATGATTTAAATAAAATGGAAAGATAATGTAAAATATATAAACTACACATGTCCAAAACTTATTGGATGGGTGGATTTCAAACCCTTAACACCTTATCCACGAATTATATCAATGTGGGACCTTTTGAAACCGAAACACATTTTCAAATAAAGTAATATTTCTTACTTTCCAAAAGTGCCCCTCCTCTCCTCTTATAAAAGGCCCCCAACTCTACCTCTTTTCACACACTCCTCAAGCCTTTGGCTCCGCCAAACCCTGCCCATTTACTCTCTCCACATCCCTCTACTAATCCTAGAGGATTAACTTTGGGCAGAATCCTTTCAAAGGAAGCCTTTAGGCTCAAATCAAAAGGAGTTACACTTTTAAAGGTAATTCATTCTCTCATGTTCATTTGTTTTATTTTGCTTCTCCAACCCCCTAAACTCTTTTTATTTACTTCTTTTGAAACAACACCAGTATCTTAAATATACTAGTATGTTGTTATAAGATTTATTCGAGCTACACTCTCACACAACAACATCAAATGGTTAAAGAACATACGGTTTCCGTGGATGGTGAAATTCTGCCTCCCGAAACGATGATTGTTCAATACTCATTTAACACCTTCAAAGGTGGCCATTATGATGTCACTATTTTTATATATGATATATAATATGTTTATGTTTTACTTATGCTTCTGTATTTTTCATTTGTGTCTTACCTTTATGGCTTCCATTATGTGTATACGCGATATCTTCATTTAAGGAAGTGCGGACTACCGCCCCCTCAAAGTGATTTGATTCGTTAAATACCATATGTGGGACGTATAAAGGATGGAACTATGATATTATATATGATATTATACTGGAATTATAATACACCTTTATATCATTATGATTTCACTCTATAAAATACGAAATAGAAATGAAAGTAGCGTTCATGCGTACGTACGGCTTACCGTCTCCATGAACGATGCATTTCATTTCTTACCTCTAAATGATTATGTAATGTTATAAATGCATGAATGTACTGGATATATATGAAATATATGTTATATACATTATGAATACAATTCTGGATATAATAAACTTTTGGCCACACGAACAACATGTAATTGTAAGAAGTCCACTTTTGACTTAAGAACCAAATATCGACAAAACAAATATTATTAACTTAAGTGATTACATAATGTTTATGACATGGTAATAAGGGATATAAAAGGAATAATGAACTTGAAAAAGGTTCTTAAGGAAGTAGAAAATAACTCAAGTTTATTATTCAGGACGTTAAAGAACGATCAAGTCAAGTCGGACCCGAGGTAAGGGATCCTACACCTCTCTTTCTTTTTAAGTACACTCTTTTATGTCATTTCTTTTAATGCTCATCTTTATTGTTATTGGGATGATCTTTTATATTACACTTACTGTAATTTTTATGTTCATGTGATGAGATACCCTATTCTCTCTCATAAATCCATTTTGGAAGTTTTGAGTGGCGCCGTTAGGCTGCCGAACTTTCGTAAGAGATCTAACCTCTCTCTTTCTTTTTAAGTACTCTCCTTTATGTCACTTCTTTTAAGCTCCTCTTTGTAATGTTGGGGGATGTTATTTTATATTCCTCTTTCTGTACATTTTATTGTAATGTGATGAGATACCTTATTTGATCTCATCAATCCATATTCGGAAGTTTTATGTGGTGCCGTTAGGCTGCCGAGTTTTCGTAAGGGATTTTTTATCACACTTTTATTCCCGTGAGATTTATGCTACATTTGCCACAAATTCCATTGAGTGGTGTATGTACTGCCCATTATTCTACTCTTTGTGTAATATAATTTCGTTTATGATTATTTACATCAATGATCTATTGTCCTTTTTCATGGGGTATATGTTTTGAATGATACCCAAGTCGGTAAGGGAACCTTTCACCCTCCTCTTTTTTAAAAGACTTCTTTTGTTGGGTATTTTAATTTACATATTTTTATGTTGGGATATGTTATCATATATACTTATTGATGTAAATTTTATGTCCAAGTGATGAGATACACTTTTTATCTCTCATCAATTCATTTTGATGTGATGCCGTTAGGCTGTCAAGGGAACTTTTTAACCCAATTTCGATTTCTTTGGGTTCAACATATAGTCATTGAATATGTCATCCATTGAATATCTGTGAATGACCTTTTATTGTTTTACACTTAATATCCACTTATATTGGGTGTATTTATATTTGTCACACATATTTTTGAGATTGATTTGTCCTTAATTTAATGATACCTTCTTTATAAGGGATTTCATCACATTTGACATTTCTATTGAGGGTTCATTGTTGTTATGCACCAATTCACTATTATATGGTGTATATACTGTCCTTTGGAGTATTATATCATGAATCCATTTATCCTCATGATATTATAAAGGTCTGACTAAATGTTATTCCTCAATTATTGTATTCAAGTGTTTCTAATTTTGGTAAAACCCCTTTAACCAAAATGTCATTTTAAATGTTTTAATTATTTGTTCTTATTAATATCCATGTTTTCAAAATGGTTTTAAGGATTTATTTATATGGATATTAATGGTTTAAAATTTTAAGCTTCAAGGTGGTATGGGACACTTTGATTCGAAAATCTCTGTATTAAATGTTTTAAAGGGTTTTGAAAATGTTTTTGATAAAGCATTCTATTATGATATATTATGATGTGGAAATGTTATCATTCCTTTATATTGGTTTTAAGTTTTATGATTTTATATTGGTACTTGGACATTTTAACGGGTGGTTACGTTATAAACCATATGACGGGTGGTGCCGTGAATACCAGGACGGGTGGTTACATTATAACCTCCAATGCATTGGGTATGGAAGTCGGCCGTATGGCTATTCCATTAAGTATGTATGGAAATTGGCTGTATGGCTATTCCATTAAGTGATATGTGTGGGAGTCGACCGTATGGTTATTCCACTTAAGTATGTTTATGTCTCAAGTTACCTTTATATATGTCATGTGTTCTTTATATGGGTTTTATGGAAATACTTTGGTTACAAAAAGGTAAGTAATGATATATAATTCATGAATAGTTTTTACTACTTCATAAAGGTGAAAAGTATTACCTTGATAAAGTATACATGGTTTACTTTTTGTTTTGATAAACTAACAGTTTTTATTCTCTGTGTATCCCTTACTGAGTTTTTATTCTCATCCCAAGTTTTTGAAATGTTTTTCACAGGAACTAGCATGGAATAGGGTCAAGGATGGGATCAAGGGAAATTCATGCTACCTAAAACATGAAACTAGACATGTTTTTTTAAGAATTTTTATTTTATGGAAATTTAGTAGAAGAGACTACTTTGTAATCTGTTGAGATGTAATAGTTATGTCCTAATTCTCTAAAACTCTAAACCTGAAAAGATCCTCAATGTGAATTATTCATTTAATTCAATTTTAATTAAGGTTTAAGGCTGGGGCCTTATAATAATGATGTTATTTATTTATATAATTCAAATTCATGTTAGGGATTGATAGTTTATAACAAAAATATATTGATATTTTTGGACTCTATGAATATTAAAAAAAATCTATAAAATAAAAATTGATATATTAATTTTTGAGGAAGAGTTTATAGATTTTATTATGTGAGAACCCAAAAATTAATATTTTTATGCATCAAATGAGTGGGGATATATCTCCTATAACAAATTATAGAACATAATGATCATCTATTTTACAAGTTAAATTGTTAAATAACATATGGTGTCAAAAATATACATTTTATGACATTTCTATAAAACTAAATATCTTATTTTTGATTTCATGCCTAAAAATATTAATGAATAAGTATATGATTAATGATATATTATAGATATTCATGTAGAATTAAATCATCTTGATAAGATTATTTTACAGACATTAGTTGAACTCCATAAGGATGAAAAATATTATTAGCTCAAATGGATTTCTAGAATCAATAACAACGAGTTTAGATATATATTTTCAATGAAATATATGTTTATTGTATATGTATATAATCAATAATAAGGAATCTATTTTGAAATATCATTTCTCTACTTTTTTATAAGAATCTATTAGAGTTATTTTGTAATATACATCTCATTATGTAATAATATATTTTCAACTGTATTTCAATAGTAAAATTATGTATTAAAAATATCTATTTATTAAGTCCCACATGTTTTAGGAATGCACCAACACATAACCATGATCTGAATACTTCAAATTATCTTCATTATTTGAAATAAGAACTGAAATCTCTATATGAGATATATTCATTATATACATTCAATAAACATTAAATTAATGGTATATCTTTCCAGTTTTTAAAAAGAAATTGTTACATAAGTTAGTTTCATTATTAAATTTTATTTCTATGAGATTATATTGTGATATTAATGTTATTTAAATTTTAAATAATTTTCAAATTTCTGTTATATAGTGTTAGACATAAGTCATATGTGTGAGATTATGTGTTTTAGGGTTTGTTAATTTTTCAATGGAAATAGTGTATCATTCATAATCACGAAAATTATATGAAATCTAAAATTTAACAACTAGTACTTCTTTAAAGATAAATAATGATGAACCAGGAAAAACTAAAGATAATGAAATGGTTAGAGTAATGATCAGTACATTTCCTTTTTACAACATGTTTTCCATATTTGATATTTTTATTTTATATGGGTTTTATATTCAAATATATACGTACATATATATATCCATCTAATGGTTTTTAAAATATAAATTAAGTATTTTAAAGGGAATGTAAATTATAGAATATTTTATCAAGAACATACATCATTTGAACAGACCTTTTTTATATAATATTTTTTTGATGAAAAATTGGCTAAAATTTTTTATCAAATTCATGTGATATCATTATAAAATGTTTATGTAAAAGGTGTTTTATGAAAAAAAAAATTGGATCATTTTCAACAATGGATTATTATTATTACCACTGCTTCAAATTTTTTAAAATATTTTTGGATCAAAATAAATCATTCTAATTTGGATATAGTACTAAAATATTATTTATTTATAATGATAATAAGTCTAAAATTTATATCACTAAAAATACATTAAATTGCTATAGAAATAAATACATATATATATAGTATCATATTTTTAATGATAATATTACAAAAGGTAATTATGTTATAGATTCCATTTTTACTGGGGATGAATATTCTGTAATTTTAACTAAATCACCAGATTTATCAAAGTGAGATTATATAATATTTGAATATATTAAGATTGAAAAATAAATTTATATAAAATGATTACTATGTTATCAAAAACCATTTTCTATCTTAAAATTTTTTGTATTAGTACAATTGTTAAAATTTTATATTTCTTACTTTCTTGTGATTTAATAGTTGGTTCATATTTAATTCCTTACAAAGTTGTCCCCAAAAATTAATAAATGTTTTCAGGGATCATCAATGACTCTATGAAAAAATTCTATAATAGACAACACTATTATCTACAAATTTCCTTTTAAGTCTTCACAATGTATTTAAAAATATAAATGAATATTTGTTATGCCTATAATATGATTGATATAACAATTATGTCTGTTTATTTCTAAAAAATCATTACAAAGGAGCATTCCTTGTTCATTTTTTACTAGAATTTTTCGTTTTATTAAAGTAATGACTATTTATCATAGTGGATAATCATTTAAGTTAGTATTTTTGGTACAATTATGGATAAATTTTTTAATTATTTTAGATCAAATTTAAAAAGTTTGAGAAGTTTTAGAATATATATTTTTTGTAATTGCAAAAAAGTGTGAGATTTTATTATGGATCCTAGATCCATTTTTTTATTTATTTATTTGTTATAAAATTATATTTTTTTGATATTATTTTAGATATAAATAATTCATAATATTGGTTGGCACTTCTTATATTGTAAGTATTTTATAATTAAATTATTTACATTTCATCATAGTATATAACTATACAAAATTGAATTTTTTAAATCTTCCAGAACAATCTATAGGAAGAAATTCTACAACATCTTGAAATAACATTAAGTAAAAATTTGAAAAAATATGGAACAATATTGGTAGAATATTTTTAATATTTTATAATTGATCTAAAGAAATAAAATGAACATGACCTAAAATTTATCATGAATTTTCCTTAATAAAAAAAATGAGATTATGACAATAAAAAAATTAACTTTTCTAATGAATAAAAATAACCCAACCAAAAGAAGAGAAATAATTCTATCATAGGTGATGTTTTGTAAAATTATTGAACCAATAATATAAATTCAAAAGATAGAAATATTTTGAAACTTCCTTTGAATGATAAATTTTGAAATGGTATTTAACTAGAGTATGAACACAATATTTACATATATCTATAACCTACCTTATGAAGATGAAATTTTGAAAAGTGATTTACCTCCCATATCACAAATGATGATTGAATCTTTTAAAAACTCTAGAAGATACACAATTACCAATGGTATTATAATATATTTTTCATATTTATCCACAACACATACTATATTTTAAATATTATTTTAAAATTAAATTACTACATATTATTTTTATATTTTTCTATTCGTTTAAAAATTCCATAAAATCAAAATAATTATTATTAACCTATATAATGATATTTTGATGTATTTTTTATAGTAATAAAATTATATATCATTCCATAGTAGAAGTATTCATAAAAACTCATAACTCCATATTTTGGTGTTATGCAATAAAATTTAGAAATGCATGAGTATATGACATAAATGTAAGACATCATTCATGAGTGTAAGATATCACTAAGTTATAACAATTAAAATTTCCCCAGATTAAGTTTTTATAGAAATAAGAATACTACTTCTTATTATAATAAAAATATCTTTAGTATTAGAGTTAAATTTAGATAAAAATTCTTTGTGGTTCATAATTCATTTTGAGTAGAATCTATCTTCATAAAACATTAATATATTTGGAAAAAGATATAGTTTCATAAGAATTATTTCAAAAATATAATTACTTTACCATGTGTATTTTGTGTATTTTGTGAACATATTTACCATTTTATGATTTAATTTATTGTTTAATAAAATGATATTTCTATGGGTGTTATATAACCTTTTACAATTTTACAATTTTTCAAGGTAGACCCGTATGGGAATGATTTCTGGTGAATTCAATGTAGTGGTCACATGATTCTATGTGATGGATAAAATTTAATGAGATTTATAATAAACATATATTTTTTATGAAGAAAACTAAATATTTTTTTTAATGGAACTAGATTGAAAATTAGTTGAGAATATATATGGGAAGTACTATGTGATACAATCATAGGGTCATATACATCATTCAAGAAAACATAAATAGTTTGATCCATTTCTAATAAAGATAACCTTTAAGACTCAAAAATCACAATACATTTTTATTCAAATAGTTCATATAGCTATAACCTTAATTCATTCTTTTTAGTTTATTCTTTTATTTTTTTTATCTATGAAGAAATTACATGTTTTGTGTTGTTCATTCATGTATAAAAATGAATGGAAAATTGAGTTTTGTGTTAGGGATGATAAAGGTAGGGTGTTCATTGGTTTTCATCTTGGTTTAAGAATGAATATAATAATGGGTTATACTTTTATGTATACATGGAAATACTTTTTGGGTTTTTACCTCAGGTAGTTTTAGAAATAATTGCCATGGTTTGTGCCTCTAGGGAATAAAAAGGTAGTTGTAAAGGGTTTCAGTTCCCTTCAAATTCCAGGGAGTCAATTTTATAGGGTTTCACCTCTATCTTAATTTGAGAGGGTATAATAGTTGAGTAGGATCCTTAACATACAAAGTAAATCTAAAATAACAATGTTCATTTCTAATTAGATTTCTTCAATATTAGAAAAAATGTGATTAATGGTTTAAATTTTTATTAATGGTGAGTGAAACCCATATTGTACATTTAAACATATTAATTAAGGGATAAAAAATTGGTTAAACATTATGAATCAAATCAAGTATTTTTTATGAATATTAGTGAATGTGACCTAACATTCTATTCTGGAGCTATTATTCATATCGGTTTTGTTTATTTATATATGACTTATATATGGGTAGTGATGTTTTATGGTTGGAAAACCATTTTTTTACGTACACAAAGCCTTGTATATCCTTGGAATAATGGTCAGTGTAGTTCCATCCCATTTCATTGATGTTTTTCATTAGTACTAGTGGATACATAGATTTAGGTATTGGTGATCCGGAACTAATTACCCACAATTTCCTTATTTTTTGTTCAATTTAATTTTTTATAATCTCTATAATCTTTATTGGTGTTCAAATTATGTTCCCATGTGGTTTTTAAAATAGAAACAAAGGTGTATTTTGGTTTCCTGTAGGACGTTAGATCATTTTAAATGATCATAATCTACTTCTATCCAATAATAATTTTATTTTTGACTTCAATGTGAATGTTTAATTTCATTATCCACCATTATTAGAACTGTTACCATTTTATTTCTATAGGATGACAATATTATTTTAGGGAAAATTTCACACAAATGAAATTAAATTAATAAAATAATATAATTATTTCGGAGCCCATTCAATTTATTTCCCCTTCGAGGAAATAATTATATAATATTTTCTGTTTATATTATAAATTGAATATGGAATTTTTTAAACATGGATTACAAAAATCATGAGACGAACATGTAATATTAAATAATTTTCTGTTAGTACCAAATTTAAAATTTAGTGGATAATAATTATGACCCTTTATACTACCATATATTATTCCCAAGTTGACCTCTTAAGCCTCACATTGCATTCATTTTATTATCCAAAACTGGAAAAAAATAGTGATATGTATCCATTTGACTAAAATAAATAAATTTACCATATTACCCCTACTATTATTTTTATTAAATGAAACATCTCATCTCCCTACAATTAGACTCCTATGATAAGGATAACCTCTCCACATATATTTTCACATCATTAATAGCAATTACTCATGGAATTATTCATGATTGAGGTTGAGTCATCTTGGTAATCCCCTCAGACCTTCTCTCTTCATCCTTACCTGCTACTTATCCCATGTTCCTTCTCGTATGATGTCTTAAGGACCTAATATTCATTTATATAAAATATTATTAATTACATACTTTTTTTAGAGTCGCACTTTTCCTGCTCGACCTCATTATTGCATGTTGATGTCTGATAACACCATAGTTAGTAAAATAGAATATGTTTAATGTATGTTGTGCCACACACATGAAATTAAATTTAAAATATTAATTTTTTGCATGGATTTAATTTTTAGTTTATGTATATCCAAAGTGGTACACTGTATAGATGATAAATTTTGATAATTGTTGATAGTTATATATTAGATTCTACAGAACATCTAAAGAATATCCATTATTTCTATAATGTATAATCTGTTTTGATAATCACTGGAAACTATGTTTTGTTTTTCAATTTTCTATTAAAATAATGTATTGAAATTATCTCATTTTAGATTGTATTTTTTTTGTCATTGGAACTAATTTTTGTAGGAATTTTCTTAAGGTGTAGGATGTTTTTGGTCCATCAATATTCTATTCAATTATTTTACGATATATAGTTGTATAATATGTTTACATGGATTTATTTTCAAAATATATTAAAATATATATTTTCTAAAATAATATGCATGGTTAATTTGAATAATCTAAAAATATTTTTCATGAAATATAGGCCTATGAAACATGTCCATTAATTTTATGAACATAAAAAACTAGAATTTAGATATTGTGGTGGATTCCAAATTTATGTATGTTTATATTTCTTTTTAATATAAAAAATATGTTTCTATGAATGGTGTTTAGATGTGAGTTATAATATCATCATCGAAAAAATTATTACATTATTAATAATTTACCATAACCAATATAAATAATTTATTTTCAAATAATGTTTCCTAGTTATGAAAAAAATCTAGGAAAACATACTACAATTTTTTATTATCCAATTCTATCAAATTCCCTTAATTTAATATATTGATCTACATATGTGATTTACCCCTCAATTAGGCTAGGCATGGTAGTAGTGGGTGTTAGGGGAGATTTAATTCTATCTATTTCCAGACCAATCTTGTTTATAATATTTTATCCTTTTCTAAAATATCTAGGTAATCCTAAATTCCAATTATATATTTTTCTATTATTAATATAAATTTTAGTATATATTATAATAACATAATTATATTTTTTTATAATGAATTTAAAATATAAATATTTCAAACCATTATTACCCATATTATTTTTTTAAATATTGAACTATTCAATTATTTCACTTCCACTGTCAAAATTCTCGACAACCAATTAAAATGATTACTAAATTATTTCATTTTGGTTATTTTTTAAATGGAAACAAAAAGGATATTATCTAAATATATATGATACTATAATGAAATATATTAAATTTCATTTATTATAAAAGGTTTTTTGAGAGGATATCTAATTGAATATATTTTACCATGACTATCATATGATATTTCAAGATCTGGTACATATTGGATTTTGTGGAGATCAATTATTTTTAATTTGGTTATTATGGTGGTTGTAAGATGAGATTTTTTTATTAGGTAGGTGGACTAGCAGTTGTGAATTTTTTTTTCTATTTTATCATATTTATGTTCAAATATCATCATATTTATACTCCATGATCTTTTACTAAGAATTATTTATTTTACTAGGATTATAATTGATTTCTATTCAGTGATATGTGATATTTTTATCTATTATATTCATAATTTCCTCTCTATTTTTTAATTCAGTATCACTGTTGGGTGGAAAATGATGTATAAAAAAATCATTCCATATTTCAATGAAGTATTATATTTATATTGTATTTATTGAAATCAAAAAATGAGTCTTAATTATAAGGCCCCGACCTTAAACCTTACTTAATATTGAATTAAATGAATAATTCACATTGAGTATCTTTTCAGGTTTAGAGTTTTATAGAATTAGAACATAACTATTGCATCTCAAAATATTACAAAGTAGACACTAATACTAAGTTTCCATAGAATAAAAAACTCTTAAAAAGAAACATGTCTAGTTCCATGTTTTATATAGCATGACTTTCCCTTGATCCCATCCTTGACCCTATTCCACATTAAGTCCTGTGAAAAACATTTCAAAAAAACTTTGGGTGAGCATAAAAAGCTCAGTAAGAGATACACAAAGAATGAAAACTATTAGTTTATCAAAACAACAAGTAAGCCATGTATACTTTATCAAAGTAATACTTTTCACCTGTATGAAGTAGTAAAAACTCTTCACTGAATAAAAGATCATTACTTACCCTTTTGTAACCAAAAGATTACCATAAAACCCATATAAAGATCACATAACATATAAAGGTAACATGGGGCATAAACATACTTAAATGGAATAACCATACGGTCGACTTCCACACATATCACTTAATGGAATAGCCATACGGCCGACTTCCATACCCAATGAATTGGAGGTTATAACGTAACCACCCATCCTAGTATTCACGGCACCACCCGTCATATGGTTTATCACGTAACCACCCGTCAAATGTCCAAGTACCAATATAAAATCATAAAATATAAAACAAATATAACGGAAAGAAAACATTTCCACAATTTGATCACAATATATCACATAAATATTTTGACATAACAAATCCATTATAAAAACCATTTTCAATATCAAAATACATAAAAGAGTATATCATATTTATTTCATTTTAAAAACATTATGGCTTGTTGAGGAATCCAAAGATCAAATAATACTCGCAGCGGCGGAGAAGTCATTGTCGCCGCATACGTACGACAAAAACATTCCCTTTTTTCGTTTAGTAAAATGCTTCATATAAAAAAATTCCTTTTGAATAAGCATAAAAGTCAAAGGTATTTATACACCGTATTAAAGAAAGTGGTGTATAAAACAAAAATATGCCTCAATGAAAGGAGATTGAGACGAAGACCCTTACCTCGGGTCTGACATGACTCGATCATTCTTTAACGTCCTGAATAATAAACATGAGTTAATTTATACTTGATTAAGAACCTTTTTCAAGTTAATTATTCCTTTTATATCACTTATTACCATGTTATGAACATTATTTAGTCATTTAAGTTGATAACGGTCATTTGTCGATATTTGGTACTTGAGTCAAAAGTGAACTTCTTACAATTACATGTTGTTCGTGTGGTCAAAGATTCATTATATCCAAAATGATATTCATGATTTGGATATCATATATATCATATATATCCAGCATATACATGTATTTATAATATTACATAATCATTTAGAGGTAAGAAATGAAATGCACCATTCATGGAGACGGTAAGCCGTACGTACGCATGAATGCTACTTTCATTTCTTTGTGATATTAATGGAATTAAAACTAAATGAGAGGTATGTATATTTTAATTCCAGAATTATATTCATCATTTATATGTAAAATACATCATATCTAATAACTTTAAATCCATCCTTTATACGTCCCACATATGGCATTAACGAATCAAATCACTTTGAGGGGGCGGTAGTCCGCACTTCCTAAAATGAAGATATCGTGTATACCCATAATGGAAGCCATGAAGGTGTGCCATAAATAAAAAATACAGAAGCTTAAGGAAGACATAAACATATTTTATATCATATATAAATATGGTTACATCTTAATGGTCACCTTTAAAGGTGTTGTAAGAATATTGAACAATCATCGTTTCGTGAGGCAGAAATTCACCATCCACGGAAATAGTATGTTCTTTAACCATTAGATGTAGGTGTGTGTAAGTGTATCTCGAAATAATATTATAAAAACATCCTAGTATATTGAAGATACTGTAGTTGTTACAAAAGAAATGAATAAAAAGAGTTTAGGGGGTGGAGAAGAAAAATAAAACAAAAGGACACAAGTGAAGACATTACCTTAAAATCGAGTAACTCTCTTATATTTGAGCTCAAAGGCTTCCTTGGGAAGACTTTTATCCAAATTGAGGCTTCTAAGAGTTATAGAGGGATGTGGAGAGACAAAATTGTCAGGTTTTGGCCGATCCAAAGGCTTTGGGAGTGTGGGTAAGGTGGTAGAGGTGGGGGCCTTTTATAAGAGGAGAGGAGGGGCACTCTTGGAAAGTAAAGAAATGTTACTTTATTTTAAAATGAGTTTTGGATTTAAAAGGTCCCACATTGATATAATTAGAGTATAAGGTGATAAGGGTTATAAATATACCCATACAATAGGTTTTTGACAAGTGTAGGTCTTATATTTTACATTATATTTTCATTTTATTTAAATTGTTAAATAATGAGCTAATCGCTGCATCATCATGGTTCCATAAATAATTTAATTTATTTAATGTCTAAAAATTATAAAGAAACTATCACGATGTAGTAAATCTTTTTATATTTTTAATGAATATTTATAGTCAAAATTCTGACTTGTATAACCCCATTTAAAAATTGTTTTAGTAAAACAACTCATGTTTGTGAAATTTTTACTTTAACATTAAATAAAAAGATATTAATGTTATTTTCCTTCCAATGTGGCTCCATGGGGTCCCCAAGTTGACCCATATATTATCTTGGTCGGCCATGACATATCCAATAATGGTAGGACATGATTCTAGGTCATTCTTTATTAATAAAACATTATTTTTACCTTAAACTACACTAATTACCTCTAATCGCGATTAAAAACTTAAAAGTTACTATTCACCAAAAAAATTATTTTAATCCCATTGAACCAAATTTTACTTCTTAATTAAAACCATGTAGGTCAGATTTTTGAAATTCAAAACACAGAGGTGGTAAAATTTCATTTAAACGAAAAATCAGTTTTTATAAGTACCACTTAGTGGTTTCACTATTCATCAAAAATTGAAGTTTTTCAGAAAAATATCAAAACTTCACCCTAAGATATATTTGATATTCCAAATTCAAAAATGAAGTACATTTTACAAAATTCAAAACATATAAGTTTCATTAATTAATTTAATAATTAATTCCCGCTGTCATAGCAAATAGCGTGTTTTTATGAAACAATAAGTACCAAAAGATTGACACTAGTTTGAGTCCGATTTCAAAGTTAAATTAATTCCAACGACCACTATTGGATTTAATGGTAAAAATATATTCTAATTTCACTTTAAAACCAATTAAAAAGATAATATAATCATATAAATAAATTAGATTAAATAGAGGTTTTGAATTAAAATACAACATTTTAAACTATTCATTAAAAAAATGAACTTTATCGAAAAAATACCAAAAATTCACACAAAGTAAATTTTGATGTCCCGATTCTAAAGAAGAGTTTTAATTGGTCCAATAGAATGTATAAGAGTGAACAAAACTATATTTAATGACGGTTCTCCATCAAAAGGCGATAAGTGAACCTTTAGTGAAAATTAGGGTATATATGCCTAAAATTGAATTCTTTCTGTATTTTAAGCCTTTATCTTTTATTAGATAAATGTAAAAATATTTAAAAAACATATATAATCATGTTTTAGTTATTTCTATCCATTCTCACCAATACAACGGCTATGTGTTAACTACCATTTAAAATAATATTATTTTATTACAAGTGTGCAACGTAAGATTTCAATGAAACTCTTTGTTGCGTATCTGGTACGCTATCGAACGTAGTAACCCCTTTAAAGTAAAATTAATATTTAATTCTTAAATATTTATAAATATGAAAATTTATTATTCTTTATTTATCTGGGATGTTACATCCTTCCCCCCTTTTTGTAATTGCGTCCTCGCAATTTTATTCACTTATCAAAATAAGTGGGGCTATTTATCCCTCAGAGCATTTTCAGATTCCCACATTGCCTCTTCAACCATATGGTTTTTCCACAAAACCTTTACCTGGTAAATAACCTTATTCTGTAACACTTGCTCCCTGTGGTCAAAAATCTGGATCGGTTGTTCTTCATAAGATAGGTTCTCTTCTAGTTGAACTACCTCTGGACTCAAAACATGAGATGGATCTGGCATATACTTTCTCAACATCGAAACATGAAAAACATTGTGTACCTGAGATAAACTCGGAGGTAATTCCACTCTGAATGCAACTGATCCAACTCTCTCCAAAATTTCATATGGTCCAATGAACCTTGGACTCAGCTTTCCTTTCTTACCAAATCGCATCACATTATTCCATGGTGATACTTTGAGAAAAACATGATCACCTACCTCAAAAGAGAGATCCTTCCTCCTATTGTCCGCATAACTCTTCTGCCTGCTCTGAGCTATTCTCATGTGTTTCTGTATCATCTGAACTTTTTCTGGAATCTTTTCTACCAATTCTGGTCCCATCAGCTTCCTTTCACCCACTTCATCCCAAAATCTGGAGTTCGACACCGCTTCCCATATAACTCCTCAAATGGTGCCATCTGTATACTGGAATGAAAATTGTTATTATAAGCAAACTCAACCAAAGAAAGATGTTTTCCCAACTTCCCTGATAATCCATCGAACAAGCACGTATCATATCTTCCAAAGTCTGAATTGTTCGTTCTGAATGCCCATCTAATTGAGTATTAAAAGATGTACTAAAATTTAATTCAGTACCCAACGACTTCTGAAGGCCTTTGCAAAAGTTAGAAGTGAACTTGGGATCACGATCGGACACAATGGAGAGGGGAACTCCATGTAACCTGACTAGCTCTTTAAGATACAATCGAGAATGTTTATCTAGAGAGAAAGTATCTGGAATAGGAAGGAAATGAGCAGATTTAGTCAATTGATCAACAATAACCCAGATTGCATTATTACCTCGAGATGTCCTCGGTAATCCCACAACAAAGTCCATGGATATATTTTCCCATTTCCACTCTGGCACTGGTAAAGGCTGAAGCATCCCTTTCGGTAACTACCGCTCTGCTTTAACCTACTGACAAGTCAAACACTTCATAGTAAAATCAGCAATATCTTATTTCATTCCATCCCACCAGTAATACTCCCGCAGATCCCTGTATATCTTAGTACTGCTAGGATGAACTAAAAATGGGGAACTATGAGCCTCACATAACAACTCATTCTTCAATTATGAATCACCAGGGACACATAATCTCTTACCAAACCTCAAAACACAATCATTATCAATGTTGAATTCATGCAACTTACCCTTCTGAACTAGCTCTACCTTTTTCTGCAACTCACTTTCTTCCCTCTGTGCTTTCTTAATTCTGTCTGATAGGGATGATCTCACTGATACCTGAAACAAAACATAAGAAATTCCTGCACCAACAACTTCTATGCCAAAGTTCATCAAATCAAAAACCAAAGGATCTCATTCCAAACGTATCATGGTTAATGAAGAATTACTTTTTCGACTCAAAGCATCATCCACTTTATTTGCTTTTCTCGGATGGTAATGAATTGTACAATCATAATCCTTGATTAATTCCAGCCATCTCCTCTGTCTCATGTTAAATTATTTCTGAGTGAATATATACTTTAAACTTTTGTGATCAGTATATATTTCACACATTACTCCATACAAATGATGCCTCCAAATTTTTAGAGCAAAAACAACAGCAGCTAATTCCAAGTCATGTGTAGGGTAATTTACCTCATGAGTTTTGAACTGACGTGAATCATATTCAGTTACCTGATCATTCTGCGTAAGGACACAACCAAGTCCCTTCAACGAAGAATCACTGTAGATAACAAACTCACCATTCCTGGAAGGAAGTGCCAAAACTAGAGCATTCACCAATCTTCTTTTCAACTCCTGAAAACAATCATCACATTCTTTTGTCCAGATAAACTTAACACCCTTCCGAGTTAGCTTAGTCATTGGACTAGATAACCGTGAAAATATTTCAACAAACCTTCGGTAGTAACCTGCCAAACCAAGGAAACTACGGATCTCGGTTACATTTATGTGTCTTGTCCATTCTTCAACAAATTTTTTTTAGCAGGATCAACAGTTATGCCATTTTTTGAAACAATGTGACCCAGGAAAGAAATTTGTTGTAACAAAAACTCACACTTGATGAATTTTCCATACAATTTATTTTATTTTAAGGTTTGAAAGATAACCCTTAAATGACTTTCATGCTCCTCTTTAGTTTTATAAAACACCAAAATATCATCAATTAAAACAACCACAAACTTATCCAAGAACTCATGGAAAATTCTATTCATAAGGTCCATGAATACAGTAGGTGCACTGGTTAACCCAAAAGGCATAACTACAAATTCATAATGGCCATATCTAGTACGGAACACAGTCTTCGGAATGTCTGATTCTTTTAATTTCAACTGATGGTGCCCCAAACTCAAGTCAATCTTCGAAAAATACTGAGCTCCCTGGAGCTGATCAAACAAATCATCGATATGAGGCAAAGGATACTTGTTCTTAACAGTAATGTTATTTAAGGCTCTATAATCAATGCAAAGTCTCATTGAGCCATCTTTCTTTTTAACAAACAAGACAGGAGCACCCCATGGTGATGTGCTAGGTCATATTAAACCTTTATCTAATAACTCCTGTAATTGCTTCTTTAACTCTAAAAGTTCAAATTGAGCCATTCGATAAAGGGGTTTTGAAATTGTATTATAATCAAGAACTAAGTAAATAGTAAATTCAACTTCCCGATCATGAATAATGCCAGGAAAATCATCAGGAAAAAAATCAAGATACTTATTTACCACTGGCACATCATTAATCTGAATAGTTCCTTTATTTTCAACAATATGTGAAAGGTAACATTCATTTATATCTTTTACTAGTTTCTCAACTTCCTGATATGTTATCAAAATCAAGGGTTCATTCTTGTACACAAACTGAAAATCTTTCTGAAAAGAAACCATTTTAGCTCTGCAGTCAATCTTAGCATGATAAACAGAAATCCAATCCATGCCCAAAATAACATTAAACTCTACTAGAGGCAAAACAATAAGTTTTTCTAGTAGATTCTTTCCGCACAGAAGGATAGAAAGGTTCATATAATTCATTTTTGTCTCAACGTTCCCTCAGGGTGTTTTTACCATAAGTTTAAGATTCATATCTTGAGATGGAAATTTAAATTTACTAGAAAACTTCTCAGAAATGAAAGAATTTGTAGACCCTGAATCAAACAACACATTGGCATAATCTGAAAAAACAAATAGTGTACCTGATACTACTTCATTCAATGGCCCAACATCTGCTAAAATAGTTGCAAAGGATTTCACCACCCCTTTTTGCTTGTAGTCTGGCTGCTTTCCCTCAGTTGAGTTCTTCATTAGACACTCATTTTCATAATGACCCATTTCATTACACTTAAAACATCTTACCACTGACTTTTCATTGCCTGCTTGATCATCTTCCTTACAGTTACAAGCAATATGACCTGACTTACCACACCAAAAACACTTTATAGACTTGGATAAACATTCTCCAGGATGCATTTTACCACACTTCTCACAGGATGGATATTTGGTTTTCTTACCTCCTTACTTCTTTGATGAATTCTTCCCCTTTTCCTGCCAACTGGACCTCTTATTCTGTCATTTGTCAAAGAACACCTGATCGTCAGCAAATTCCATTTCCACCTTCTCCGCACATTGAACAAGTTTTTCATAACTTTTGAACTCACGAGAAGCTAAATCCCTTCGATACTTTGGCTTTAACCCTGAGTAAAAACGGTTTATTTTACTATCAATATCTTGTATGAAGTTTGGAGTATACCTTGCCAATCGAGTGAACTTTGCTTCATAAGCAGCCATTGAGTCATCCTCCTACCTCAATTCTAGGAACTCTTTTTCCATCCTAAGATGAACCACATTAGGAATATATTTCTCAAGAAACATACCTTTTAATTCGTCCCAGTGAATATCATCAATCTCATCACTATCCCTGATATTTTTCACCATCGACCACCACTGATCAGCTTCACCTTCAAAAGGGTAAACAGCAAGACTAACCTTTTGATGTTCTGAACACCCCATGATATCAAAAATCTTCTCCAGTGCTTTAATACACCCTTCATCTTGCATAGGGTCAGATGATCCTTTGAAAGATGGGGGATGTGGCCTCATGAAATGTTCCACCACTGACATGTTCCTATGCGGTTGATCTGACTAATCTCGTGCATGGATACCACCACCATTTATATCCTGATTCAACTGTGCCATCACTGCAACAAACTGTTCAGTTCTGATTCTGACTATCTCAGGTTGCTGATTTGGAAGGTTGTCTTCCTCTTGATGTCATCCCAACAAAGTTGCTTTGTTTCCTCTACAGAAAACCATTCTGAACACAAAAATATCTTAGGCGAAGCACCATGTTAATCTTTAAATGCTATATCATTTCAGTCATACCATAAATTAACTTATAATTTAACAATTTTCAAACTCCTTTAGTTGTCTAAACCGACCTTTGATACCAACTATAAGGCCCCGACCTTAAACCTTACTTAATATTGAATTAAATGAATAATTCACATTGAGGATCTTTTCAGGTTTATAGTTTTAGAGAATTAGAACATAACTATTACATATTAAAAGATTACAAAGTAGACACTTCTACTAAGTTTCCATAGAATAAAAAACTATTAAAAAGAAACATGTCTAGTTTCATGTTTTATATAGCATGACTTTCCCTTGATCCCATCCTTGACCCTATTCCACATTAAGTCCTGTGAAAAACATTTCAAAAAAACTTGGTGTGAGCATAAAAGGCTCAGTAATGGATACACAAAGAATGAAAACTATTAGTTTATCAAAACAACAAGTAAACCATGTATACTTTATCAAAGTAATACTTTTCACCTTTATGAAGTAGTAAAAACTCTTCACTGAATAAAATATCATTACTTACCCTTTTGTAACCAAATGATTACCATAAAACCCATATAAATATCACATAACATATAAAGGTAACATGGGACATAAACATACTTAAATAAATAACCATACGGTCGACTTCCACACATATCACTTAATAGAATAGCCATACGACCGACTTCCATACCCAATGCATTGGAGGTTATAACGTAACCACCCGTCCTGGTATTCATGGCACCACCCGTCATATGGTTTATCACGTAACCACCCCTCAAATGTCCAAGTACCAATATAAAATCATAAAACATAAAACAAATATAATGGAAAGAAAACATTTCCACACTTTGATCACAATATACCACATAAATATATTGACATAAAAAATACATTATAAAAACCATTTTCAATACCAAAACACATAAAAGAGTATATGGTATTTATTTCATTTTAAAAACATTACGGCTTGTTGAGGAAGCCAAAGACCAAATAATACTCGTGGCGGCGGAGAAGTCGTTCTCGCTGCATACGTACGACAAAAACATTCCCTTTTGTCGTTTAGTAAAACGCTTCATATAAAAATATTCCTTTTGAATAAACATAAAATTAAAATGTTTTTATACACCTTATTAAATAAAGTGGTGTATAAAACAAAAATATGCCTCAATTAAAGGAGATTGAGACGAAGTCCCTTACCTCGGGTCCGACTTGACTCGATCGTTCTTTAACGTCCTGAATAATAAACTTGAGTTAATTTCTACTTGATTAAGAACCTTTTTCAATTTCATTATTCCTTTTATATCACATAATACCATGTTATGAACATTATTTAGTCATTAAAGTTGATAACGGTCGTTTGGCGATATTTGCTACTTGAGTCAAAAGTGAACTTCTTACAATTACATGTTGTTCGTGTGGTCAAATGTTCATTATATCCAGAATGATATTCATGATTTGGATATCATATATATCATATATATCCAGAATATACATGTATTAATAATATTACATAATCATTTAGAGGTAAGAAATGAAATGCATTGTTCATGGAGACGGTAAGCCGTACGTACACATGAACGCTACTTTCATTTCTTTGTCATATTAATGGAATTAAAACTAAATGAGAGGTATGTATATTTTAATTACAGAATTATATTAATCATTTATATGTAACATAAATAATATATAATAACTTTAAATCCATCCTTTATACATCCCACATATGACATTAACGAATCAAATAACTTTGAGGGGGCGGTAGTCCGCACTTCCTAAAATGAAGATATCACGTATACCCATAATGGAAGCCATGAAGGTGTGCCATAAATGAAAAATACAGAATCTTAAGGAACACATAAACATATTATATATCATATATAAATATAGTGACATCTTAATGGTCACCTTTGAAGGTGTTGGAAGAATATTGAACAATCATCGTTTCATGAGGCAGAAATTCGCCATCCACGGAAACAGTATATTCTTTAACCATTAGGTGTAGGTGTGTGTAAGTATAGCTCGAAAGCTTCTTATAACAACATACTAGTATATTGAATATACTGGATTTGTTACAACAGAAATTAATAAAAATATTTTAGGGGGTTGGAGAAGAAAAATAAAACAAAAGGACGCAAGTGAAGACATTACCTTAAAATCGGGTAACTCTCTTAGATTTGAGCTCAAAGGTTTCCTTGGGAAGACTTCTGCCCAAAGTGAGGCTTCTAAAAGTTAGAGAAGGATGTGTAGAGACACAATGGGCAGGGTTTGGCTGAGCCAAAGGCTTTGGAAGTGTGGGTAAGGTGGTAGAGGTGGGGGCCTTTTATAAGAGGGGAGGAGGGGCACTCTTGGAAAGTAAAGAAATGTTACTTTATTTTAAAATGAGTTTCGGATTTAAAAGGTCCCACATTGATATAATTTGAGGATAAGGTGATAAGGGTTCGAAATATACCCAACCAATAGGTTTTTGATAAGTGTAGGTCTAATATTTTACAATATCTTTTCATTTTATTTAAATCATTAAATAATGAGGTAATCACTGCATCATCATGGTGCCATAAATAATTTAATTTATTTAATGTCTAAAAATTATAAAAAAAATATCATGATGTATTAAATCTTGTTATCTTTATAATTAATATTTATAGTCAAATATCTGACTTGTATAAGCCCATTTAAAAATTGTTTTAGTAAAACAACTCATATTTGTGACATTTTTACTTTAACATTAAATAAAAAGATATTAATGTTATTTTCCTTCCAAAGTGGCTCCATGGGGTCCCCAAGTTGACCCATGGAATTTCTTTGTCTTCCATGACTTATCCAATAAGGTTAAGACATGTGTCTAGGTCATTACATATTATTAAAACATTATTTTGACCTTAAACTACACTAATTACCTCTAATCACGATTAAAAACTTAAAAGTTACTATTCACCAAAAAATTATATTAATCCCATTGAACCTAATTTTACATCTTAATGACAACCATGTATGTCGGATTTTTAAAATTCAAAACACAGAGGTGGTAAAATTTCATTTAAACGAAAAATCAGTTTTTATAAGTACCACTTAGTGGTTTCACTATTCATCAAAAATTGAAGTTTTTCATAAAAATACCAAAACTTCACCCTAAGCTATATTTGATATTCAGAATTAAAAAATGAAGTCCATTTTACAAAATTCAAAACATATAAGTTTCATTAATTAATTTAAAAATTATTTCCCGCTGTCAGAGCAAATAGCGTGTTTTTATGAAACAATAAGTATCAAAAGATTGACACTAGTTTAAGTCCGATTTCAAAGTGAAATTAATTCCAACGACCACTATTGGATTTAATGGTAAAAATATATTCAAATTTCACTTTAAAACCAATTCAAAAGATAATCTAATCCTATAAATAAATTATATTAAAAAGAGGTTTTGAATTAAAATACAACATTTTACACTTTTCATTAACAAATGAACTTTATCGGAAAAATAATAAAAATTACACAAAGTAAATTTTGATGTCCTGATTCTAAAGAAGAGTTTTATTTGGTCCAATAGAATTTATAAGAGTGAACAAAACTATATTTAATGACGGTTCTCCATCAAAAGGCGATAAGTGAACCTTTAGTGAAAATTAGGGTATATATGCCTAAAATTTAATTCTTTCCATATTTTAAGCCTTTATCTTTTATTAAATAAATTTAAAAACATTTAAAAAAACACATATAATCATATTTTAGTTATTTCTATCCATTCCCGCCAATACAACAGCTATGTGTTAACTACCATTTAAAATAATATTATTTTATTACTAGTGTGCAATGTAAGATTTCAATGAAACTCTTTGTTGCTTATCGGGTACGCTATCGAACATAGCAACCCCTTTAAAGTAAAATTAATATTTAATTCGTAAATATTAATAAGTATGAATTTTTTTATTCTTTATTTACCTAGGATGTTACATTAATAGTTGGAATCCTGATTCCAAACACTACTTTTCATCATGTTTGTATTATAAGTTCCTATTAGGCCATGTAATGCTACAATGTGGGTTTCTGGTGATTTGTTATCTAGGATTTCATCATGACATAATTTTTATTTAATTATGAACATATAATACCCCATAATACCTTCTTTTTACAAGATTGTATTTTATTCTTAATTTTATTATTCTTTGTAATACTAATAAGTAACTCCTTTTCATTTTAGGTTTTTTCTAATTTCTATATTTCATGTTTAATTATTTTTCTACGTGTCTAAAATATGCATTTTATTTTCATTATTATATTTAAGGGATGTTTATTATATATCAATCTAATAAATTAGTTAATGGAAAATAACTATCAAGATCATTATAGTTTTGAATGATTTAACCATGATTTTAAATAATATTATGCATCAGAATGAGGTATTTTTCTTTGTCTATATTGTTTGGTGGCCACCCATGGGTTCCATGATAAATTTTTATAAATGTTAAAAATCAATATAAAATATAATTTGTTGGGTAATGAATTTATTTATTATATTTGATCTCTTATACAATGTTATTGGGATATGAGAACCTTATAGGTGTATTTGATGAAGTGAATAATGTTTTGAATATAACATGAACCATGTCTAGTTATCATCTCTCCCCAAATAGATGAAATTTTAATTCCATGGTTTATGATGAAATGACCTCCATCCTTTGATTGATTTTACAATCCCTTGATAATGATGTAATTGATTTAATTTACTTACAAAATACTATATATTATTTAATTAAATGAATAGTAGAATATGATATTAATTATTTCCCACTAAGATAGAGAGTCATATTAGTAGTAAACATTGATCAGGGATATGAATCCAGTATATGATATTGAATTTATGGAATGGAATGAATTTACGAAAGTATTTAAAAATAAATAATTTCATCTCACACATTATATTTAATTGTTGATGTAATTTCTTAAAAAATGAAAATGTAGTATGAATCAATTCAGTAATATGAGAAAACAAATTAACAATTCATGTATAGTATAACAAAATATTATTCACTGACCCTACATGAAAGGTTTATTTATTCATTAGTGCTCTAAAACCATGTCTTCTAAAAAAATTATTACTTAAATAAACCAAATGATATGAGGAAATAGTTCATTATTCCCAAAATAAAGATATAATGTTTTGTGAATCTTAATGGTCTTATAGGGATAGGTAATTCAATTGAATATATAAAATAAATTTATCTTGTATATCATATCAATAACATTGAGGTAAGGATTATACATTAATAACATATCCAAATTGTTTGATAAAGTACCATGGGAACTATCGTAAATGAAAATTGTAATTATTAATATATAGAAATGATGGTAATCATGATACGATTTACTAAAGGGGTATGGAAAATCTAGTTGATATTATGGAAGAAATGATAGTTCATATTAGACTTACCCTATTGGTCCAATGTAATTATTTCAAGGATCATTGACATGATATAAACCCTTTCACCAAGACATGGATTTTAGAGGGAAAGACATGAAAAAAATTAATATATTACGAAATAAATGTGAATAAATTATCTATTTACTATTGTGTTTTTTTATTCATGTTTTTTATATTAATAAACATGTTATTCATTAAAAAATAAAATTTCACTTTTAGTTTTTGAAAACCAAACTCTTTCATATGCTTCACATTCAAAAAATATATTCACTCATCACATGAAGACATTTATTTTTTTCTACATATAAAAATATAATTTTTTTAGTAAATATATATTTAGTACATAACTAATGTACTAGTAATATTTTTGAATTAGAATAAAATATGAAACTATGGTAATTTCCAAAAGAAACAATTTATTTCTATATTTGGACTGAAATTTCTGTCCTTTTAATTTCATAAATCTATATAAGACCTCTATGAGGGGTAATGGATGAATCAATTATGAATTTTATTTTATATGAATTTATCTTACCCAGTGATGGAATAATTTTTTAAACTCTAAAATATGTTAGAGTTATTATCCACATAAAAAATATCACATTCACTATTCATATACCATAAAAATTAAGAGATATGAAGAAAAAATATTTAAATGGTTTGGTATAAAAAACTACATATTTCTATGTTAGTTATTATCCCCATAGAGTAATGGTTAATAAGATTTTTTAGGTTTATAACTGTGTAAGAAACAACTCATTTGACCCACTATTTACTAGTCCTATATTTGACACCATTTCTACAACACCAACAAACACTTTTTTAATATTTTGTTATTACCCCAATAATCATATTAAAATAAAATATGGTCATTACTGGAAATACCCTAGACCACATAATTTTAAAAATAGGTTATAACCCTTGAAAAACTCTATTTATTATACACTTCAAATTCACTATAGAAAGATTATATATTTTATGTAACAATTTTTTATGACCTTTATCAATGTTAAATCATAAAAATCATCAAAATATATTTTAAGAGTTTTTTCCTTGAAACAATATCTGCATCTGCTAAAGACTCAAAACAATAAATCTAAACTTTTCTAGAATGTGTTAAAAAAACATATACATTGTATATCTCATCGACCTCCACTAGGTACTCCCTTTATCAAAGAAGTATCTGTCGAATTGTTAACTACCAAATAATCCTAAAAACAATATATATTTTTCGATGTTCACAATTCAATGAAACATTGTCTAATGTCAGCTTTTAATTCTTCTCTCTCTAGTGGAGCACCATCGGTTTTATGTGCTACTAACATTGATCAATGAAACTATGATTGTTTTATCTTCTTCAACTAAGTATGAATTTTTTGATATACTCGAATTTTTTCAACATTATATAATAGAACTTAGTCAAATGAAGCTTCTTCTTCATCAATAGAAACTCGATACGATGAAATAATTCTGTAACTTGATATGAACTCTATCCAGATTTTCACAACAGAAATTCATCATAACTACTTCTATATTGAATGTTAATAGATTACCATTTCGCATTTATCCATAGTATTTCTCATATTTATATAGGTTTTCTCCTAGTAAAGTGGTAGAATAATTAAAATTTATGTACTTCATATGAAATTAATATTTTAGATCTCCCACTCTATATAATTTCTCATGTAACATGTAAAATGTTCTAGAACATTATCATCTAGCCATCTATTTTTATTGAAAACTATACCTTACATCAAAATTACATAATCTAAATATTGAAGAAATAATTTAAACATTCTTTACAATGCAATGATTTCATTATTTTGAAATAATATCTTAGAACCATCATTATAATGAATGGTAAAATATCTATTTAATGTTCTTGATAAATTCTCTATACTGTAGAATTGACCCCCTCCCTCCATCTAATAGGCTCTGAAGTTTTATTCTTCTTTGGTTCCATTTTTTTAATTCCCTTTATTAAAAAACCACCCTCAATTGTGCTCAAAATTACATTTTCCATTTATATTACCATGATAGATCCATTAGAACAGTTTCATTTGTCACTTATTTCCATTTGATTACCTTAATACTGCTCTCAGTATGATGAGATGTTGTCTAGATATCTATTTATTAAGACATCATATGGTTTTCTGTCTAATGAAACTAAATTTGAACTAAAACATATAATTACGTTAATTATTATACAACTAATTACATCAAAAAAATTCATCCATTTGATCATTCATATTTTTTCCAACAAATATTCCTTAACTTATCCACTATGATATATTTCCCAATTTTATAATATATATGGGTTTATTATGTTCAATTTCATAGATGATGTATCCTCTATCCAATGATCAGTTTACTATTCCATTATACATTAAAAAATTCTAACTCAATCATTCTTTTTCTACATCATCATAGATTAATATTAATATAACTTCTTGTTTGAGCATAATAGTGCATACTACATACCATTGGGTTCAGACGCAATAACATTTTCAGTATAATTATTTTTTTTCTATCTAATGACTAAAATCATCATAATATAGATATTATGTGGCACAACTCTTGTGTGAACATTGTTCAACCCTTGATGAACACAAATTCTACTAGGAATACCATCATGATGTTATTAACCTTAGAATATTACAACATTGTAATACAAGATATAGAAGTGGATACTGGTAAAATCATAATGTGGGGGTTCATATCAATAAATCCTCAACCACCATCAAACACTGGATAACAGCTGGTACTACCCTATGAGGGTAGTAAAATAAGTCGGGTCCCACTTAAGGGATTATACCATGATTTATCTCTAAATTATTTCTAGGAATTTTAATTTCATTTTCATTTTTTAGTTTCGTCCAGCATGCAGCCCACTCCCTCGTTTCATTATGAGGTTAAATGAAATTATCTTTATGATTAATTGAGTAATTTTTTTATATAGAATCATGATGGGAGAAGTAATCCCCAAAACATTGGTGGAAGAATACTAAAGCTTTATTTCAAAAGGTATTTCACTTTTATTTTTTAGCTTTCAAACTCTTTAAACATTATCCCAAATCATTATTTGATCAATAATGATAAAAATTGTATTCCAACATTTGAATTATGCTCTACATGCCAAATATATGGGACATGAGTTTCATAGGATTCCAATAAGAACATGTTTTATATTTCAATATTAATAAGATTGAATGTGTAAAATGGAAAATTGAATGTTTAATGTGAACAAAGGATATTTAAATGATGACTCATGATTTGAGGGAGTTTATTGAATCGTGTAAATGAAATTTATCTTCCAAATTTCATTATTTGAATTTTTGAAATTTTTGTGAATTGATTTTTTATTATTGATCATTGTAACACCCCGAGCTTCTATGATACGCTTCTCATTCAATAATGCAATAGCTTTCATTGTACGCAACTTCGAGTTCTAACACACCGCAACTAATCAAAGTAGCCGTTATGAATAGTAATACCCAATTTTTGAAATTACATAAATTTTATATTTCAAAATGGACTTCATTTTTGTATTTGTAATATCGAATTATCCTAAGTTGAGTTTTTTGTAATTTTCTGAGAACTTTCAATTTTTTATGAATAGTGAAAAATACATAAAACAACCTTTTTAATAAAAATAATTTATAATGATAAATTATAATATTTAGTGGTTTTAAAGTATAATTATAATATATTTTTACCATTTTATCCAATGGTGGTCATTATAATTAATTTAACATTGAAATTGGACATAAAAAATTGTCAATCTTTTGATATAAATTGTTTCTTAAAAACACGCTATTTGTTGTGACAGCGGGAATTAATTATAAAATTAATTATTGCAACTTATATGTTTGTAATTTTGTAAAATAGACATCATTTTTGAAATCGGAATATCAAATATAGCTTTGGGTGAATTTTTGGGATTTTTCGGAAAAACATCAATTTTTGATGAATAGTGAAACCACTAAGTGGTACTTATAAAAACTGATTTTTCGTTTAAATGAAATTTTACCACTTTTGTGTTTTGAATTTCAAAAATCCGACATACATGGTTGTCATTAAGAAGTAAAATGTGGTTCAATGAGATTAAAATAATTTTTGGTGAATAGTAACTTTTAAGTTCTTAATCACGATTAGAGGTAATTAGTGTAGTTTAAGGTAAAAATAATGTTTTAATAATATGAGATGAGCTTGAAACATGTCCTACCCTCATTGGATGTGCCATGGCCGACCAAGAAAATCCATGGGTTAACTTGGGGACCCCATGGAGCCACTTTAGTTGGAAAATGACATAAATACCTTTTATTTAATGTCAAAAGTAAAAAATGACACAAACATGAAATGTTTTACTAAAACAATTTTTACATGTGTTTATACAAGTCATATTTTTGACTATAAATAGTAATTGGAAAGCTACAAAGATTTCCTACATCATAGTATTTTTTTATAATTTTTAGACATTAAATAAATTAAATTATTTATGACATCATTATGATGCAGCGATGACCTCATTATTTAACGATTTTAATAAAATGAAAAGATAATGTAAAATCCAAGGCTTACACTTGTCCAAAGACTATTGTATGGGTAGTTTTATAACCCTTATCACCTTATCCACGAATTATATAAGTGTGGGACCTTTAGAATCTGAAAAGCATTGTATAATAATGTAACATTTCCTTACTTTCCAAGAGTGCCCCTCCTCTCCTCTTATAAAAGGCCACCACCTCTACCACCTCATTCACACTTTCAAGCCATTTGGATCGGCCACCCTCTGCCCAAATACTCTCCCAACTTTCCCCTCTTACACCTAGAAGCCTCAATTTGGTCAGAACTCTTCCCAAGGAATCCTTTGGATCAAATCAAAAAGAGTTACCCGATTTTAAGGTAATGTCTTCTCTAATGTTGTTTTGTTTTATTTTTCTTCTCCAACCCCCTAAACACTTTTTATTAATTTATTTTGTAAGAACAAAAGTATCCTAGATATACTAGGATGTTGTTATAAGAAGGATTCTAGCTACACTTACACACACCTACATCTAATGGTTAAAGAACATACTGTTTCTGTGGATGGCGAATTTTTGCCTCACGAAATGATGATTGTTCAACACTCATATAACACCTCTAATGGTGGCCATTATGATGACACTATTTTTATATATGATATATATTATGTTTTTGGTTTCCTTATGATTTTTTATTTTTCATTTATGGCATACCTTTATGGTTTCCATTATGGGTAAACGCGATATTTTCATTTTAGGAAGTGCGGACTACCGCCCCCTCAAAGTGATTTGAATCGTTAATACCATATGTGGGATGTATAAAGGATGGATTAAATGGTATTATATTCTATATAATACTGGAATTATATTATACAGTTATATAATTATGATTTCATTCCATTAAATACGAAATAGAAATGAAATTAGCGTTCATGCGTACGTATGGCTTACCATCTCCATGAACGGTGCATTTCATTTCTTACCTCTAAATGTTACGTAATATTATGAATGAATTTATATACTGGATATACATGATATATATGATATCTACATGGTGAATATAATTCTGGATATAATGGATATTTCACCACATGAACAACTTGTAATTATAAGAAGTTTATTGTTGACTCAATTACCAAAGATCGACAAAACGACCGTTATTAACTTAAATAATTACATAATGTTCATAACATTGTAATAAGTGATATAAAAAGGATAATTAAATTGAAAATGGTTCTTAATAAGGTAGATATTAACTCTAGTTTATTATTCATGAGGTTAAAGGAGCGGTTGAGTCAAGTCGGACATGAGGTAAGGGAACTTCTTAACCCAATTACCATTCTTTGGGTTAATCTCATACTTTCAAATTATGTCATGATATTATTATGTCTTATTTTGTATTTTTACTTTATTTATGTGTACCTATAGTGAATACACATAATATATCTATTTTATTTTAAAAATTATCTTTTTATGGACATCGTCTCAATCTCCTTTCATTGAGGCATATTTGGTTTTATACACAACTTTCTTTTATACGGTGTATAAACCCCTTTGACTTTTACGTTTATTCAAAAGGAATCTTTTTATACGAAGCGTTTTACTAAACCTAAAAAAGGGAATGTTTTTATTTCCTTACTTATGCGGCAACAATGACTTCTCCGCCGTCGTGACCATTATTTGAGTTTTGGCTTCCTCTACAAGCCATCACTTTTTTTTAATGAAAAATAAATACAAAGTTTTAACTTTATTTTATTTTGGTATTGAAAATGGTTTTGAAAGCGTTTTTATTATATCAATGTGTTGTATTGATATCTTGTGATTGAAATGTGGAAATGTTATGTTTCCTTTATGCATGTTTTATGTGATACGATTATGTTATGGTTTATGATATGTTTAAACCTATTCATATGAGGAATGAATTGGACTTAATAAGTGACGGGTGGAGCCCGCTATAGCTCCTCGATGCATCGGAAGGTCTCATGAGACAAACTAGTGTCTTGGTATGAGGCCTTGACAAAATATTATTTGTGGTCTTGGCACGAGGCCTTGACTATGTGGTTATGATAGTCTGGAATTATGCATTCCATCAATATGAAAGTGGTTATTGACATTGCATGTGATTATTCGACTAGTAGAATATCCATGTGAAGATGTAAATGGAATTATCTCATTTTACTTTTTCCATATTATGTTGATGTTCAAGTTTAAAAGGCTTTTGTTTTAGTTATACATTTCCCTAAATGGTTATGTTTATTTATGAATGCTTCCGCAATATTGTTATCCTTACTGAGCATCTGAGCTCAACCTTTCAATGTTTTAATATTTTCCAGGATGTGAAGAAGTATTTTATGAATGACCTACAGGGATAGTCAGAAGAGGATATGAGTGTGGACTATGGAGACTTTGTTATTGTATTTTTTCACCTTATGATGTAATGTAACATTTATGAATGTATCTAGTGTTTCCAAGGCTACTAAACTAATCGGTCTTTCGAGACTTGATCTTTTGTGATCATGCCAATGTTACGAAGTAATGCACCGACTCTGGGTAGCTGGGGTTGGGGCATTACAATCATTCCTTGTGTGATTTTCCAATATCATATATCTAACTCCCATGAGGATTTATAGACCAATTACATCCTATTTATTCATGATAATATTTCTTGAGTGATCTTGGCACATTTAAACTACCTAAACATGAATTTGATCTTGTCAAAGCTATGACAATACAATAACATATTTAAAATGATTGAGGAATCTTTTGAAAATCCATTATTCTTAAATAGCGCATTTACATCAATCCTTATCTTATCCCTTAGAGACCATGAATGACCCTTATAGAGATGAGCCATGTTTCAAACCTTTTTTATCTATACCTACCCTACTCTTGGTATTGTTATGACATTTTAAAAATTATGTGTGGTTGTGAAAGGGAATCATAGTGGTAGGGATTTTATACATTGTAAAGAAAAAGTGTGGGGGTTATATTGCAATAATTGTAAAAGGTTGTGGAATAATTCATTGTACATCATTTTTTTCCACTTTTTAATTTTAATAAAAAAGAAAAATGTAAAAAAGAACCAAAAATATTATGAAAATTGGTAGTGATTTGGGATAACAAAAAATCAACATTTTCCAAACTGATGATATTATAATCCTATGTGGTTATGTGATGGATGTAAGGTTTTATCTAATCATAACTTTCAAAAAAATTAAATTTAACATAATTTAAAAAAATCATGAGTGCTTATTAATCATTCATTATTCATTACTTTTATTAGGACCTTACATTGTGTTTCAGGTGAAGTGTGTGTTGCTACATTTAATGGGAGAATTTTATTAGACTTTTTGATACCATCCATTGTAATTAAGATATGAACCTCATCCATGAGCCTTAATTTTTAAAGATTAAAATCCTACCAACCTTAATCCTTAGAGTCATTTGAACATTTATTGCATGTCATCATGATTTTATGTTTATTTTGTCTTTACCAAGTAAAGAAATAAGTTCATTTACAAGTCTAGGGGTAAGGATCTGGTTATCATGATATGAGAATAAATATATTTGAACTGTATCATAAGTAATGAGATAAAAGAATCAAAAGATAGGTAAATCATGACTAGTAATGTTAAATAACAATAAATTGAGGATCTTGAATTAATGAGAGAGAATTTACATTAATTTTCAAAGGGGAAAAGTTAAATACTTGATTTATTTGTTTCTTTGAAAAATGAGAAATCAAATTTATATTTTTTGTGTATTTCTTAAAATTTTAATTGGCCTTGAATTTTTTTTTCTTTTTAATTTAAATATAGGTAACATTGGTGCCCTCGGATTTTCAATGTTGAGATTTTATGCTTGAAGAAAAGCATAGTTTAAGTGTGGGGGAAATGATAGAGCTAATATTTCCCTTTTTTTTAATTTTAATAGTTTTAACCATCCAAAATTATTAATTTGAGCTTTTGTAGATCAATTCTGTAATTATGATGTGTATTGAGAAAAATAGTGAAAAGTTCTTCATTATAGATTTTTTATATATTTTTACATCATGGTTATTTTAGTCATTTCCTGAAAAATATAATTTCCAATTGACTGATTATTTTTTAATAATCATTATTTTATTTCCTTTAACATTTTCTTCTTCAACAGGGGCCAATTTGATCATCTATAGGCTAGAAAAAATCAATGGAAATTGAAGACTTTTCCAGATAGACAATGTAGACCCCACTATAGTAACAAAAGAACATCTTAGGCTACAATCTTTCAATTGAGGATCTTTCACCTGTAATATAACAAGGATATATATGTTCATTTCTCAAATTAATTCCATAGAGTTTTTAGTCCATTTAGGTGTCCATTGAATGACATATTTTCAAAGGAAGCATCCTAGAATATTCCTCTAGAAAAAGAAGCTGTTAATTAAAAAATTAGAGTCAAACATTTGGTGGCCAAATGAGTTGAAATTTTGAAAGGATACAGAAAAGAAAATGGGTAATAACATTGATTAAGGGTACTACACATTAATTTTCAATTTATTGGGTCCCAAATATTTCCATTTTCAGAGGACATAAATATGCCTATAAAAGGGGAGGAGATCCTGCCTCTCAAATCATTCCTTCCCATCCCCACACCATCTAAGGAACCAAGGAGAGAAGGCCAAGGTCCATTTAATATTTTTTTTCATTATTTATTTTCATTTTATAATTAGTTTTATTTTAACATTTAATGAATTGATAATTTTTATATTAATGTGTTCCTATTTCTTTCTTTTTCGTTTTATTTCTTCCAACTATAATTATCATTATATCTCTTACATCATTACATCATGATCTCTTTCTACATTTCCCTAGAATGTGAATAACATAAGGTTGGGACTTGGGGGATCATTCATGGTGTTATTCAATATTTCACTTCAAATTGATTTTTTTTAATCTATTTTTTATGTAATATTACCCAGCTGCGGCGGTTGTCCACCACGACACTATTTAAATAGTAATTTGTTTTCATTGATTAATTATTTTTCCTCTCTTAACAATGTAAATACCTTAATATGGTGGATTATGGGTTGCTATGAAGAATTAAATGTCATATGGTTGAGTGTGCTCTTTTAGGAATATCATTCTCGGTTTAGGTGTCATCATATAGGACTAATGGTGGAGGGGTGGTTTAGTGTTCTAGATGTATGCTAAAATTACACACTCAATCAATCAATGGAGTTTAATTAATTAATGAGGTTTTATTAAATTAATAATCAAATGAAATTAAATAATAAATATATAATGAGTGAACTTGTGTTATCAAACCTTTGGCCTAGACCTTTCTTTCAAATCTACATTTTGTCTACATCTGCATTTTGATTTGAATTCATCATTTCATTATTTTAATTGCATGTTTTTGAAAACCCATAAAATCATTGCTTTCAATATATATTAAAAAATACAAAAAAATAGAAATGCTGAATGATAATAAGTGATATAACCAACTTCAATGCTTCTAAATTGAGACAACCATGGTCAACCACTATGTTGCATTAAAAAAATTATATTTTTCTATGCCCTATTACAGGCATGCATCATTCATCCTATTAATGATTCTATTTAGATGCAGGATCACATGCCCCAATTTGAGGAAATTTATCCATTTATTATATCTACTCCATTCATAGATTAATTATAGGACAATATTGGACATGGAGATTCATATGAGTATGAAGTTGGTGGTGTATAACTTAGTCCTCAGGATTCATCAATTTATAAATTTTTATGTTGGTGCACAAGATTTATCATGAGTGGTTTGTTAAATATATATTCCTTTATTGTATTTGTTAGGACCATGTTATTAGACCCATAATATATAATTTATTCATCATTGGTGGTTACGTCCACAAATCTGACAACACCAAGTTGGGTATTATTCATTATTGAGTTTTAGACCCATAACATGTTTTTCTGAATCACCAATTGGGTGTGCTTATTATTGAACATTATAATGGTATTAATTCCATTATTGATGTCTATTGAAATATCAAATGACATGTACCATGTATTTTTATCACTTGAAATGAATACTGTAATTCTTTAACTTGATTAATCAATTATAATTGGAATCATAAAGGATATCATATATATATTACGTGGGATAAGTGAATGAAAAATAATGATTGGTTTCATATCATATAACCCATTTACATTTAAATTGGAAGGTTGTATAATTATTCAAATGAAATTATTTGGACTAATATGAACAAATGTAATGGTTGCGTGACCTTGGCCTTGTCACACAAATGGAAGGCATTGGTTTAAAAATTTACATATTAAATGGAATGTATTTATCTTGGACCTAATTATTTATTGAACTTATTTTAAGGATTATATTTATATATATATGAACCATGGAATATTTATAGGAGTTGTAAGACATGATTTTTCTTTTGGATTCCCAAGGAAATTCTTCGAGCACTCATTGACACAATTCTGATTCCAGGATACTTATTTATTTGGTTGAGAACCTCCTTGGAACCCAAAACCTATCTATTGAATGATACATAATATGACATTATAGGATCCATAATTTACTATTATTGTATTCATTGGATACACTACTTGGATTCAACATGGACTCTATGGACATTAGGGGACCCATTTACATCCTTCGGTCCAGACAATGTTTATCCAATTTTACCTTCGATAAATTCCTTATACTTAGAATGTTCATACTATTTTGGAATTTATTGGATGCTTATAAATAGAGTAAGGTCTTAACCATATATATCTCATAGTTAATTCTTATTTTTGACCCTTCTGGTCTTGGTATCCTTGGTCCTTACATTAGAACCCTTTTATTTTTAATATCAACACATGTTTCCTTGTTTTGGCTTGGACCCTCTACTACTACTATTCCAAGGTGATGTTAGTGATGGATATTTATCATGTGCATTAAATTCATAAACTATTACTTAATTAATTAAAGAACTAGTTTCATTTTTGGACACCATCTTAGGTATAAAGAAAATACTTTAGAATTTACATTACTAAATTGTGTTACTTTTATATATGAAAGATTGAACATTGTATAGTTTATATTAAATGGGAAATATGTTATAGAAACAGTTGATGGTATACTACTATGATTTACCTAATATCATATCTTTTCTACCATTGGTATGTGGGATGACTATATGTACACATTATTTTCAAAACTGGTGTATCTAGCTTCAGAAAAGTAATATATTTCAATAGAAGGATGGAGCTAATAGTAATTGATCAAGCTAGATCTCAGGATTCATTGGATCGTTTTTGGATTCCATTTTTTCTTTTTCATAACATGTGTTTTATGCTTTACTGTATAATCATTTTTTGAGATTTATACTAGTTTTGTTACATGAGCCCCCATGGAACACAATGTAGGGAATAAAATGGTAGTAAATCACATGCTTGGGACATGACCCTGTGACCTGCTGCTCACCACACCCCAAGCACTTACCACCCCACCATCTACGGTGGGAAATGTTTTCAAGTTTTATAGATACGTGAAATATTATAATCACAGTTTTTTATACTTATATCAGTTTCATTATGTTGTTCATTTTTAATATTCAATAATGTTTATCTTTTCAATCTATTATTATTACATTGATTCTGTTATTTACCTTCTGTTATTATATCTATATGAGGTTCAACACTCTTGTAATGAGGGAATAACCTCATCATGTGAACATGCTAGTCCCTCACTTTTGGTAGGTAGCCTCTAAAGTCTGGGGATCTGTGCATGAGGCCATGTGGCCAACTAAGATTAGAGCACTTATAGGTGTCATCCACGTCTGGGATGTCACAATTATTAAATATGATATAGACGGTGATAATAGAGAATTACAGTGGATAAAATTTCACTATTATTCATTATAGAATAATATTATATTTATTTTTTTGAGTTCTCATTTTATAATGAACATGAAGCTTGATATTTGGGAATATGCATCAAAGTACGTAGTATAGTAGGATTTTCATGGAGAATAACTAGATTCATTTTTTGATGATACAACCAATACCCATAAAAACAATTAAATATTAAAACACAACCATGGATTTATTCATTTTACCTAATAACAAATATAATGTAAACAGCTCTAATTGTTTTATAGTAAATCATCTCTTATATACTACAAACATCATTTAAGTTTGGGAAATATTCAAACTTCATCAACATACTAAGATAAATATATAAGATCCTTGATTTTAATTGAGGTATAAAATCATTTAATTTATATTTTATTAATTTTTTACCCATTATTTATTGCCTAATGAGTTTATTAAGGAAATGATGGTGTCAGGGGAATATTATAATCATGGAGCCCAGAATTCTAGAGGAAACAACTATGATGCATGGTTAGTAAAAACTATATATCCTAGTTTGCAAGGATAGAAAAAACATTCATGGAATTTCATTTCTCCATAAAGAGAGGTACACATGACACACATTATTTATCATACCATGTGTTGTAGCATGTAAAGGGAATGTTCCCCCTAGAAGAAGGGGAAACAAATGTTGATCACTGTTAGACAAACTTTCATCAATAAATTTATTATCCACTATACATGGATAGTATTTGGTGGATGGTTGATCCAAAATTTAGTGAAAATAAAATACAAATCAGGTGCCTATTTAATATTTAGTGAAACGGCCTTGTTTACAACATTAGTTTTAATAAACTCACCCCACATTCCCTCATCCAACAGCGAAAGGCATACATTTTCTTATCCTATTTAGATATTCTCTGATGACTTATCCTTTTCATTAAAGAAATTACTCATACCAAAGTATTCTTTAAGAACATTATATCATTTTCTTCCATCATCGGTAATATTTCCATTACATCAGCTCCTTTCATCATTTTTATTTCTTCTGACATAGTAATTTTTGTTTGAGATATTATGAAAAAAATTTCTGAAATTTTTTCTTTTTCCATTTTTATTTAATATGGACCAAACCAAAGACCTATATTGGATGAGTTTTCTAAACCTTGATTAATGTAGGTCATACACACCTATTCAATTAGTTTTTTTTCTTATTTGACTATGATTACTATATTATAGGATGCATAAAGAAATAATTACATAAAAACTAAATTTTATGTCATAATGTAATTACTTATTCCCATATTGTTCACCCTAATGAAACACAATCATGGTTGTAGGTTATTAGACTCAACCTGATCTGCACATGTGGTGTGGTCTATTATCATCCATGTGTTTTACCCCCACCACCCTCATTGTGTTTGTGAACTCACCACCCTTGTAGTGGGAGCCATTGTGAAATAATTGATATTGTTGGAGAGATATTGACACTTTTTTATGTAAATTAATGCTACTAAAATGGTTAAATAATATTTTATTAATAATTTTAAATGGGTATAGACACAAATATAGTTGTGTATATATAATTATTATTACCATCATGATTTCAATATCGTGTTATTGAACCGACTTTATCATGATGGTATATCCCCTATTGAATGGTGATATGGAACTGAATAGTTGATCATGGTTTGGAGCCTACAACCCCAATGTATAATTACATACCATATGACACCTACTAGAGGTTAAATGTATAGAATCTAAGACCCCTATGTATGTTTATTTTTGGTAAGGAATTAATGAAAATGATTAGGGTATGGCACTTGAGAATTCCTCACACATTAACAACCTTAGACATATGTCACCAAAAAAGTTTTAATTGGGTACATGCATGTGTAGGTATGTTACTCAATTATAATGTGGTGTATACCATGTGAGAAGTTAAATACATCCATCACATCATATACATGATGATTCTCATATGATATCCATTTTTATGGGAGCTTTTATTCACAAAATTCTCATATAAATTATTCATTTACATACTATACTTTAATACCTATAAATGGTTTTATTTTTTACACACATGATATATTTATTATTTAAATAGTTTATGGTGGACAAATGAATTTATCTCTAACACTATCAGGGTCACTGATTATACACATGTAGATTATATCAATACAGGTAGGGGCAAGGGAATGTGCCTAGTTGCTAATGTTTGATTGATAATATCATGGAAGTGGGGGCTCACATGACTGAGTTATTTCTTGTGATTCTATAAGATATAGCATATTTTTTATTTTTTATCATAAGTACATCTACTTTACATGATGAAAGATACCATGGATTCATGTTTTTTTGGATGTATTAAATCAAATCCTTTGGTGTATGATAGATGCTTTTTTTAATGAATTATTTATTATATTCCATTGTCTTTTTTAATTAGGTTTTTTATATTTTTCATTAATTATTATTTGGATATAATCTAATTATTATAGAAATATGATACTTAAATTATGATGGTACAATCTCTCCATTTTCCACCTTATACCATCACTACTAGTCAGTAACATCTAGCATATAGGGAGGTGGTTTGGAGGCCATATGACTAACCTAGTCAGGGAATCGTTTAGTGGATTATGGTTCAGAATGTTACAAAGTTGTAAGAAAGTATTATTTTTCTTGAAAAAATATTTTCGGATGATAGAAACAAGTATATGATGTTTTGGAATATATAAATTGCCCAATGTTTAGGAGAAGATGACACACATATTAGAGGAAATACAAATATACAAGGATAGGAAATAATTTATTTATTAATTTATTTTATTGTATTTTTTATTCCCCCTATAGGTGACACAAATGATATCTAGTTTTATTATAATTATGATGTTAGATTATATTTTTTCCATGGCTCCATAGAGTAAGGAATCATTGAGCGTTATTTATTTTTCAATCCTTTTGGGATGAATATTCCATGCATTCTGAAAATTTATATAGGTTCTATTTCTAGTTGATGTGATACATGTTGTATGTTACATGAGTGATATATCTTTTATGAAACTATTGTTTCTATAAGACAAAATTAGATTATTTAATATGTTATTAATGTTTCATCATGAAGAAAAATAGTTCTTTCTTTTATAGTTTGATGATGCAAACTTATATTCTATTATATCATGTTTGAGTAATGAAATTGATGACACATAGATGGAACAACATTGGGATTATAAATATAGGAATTTCAATTGAAATTTAAAGTGTTCATGTATATATATTAATTGGTAATGAAGATTAGTTTCTTTTAATAATATTATGCCACATATTAAATTAAACAATTGTATTTATTTCTTTAGATACTGTTAAATGAACTATCGATTGCATTTTATAAATCATGTACTTGTACAAATTTTGATTGGTACAACAGTTAATTTGTTAGTTATAAAAATATAATAATTAATAAATCAAAATTTATAATATATCCATCATTATATAAGGGTTCCAATTGAAAATAAAATGGGTTTTTCTCTATAACATGAAATTTAAATTCCCTATACTGAGACCCTTAGAGTGAAATAAAGATAATGACACAGACCCGATATTAGTAGTTGGGAGTAGGATGTGTCTCTTTTGTACATTATAATCATTCCTATCACCTCGATAATTTATTAATAGTAGGAATATGGGTATCAATTGTTTATATTATGACTTGTAAAAATAATATTTTTTCTATTTATTATATTTTTCTTTATCAAATAGTATTTAGTTAATGTACATGGAATTCATTGATATACTACATCCCAATGTACTTTAATCCTATGCATAGGGGTGGGGATGACTATGATTCTGATGTGGTAGATCATGAGCCTCTAACGATATTATAAATTTTCTAAATGTGGCACCTCCTTCTATCCCTAATGCAGGTGATGATGCCTAGTTTTAAGGATAATTTCAACAGTTTGTGAAAACTCTACAGGGAAATATATGACAAGAATCATATATGGTAGAGTTGATTAAAAGAGTTAAAATCGAAGCATCCACCATAATTTATGGGTTATGGATGTGTTCATGCTTAAATCCATTGTTGGTGGCCATGTTTATTATCATTGATCACCTTGAGTCCCCTCATGAGACAAATGTGAATCTCACATTACACAAGATTTAGGATCTTAATAAGTGATGGTGAGATGTAATCACCTTGGAAGATCACCATCAATTTATGTCTTGGACTACAATTCAAAATGTCCTATGTATATATTTTTTCCTTGTGACCCTAATGGATAATCATGCTAGTTAGTTCATGAACCAATAGTTGGGTAATATGAATGTTTTGGATAACTGAACCTATTTTACAGAGCTTCATCGCATTTTGCCTATCCATTATACAGATGAGACATCGAATGAAAGAACTTTTGATGATGGGATATGGAATAATATTTATTCATAGAATAATATTCTCCTATGGTCTATTACATCTTATATAGTAAAAAAGAATCATGTTGTAGAATGTAACCTAAAAGAAGCTAAAGGTTTATATTAGAGTGCACCTTCTCCCTTACCCAAAAGTGACATTTATAGAAGAAGGAAGTGTTGATTCAAAAACTCTTGCTTGGGTAGTACCCATAAAAGTTCACATAATTATGGGTTTTTAGTCATTTCATAAAATAGAGGATGGGGAAAATGAAACATTATTTTGAGATGGCCCTAATTGTTTGTCGATCATGGAGTAGGATGGACCATTTATATTAGTTTTTCAAAATCATACTTATAATCGATAGTGATATAAGTTCATTCCATAATTTATATACTATTTTTTGATTTGAATATTCATTTTCGGTTGAGATATGGAGTGATATATTCTGGTTTGGCCAATGTTATGTTCACGTTTGGGGAATCCATAAACTAGTTTCACAACATCAGTAGAGAATCCCCACTTATGTCAGTTAGGTTGTGTCTCAAGATTATAGTACATACTGGGTTCATTATTTGCATCATTTTTTGTGGTGTAAATCCCTACAAATTCTTAATTATGAGGATTTATTTTATTATCTTCAATATTGTTATCTCCTTTTTTGACACACGGGAATAGAGTTCTTTTAAATCTATAGCTATAATTGACAGATTTGTGTTCAATATTTAGAATATATATGATGTAATTTACCTTGAATCCTCAATGGGATTGCCTTATAAACATTTATTTCAATGTGGCGTGTTCCCCTTATGATTGAAGGCTATTTTTTCTAGTGTTCATATTCATCCCAAATATGTGTAGTTTCATTATTATTCTCAGGAATGACTGACTAGGTGTTTATCATGCCTATGAGGATTTTTATCACCATATGGTTCTATTTTAATCATGATAATATGGTAAATATATTAAAATTATTGAGTGGTAAATCCAAGATGGTAGAGTTGGACCGGTGCATTATGGGCTATGTGGTGTGAGAACCCATATTAATATCCAATATATAGATTATTAGGTTTAATATTATTTAGAATTCTCAAATTTTTTATATAATTTTAAGGATTTATTCCTAGAGAACCCTTATGGTATACCTCTAGATTGACACATGTATACCTCCATTAAACTTTTAAAGATTGATAGTACTGAGTTTATGGTGATCAAGAGAGAGCTAGAGGAATTTAAAGATAATGGTTTTAGTTATACTAGTATTTCTCCATGGGGTTCACTTGTCCCTTCCACTATGAAGTTGGTTGAAACCCTTTGGATCTATGTGGATTATCAAATAGTGAACCATCATTTTATAATGAAACTATATCCCAAGATGGGTATATTTTCCAAATTTGATTTTCTCTAAGGAGAATAGGATTTCTCAAATATTGATTTGGGATTAGGGTATCACAAGGTCTTTGTTGGACATGTGGAAATACATTTTATATATTCTTATAGTGAGCATGGTATTTAGGATAATCTGGTTGTTCCATTCGGTCTCATAATTTTTTTTCAATTTTCATGCCTCTGATGAATTATGGTTTCCACCTATTTTTTGTTTATTTGGGTTGGTCTCTCAGGATTACATCATGGTGTATTATCTTACATGAAACGACCATGCTAAACAACTATATATCATTTGAATATAAAAATAAATCACCATATCTAGGAAAAGATTTATAAATTCTAAATTTGGATCAATAATGTGCACTTCTTGTGTATTATTTTCTCATGGGAAAGTTTATCAATTTGACCAAATAAGAAGAGAGTTTTAGGAACCTAGGAGCATCCAAATAATGTTTTGAAACAACATGTTTTATTGGCGTTAGATGGTTATTACAGGTTATTCGTATGTAACTTTTCAATCCAAAAAATAACTTCTTACATTCCTGACTATGAGTTGTGTGATAATAATCTGGTCAATAGCCTATGAGACAAATTTTTAGGAGCTGAAATTTATACATAATTCAGCACCAATTCGTAATCTTGAAAATCTAGAAAGTGGATATAATTTCAATTGTGATTAATTGTGTATTTGGTTAGTTGTGTTTATTATATAGGATTCTCAATACATGGATTACAATTATTTTTATTTGAGGATATATAATAGGAATTTCCTGACTCATGATTTCATTTTGGAATCGATAGTTCATGTATTACATTTTTGGAGTCATTACATATAGGTCAAATGTTTTGGGGGGCTTACAACCCAAAAAAGAATTAGGTATATCTTTACGTAGCAAAAATAAATATTTAGGAAAGAAAGGTGGTTGAATACCAAATATAATTATATTTTGATCATTCCTATATACCTAGAATGGTACGTTTTGTTGCAGATGATGTTAGTCAAATGACTCAAGAACAGATTGTTTTCTAGGCCACTATGGATTGGCATCTTATGGTCTTGTTTTATTAAATATAAATGTATGTTCAATAACATCATGGATTTTATATATGTGAATCATTATTAGTTAACTCTTCAATTATAGATAATTTTATGATAATGTAGTTATAGGATCCTATATATTTAATCATAAGGGAGAGTGTTTCAGTCAAGGAGTATCTATCGGCCAATATCATTTATGAGGATGTGGTCTTTGTGATTTTATAGACTAGGTTGTGTTCTTATAGACATCCATGGGGAATTTCTGTATGGTTATAATGATATTAAATGGTCCATACGACCCATTATTAGAAATATTTATCATTCTCTACATCACCAATATTGGTAACCTAGTATAAAAAGGGGATAACAAGTTTTGTTACTCAATGTTCAATTTTTTATGTAGGTGAAGGTAGAACAACAGCAACTAGTAGGGATTATATGGTCATTCATCATTCCATAGTGTATATAGTAGAAGGTAATTGTAAAATTATTTACATTTTTCCTATGATTCCCTAGATGTAGTGATTTATTATAAGTGATCTTAATTAGGATCAAAAAAGTTTTTATTTTCTTACCTATCACAGAGACCTTATTAATGAAAAATTTCCATAGTCTATTATTCAATGTGATTATATGCCTACATGGGTACCCTCATTCTAATATTTCGAATATTTATTTGTTTACATAGATCTTCTAAAAGGGTTTATTGAATAATTTGGGAACTCAGGTGATTCTAAGAATAACATTTTACCCATTGACCAAATGTCAGGTATATAGAAGGATATTTGTTTTGGATAATGATCCTAGAAAATTATCTATGATTTCTAAGGATCATGGGAGAAAATATAGTATCTCGCACTGTTTTATTATAATAAAACATCCAAGACACCTTAGAGATAGCTCATACTAAGTACTAATTTGGATGTCCAAACTATTCATCATTATCGTGGATAGAGACAATAACAAAATCACTTATAGGCCCTCGTACCATTAAAGAGACGTTGTAGTATGTTCCATATATTATGATGTAAAATCATTTAGTTAATTATTGGATGCATGAATAGTCAATTCATTACCATAGACCACTAAAGATTGAGGTGTAAAATCATATTTTCTTAAATGATTCACCTTGACTAGGGAAATAGTGTTTTAGAAGGAATGAGTAGATTTCACCTCAATTATAGTAATATTTTAATGATGTCGAGAGAGTATGTATAGTAGAAAATCGATTAAAGAAACTTTAGATGTAATTGGGTATTCATGGATTCTTCCAAGTCTCACAGATTCTCTATTACTATTCCAATATTTTTCATACCTGTTAGCCAAATGAGGATGATTTAGAGATGGATGTGTCTTGTGAAAACTATTCTATTCATATTATAAATCATTACATGAAGGTTATATGATGTTATTTTGTCCCCTCATTGTAGTTTATAAGGAAGAATCTCTACGTGCAAGAATAGTCCTCATAAAGAGAAGCACAAACACTTTCTCAATGGATGGATTTATTTTCAAATTATGTTTTACTCCGTTGGATAGAAAAAAAAATATATTGTTTTATTTAAGGGGGGATGATTCTACAATCTCAACTTTTATTCATGGTGGGAATCCTATTAATTTCATTTTAATTTCATGAAATTATCTTTTAATGATTGAATAATGAATTTATTGAGGAATCAATGGTTTATGAGTCTGGTTTGGATCATGGAGTCCAAACATTCAGTGGAAAAATCAAGGGTACACTATTATTATAAACAATGAATCCTAGTGTTCATGGTTTGAAAAAATGTGTGTGGTGATGTAGGGATGAACATATTAGAGAGTACAGTTTGTTCATTATTTAACTACCCATGCACTGCATCCTTTATGTGGTGTGTTCTGTTGACAAAAGGATAATATACAAGTAGAGAATAGTTATAAAAATTGTGCTCCCAATCTGTGATACACAATCTACTAGGATCATTTCTGGTGGAATGTTTGTGATTAGTTTGGCCAACTGTGAGGCCAAACAATTTACCTCTTTACAAATTGGTGAAATGTAATTTTCCCCACATTATTTTTAAGGATATCAACCATCATTTCATTCATAATCCAGTAGAAAACAACCCTATTCATTCCCTTTTAGATATTCTATAATACACTAATATTTTCATATAGTACATTTCATAATTCAGAACACAATTAATGATTACTAACTCAAAATGGATCTCTAATAGTAAACACACCATTATTTTGCCTCATTTCATCAGTCATCTTCCTATATATTGAATTATTTTTATTGGGAATCATTTTCCATATTGTTAGGTCATACATCTATTTTTTTATTTTATTATGATTTGGATTAATGTAACAAATTATACTTGATGAGTGTTTAACCACAAGCCTAATAATGGTGGTCAATACCTTCTCCAAAAGTTCTATTTTTTTTATTACCATCATTTTGTTTCCTGTCAAAACATTTTCTTGTTGAATCTATATTAAATGGTAGTTATTATATGTATTATTTCTTCTAATATGTGTTTCACATGTGACGAATAATAATTTTTAGAGGTTTTCAAACACAACTTGTTCCAACATTGTGGTGTGTTTCGTAATTTTCCATGTGGCAATCCTCTTCATTCAGTGTGTGAGATCACCACCTTGATGTGTGATGTAATGACCCATAAAATTCAAGGGAAATTTTTCCTTAATTTTCTTTATAATTTTACAAGAGTTCGGTTTCTGACGACACCTGATTCCGAGGCCCGGTGTGCCCAGAATCAATTTCTGAAGTTTGGCTCGGGTACGTTCAGTGAACGAATGAGCGGGTTTTTTTAACTTTTGAACCGGTACCTGGAATCGAATTCAGAGGGCACCGATGAACTTGCAGCGCCGATATTCGCTTAAGGAGACCTTTTCCGAGGTTGCGTTTTATGTGGGTTGAGAGTTAGTTTTGGGGGAAATAAAATGAAGTTAAATAAAATGTGGAAACACATTTTATTTTTACCCATGTTTGTTATATCCTCCCAAAGGGAGTTAGAGGTGGGACCCACATCCACTTAACCTCCCTTTATAGGATTAAGTGTGGTGGGGCCCACACAAACCCTAACTTATCAACTCCCCTTAAAAATCCCAAATAACTCCTCTCTTATTAATTTGACAACTTGAGTTATTAATTGAGTTGAGTTGTTTAATTTCAAACCTTTGAAATTAAAAGTGGTTTAGTTGTGTAAATAAAATAAGGCTTAAGCTTATTTTATTTTGCTTAGATTTCTCTTGCCACCTTGAGAGAATTTGGGAGCTTTCTTCTTCTTCTTCAACCACGACGAAGAACGCGAAGAACACTTAAGCTCCGACGAAGAACACCGCAACTCTTCTTCGTAGACAGTGTGTTTCTGAAGATCGACGACGCCTCTTCTTCTATCTTCTTCCCGTGTCAATTAAAGGAGATGCCGCTTCCTCCTCGGGCTTTCTCTGTCATCTTATGAAGCTTCTCCAGCGACGTACCTCTTCGGACGCACCTCGACGTCAACGAAATCGACGTTCGATTTCCGTGACGCCCGACCTCCGCGAAGCTTGTCTTCCACGGATTGTTGACGTGCTCCGCACTTGAAACCGAGGTAGGGGAATTTATTTTGGAATTCTCTTATCTTTTGAGAATAGAAAGACGAGCATGGACCAACCAATTCCAGGTTGATCCGCGGATCGTTCGTTCATGCGGATTGATGTTGAAGTTTATTATTTAATTATTTCGTTCGTGAATTCTACCTTGTCATCCTTCGTGATTTTACAACCAGTTGTTATCGATTAACGAGAGGGGGCCGGACCGAACAAACATGGCCAACCCTCATCCATTATTGATATTGTTTCTAATATGGATGGAATGGAATGGCGTGGTGCGGTCGCACCACGCGAGAATCGCTCGACAAGTATTACGTGACGCCGTCGCGCCACGCTGAGAAGTCGAACAAGAACGCGACACCGTCGCGCCGCGTCGAAGGCGCCGAGGCCGGAGCGGAGCCACAGCGAAGGGGCGCGGCGCCAGTACGCCACGCCGGAGAACCACAAAGACGGTGCGTTTCGTTTTTGACATGCAGATTGACGGGTGACGACAAACGAGACCGCAAGGTAATTTTGAGGCCTTCACAGTGAAGGTCGGGTCCCGGGGGGACCATAGGTGAAGACGGCAGGACAAACGGACCACCGAAGCGAGTCCGGTGGTCCGCGAAAGGCGGCGGCGGCGCGCCACGCCGGCGCGGCGGCGGCGGCGCGCCCCGCCGGAAGTGGCCTGCGGCGGTTGCTGCCGATGTCAATCAGCGGCGAAGGGGTGGCGGCCGCGCGCACCTCTGCCGCTCCGCGGCGCCCGCTCGGCGCGGCCGGCCGTTCGGGCCGGACCGGACCGCGCCGGACCGGGCCGGGCCGGGCCCAGCCGGGTCGGACCTGGGTCGGGTCGACCCGGTTCGGCCGACCCAAGGGGGGGTCGGGCCGGGTCGCCCCGGGCCCAGACCCCCGTTTTCAGGCCACTTTCTGTCAAATGCCCGTAACTTGAGCTATGGGCCTCCAAACGACTCGCCATCAGTGGAGATGTGATCCTTGGACCGAGACGGTCGTTTCGGTATATCGCACTCAAGGTTTCGGAATACTTTGAGTTCGGCCGGGTTGGTTCGTATACGAAACTAACCGGGCCCTCGGAGCAGAAACGCTCATATCTTGAGCTACGGACGTCCGATTGACGTGCCGTTGAATTTGTTGAGTTCATCTTAGTGAGACGGATCTTTTGGCATACTCCGCCCGAGGTTTGGACGCAGGTGGAGTACGGTCAGGATGGTTTTTCCATAAAAACCAACCGGGCCCCTGGGACGAAAAAGCCAATAACTCTCAGACCGGGCGTCCGATTGACGCGCCATCTGTTGCGTTGAGTTCCTATTGACAATATGGAACTTTTGGATACATCAACTCTGGATTTTGTGACAGTTGATGTATCAGCTTCTTGGCTCGTGGAGCGGACTCTCCTGAACGAGCTTGCTGTGTGCGGGAACCCTAGAGCTGGCTGCGACCGCTACTGTGACGACGACGACTGTACAGAGATCCTCAGTGGATTCGACTGCGACGATGATGAAAATGGTATGGGAGTCCTCTTTGTTTTCGGCAGTGATCACTACGGTACATCTTGGGATACATCAATGTCGGACTACATGTCAGTTGATGCATCGACCTCTTAGCTCGTGGAGTGGACCCTCCCGGAACGAGCATGTTGTGTGCGGAAACCCTAGAGCCGGTTGAGACTTGACGACTACTGATCGAACGACTCGGTGTGTTATGGATAGCCCAGAGGTGCGCTTGGTTGTAGCAGCACAGGGGAGCGCTTGGTTGTAGCGGCAGACCCGCGACATAGGTGTGCTTGGTTGTAGCGGCACAGGGGAGCGCTTGGTTGTCGCGGCAGACCCACGACAGAGGTGCGCTTGGTTGTAGCGGCACAGGGGAGCGCTTGGTTGTAGCGGCAGACCCACGATAGAGGTGCGCTTGTTTGTAGTGGCACAGGGGAGCACTTGGTTGTAGCGGCAGACCCACGACAGAGGTGCGCTTGGTTGTAGCGGCACAGGGGAGCGCTTGGTTGTAGCGGTATAACCACTGTACTTGATGGAGAAGGAGTTTCCCAATAGCTTTGGGTTCAACTTCATGATCGATCCTGTATGGGTCATTGCGAGGGTTAGTACCTACAGATCCTTTGTGGGTCCGACGACTTAGAAGAATCAGTGGCTACATCTGATTATCTCTAACATCATACGAAGTATACCTGTGTGAGATGAATCCTGTTTACCTTCCTGTGTGGATTGTGTTGTGCTATCCTGTGTGGATTATGTTTTTCTATCCTGTGTGGAATACGTATAATTTCCTATGTGGACTGAGTTGTACTTGGGCTCGGAGGTTGGAGCGTATTGGAATTGATGACTTAGGTATATGTGTGGTCATATACCTAAGCAGTGTCGGTTGTTGCTTCGTGTTTGTATATTTCCTTTGTGGTTTATCCTTTGTGGATTTTGGGAGACCTTCGGGGGTCTCGGGGTCCCTACTGAGTAGCTTATACTCACCCCTGCACGGGCTATGCCCGCACTACGTTGTGTTGGTTGCAGAAGACGGACAGCGCTGATCGTGGTTGATGCTTGCAGAGTAGGACAGTACCTGGAGGTGGACCACTGGGCGGGACGTGCTCGGAGCAAACGGCTGGACCCGAGGAGCAGTGGAGCTATCTGTACCCACCCTTCAGGTGGGATTTCCAATGGACAGCTCGGTGTAGCGGCTTTTACATTACAGTTGTTGTTTTCCCTTTCGAGTTGTACTTTACTTTCAGTTTGGGTTTGTATACTGGCCCAATTACTTTTCCGCACTTTCAGTTGTACTCTGTTTGTACTTAGTGTTTACTTTTCCTCTTTCTTACTCTGTGGTGCTTATTTAATTTACAAAGGCAATGTCTTCCCTTTTTGCCGGGATTTACGCCTTGGTGCTAGTCGCCAGCCCCTGGCCTATGGAAGGCGGGCTTGGGGTAGTCACGGCATGGGCCCCGAGGACGGGTCGTGACAAATTGGTATCAGAGGAGTTTGGTTCTACTGCGAACTCTGATCTTTCTATGTGAAGCAATAATGTTTAGTGTATTGAGTGTGGTTATCAGTCCAGGGAGTCTAGTGTTGGTGCGGCGGCCGACGTATCCATACACCAGGACCCTGACTTCTGATTTCCGACTTAATGCACGAAAACATTGATTGTGTGTGTGTTTCAAATTTTTCTTTGTGATTACTTTATATCAGCTCACCAGGTATATTGTTCTGATCGTGGTGCACCTGTTTCCTTTTCAGGATGGCCCCACGATGGCAGCCAGCTAGGGTTCCGAGAGTCGAGCGTGACGACAGCCCACCTAGCGATGAGGCCTCGGTGCAGGGCCCTTTGTCAGCAGTGGCACCGGCGGTAGCCCTACCCGCCGAGCCACCGATGCTTCCAGCCCCAGCCGCTGATGATGCACGTCACCTCAGTGCACTGCATGAGTTCCAGTGCCAGTGACCGCCCAGGTTCCGCTGGGAGACGGACCCCCAGGCAGCCGAGGACTGGCTGGAGGCAGTCGTACGAGTTTTCAGGCTAGTGAGGACACTAGCAGACCTCATGGTGATCTTCGCTGCAAGCCTACTGCACGCAGCAGCGAGCCGATGGTGGAGCTTGATGCTCCAGGTACACGACGAGACATCTATTCTCTGGACGGACATTGAGAGCATCTTCCGCTCGGAGTTTGTCCCAGCCACCCTCCGTGCGGTGCGCATTCAGGAGCTTCTTCAGCTGCGGCAGGGCGGCTTGACAGTGGCCCAGTACTCGGCGAGATTTACTGATCTCTCGTGCTACTCTACAGATATGGTACGGGACCCGTTCTTCCGGGCCCGAACCTTCGAGAAGGGACTGAGGCATGAGATTAGGGCTTCGATGATCTCCCTCAACATTCCGACGCAGGCAGAGGTGTTGGAGAGATCCCTTTTAGTAGAGAGTTTCCTCGCCGAGCATGCACCAGCGGCAGGACCCTCCGCAGGACGGCCTTTAGCAGGGTCTTCTGCAGCTGCCAGTCGATAGGTGACGTAGAGGTCCAAGAGGACTAGACCTACAGGTGGTCGACAGAATGACTCTGGATCGTTTGTGCGAGGCACTCGGGGTGGACAACGACTTGCCATGAGAGGGAAGTGTTACTCCTGCGGCGGGATTGGTCACATGGTTTGTGACTGTCCGACCCGCCAAACGGATGACCAGCAGATGAACGAAGGATTCCCCAGGCAGAGGCAGAGGTTCGATCAGGGTGGTCCACAGGGTGCCGGTGGACGAGGCAGAGGAGCTGACCGAGTAGCCGATGGTGGGAGACACTTCGAGGTGTTGCCACCACCACCACCAGGAGGTCTGCCTCGACCGCAGGGAGTCGGTGGACATGCGAGAGCTCAACTTCATCCAGCTGAGGCCTTCGATCATGGAGCTCTGGGATCAAATGGACAGGAGCGGGACTAGTGGATACGTCTTTTGTACTTCTAGTTCCTTGTTGCTATTGTGTAGCGTCTTTGTATTATAAGCTGCAATAATAAAAGACGCATACCTTTGTGAGTTTTCATTGTTGTCCCCTTTTGTGTTGTTACTAATAGGTTCCAGTTTTTACTGTTGACTTGACTCTCACTTGTGAGACATCTACTGGAGGAGACCCAGTTACCACACACTGATGCCAACAGTGTGACTCAACCCTTGGAGGCAAGAGTAATGGTTGGATCTCTTAGTAGTAGCGTCGAGGCCTTACGACGTCATCCTTGTTATGGATTAGTATCATCCATATCGGATTGACTATATTAGGCAAAGAACGTGGTTCATCCAAGGGATGAGACGGGATTTCTCTTAATCGGCAAAGAAGAAATCATAGCAGCTCTTGTGGGACCAGAGGTGGTCCAGGCCAAGATAGAGAAGGTCCAGGTCATCCAGGAGTGGATGAAGACAGCTCAGAGCCAATAGAAGTCTTTCGCTGACAGGAGGCGGAGGCCACTAGAGTTCGAGGATAGCGACCATGTCTTCTTACGTGTCTCACCTCGACGTGGATTACGGAGATTTGGCCGAGGCGGCAAGTTATCTCTGAGCTTCATCGGACCATTCTAGGTCCTTAGTAGGATAGGTGAGGTGGATTATTGCCTAGCTCTACCACCTCAGTTGCACCAGGTGCACGACGTCTTCCACGTATCTCAGCTGAGGAGATACGTGCATGACCCGACGCACATCATTGACCATGGGGAGCTTGACGTTGACGATGGGGCGACTTTTACGGAGGTCCTGGTGGAGATCGAGGATCGACAGGAGCAGGTCCTACGTGGATGGTCGATTCCTCTAGTGCGCATCAGATGGCAGCACGGGAACCTCCAGGAGAGCACTTGGGAGCGGGAGGCTCAGATGCGTGCTCAGTACCCTCATTTGTTTCCCTAGTTTTGATGTATCTTTACGGGGACGTAAATCCCTGAGGTGGGAGTAATGTAAAGACCCGTAAAATTCAAGGGAAATTTTTTCTTAATTTTCTTTAGATTTTTACAAGAGCGCGGTTTCTGACGGCACCTGATTCCGAGGCCCGGTGTTCCCGGAATAAATTTCCTAAGTTTGGCTCGGGTACGTTCAGTGAACGAACAAGCGGGTTTTTCTAACTTTTGAACCGGTACCCGGAATCAAATTCCGAGGGAACCGATGAACTCGTAGCGCTGATATTCGCTTAAGGAGACCTTTTCTGAGGTTGCGTTTTATGCGGGTTGAGAGTTAGTTTTGGGGGAAATAAAATGAAGTTAAATAAAATGTGGAAACACATTTTATTTTTACCCATGTTTGTTATATCCTACCAAAGGGAGTTAGAGGTGGGACCCACATCCACTTAACCTCCCTTGATAGGATTAAGTGTGGTGGGGCCCACATGAACCATAACTTTTAAACTCCCCTTAAAACTCCCAAATAACTCCTCTCTTATTAATTTGACAACTTGAGTTATTAATTGAGTTGAGTTGTTTAATTTCAAACCTTTGAAATTCAAAGTGGTTTAGTTGTGTAAATAAAATAAGGCTTAAGCTTATTTTATTTTGGTTAGATTTCTCTTGCCACCTTGAGAGAATTTGGGAGATTTCTTCTTCTTCTTCAACCACGACGAAGAACGCGAAGAACACTTAAGATCCGACGAAGAACGCCGCAACTCTTCTTCGTAGCCAGTGTGTTTCCGAAGATCGACGACGCCGCTTCTTCGATCTTCTTCCTGTGTCAACAAAAGGAGATGTCGCTTCATCCTTGGGCTTTCTCCGTCAGCTTATGAAGCTTCTCTAGCGACGTACCTCTTCGGACGCACCTCGACGTCAATGAAATCAACGTTCGATTTCCGCGAAGCCCGACCTCCGCGACGCTTGTCTTCCGCGGATTGTTGACGTGCTCCGCACTTGAAACCGAGGTAGGGGAATTTATTTTGGAATTCTCTTATCTTTTGAGAATATAACGACGAGCGCGGACCAACCAATTCCAGGTTGATCCGCGGATCGTTCGTTCATGCAGATTGATGTTGAAGTTTATTATTTAATTATTTCGTTCGTGAATTCTACCTTGTCATCCTTCGTGATTTTACAACCAGTTGTTATCGATTAACGAGAGGGGCCCAGACCGCACAAACACGGCCGACCCTCCTCTATTATTGATATTGTTTCTAATATGGATGGAACGGAATGGCATGGTGTCGTCGCACCACGCGAGAATCGCTCGACAAGTATTACGTGACGCCGTCGCGCCACGCTGAGAAGTCGAACAAGAACGCGACGCCGTCGCGCAGCGTCGAAGGAAGTCGAAGGCACCGCGGCCGGAGCGGAGCCACGGCAAAGGGGCGCAGTTCCAGTACGCCATGCCGGAGATCCACGAAGATGGCGCGTTTCGTTTTTGACATGCGGATTGATGGGTAACGACAAATGAGACCGAAAGGTAATTTTGAGGCCTTCGCAGTGAAGGTCGGGTCCCGGGGGGACCATAGGCGAAGAAGGCATGAGAAACGGACCGCTGAAGCGCGTCCGGTGGTCCGCAGAAGGCGGTGGCGGCGCGCCGCTGGAAGTGGCCGGCGGCGGTTGCCGCCGGTGTCAATCAGCGGCGAAGGGGCGGCGGCCGCGCGCACCCCCGCCGCTCTGCGGCGCCCGCTCGGCGCGGCTGGCCGGTCGGGCCGGACCGGACCGCGCCGGACCGGGCCAGGCCAGGCCCAGCCGGGTCGGATCGACCCGGTTCAGGTCGACCCGGTTCGGCCGACCCAAGGGGGGGTCGGTCCGGGTCGCCCCGGGCCCAGACCCCCGTTTTCAAGCCACTTTCGGTCAAATGCCCGTAACATGAGCTACGGGCCTCCAAACGACTCGTCGTTAGCGGTGATGCGATCCTTGGATCATGGCGGTCGTTTCGGTATATCGCACTCAAGGTTTCGGAATACTTTGAGTTCGGACGGGTTGGTTCGTACACGAAACCAACCGGGCCCTCGGAGCGGAAACGCTCATATCTTGAGCTACGGACGTCCGATTGACGTGTCGTCGACTTTGTTGAGTTCTTCTTAGTGAGAAGGATCTTTTGGAATACTCTGCCCGAGGTTTGGACGCAGGTGGAGTACGGTCGGGATGGTTTTGCCTTAAAAACCAACCGGGCCCCTGGGACGAAAAAGCCAATAACTCTCAGACCGGGCGTATGATTGATGTGTCGTCTGTTGCGTTGAGTTCCTGTTGACGATACAGAACTTTTGGATACATCAACTCTGGATTTTATGATAGTTGATGTATTATCTTCTCGGCTCGTGGAGCGGACTCTCCTGAACGAGCTTGCTATGTGCGGGAACCCTAGAGCTGGATGCGACCGCTACTGTGACGACGACGACTGTACAGAGATCCTCAGTGGATTCGACTGCGACGATGATGAAAATAGTACGGGAATCCTCCGTGTTTTTGACAGTGATCAGTATGGTACATCTTGGGATACATCAACGTCGGACTACATGTCAGTTGATGCATCGACCTCTTATCTCGTGGAGTGGACCCTCCCGGAACGAGCATGCTGTGTGCGGAAACCCTAGAGCCGGTTGAGACTTGATGACTACTGATCGAACGACTTGGTGTGTTACGGATAGCCCCGAGGTGCGCTTGGTTGTAGCGGCATAGGGGAGTGCTTGGTTGTAGTGGAAGACCCACGACAGAGGTTTGCTTGGTTGTAGCGGCGCAGGGGAGCGCTTGGTTGTAGCGGCAGACCCACGACAGAGGTGCGCTTGGTTGTAGCGGCACAGGGGAGTGCTTGGTTGTAGCGGCAGACCCACGACAGAGGTGCGCTTGGTTGTAGCGGCACAGGGGAGCGCTTGGTTGTAGCGGCATAACCACTGTACTTGATGGAGAAGGAGTTTCCCAATATATTTGGGTTCAACTTCACGATCGATCCTGTATGGGTCATTGCGAGGGTTAGTACCTACAGATCCTTTGTGGGTCCGACGACTTAGAAGAATCAGTGGCTACATCTGATTATCTCTAACATCATACGAAGTATACCTGTATGAGCTGAATCCTGTTTACCTTCCTGTGTGGATTGTGTTGTGCTATCCTGTGTGGATTACGTTTTGCTTTCCTGTGTGGAATACGTATACATTCCTGTGTGGACTGAGTTGTACTTGGGCTCGGAGGATGGAGCGTATTGGAATTGATGACTTAGGTATATGTATGGGCATATACCTAAGCTGTGTCGGCTATTGCTTCATGTTTGTATCTTTCCTTTGTGGTTTATCCTTTGTGGATTTTGGGAGACCTTCGGGGGTCTCGGGGTCCCTACTGAGTAGCTTATACTCACCCCTGCACGGGCTATGCCTGCACTACATTGTGTTGGTTGCAGACAACGGACAACGTTGATCGTGGTTGAGGCTTGCAGAGCAGGATGGTACCTGGAGGTGGACCACTGGGCGGGACGTGCTCGGAGCGGACGGCGGGACCCGAGGAGCAGTGGAGCTATCTGTACCCACCCTTCAGGTGGGATTTCCAGTGGACAGCTCGGTGTAGCGGCTTTTACTTTACAGTTGCTATTTTCCCTTTGGAGTTGTACTTTACTTTCAGTTTGGGTTTGTATACTGGCCCAATTACTTTTTCGCACTTTCAGTTGTACTCTGTTTTTACTTAGTGTTTACTTTTCCGCTTGCTTACTTTGTGGTTCTTGTTTACTTTATAATGGCAATGCCTTCCCTTTTTACCGGGATTTACGCCTTGGTGCTAGTCACCAGCCCCTGGCCTATGGAAGGCAGGCTTGGGGTAGTCACGGCACGGGCCCCGAGGACGGGTCGTGACATGTGACCCACTATGAAATAATTGGGATAGTTTTAGGGGATCTTACATCCCCATACGTTTCATCTAATTCTATTAAAATGATTAAATTTTTTATTAATTATTAATTTTAAATGTGTAAGGAAACTAATATATCACTTCTTGTATTATTATTATTATTATTGTGTTATTTATAATGAACATCTTGGTATGACAATGACATTCTTTTGATGGTATGTAACCAATCACATGATAGTAGATCAGTGACTATGGGGTCAAGGTATGAAACTTGTGACCCCTATGTATGATTACTTGTGGAATCAAACCAAATATGGTATCAAGGTTTGGCACCAATGACACCTAGGTATGATTATATATGGTATATCACCGATGATTATGATTTAAAAATTTCACCCATGACTTCCACATACATTCATAGCTCTGTATATATGACTATATGGATAATCAACATAAGACCTAGTCCACGTAGTTATGTTACTATTTTTCTGTGTCTCAAATGTTGAGGTATAAGTTATGAACTACTAAATAATTATATATATATGGTTGTTGATCTGTTAACCAATTTGATATTAGAATGGGTTTGGACAAAGGTCATATTTTTTCATTTACATCATTTCTTCTTATATCTTCACATGGTTATAATTTATTTTAATATTTTGGATTTCATAGAGACACCATTTTTGTATCCCTACTAAGTTTACCTCACACTGTATTGGAACTGTTGATTTTCCTTGATCATATTATATGGATACAGGTAGTGGAACTTGAAAGTATATGGATTTTGATGCAATATTGATTTAATCATATGAGTGAGGGAGCACAATACCAAGATATAACTAGTTATGTTGTTAGATATACCCATTTCAGTGTTTTTGTTATTTGATACATATATTGTAATGGATGTATAATACCTTAAATTTTTATATTTTTTAGATATAATAATACACATAATTTTGTTTATAATACTAGATATTTATTTTTTATGGCGAGATTATTATTATCATTTATATTTTCCATGTCAATAGTTATAGTATTCATTTATTATTTTATCTATCATAAACTTATTACACTATTTCTATAATTTAATTATCATGGTTAAATTCTCCCAAAATAACCACATTAAACCCTCGCTTCAAGTATGCACCTTCTGGCATACATGCAGGAGTTCTTGAGGCCATGTGACCAACATGCTTAGGGCTCCGATTAATGGTTTGCATGCCATGACATTAATATATATATATATATATATTAGAATTAGTGAGTTTCATGGAAAACTAAAATTGGTAGTATATTATCATGATGTGAGGTTAACTTAAATGATCTAGATGAGTTTTCAAATATCCTTATACATAGGGTTTAAATTCATAGTGAAAAGTAACCTTCAACTAAACCATCCATCTAAAATGTCTATAAAATTTCATAAAGTCAATCATAGAGAATACACTATAGAAATTAATGGATACTGAGATTAATATCTTCCATTTTATGATTTCAAATAGAATAATATAAATGTATCAGGTATTTAGAAATATCATTTTGATTTCCTTTTAGGATAATGTATATAACAACCATATTATGGGATCATGTTATAAATATTACGCCCATGGGAACTGATCGTGTTGAAGAGATGTTTTTGATGGTCTAGGATACTCAGTAAAACATAATAAATAATCATTTTTTAAAGAAGTTATAATGTAAAATATGTATGAAGTTAATTGAATTTGAGCATATAGATAATGTGTTACTCTACATAACTCCCCATTTTAGATTTATAAGTCTTCAGAAGATGGTAGTGGCAATTCCTATATATATTTGACCCCATTATATACTTGATTTAATTTGAGTCATGGACTACAAAATAGGTCTCCCTTTGAACATATGTTTAGTGTAAAAATGTTATTTATATCCCTGTTGAAGATGTAATGTGTAAATCCCTCACATATACTAAATCCATAGGTTTTGTATTTAGAGTATGATAAGCCTTACAAGGGAAACCAATATAAATTTTGAAAAATAAGACAATTTTTTATAACATAGGACTACTCAACCAGTTAAGGATCTTTGGATAGAATATTCATATTATTTTGAAACATGGGATCCAAATTATTTCATGTAACATAATTGGCCTTGTATATTTTTAGTGTAGGTTTTGAGCTTAAAATTGAAGGATTGTATTTTCAAAGTATAAATAATTTCAATACCCCAACATTTCCATAAAAAAATACTTCTAAATTTATAATTATTCAATATAATATATTTTATTAATCATAATAATGAAATAATAAAGATGAACACTATTTTATTTCAATACAAAAATATATTTATTGTGATGAATATTTATGTTCTGTAAATATAATGTAATTTATTTATTTTTTAAACATTAATAAGAAACATGTCTTAATTTGGAAATTCATTTCGTTGTAATCTCATAAAAGTACCAAACCAAAATATAGTACTATAATAATGAATAAAAAAATTCTATATATGAATCTTATTTTAGGAATTATCAATAAAAGACATTGGGAGAATTTTTTTAGTATAAAACTAGGGAGGTAATGTGGTTTTAAATAGTGTGAATAAATATGTGACCAATGGAAATATAAAAATTTTATCATAACCATAACATTTTAATTTTAACATAATCATGATATATTAATATATCAATTTGGTAAAATGATTAATTAACCTATTAAATATGGTTCAACATCAATTAAAGGCATTAATATATATATATATATATTCAATTATAAAAGGACCCAAAAAATGTAGAAAATTGAAATAGAAGTATAGGTTTTTAGAAAATATGCTTTGAATTATATAAAAAACCACATTATTTTTAATATAACTAAATATTTAAATTAAATAATTTTAAATAAAAATTTAGAAAAATGGATATTATATTAGGAATGAGTACATATGTTTTTCGATGAACGCATTTTTAATTTTTATAAATTGAAAAATGAGGATATAAATAAAAAAATATTGTATGAATTTTGTCTCTTTATATTTGAAAACATGATTAATTATATCCCTATAGATGTACAAAAGGAACTTCTAAAAGTAGAATTATTAATTTTATTTAATTATTCTTGCGAGTGGGTATTATTAATAGCCATATGATGAAATTGTAAAATATTAATTTTTTTATTGAAAAAATATCTCCCATTAAATTTTGAAAAATACACTCACACCTATATCAAAAAAACTACCAAAAATACTTTCACATTCCATGTATCTAAAATACTAACTCACCTGAATGTCTAATCTCTATTTTTGAAGCCCTACTCTAAACAAAATTCCATTCTATGAATTTTTTATTTTTTAAGGATCCTTATTAATGAAGAAATTAACTTTTATATTGTAATATCATTAACAATTTTTATTTTTATATTTCTATCATACTTTTTATAGGATCCAAAATAATATTTATCTAACAAAATATTTATAACATAATTCTATTATAATATGAATTATTTCATCATATAGTTCATGTTTTTTTATTTTTCTACAGTTTACAACATCCATTACATCCTATATTGTTTTAACCACCATTAGGTATGGTGTTATTAAATTACCACCACCACATAAAATGGATGCTTTTAAAAGAGGAAAAAAAAGAAATATGTGTTTATTAATTTATAATAATTTTGTAAAATGTTGTGTATCATAAAATATATTTTAATCTATAATTATTATTAATTCAAAATATGATATAACTATTTGAAAATATATTCCATCATTAACTATATTCCAAATTAGTAATTGACCAAATGATCAATAAACCACACATTACTGATATAATCTACTATAATATTATAAAATATTACAATATTAACATAAATTGATCATAAAAAATAAAATAAATTATAATAATCATTTTTTTAGTTAAAAAATTAATTTCCATTATTTATATTATCGAATATGTGTTTGTGAAATTCCACAACATATATAAGGTAACACCAAAAAAAATTCTTGTTTTGGGTTGTGTTAATCCCTCTAAAACTCAACCTATTTCTTATTCATATATTCTTGTGATATGATATATACATATCAATTTCCAATATATACCTTGTTTTGTATTCTATTTTTTATGTTAATGAATCCATTTGATGTTCCCTTACCAATCACTTTAATAAAATAAAAATAAAACTTATCATTTATTTTTCTTATTTATTTTTATATATCAAACTATTATAACATTTAATAATATTGTTTTGTTTAATAATTATTGTAACATGATGATATGTGTAATATAACCCATACTCTATATTAGGTTCTCACATAGTGAGGTTGCATAATTATAACTGTAACAAGTCTTGAATATAATAAAAATAATACATACAACTACAGTTAAAGGAGGAAGAAAAGGGATTTAAAAAACCATTCAGTCCAAGACAAACATTTCCCAAACTAAAAATTACTATAAGTACCCCAAGACTAACATTTTCCTCCAAACCAATGGTCTATAATGAAAAAATGGATGGAGAAGTTGACATGATACAAGATGCCCATTACCTTACCTGGAGCCTGTAATACAACATCTAAAAAATTCAAATGAAAATCTTATGGACTGAGAACCAAGCCTAGTAGGACCCCACCATAGAGTCTATAAAATATATAATATGAATAATTATATAGTTATATCATTAAAAAAATCTAAAAATGGATTTTCATAAATCCAAACCATTTGTAAATCATTTTTATTTGGTTTCAAAAAACTCTTTTCATCATGAAAACAACATAAATATGAAAATTAGAAGTGAAAAAATATGTATTCGAATCCATATATCTATAAATAAGTAGGTAAACACAAATAGATGAAATATCCTATATTATAAATATTTTTCATACATCCATATATTAAAACACGTGAGAAACAATCCATGGTGAAAACCAATAATGTGATATTGAAATTACAAATGAATAAGTTCCTTGAATTGGTACCTAGAATATTAGAATGATTACTAGACATCAAATATCTCAAATATATATATATATATTGGTTATAAAAAATATATAGTTCTTCCCCATTCCATCAATAATCCAAAGGATATCTCCCAATGGTTCCATGCTGACTAATGGTACCCAAGTATATTTCCAGAAAAAGTGTAGTTCTTAATGTTCCAATTGCAAAAATACGTTTTAGAACCAAAATATAAATTTATAAGAAAATACCTACTCCAATTAAATCCTCTTTTTTGTATGATAACCTATTTCCAAAACAAAATATTGTGTTTTATAGTAAAAAAACAATAATTTTTTAATATTTCCACTAAATACAATAAAACAACACATTAATTCTATTCAATGAACCAAATAAATTAATCTCTAATGGTAATAATATTATCAAATTAACCCATTAAATTGTAAAAAATACCTCAAAAGGAATAAAAAATCCTCTTTGACAATGGTGAATGGAAATCATGACATTATAATTTAAAAAATATTAAATTTCAAGAGACTATACTTGATCGATGGAATGGAACATCCAATAAAAAATATAAAACCTAAGCAATTATGATTTAATTTCCATGACCAATGTTAACAAAATATATAAATATTACCTACATAGATAAACCAAAATCATAATTATGATCAATCATTGGAAAAATGGTCTAGAAAGGGAGGAGATCTCTAAAACCACCTTAGTATGATTTGGGTGGTGAGAGGTTGAATTTATGGTTGAATGAAATGTTAATAACTCATACGAAACTATAAAACCCTAACATGTTAGCCATACATGTTGTGTAACCCATTACATGAAGAAAGTTCTATGATGGAGGAATTTGTTGAAAAATAAATCACCTTTCTAAAAATATTATTTTTACTCTACAAAACGTAAACCCTTTTTATGGAAGGATAACCTTTGAAACCCTGAACCAAATTCAAAACATTATCTTTATGCCCATTATATGATGTGTAATCCCATTACCTGGTATTTAAATTCCTAAATCTCAAAAATTACTTATTTTGAACATAACCAACCAATGAACCTAAGACATTCTATCATATTTGGAAGAACCCCTCAAATCCATTAACACATTATACTAGGCCTCCATTACTCTGAAAAAAATATATTAAAAAATAGCTAATTAACCTTAGAAAATAATCTACAACAATTATAAGACTGAAAACTCACAAAAGGATTAAATTAAACAAATCATAAGAAAGTTTGTACCTAAAATTCATAACATTATGTAACAATCTATGTACCACAAGGCTTTCTATCCCTAAAACATCCTTGAGATCCTCTATCCAAAAAATAGTAGTTCAATAATTACTCATCAGGGATTTGTTCTCTGACATGTCATTTTTATCGGATCATCATACCCCAATACCAGTACGAGATGAATAATTTTACCATGAAAAACCATATCTCGGTACTACAAAATTAGAATATGTTTCTCAACTATAAGGGAATTAGTATAAATGTAAACATCATCCCACTCAATAACATTGTTAGAATCCTATACTTACCTCATCAACTAGGATACATGAAACCCATCTTGTATGGAAAAAAATAATGACATCAATCCCAACTAATAGGTAACCTACCACGTTTTTCCAATGATCTCAAATAGACCTACAAACATCATTTACAACATAATATATATAGCCATATGATGGTTTACCAATCCAGGTGATAATTGAATAAATTCCTTACCACCAACCTTAAAGATTGGAAAATGATGATGATGGTCTACATATTATTTTGTAGACTTGATATTGTGATAAATCTCCTATAGACCAACTACAACGTCTTAGTCATATTCTAAATTAAAATCAGTGGAACAAAATATTATTATCCCATTTCTTCCAAACACATGTAATATTTCAATATTGAAACCCAAGATTTCTCATAATTTCTTAGATATAAAAATTCCCATGTTGTTCCCTATTAATTTTCCCATCTATATGTAGGAAACATGACAATTTCTTTAGTCAAACTATGATCACCAATATCACATCCTTCTTAATATGAGTTTATATTAAACAGTTTAATAAATTCAATTAAATATGATCCCATTTACAGAAAATAACAAGTATGGGTTGTAGAAATACATTAGGTCTCTAGTGTTCCCCCATGATTCTCTGACAAGTAAGACCCCATGTCATAAAATCCCCAATAGATCATCCCATTCCCTTCCAAAAACACCAATATCTCAAGTCATGATATAATTTGGTAGCCCTTGGGTACAAAAACATATAATACCAATGTCCACTATCCATAAACATCTACCTAAGGGAAAATGGAACAACAAACCTATAAGGAAATAATAAAGATCTATTTGCACATCGAGACCACTCACCCGATGTATCCCCCCATAATAGATTTTATTGATGTATGGTAACTCAATGTATATAACCATACCATGATTAAACCGCTTATTAATATATGAGATAAATTTTATCAAAGTCAATTACACCTATCAACCATCCTATCTTACTCCCAATATTATCTTAGAAAATAAACTCTACATTGACCACTACTCAACCGATTTACATACTGCTTCAGTTGTTATTATTCTACGCAATGCCTCTAAAGGAACATTCCATTTATCTAAGTGTAGTACATTTCAAAAATAAATGGCCTTATTTTATTCCACCAAGCATCTATATTGTATGTTCATATCTCTTCTATAAAAAATATATTTATTGATCTTATAAATAGAATACATTATAAACCACTCCTTGGGAGATAGTGAAACAAAATTTTTAGTGGATTCATAGTTACATCCAAATTGATATCATGTATATAGTAGTTATTATCATAGGAACATAAATTGTAAGAGCCATAGGAAACTAGAAATCAACCATTTATTAAGAATCATCCACAATCTTTTTTATATATCATCATAGAAAATACCATTACTCAAACCTTATGCCTAAGGAATTATCTTAGTTAATGCTCATATTCTCCAAATTTAAGGAATGGAACAACATATGTATCATTATTATGTGTTATTTCTTCCATAGTATAACTCATTTTTCATGGAAATTGTATTATTTACACATTTTTTATAAAAAATAATTAATATGAACATTTAATTTAGTCAATTGTTTTAGGTGTGAACTTCAACATTTCATTCATGATAGAAATCAAGACATATTTTATAAAATTTCTTCGCCAATATATCTCTTATAAACCTACATCCTACTCTTCTTTAGTGAATTCAGGACATAGTAACAGTATATGTTTTAAATCTTGTTTAGGGAAAACTGAAGAGGCATAGAGATGATAAATTTTACATCGATTAATACCTCATTTGGTTACCCATATTCTCAACCATGTAATTCATTTTCATTGTTAACATGACTCTTTAGGGTTCCATTCATTGATTAAAACCAAAAAGGATATTGTCAGTAACAATATTTATAGAGAGAAAATTTATAATAATTTATAGTTAATATAAATCATGAGATAAAACTTTTAATTGAAAAACACCATAGGATTATCATAGGTAATTAATTTTAATCATTTTTTCATATCATAAATAATAGTTTTTATGAAAATATTAATTATGTAATGAATATACTCTATGAGTTTCAAATGAGGTGCTAGTTTTTCCCATTTTCATGTACGAGGTTACAATCAAGTCAAGCCTGATGCAAATTTCAGAATTTTCTACCCATAGGTACATGTTTTAAATAACCAAATTCACATATATTATAAATAGTGGTATGTATTTTTAGGAAGACCCACAACACCTCTAAATTAAGAAATATCTAGGAATCTCTTCTATACATTCCCCAAAGTCTATATTAGAGTTATGTTTTCTAATATATGTCTTCCTAAATCAATTTCTCATGGTCTCTACTAAACATTCTTTGATACCATCTATTGAAACATGCCCCAAGTTATCAAAATGATTGAGAATAATACCATTAAAAATTAATGATTATGAAAAATAAAATATCCATGGAATTTAAGAGTTTATTATTCTTCATAAACATGTTACATACATGGAACCTATATTATAAATAGACGCAGTAATTAAAACATATTTTTTACTAAACTAATTTTATTACCATATATAATATCCTTTCATACCTTTATTATTAATATGTTGGATTAATTGAGAAAGGAAACAAAATGAGGGTAAGATCAAATGCTCAGTAAGGATTATATATATCAAAAACAATAATTAATAAAATAGAATAATAAATATGCAATGTTAAATAACTGAACACACATGCCATGGAATCAATAAACTGAAAGTGTGGGTGTATACAATAAGGAATGTTAAATATATTAACATGAATTCCATTTAAGTAACTATATAATAAAAATACAAATAGAAAGGTAAATAACTTAACACACATGACATTTAATCCATAAACTAAAAATGAAACTACATTCGTAGGTAATGTAAAAGAATAAAATTTCATTGATAATAATAAAAAATAAATTATAAATAAAGAATATGATTAATTATTTTATGTCATGTTTCCTAGGAACATAATACCTTTACCATAAAGATCCATACTAAATATTGTTTAAAACATACTTGGGGAAGACCGATTATACTTTGGAAAACCAACTGATTATTCCTGTGAGAAAGAGAGTACCTAGTAATGATAATGGAATATTAAAATTTTTATTTTGAAAAATATTGTAGTTATTTTTTGTTTTTGAGAAGTTATATTCCATTATATTTTTAATGGTTCTTTTCTAATTTCATTAGTCGGTGTTTGAGTGAATCATTTATGTATTTATATTATCACAATTTTTTATTATAAATCCTTTATAAGATCACTATTACAATGAATAATGACTTCTTATTCAATTATGAACATATAATTTTCCTCATTATATTAATTTTTTGAGAATTAATATGGTATTTTTTTAATGAATTGTAATATTATTATTAATCCCATTTCATTGATATCATTTATCTCATTTATATGTTACTTATATTTTATTATTTTCAAATTGAATATAAATGAATGTAGAATTTACCATTATTTTGGTGGGATATAAATTAAACATCCATTCATTTAAATGGGAATATATATATATAAATATATCATGATACAACTATGAATGGGAATGATATTTTTAATGTTGTACAAAATGTTATCCATTGTAAGGATGCACATTTATTTATTAAGAATGTTTTGATATATTACTGGTGATTCAGGATTTAAATTTATAATTATATGAACTATGATTGTGCATTTTGATTAATAAGTTCTATTTCTATTATTTAATTTTTATATGATACCATGATTGTATTTATAATTATCCTTTCCAATTTTTTTATTTTATGATAATAGAAAACTTTTATATCCCACCATCATTATTATCATGATTATTACACTATTAATATTTTTATATCATTCATTATTTTATTTTTTCCCATATTATATCTAATTTTTTATCACATTATATCCCATTCTGTAATATACTTTTGATGTAATACATTATCCTTATATCAATAAGGGATAACACAAATCATTTTTCATATATATACTGATGTATTATGTATTTAATCATCAAAACCCCCTAGATGTAAATAATTATAGTGATATATTATGTATATTAATGTTTAATATAATGTGATATTATATGTATGTGATTTTGGCCATTATTATACTGATTACCAAGATATTCTAAACGATTTATTTTGATAGATTTCATTAACTATTTTCGTAACTTACATAATTAACCCTTATAGATTGGTATTAATAATGGAATATTTTGATGACACTATATTGTATAAAATTTCAAAATTATTTATAGTAATGTGTAATTTCATATTCAAAATAATTTAGTATATTTTGAATTTTTATTATTATTATTTGTTAATATCACTATTATTGAATATAAGAATTTTCATTCATTCGAAATATCGATATTTTAACTCAATGTCGAACAAAATTATCCAAAATAAAAAATATTTAATAATAAATTCATCCAATTTCAATAACTATTTAATTTTATAATTAATTCTATCAATATCCTTGTACCAAATTTCAATCATTATCTTGATTGTAGTCAAAAGATAATAATTTTCCCGAGTAAAAAATATCCTTAAATATTTATTTGGGTCATGTGAGTTAAATGTAATGTTCACTATTATATATGTTTGATTACTTAATGAAGACACTGAATAATATTTATTTTCCTCCAAAAATAATATTTATCAAGATACAAATCAACATAAAAATTAATATAAAAACACCCTTTAAAAATTAATAAAATCATTTTCATTTATAATTAAGTCATGTAAATATTATATGAATTTAGTAATCTCTTCATGATAAGACGATTGATAATATATATTCTCAATTAATTCATTTATCCATCAATAGAATTTTGTTTTCCATTTTTCTATAGACGAATAATTTTCATATGTTAGAAAATATGATTTGATATCCTATTTTAATAGAAAACATTTGGTTATTATTCTCTATTTACAACGTGAGAAGATAATAAAAATACCAATAATCATTATATATGTAACATATTCCAATGTTAATTTATCATATAACCTTATTATACCACTAAAATCTACTTATGATAAGTGATATTGATTTGTCATTAAAATATTTTTTTCATATCATTATTCATTTTATAAATTTTATGTAAAATTAAATTATTTTTTAAATGATGTATGAGTTGAATGAATTTATGGTTTTATTAATTTCTTTTAAGATAAAAAAATAAAATGTTAGATGAACATGGGATATGTGAAAAATTTTACATTATACAATATCCAAGATCATGTCATTCTTTAAATGTATATGGATCATTAATATTTTGTGAATAATAATAAACAAAATATTTTAACTAAAATATGTATGTGAGAAACCACATTGGTAGTCTCATTGAATATTTTAGGAACTATATTATTAGGATATGTTCATAATTTTATATATTTATTATTAATGAATGAATTAATTAACACGTAAACTATGTTTACCCTTTCATATAAATTAATCTATTTGACAAATAGGTTATCAAATATAATATAAGTCATTACTATATTTTATATATTATATAAGAGGGATCATAAAAGTGTATTTTGAAATTTTTTATCTTCTTTTAATATTATGGTTTATAGTTCATCTAAATATATTAATATTTAATATTGAATATTTATTCCAAGTGTAGACACTGAATATTCATCAAATAAAAATGATAGAAACTAATTAATTTCTAAAATATTTTATAGTTCATACCAACAACAATTTGATTTTTCTTTGCACTAATAACATTCGTTATAATAACTTTATTTTACATATCAATTATTTAGTATAATTATTTCACTAAGTTAAAACCATTGTCTTAGGGACTACTGAATATCCCAATATAATGTATTTCTATGGAAAAATCAGTGAAACAACTTATTTTATAGAGATTTTTTTTCATATATAGATCTTATTTCTTTTAAAAAAAATTAATTATGGTTTTATAAATCATAATGGTTTCAATGGAATGATATAAAAATGAACATGAACACTTTCAAAACCGTGTTTTTAATTTTTCTCAGAAATATGATACATTAAAAGAGTATACATACGATGATGTTATTGATTAAAAATAAAAAATAATATAACAAATTATGAATACATATATATGAATTAATAACTAAAATTTAATAGGGACACATATTTTTCTTACCTCTCTAGGAAAAGTTTTGAGAAATTACTTACTCTGAAAATTTACTGGGAACACCATTCAATTGTATTAATGAACCAAAAATTTATATTAATTAAACATACATGTTCTCATAAAAACTATATCATCAAAAACTTTTATCTATAATTTTCTGTACAAAAGATATCAAATATAATATAAGTAGTCAATATTTATCCCACACATTATTCTTATCTATTTATTCCCCCTTCACTGTTACCCATAAATTATTCCATTCAATTTCTAAGGATAATGTTATTTTATATGCCTTCAATTATATAAAAATGGAATATTATTTTAAATTTTAAAATAAATTTTTGGAATAGACCTTCAATAAATTTAAAAATATACTTTGTAGAAATTATTCTATTATATATATGTTTTATTAATAAATTATTCAAATAGAAAAAAAATTAAAAATTAATTTTAATCATTTTTTAGAATATACAATTATTATTGATCACTTGCAAGACCATAGTTTCTTACATTAAAATGCTATGTACCATGATTGAATTTATATTCACAATTAAATAACTACTTTATTAGTTGTAATCCTATATTCTCAAAAAAGAAATCTCTTTTATGCATAACAATTATAATACCATTGAAGAAAAATAGTCACACATAAAAAGAATCCTTCATTGTGGTTTTGTAGGGTACATTTTAAATTAACCCATTAAAATTCTATTAATCCATATTTTTCAATGTAACATCAATATTATAATTTTTTTTTTCAATTTCTCTCATTGTCTTTATATTCACCTTATAATTAAATTTTTTCTGATAATAAAACAAATCATAAAATTCATTCTTCATCGACTATATAAAAAACGTTTAATATAAAATGACTAATAAATAAATAAAACTCTTTCATTCTTATTGATTCTAATTGACTCTAATTTTTTGTTCAGTAAATTGAAAAATGATTATTACATAGACCAATATCTCATTTAGAATGATAATTTTACTACAACACTTGTTCAAATCATTCAACATTTCATTGAATCATTGTGTCATTATTTTTATTTGACATGTCATACATATTCACACTAAGAATTTAGAGTGATTAAAATATATATTCACCAATAAATTACATCAATCACTTAATGTAACATATTTCTAATAGAAACCCCACCAGATTCTATAAATTTAAATAATTACCATTTAAATATAATAATTAATCATATACTATTTAATATAATAAACTATTTTAAATCGCTAAATTTTATAATGTTATATATGTAAACATAAATGTTAACTAAATAATTTACATACCATCCAATTTAACAAGTGAATTACTAAACATGATAAATATAAAATATTCCCAAATATTTTTGGAATGAGTTATCATCATACTATAAAATTGATTTAAAAATATTTCTATTCATGAAATTATATAAACATCATATTACAACCTATTTTGTGTCATGATATACAACTAACAACCTGAAATAAATATTATTGGCATTCTAATTATTTTAGAACAATCATTTTTATGGAGAAATATTTAAATAAATTTACATCATGTAAATTTTTAATATTTAATTAGATTCTAACTATAATTGTATTATCTTGACCATAAAATTTTATATACACCAGTTATTAAAATGATTCAATTCTATATGGAAGTTAATAAATTATTTCTATAACTATTCTATCTATTTTTAAATTTTCTGTTTCAAAGTTTTTTCAATTTATTTATATCATTTTTGAATCTTTTAGATTGAATATATCATTATAGAAATCATTTTATGCATGGGGGTAAATGAAAATAATTTCAATATCATAGTATATTGTTTTTGGAAAACAACCTGATGATTTCTTCTGGTAGGACATGATGAAAATATGATAATTTATAAAAATAAAAATTTGACCATTGTACAAAATATGTTTCACAGTCTAACAATGATATTAATTATTTATTGATTTAGAAATATATTATTCCATTTCGAGAAGACTAAATATAATTTCATAATGCAATATCTTTATTCTGAAACCCATTTATATTAATAAATAATTTTGTACCTTAGATCATAATGAAGTTTTTAATGTAATTTATTAAAGCATTGTCTATGATGAATAAAGGTATGGATTTCAAAATATGTCTCCTCTAATATCATTAAATAATTCAATGAAATGAAATAAAATAGGGAGATATACTACTACCACACATTAACCATTTGTTATGGTCAGGATATAAGGTATATGTAATCATTTTTAATACCAAATGGATGTGATTATTTAATATTATTATATAGATAGAGTCATCATGATGTCTGTATTTTATAATACATAGTTGCCTTAATATGTTTATAATTTTTATACTTCTCAATGTACAACCATAATATAATTATCTTATTTTATATTTATTAGATCCTTCTATTTAATTGATGTTTTATTTAAATAAATAATGAATATTATTTTTTGATGACAAGTGACGTAGAAAATTTTAGTTTTCTAAAAATTTTATTTTCATTATTTTGCATTTATGAATTTACCACACTTGAATAACATAGTATATATGATTATCATTTATTTCCTAGTTTATTTCACATGGACCATGGGTTGATAGTCATTTAATGAGTAAGATATCATTATTATATGTTTGTGATTTTAATTTTATATAAGAATCATTCAAAATTTAATTTATTTCATTAGTAATATCATTGTGAAATTAATTTTTTTTTAGATTATTTAGTATAGACATGACTTGAATTTATTTAATCTATGAAATACAATGTGATTGAGATAGTTGAGCTATGAAAAATAGATTGGATTCATATTTTAATTTTTAAAAGATATATAAATTTATTAATTTCTCATGGAATAAATATTTTAAATTAGATAATGTTGAATGAAAAATAATGATAACAATTTTAATTTGATTTAGAAATTCTTACAAAAAATTAACTAATAGATTTAGGAATTAATGAAATAATCATTCTTTTTCAAAACCATCACCTAAAATTTATAATAGTTTAAATAAAGATTCTATATTTTATCACAATTATAATAATCAATTAAATTTTAATAATGAATAATTTTTATTTCCTTAAAATATTATTGACTTTCTATTAGGGATTCATAGGCATTGTAATTATTTTATGAAATAATTATATTAAAAAATAAGTCTTTTATTTCTATCAAAAGAAATTCAATGATTGATATAGATTAATTTTAAAGTTAAATTTATAATTAATATAAATAGAATTATCTAAAATAGAAATAATTTTTTTTCAGTATTTAAAATTTATCATAGTTTAAATTTTATGGATTTTACTAAAAATTAAGATTATTTTTGGAATAAAAATAATATATCACTATAAAAAAATATTTCATTATTATAATGATTTTAAAATTTCTATTTTTTTTTTGTAATTGGATATAATATAATATAAGAACCATTATTGTACATATATTTGTATTAATTAAATAGAATTATTAACTATATGTGATTTTTGTATGAAATAATACATATTATAAAGTACTCAAATCATTAAAAAAATGTTTTTATATAAATTTTATGTTTTATAATGAAATTAATTTATTCCACTTTAATATATTGAATTATAAAAAATATATTAACTATTTAAAATCAATATGTTACTATTTATTAAAAAATAATTTCTATTATTTTTCATAATGAATATATATGAAGAAAAATTTCCATCACCCCAAAAATTGGTGGAAATAGTTAATTATGTTTATAAATTTGTAATATAGTCATAAAATATCATCTCTAAACATGTTGTTTTTAAATATTTATACACTTTCAATTTTATATTTTTTTCATTAATTAATTTAGATCCACTTTATATTGAGTAAGAAATTTACAATATATAAAATTTATGAATAATTGTAGATGTGTCACTCAACTAACATAAAATTTTTTATTCCTTCCAATATAATTTAGTACCATTAAAACTTTTATTTTAGTTAATCCCTACCCATATATCTTCTATGAATCCCCTTATACATCCTTGTGTTTTTAGTCTCCCAAATGGACCAATCATTGGATGCATAAGGTGCTTGGAAAAATGATTATAACCAATGAATATGTACAACTCTTAATAGACATTTTTCCCGTTAATTAGATTTTATACTTCAATCAAATAATATTTATTAATAAATATTTTATAAAAATATTATAGTTATAATAATAAAATTTCATTATTATGTAGTAATGATACTTTTTTATCATCTTTCATGTTAAATGGGATATAAAATTTTTTCTCCTTTATATGTGTGGACTAACACCCCCATGAACTGATGTAATTTTTTATTATTGTATCATATATCTTGGAAAATTTATGGAACAAATGAATATATATTTTATTTATGAAATATTTATTATTTTTGAAATATGATATATTACATAAACCCTTATCCACTCGTTTATTGGGAAATTATTACATTACTATTACATATTTGTGGACTATAATGATTACAATGTGATAATGTTGGTTTTTCATTACCAATTCACATTGAGGGTCATAAGAATTTATGGAATGAATAAATTTTTCATTTTTAAAATTCATATAAGTATTCAAAATTATTTATTATTAATTTTCTACTTCTTTCCCATTCAGTGTAAAAAAGAAAACACAGATTATGTGAATGTATGCACTTCTATCCTAATGAAATTAAGTGATTCAATATTTAGGAGCACCAAACGTGTATTGATATATATTAAAATTTAGTGTATAAAAATGATAATAATTAAATTTTAATAAATTTAGTGATGATCTAAAATTGGTCCCTTTTACCATTGTAAATATTTTGATGATATTTTAATGTTATTAATAATATTACCAAAAAATGTGCAATGATAACATTACCCGTTTTTTAAAAAAAATAATATATTTAATAAATGATATAAAATGAATGGAATGATGAATAATTTTTTTTAAGCACATAAATTACTAATTTCATTTCATATTTTAATATATAGATTACGTGAAATGCTATACAGCACATAAGTTAATTAATAAATCATTTAATCTTTTTTTCATGTTTTATATTTAAAAAATTCGAAAAAAGAATTCATTTTATGTTTGAAGCATTTTGATATATTTATATATATATAATGTTTTTCCATTTGAGTTTTCATGGAATTTTGGGTGTCAAGGGCTGATAAAATAGTTATATTAATGTTCTTAAATATATTAACCCATAAGAACGTTATTTTTAATAAATAAATTTATATGTAATTGAAATAAGAAATGAGAAAACTATCAATGTGGTGGAATAATATGTTTGGATTACAATATGAATGAACAACGATTCATACACATTATATTTTCAGATAAAGTAGTATGATGTATGAAACAAATTAAAAAATTTAATATATTTATTTAAAATTATATTACATAGGATAATCGATATTTCACCATCTCATTTGAAATTATCTTGGGAGATATGTATAATGATAAATAACTTAATCAGTTGGTATGAGATATCATACTAGTGACATTTTGGTGGATGATAATGGGATCAATGACAGATGTCCTTTGATCAACATGAATAGTTGAATGAATTGCAGACATAACATATTTTTTTATAACATCATCAATGAAAACATTCATCATCATCAATGGATATATTCTTGAGGAAGGAATTGTTATTTATCTGTTCCCAAAAAATTATTATTATATTTTTTTCATAGAGTAACAAAATTACTAGGAATCCAAATATCTCCGCATTTTTATATGGCCTATTGAAATAACTTAATGATTTTAATTTCTATTATCAAGTATTCATTACTTTTTTCCATGATATTTATTATTGGATGGGTCCATATTGGAAAATGATGATACTAAATTATTGATTCATTTTATTTCTCACATTTTCTTCACATTCATCATTAATGGACTCATGGTGAATTTCAGTTAAACTATAATAGTTATGTTTTAGATCCTAATAGAACCCTAATATTCATATTGATGTTTGTAAAAATAATCAATATGATCATTGTTAATTTATATTAAAGGAACTATGGATTAAATTATATCCACTAATTTATTGAATCAAATTTTCTTAATAAATCACAACAAGGAACAATTGTTTTCAATAACATTTTCTATTCCAGTGATGAAATGATAGAAGTCAACTTTCGGTAGTGTTAGATCCATGAACGATGTATTTGGAGGAACATTCTATGATATTTATGTTAATTTCTGAAGACATTTTAGGATCTCATAGAATAGGTTTTACTTGATATCAAATTCTCAAATACATGGCTTTAATTCTCATTGAACCCAGACATTTTAGACCAAATTATATGATTTATAGGGTTTCTATATTAGTGAAGTATCAGTTGACTATGTTATGAGACCACATTTTGTGTGACCTGACCCTGCCAGTTGAAATGTGTAAAATGAGTACACACAAAGGACCCAAGTGGGCCACACACACACTGTATATATTCCTCCTAAAAAAGTGGAGTTACAATAAATAGGATGTATTGGACTCGGTATTACGCCTAGTTCACAAAAAAGAACACACAGTGTCTGTATATATATATCCTAGATTACCCCCCACTTTATATAATATTCATTAGGTGTCAGATACAGACCCATTTTTACTCAACTGTTATTTTTTTCTATATATATTTCTACAGTGTCCTTAATTTCATAATCATACATATTTTGTGACATGATGTGAATGGGATACTTCATAGAGTAATTCTTTTAAAATAACCAGTCTTATGTGAGATCATTTTATGGATGTTGGGTATAGTACTCCCATGACATTTAGGTTTTCTAGGGTGCATGTCCCCCTTGTAATATATACTATTATTGTCAGTACCCTCCCACATTATATGGCCTTATCTCCTATATTTATTGATTTTTTACTCCCATTTCACCAAGCTATATCTAAGAGTGGGTCCTCTACTAGTTGTGGTACTCACGTTGACTGTGGAATCGTTTATTGAAGAACTAGTCCTCCAATATATTCTAGTGAGGTTTAAGTATTACTATATCATTAAGTTATCACTATATTAAGAAGAAATGTATAAACTCAACATTCATAAATATATTTAAAATCCAATATTCATCTCTCTTAAACTAGGTTCCTTTCTTTATAAACATATATATGATGATATTCTATCTCTTCTTTTCTAGTAGGTTGAGATGACTATCTTTCTATTATTTATATATTTATTCTTTTTGAGTAATCCTATTAATTATTTATGTACTCAATGAAGTTTAGTATTATCCCACAAGTATCATGTATGATATAGAATCAAGGAATCCTGGAATATAATTTTATGGGATCATAGTAGGTTGAGCTTAGTATTATGATAAGTCAATGACTATGTATGATGACCACTTTAAGAGAACATGTTTATGTATACGACCGTTATCCTTAGTGGAATTTTAACATTAAATAAATGTCACTAATTTAATTTGTGTTTATCCCCTTTTTAATTGGATTCTTCTACATTTAATTAATTATTATCTTTATGATGCTTTATTCATTGTATACACTCTAAAATATCCCAAAAAAATTATATCCATGAAAACCTATTTGTTGATGTCTTTATGTGTATATGAACTATAGGGTATGGTCTTCTATCATATGAGATATATCTACTCAATGCCAGCCTCTAGCCCATTTCCACATGGAGGTGATATTTGGGTGTCACACATAGCTTAATGAGAACATAGAGGGGGTTTGGTGGGTGGTTTCATGAATTAGTTGTATCATAAGTGGTCTTTCATTGGGGAATGTATCAAATACAAACATTTTGTTACGGGAAATGAAAGAATGTTGTTACTTTTGATAACATAATTTGACATTATCCCCCATAAAATAGAAACTATTAATGGTGTAGAGGTTTACATATCAATACACTATGAATAAGATATCCCAAAAGTTTACATAAAATTTTTAGGCATCAGTTGTAGTGAAATAAATGGTGGATTAGTTAAATCATGGATGTATATTGACATACATTCCATTCTTCAGTAAGATCCATTGATATTTTGATCTTATATTTGAACCCCATATTACCATTTGTGATACATTATTGAATATATAATGCTAGTATATATATATCAAGTCATCGAGATTACAATTTATTTATTGAGTTTTATAAGAAAAAATCTATTACTAAGGTTTTTTCACAATGATAGAAGATAGTAGAGATATCACAAGATAAGAGACACATGTACATACCTTTAGTTGTTGGTGATTGTGTTCATATTCTTGCTAAGGTATTGATCATTACTGTGGGAGAAGACAACGATTCATGTTGTTTTCATGCATTATGTGATTTTTTTTATAATGAATTCTTTTATTTCATAGTAATGTAGAACCCCATGAAGTAATGTAGTGTATTTAATCACATTTTAGTCTTGTATGGATAGATTGAAAACTAAAAACCACATTTTTTCTCTTTTGACCTATCTACATTATATAAGGGAATGATATTGGTGGGTTCTGGTCACCTTGTCCCATATAGAGGTGTTTCTTTCTTAGGAGGTGTTTCAAATATTTTCCATAGAGGAGTATTACACTATGAAATTGTGATATATGTATATTTGATACATTTTCATGTTTTTATATGTAGATTTTTGATTATATTGTTTATGAGTCATGATTCAAAAACCATAATTTCGTCCCACTAGATAGGGTATGAAAATATAACTTCCAGGTGTGGGATTTTTTTAGAAGGGACATAATAGGGACATAAGAGATAGAATAGTCCCTCTAGTAATTGAATATTATATTATAGAGAAATAGTGGGAATTATTAATAGATATATTTCTAGAATATGGCCTTTGAGTATCTAGAGATGGTCGTATGAAACATGGATTAGAGTTTACAGCTTCTATAAGATAATCTCAAACATCATGATCTTTATGAATGATGAATATATATGCCTGTATTCAGATATGGGGAACTGAAAAATAATGGTACTCTATAGGACCTTTTTTCCTTTTAGATATACTGTGTCATTATAGTTATGGATAGAATAACATGACATGTGATTTCTTGACTCAATATAATACAAATTTTCATTTGATAAAATAAAAACAACAACTAATGAGGAAACCCCACAATGATAAATCTAATAGGGGTGGTTATGGTGGCCTATGGGGATTAAATTCTAAATGTGTGAATATTATATCCCTAGTTGAATGAAATTTACGTTTATAATGACATTATAACCTAATCCCACAACCACCACCTCGTGTTCAATGTTAGGCTCAATGAGGCTACAGTATAGGGTGTGGTTAGTTTAAGGCTATAGAATAATATGATCAAGCTATAGATGAGAATATTTATTGTACGATCTTTGTTTTCTCTAAATTATCATTATTATTAATTTTCAGGGGTTCAGGTAATTCATTCACTACTATATATATTATTTGAGTGTTAGCGATTTCGTTGACATTTTTTTCATGACAGTTATCCATAGGGTATCCTACTCTTTGTGATTCATCTATTAGTATCATCTATTGATAGTACTATATGGGACTTCATTAAGATATTTCTATGTTGTGTTTTATGAACCAAACCTTATTATCCTAGTGTATGTGGTTACATTATTGAATTGTCATGGTATGAAATAAATCACATACCAATGTATCGAATACATTATTTTCCCTTTTAAATAAGATACATAATTGATATTATAATTACAATTGAATACATAAAATATACATTTTGTTTTCATTGAGAACTCAATATTTTCCTATATCGTATAATATTATATCAATCTTTAAATACATATTGGTGACTTAAAGAAAGGGACAAAATAAGAAATGGGTGAGCTCAGATACACAGTAAGGTACGTATTTAGTAGAAGAAATTATGTATAAATAATAATAAAAAATTTGAAATCAAAATAACTAAAATACATGACACAAGAAAAATAACATGACCATAATATAAAAGAAAACATTTCCATAATCAAACTGATCATAATAACATGTGATTAAGACACTTCCATTGATATTATACCTAATTTCCTTAATAAATGTACATAAATGACTAATTTCATAATGGTGTAATTCCTAACTCAAGTCATCTTAATCATACTGTCTTGACCTTTCACAATATATTTTGAAACAATTAGTAAAACTCTCTTAATTTAGCCACCTAATTTTTTTCAAAAAATAGACCAAATAATTGTTGTGATTTTTAATTCAAGTCCACACCCATCACGTAAAAGGTATAATTCATTATTTATATAAAATTGATGAATCATAATCATTATATATATATTCTTATTAAAAAGCTACAAAATTACATATTGACACTTATGAAAAAATTATCATAAACCATCTAGGTTAATATGGTAAATCAAAATAAAATAATATATCAACTATCAAAATGATCATAATCCTCTAAATCAAAAATACAAATAATATCAATAAAATCAATAAGCATATCATCCAATGTAAAATAATGGTTTTATGTCATTGGGGAATAAAAATACAATGAAAATGTCATTAATATAATTATTTTTTAAAATAACTATGTAACATAAAATAAAAATTAAAAATAATAGTTGGAATAATATTTTATAAATAAATTTATTTATAATTAGTGTATGAAAGTTATAATTTAAGTACTAATATTTTGATTGGCCAATATTGGGGTGATCATGATTAATTCCACACATGTTAAAACAAACATACCTTTCACATTTTTTAGTGAAATAAAAAATGACTCTTCATTGGAAAAAACCATCAATATTTAATTAAAAATATTTGGGAAAAATATAAAATGGGTAATTTTTAAATAAATAATTATGTAATATGAATACAATTTTTGGAATCATTTTAATAGAACATAGTATTTAAAATAAATTGGATTTTCAGTAGAAGACTAAAATATAGGGTTTTATAAAAAAATATTAATAATTTTAAGTAATAATGACCAAAATAAGGAACTATTACTTGAATAAATATTTGAAAAAAATAGAATAATACAAATAAAGTAATTATTTTTCAATTATCAAATTATTTCCTTCAATTAAAATTCATGTGTATCCATTCCAAATTAAAATGATATTGATACATAAATCTATTACCACTATAGTAGCTTTTCAATTGTAAGACCCATTAAAGGAATAAAGAAATATGAAACATTAAATATCATAAAGATAAAAAAGACTAACTATATAAAATGTAAAATATTGGAACATTTTTAGCACACAAATAAATAAGCGGTGAATATGATGTATCCCTCATGGATGTAAAATTAGATGAGAAACCCTTAATTTATGTGTGATTGAAATCCAAAATTTTTACACCTCATATATAATAAATATAGGTTTTTTATAAATATAATAATAAACCATAATTCAATTTTTCATACCATATATTATATTAATATATTATTTTATCACCCCATTTTTAAATATTCATTGTCAAAATAACTCTATCATTTGATACTTTTTTCATTTTTCAAGCATGTTTTATTTTAGAAATTTTGGTCATTTGACATTGTAAATGGTTCTATAATCTCTAAATATAAACCATATTATAAATATAACATATATTTAATTAGATTTGTCTATAAAATATAGATATCAAAAATTTATTACATTGTTCCAGGAGATAGAATGTTGAACATACACACAAATAGTCTTTTAATTTTTATTGAACAATTCCATATATAAAAAATATATATATAATCATAATTCCATAATAATAATAATTTTCTATATAGAATTTATATTACCATAATCACTCATATTACAATACCTTTACAAATTAAAGGAAAATTTTCTGACATCACTATGTTGTAGTAATACTCCACACTTATGCTCGAGAAACATTACTATTTTAGAATGGATAGGATTATAAGAAATAATAAGTGATTTTATACTTCCATAAGTATTATTAAATAAATAATATAACACATATTCATCAATATTATCCATTCTACATTCCATATAAAGCATATGATGAAAACTAAAAACAACACTTCTTTAGCTGATAGTCCAATGTATAAACGAGGGGCATTATTATATCCCCCATGGAATGAATATTAAGATGTTAGATGTGATATGATAACTAAAAACATATAATAATGTAACAAATATCATATGTGTGTGTGTTATATATATCATTACATCCATATTTGAACAGTTGTGAGTACAAATGAATTACATTAGTTTGCAAGACGATTTTCAATTACACACATGATTCAGAATCTAATTTACCTATTGATTAAATTATATATGTATTAAGGTTATTACCATAAAATTATTAAAACTAAATATTTTTGGGTAATTTTGATAATATATTATCAATGATGAATTTTATTTTAAGTGGGTCTAATAAGAAATGAAAATATTTACAATTTTATGAAATTTACCCCATCTACATATAACATCATTAAGTATATAACTGAAGCATCCATGTGATGTATTCACAAAATGTTGATAATACTCAGCTAGACTGAGGAAGCTCCATACCTCAAACACATTCTTTAGAGGTTGCCATAAGATAATAGCCACTATTTTCCTAGATCCACTGAAACACCCCTTTCAGATATCACATGGCCAAGAAAACGGACTTCCTGTATCCAAAAGTCACACTTTGACAATTTGGCATACAACTGATGATCCCTCAAGATCTGTAGAACTGTCGCCAAGTGCTTCTCATGCTCCACCCTTATCTCTGAATACACCAGAATTTCATCTACAAACAATACCACAAATGAATCCAGATATATCTGAAATATATGATTCATCAATGCCATGAACACCACTGGTGCATTCATTAGACCAAAGGGCATAACCACATATTCATAATGGCCTTATCTACTTTTGAAAGCTATTTTAGGAATATCATCCTTCCTCACACACAATTGATGATATCCCGACCTCAGGTCGATCGTTGAGAACCACTAGGCTCCCCTCGACTGGTCGAACAAATCATCGATTAGTGGAAGTGGATATTTGTTCTTTATCATAACTTGGTTAAGTCTATAATAATCAACACAAAGAATCAATGTTCTATCCACCTATTTCACAAACAACACTGGCGCTTCCCACAGAGATGTGCTAGGAAAGATAAACCCATTGTTTTCTAACTCTTCCAACTGGACTTTCATTTCTCGTGATTCAGTTGGTGCCATTCGGTAAGACGGAAGTGAGATAGGAATGATCCTCAGAATAAGATCAATCGTAAACTCCACTTATCTTACATGAGGTAACCTATAGAATTCTTAGGGATAAACATCCCTGAACTGATCCACCACTATCGGAAGAACACTCTTCTCAACACCCTCTACCAATTCCAATGACAACACTGCCAACTGATATGATAACGCGCCCACTACTGGTGCTAAAAAACCCATTGCACCCTGCCTTTCATGGCTCTATCCTATAAAGAGATTTCTAATTCCATCATGTGTCGTAAAAGACACTATTCGTTCATTACAGTTGATATGGTCCTTAAATTCCAACAGCTAATCCATTCCTAGGATTACATCATTCCCATCCATCTCAGGCACTAAGAAATTCCACATTAGCTCAACCTCACCCAAAATGATATAAAATTCTCTACAAAAGAAGGCTCGACACTCCCTATGACCTAGAGGAGTTTGAAGTTTCAGAACTGAAGGCATCATTTCTACCCTTAAACCCAGAAACTCAACCACATGTGAATCAATAAAAGAGTGTGAATCACCTGTATCAAACAGCACTTTCATCAAGATACAATTTAAAATAATAGTACCTTGTATTGTGGATGGTCTCGACTGATCATCCACCACAACCTGTTCAGCTCTGAACAATGCCTTGGTTTCCACACTCTTCTCTTTATTAGCCTGTTGAGTATTTGTGGTGTTCCGAGAGTCACCATGACTGACTTTGCTCTGCTGACGAGGGGTATGCTGTTATCCCTGTCCTGTCAATGCATACGACGTCTGCTATCCCTAAAGAGTGCCACGCGCACCCGACATCAGAGCATTCCTACAATAGAAATGAATATTTCCCATATACATGCAATTGTGACATGATTGAGGTTGTGTCGTACCGTCCCACTTGATGTGTTCCGTAGAGCCACACTAAAAACATCCAAGTTTTTTCTAAGGATTTGGAGGTATATTTAATGATCCTTCCATCAGATTATGTACCATACTCCTGCACTGGGAATAAGTGTCCCTCCTTTGTTTGAACCCAGAATTAGAGTTCCCACTATTCCCCATGGGTACCACCATGCTTCCTCCACTCAGAGCTCTAAATAGATCCCACTCCTCCACTGATGCTCAATTCACCATCTCTGTGTAATCACTGATACACAACATTTCTATTTTTGAACGGATCTCTTTCCTTAACCCCACATCGAATATCCGTTCCTTCAACGATGTGCTACCCACCTCCTCGGGTGCGAACCGCACTATGCTCATAAACCTAGTTTCATACTCTGTCACAGACATATACTCTTGCTTTAGACTGTGGTGTACAGAATTATGAACGTATGTGAGTAGAATTGTATATTAAATAATCCCTCAAATCTATCCCACATGATACCCTGGTCTATTCCTGCTTGGACTACCAACTCCCACCACAGAAGAGCAAGATTCTATAGCTTATATGTTGCTAGATTTACTTTGAGCTCAACCGGTGTCCCTAAGAATTCGAAAATCCTATTCATTATGGATAGCCTTGCCTCTACCCTTTCCAGGTCCGAATCACCCCAAAAGATGGGTGGATCCTTATTTTCAAACTGAGATTCATAATCAACATGCTTTGTCTCTTTCTCTCTGTTCACACTTCCCACAGCTTGGAAATCTTTCACTATGCTCTAGACTAACTGCTGGTTAACTTGGGGCTTAGGTACAACCACGTTCTCATCTGCCACTTCCGATTGGTCTCTAAGACACATACCAGGTGAAATTTCTTTAAATAGAAAACAAAAAACCCTAAGACTCACTTCCGTAGACATCAATAATTCCCATTTCAAATCGCATTACACAACACTGTCACAACGAGCCTTTCCACCTTTCCACATTTTCCACGTTTCACCATTTTTAGAAACCAAACCATTTTCAAAATACCGAATTTATTCACATTAAAATTTCACACATTTGAAAAATCATTTCTTAATTAAACCCAAAAATAATTATGCTCAATGAAATATTCATCCTATAGGGAAGTCATTTCAACCATATATTCCATGCACATCTCATTGGCTACACCCACAATAATGAAAGTTCCAATGCCTATAAGTGTCTCCAAAACACATAGGTACCCAACTCCTTGGTAACATGAAGTTCATCATAAAAGGGTTAAATATGTCCTTTAATGCTATAAATTCAAAGTTCCAACACTCCTACACCTTGCTACCATCCCGACTCAAGGAATATACCACAACAAATGCCCACTCCAAATCTGAGAATCAACTCCAAAGGACCGAACAAGATGATACCACTTGTAACAACCCACCCCTACCTCATTGTCTTGAGGAAGCGGTGAGGGTTAAATGGTCTTAAACGACATTCCCAGGGTGCCAAAGGCTGGAAATAAATGTTGAGGCCATCAAGGAACAGTGGGGAACCATTTTCCCATAAGTAGATAACCCAACTCAACTAACCAACAACTAAAGATGCATTCACTTTCAACCCAACCATGTGATACTTAAAAAATCCATCACAAACCCCAAAACCATTCAACTAGACATGTCCAAAAAATATCAGAGTACAATGTAGAAACTAAAAAACAAAACACCATGATCCATGACGCCACCAAAGCTCCACACCATGCTCCAAGCTCGAAGCTCCACCAGAACATCACAATGCACCACTAAACAAGGGTGATTCCGTAACTTTTCCCATGTTATCATACATGACATCTGTAAAGACACCAAAGTTCCAAAGCAGGGAGTGAGTACAACTACTCAATTAAATTTCCCAAACTAACATCCCTACACACACCACTAGGATAAAACCGTTTGCAAATTTATATAAAACATGTTATGTAATTAAAACCATGCTACCAATTGTATATATGACAAACATGCCATAAGCCAAACATTCCACACAAGGAAGCCAATTCAACCATGCCACAAGCCAATTACCATTTTCATATTTCACTCACAATCCCCATCTATAAACATCAGCAAAAAATCACACCACAAACCATGGTTGTACTTCCCATCCAACCCATTCATTACAAATCTACTCAAGTGGTACTTCCCGCCCACCTGCTATTGGTGGTGGCCCTTCTATCCACTATCCATCCCCTTTTTATATTGGTACTTCCCACCCACTTCCACACAACATTCAAACTAGACATAACCAAGCATAACACACCCAGGCCACAACAGTATTCAATTACTCATTTCAATCACATGTCAATCCACTTCAATAAATCAACTATTTATTGAAATCACTCATTTGTTATTTTCCATGTCAAAACCCTAATTCAATAAAACAAAATCATTATTGAAATCCATTTTCATAAAATATTTCCCTAACCCAAGCCAAGAAAAAAAAATTAAAATCTACATTTTAAAATTTAACAATAAGAACATTCAACGATAAAACTCCCTTTTCCCAAAAGAATCCACAAAACATCTCCAAAGGGATTTACAACCAATTTCGCACCTCCAACCCACAATTAATTTTAAGAAAAACAAATTAATTGTAACCAAGAATCATGTTCTAACAAAGTGGAGTCGAGAGAGAAGCCACCTACCTCTTAGAGTTTGGTGAAATCAACCCTTCACCCGAACGCACTCCAAACTGGGTGAATGCCTTCTCAAAATCACCTCAAAACCCTTCCCTAACATCAAAAGGCTCAACATTTAACACAAAAAGGAAACAAAACCCTAAATATACATACATCCTTTGTAGATCTAGGAAAATAATAGATGGAGCGGTCTAACCCTAACCAAAACCTCAATGAACCAAAAGAGGGACTTGCCTGAGGAGAACCTCCTTTGATCCACCAAAAAACCCCTTTGATTTGCCTCCAAAACGAGCTAAGGAGCTCCCCCAACCTCTGAAAATCATAAATCCCACATGAGCCGCAAGTGGGATGAAGAATTAAGGAAAATTTGGAAATCCTAAGGGGCCTGAGACTTAAAAACACAAACATTAATTGGCCGCACGGTTTGGCAAACCGTGGGTCAACAGTGCAGTTTCCACTGTCTCACCTAGGGACTTCACACAGCTTGCCTGCAAATTCTGACAAACTGTGCACCACCCGTGTGGAGCCCACTGTAAATGGTGCAAGGTTTCTTGGGCAGGACGCACGGTTTGATCAGACCGTGCGCCAACCGTGCACCCCTACCCAAACTCCACAACTTTAAAAAAATTCCCAGAACTGTACAAACTTCAACAAACCACTTCAAAAAGCACAAATGATCAAAAACAAGGCTCACATACCTCAAATCGAGGGTACTACATAATTTTTGTGTATAGCATGATTTAATTTCTTCAAAGTTATTACCTCAAAAAACATATGTTCTAGAGCCACATCCACATGTAGCTATAAAAACAATGATATATGTATAGAAAAAACTACATGATAATTTTCTCACCAAAACATTTTATGTTATGATATAATTACCCCTAATAGATATCATTGGCTTTTATTTCCTAATCATTATTTCCCTAAATATATATTTTAAACCCTCTACTAACCTTCCTTCAATAACATCTGAAATGACCACCAACACAGGTATATCAATGTTTTGGGTAAATTTATTACATTAGAATGGGATGAAAGGTATCATATCATAAATGAATACAGAGTTCAGTATTCATGATAAAATAGATATATACATATTAAAAACACTACAATTGAAAGCATACAATACATAAGGTGTTTTCATTGAGAACCCTATATTTTCCTATTATTATATCTCTATATATCCATGATATTAAAAATTCTGGTATTCAATGGAGAATATAAGACAAGGGGTGATCATTGATACTCAGTTAAGGTTAGCGTATAACAGAAGCTATTTACGATAAATAATAATATTCAATTTATAAATCCAAATAAATGAAACATATTCTAATTAAAAGTAACATTATCAAAATATTGTTGGAATAAATGACGATAAAATAAATCCATATACCTAATCACTTGAATTGGAAACTTATCCCAAAATATTCTAACTAATAGAATAATAAAATGGAAACAATTAACTTTTCTCGAATGATATAATGCATAATTCTAGACATCCATAACATATTTTATAAACCAGGTACATGATGGTTTAACGAAATGGTTAATACCCCATTTAATTTTTTATAAATGTTTTGTCTAATGAGACCAACTGATACATCTTTGGGATATGTAATTCTAGGGCCCATGCATAAAAAATATTATCTAATGAATTAATCATATGAACTCGGTGAGACAAAATCATCATAAACCATTTTTTTTAAAAACTATACTAAATTTGAATAAATTCACCAATAAATAATCATAATTACAAACCATCTAGAGTAATATATTTATTTATAATAAACTTTAACATAAATAATACAACTGTTTATAAAACATTAAAAGAAATAATATGTATTCTATTAGTACAACATTTTGGATGTAGATCAGATGTAAACTAATGGGTTGATGTTGTTGATGAATAAAAATACCATGAAATTTCTTAGAAAATATAAATGAAGAAAATAACTTTTCAACAATTAAAATCATTTTTTTTAAAAAGTATATAGAAAATTTTGAAAAAAAATTAATTTAATATAAAATTTCAATCATATAAGAGAATCTTTAAAAAATGGGTGTTCACAACTTTGGAATGTTTTATTCCAATCGTACAAATAAAATCAAATATTATTTTATCATTTTCTTAAAAATAAAAAAGGTCCATGTTTGCAGTTTGAAATGAATATTTATACTAAACATTTTTTGTAAAATGTAAAAAATTAGTGAAAATGAAATGAATAAATAATTTTATTATACTAAAATACTCTTTGATAAAATTTTATAAAAATAGGATTTTCAATCAAAATGGATTTTCATTCAAAGTGTGAAATGTTATACGATTTTATTAAAAATGTATTCTCAATCACTTTAAGAATAGAAAATGGAATATGGTAATATTATCGGAAAACATCATGAATCATATGAGATGAAAATTAATCTTTTTAATTTTATACTGATTAAATTAATTCAATCAATAGAAATTCATGTATAACCAATCTTGATTTAAGTGATATTAAAACATAAATATATTATTTTTTGGGTAAATATTAAATAGAATTCCCCCATTAAATGAAAAAAATCATTTAAAAAATCAAATATCGTAAAGATAAAGATATTAAAGATAAAATTAATAAAATTATATGAATATAAAACAATCCAGTGTAATAAGTGTAGATTTTGACATATGTCCCATGTAAGTAAAAGTGTGACAAGAAACCCTTTCCTTAGGTCTGATTTCATTCAAACGTTTTAGAAACTCATTTATAATCAATCTAGGTTTATTATAAATATTACCAAACCACAATAATATATTATGGACTATATATTATGTACATATAGTCTTTAATAACACATTCATTACCAATTATATTTTAAAAAACTGTTTTGGTTAATAATTTCATTTATTCATATTTGTTTTGGGTTAGAAAATTTTTGTCTTTGTAATTTTATACTTGATAAATTATCATTGGTATGTTAATATTGTTTTATAAATCATTAAAATTATGTATATATTTAATTTTAAAAATGTATAAAATATAGAGATAGATAATGGATTAAACTATTCATGGAGAAGTTAATCATATGTAGGCATGAACATTGTGTCCATTTCACTTGAATGATATAAATATAGAAAAAAAACTTATGTATACTTTAAAGATTAATTATTCTATTTTTTATTTACTAAAATTAACATAATTCATTTTTATTACTATCTTTGTTAAAATAAATGGAAAAATGTTTCACGTTGCAATGTGGATGTGGTTTCCCACATGTATACAAGAGCGATGTTATTAATTTCAAATGGATTGTATAGTAAGAAGTTTTATTTGATAATATATTTATATAAGTATTTTTAGACCATAAATATTACATATATACATTAAATATATTCTTATGTCCTTTTATGGAAAGCGTAATCAAAAAACAAATCACAACACTTCGAAATGATGTAGTCCTCTATACACACTAGTGATATTATCATATCCACTATGAACTGTAAAGAAAGATGTTATATGTGATATAATAATTAAATAAATATAATATTTTCATAAATATCAAATTAATATGTTAAATTAGTCATTATATCTACCTTTATAGGTGTTGACTAAAAATGAATTACTTTGTTTCATGAGTCGGCAGTCCCCCATACACAGAATCAATGGTTTCGTTCCCCATTTAATTAAAGTGGAGATGTATATGGTTATTTACATTAACATAAAAACATTTATTTATATATTGAATAATTTTGTTATTATTTATTGATTTTTAAAATCTTATTATTGTTGTTTAAGAAGATGTAAAACAAATATTCTAATATAAAAATTTTACCACTTCTACTAAGAGGCATTATATATATATATATCATAATAATTAATTAGAGTACATCATAATAATAAAAATTTAATAAACTACATGTTAATGTAATTAATGAACGTATTTGGGAATTTGTATGAAAATATAATTATTTTTTGAATTGTGAATGAGAGAGAAGAGGAGGCCATTTATAAATGGAGGAGAGGGAACATACGAATTTTTTAAAATATAAAGGGATACCAATGTTTTTATCAAAATAGAATATTATAAAATGTGAAATTATATAATATAAGAGGTTATGAGGTCAATATATGTCCATAAAAAATTTTAGTACATTTTTTATGTCATATTATCCCTTATATTTTTTTGACCCATATTTATCGCTTTTTTGATATAACTAATATAAATTAATATTTATTTTTTTAAGTAATTTTGATAAAAAAAATATTTTTTAATTACTTGATCATATAAATTTTTATGATTCCAAATATTTAATCTTTTTTTATAATTAATCGATATAATTGGATGAATTAATTTTAAAATTAAACTAGTAGAGGCGTCAAAAATATAAATTTCCAAAGAGAACCATTAAAATGATTAAAGTGTTTCTATATCAAAAAAAATATGAGGTTTATTGAATAATTTTTAATAGTGATATTTTAATATAATTTTACTAATTTTAATTTAAATTCAACTTATAATATAATACAAACATATACGATATTTATATTAAAATGTATTTTTTCAAGAAAATCAGGATTTTCTTTATTCATAAATAATTTAATCTTCTCAAAAAAATATCTAAAATTTCACAAAAGATAATTTTGACAAAAATATTTTAAAAATGCAGTTTATTTTTTAAAATAATATTTTTATATGTAATAAAAAATAATTTTAAAATATTTAAGAAAACCATGATGAAACCACCTTTAAGAAAATTAATTTTTATTGCAAAAAATTATTTTATCTTTTAAATTATTGTTATTTTAATTTGAAATAAATATATATCTATTTAATTTATTTTATACAAGATAAAAATAGATAATATAAATAATTTTTTAATTACAATTTATATAAGAAAACATAACATCTAGGTTATAATGTTCATATGTAAAGAATAATATTTTAATAGAATAATGATTTTATTTCAAACTCAATGTTTTATGTATAATAAGATATCATAAATTTTGAATTTATTTAAAAATAATAATATTTCAAAGTCTATGTGTGATCTATTACCTTCTAATCATTATTTTTAATGTCATATAAAATAATAAATTTAATCTTCCTCTTTTATAATATCATGATGTTATATGTTACATCCTTCTTGTTACAATGAAATTATATGACACCATTTTTTGTATGGAATAAATCTATATGATATGCACTATAATAGACTATGTGAGGGTTGAGATATAAATGGGTTTGTATGAAAGGAATCATATTCAATTATGATAACGATATTATAGAATAATTAGCGGCGCTTGAGAAAATGAAGTAACAACCAATCTTCTATCTATTTTCATGTCAATCCCTTGGGGGTTTTAGTTTAATAAACTTATAGATTCTAAATTTGGAGGGAATGGAAATATATTTCATCCCCTGTAATTTTATTGGACTACCTCCACATCTAGGGATTTTTTATTTTTATTTAAATTCTCATTGGAACAATGCAGATATCTTTTATGGAATGTTATACGGAAACATGCTATTCTCTAGAATATGAGACTGTAATTTTATTATCTGCATGAGAAGGGTATTATCTGACTTACTTATACCCCTTTGGCATCCCCAATGTTTTCCATTAAGAAGGTTGATGATATATTTAGGATATTATTAGATTATATAAACCTATATCATGTGGTAATAAAAAAACACCCCTACTCAATGATTAATGACATCTTCCAACAAATAATGTGAATGACAAAATTGTTGAAGATTTATCTTGCATCCATTTAACAATAGTTGTGAGGTCATGAGAGAGAGGTATTAAATCGGTAATTATGATATCTATATGGGAATTATGAGTTCACGATTATTTCATTTTTTGAACAAAATTTTCATAATTTTTTTATAGAATATATGATCATTAAATTATATATCTTCATCAATCAATTTTTGGATTTCTCCATCATAGAAATTATTTATCTATCTGAGTGAGAGGAAGAGATTAATATGTTTTATGGATTTTCCTAAACATAAGTTGGGAGAACCAACAATATTGTAGACCAAAAAGGGTTTATTAATTATTAATGAAGTTTAATTTAATGGAATTTTATCTCTGATCTATAGTTAGTTAGGTATCGAATAACGAATTTGTATGTACTGGATTTATACCCATGCAAGGGCATTACTGTAATGTTACTTTTCCTCCTAGTCCACTACAATCCGTTCTATAGAATTTTTTATTCTAAAAGGATGCCTAAAACTCATCCAGATTAATTTTATGTTAAAAATATGGAGGTATGAGTAATGACAGTCATTTAATGTTTACTTCAACTGAAAAAATGTTAAATTCCTTGTGAAGGATAGTATATTAAGTTTTACATGAAATGTAATAAATTATGGATTTAATGGTTTGGGTTACAATATTTTCAACTGGATATGAACCCTTATATTTACATGACGTGTACAGGGTTCACAAAGTGTAATTACCATGTTCGTATCATATTTAATGCCTACATTGCTCAGGTTCTCCATATAATAATACACTATATGTTTTTTTGTGTTCCAATGGCTCTAAATTGAGATTCCATTGGGCTCATTCATCGGAGTTCAATCATTGGATCCATGTCTCTAATATATAGTTCATTCTTAACTCTTTCACTTGTGCTTCCTATATCTCATATTCAAAGATCCACTATAGTGGTGAGGTTTAGATTTGGGTTTGAGTTGGGCTACAATTTGATGTTTTTTGGGTGTGGTGTAGGTTGATCTATATGTTACTTATGTGGAGGTTTTAGAATAGATTATTCATATCAATATAGTGGAAAACAAGATCATATATCTTCTTTTTGTTATTGTATCATCAGAAAAACTATTGAATGTTCTATATGTGATTATTTCATGTTTTTTCATATATTTAAATGTATTGTAAGGGTTAGAATACTCATATAATAAATCTGAATTTAAAAAAAATATTGGGAGTTAACACATGATTTTCTAAATTTAAATATGTAATTAAGGTTATTATGAATTTATATTGTAGGTTCAGAAAAAATTATAGTTCTTGTGAGACTTTTTTGAACTATTGTTATTATGTCATGTTGGCCCTTGATGTGTTGTTGTGTGATATTACCTAAATAACCCATTAAAGAACATTTGTTTGTATATTAAATTGATTCCTCTACATACTTATTTTTTGTGATATTACACATGCTTAATAATGGTGAAATGTGATAACTCCCCTATATAAATTTGGAATTAAGAATGAGTGTTGCGAAGTTGGTTTATTCTTTTTGTCATTCCTTTAATGGAGTCAGTAGTTATGTGTTGATATATATGAATGGATAGGTTGTACAGTGTTTGGGTTACTAATATATATGTTGGATTTCGTTGATGCATTTTGGTGTAGTTGTTGTGTCATAAAGGTTGTGGCATAGTTGTTACGGAGCATTAGATGTGGTACAATGGTTGTGTTGTAGTAGTTTTTGTGTGGAAGTTTTTGAATAGTGGTTTTTATGAAGAGGTTATAGGAAAGGGTTACGGAATTGTGGTTGTTTCATATTGGTTTTGGTGAATATATTGTTGTGAATTGGTTTTGGATCATGTGGATATGGTAAATGAATGGTTTGGTTTTGTTATAGATGATCTCTATTATTGTTGAATTGTGATATGTCATGGTTCATAAGATCGGACGATGATAGTGGTTGTTTAATGTTGTGATGGTTGTTGTTTGGGCCAGTTTCCTAGCGTGGTTGTTTTAGATTCCAACATTGTAGTAGAATAAATTATGTTATTAAATGGAAGGAAGAAATTGATGAGTTATAGTTTAATATAATTGGATGTAAATTATTGTTTTTTAAATGGCCTAATGTATAAAAGTGGAGAAAAATCTATGAATAAAGAAGAAAATATTGTCTATTTTGTGTAGTGATGCATATATTGGAAGGAGTAGTTATGATAGTAGATGTGTGTTATGTGGTGTTTATATAGTTTTCACTAGTTATTTTATGTGAACCTATATTTTGGGTATTGCGTGATTTCTATATATAATGTTTGTTTAAGTTAATTTTTATGGTCCCAACATGATTTGGAAAACCATACCAACACTTAGAGGTGGTGAATTCCAATTGTTATCCAAAACTACTAGGATGGTAATGAAATTGATGAATAGCTACCCCCTTCCCGGTGCATATATATTAGTAATTTTGTGTTTACCCATATGTATGCGGACAAGATGTGATGTGATGTAATGTTATGTGAGGCTGATATGTATGCGGGTGGGATGTGATTTGATGTGATGTGTGGCCCAAGTTTTTATGAGTGGGATTTTATGTCATGTTATGTGTGTAAGATGTGTCTATTGTAGGGATAATGTTTTTTGGTGTGTTGTATATTGATGGATTGGGATTATAAGGTACATGACTTCAGGACCTGAGTGTAGGAAATCTATGGGTAATAGGTTATAGGATTACATTCATTGTTACAATATTGAAGATACATTATTATATTTGGTGATTTATTTGTTAAGTGATCCATGGTGATGTTAGGGTTTCTTAGATGGCCTATAGAGGCTCTTGTTGGTTCTATTTTTTTTGGTGTGCTTGTATTTTCTTTTAGCATGTAAACTTTTGTCCTTGGTTATATCCTTATTGAGAATACAGGTTTTGCACACCGTATATATATAAACTGTTTATTGGTTATTATGATCAACATATTGACAAAAAATGACATTACTAGTTTCATTGTAGTTTATATTGTGTTGTCTTAGTAGACTTATCATTCTGTTATATAAATTGTATCCCTTAATGGGTTGGTATGGTATTAGTGTCAATTGATCATGGTGTGTGATATAGGCTTTGGATACCAGCTAAGAGATGGATTTTTGGGCCCTCAGTAATCAATTGGTCGGACTCTCAACTTATTGAATGGTCATGTGAGTTGGATATGTTTACTGGGTAGAGAGTTGAGAGAGGTAAATGTACTAGGATTACTTGTGTTAATGTTTGAAACTTTTTAATGTAAAATGAATATATAAAATAATGTTTAATAAATTTCCATGCTACCAGGATTAGGATCTTCCCATTGATTTTAAATAATGGATCCTTTTTCATCAGTTTATTACATATAATGTTGATGTTAAATAGACTGATAAATTTTATCTTCCTTTTATAACTTATTTTGAGAAATGAATATTTTTGAATGTTGTTGGAAGTCAGTTAGATGCATGAAGCTTCATGTCAGTGGTGGATGATGTTTCATTGTGACTACAATGAGGTAGTAGTGTTGTGGAGAAAATTAACAGTGTTTTAGGAAAATTATATATCATTAATGATGAATGAGTCTATGAGGCCTGGTATTATCTCCCATCAATAGAGGAGTATAATCATGTGAGAGCATGGTTTCTTGTTCAAGTCCCTTTAACAAATTTCCCATGATGTTTTCCTAGATGAAGAGTCTAAAACATACCATCTAGGGGAGTCTTTATTTCTTGGGATTAGGTATAATGTATGCCTATTTATGAAAATGATTAATATATATGTGAAGAATAAGGATGAGGTTTATATGCATATTCATTCCATGTGAGTTGATACCAAAAAGTGTAGCGAGCTAGGTTTTTGAAGGATAAATTCTTTGTGATGTGGTTTGTGGGAGTTAGGTCATCATGGTTCTACTATGTAGGGAACCGACTGTGATAATTTATTTCCATTACATTATTGTAAGGTGGTTTAGGAGTGAATTATGGATGGTTTTCTATTTATGTTTCATATCATTGAGAGATATTGGAAACACCATGATGAATTTCCAGCCAATCAATGAATCTTGTTTGAGATTGGTGATTATACCCCTTTTCATCATCATTAGTTTCCTCTGAGATGATTCCAATTGTAGGGATTGAAGGTTTTTATTTAGATTCTATGTTTTGTAATAGATAGAAAAGGGAAGCCTTCGGATGGTTGACATCCATTAGGTCTCAGTTTATAAAATATATTTATAGGCCTACCATAAAGAGAAAGAATAAATGTGAGTGGTTAGATGAATGTGATTGATGCATTAGTCCCAGTAGTTCTGGGATTTGTTTGAGATATGATAAGATTATTGTATACACTATTGTGTTAGCAATTTTAATCAAGATCCTCATAATCTTTTTTTCATATGTTGGCCTCTATTATTGGATTGAATATTTATATTATTTTAGTTACTATTGTGTTTTCTATTATAGTTTGAGGCCATGATTCCTTGATTGATGTATGTTAGAAATAAAGAATGGTAATGGGGTATCACCAATCATTGTTGGAATTCATAATATTATAGATATATCCATATGATGATATTTTTTAATGGATGAGTTGTATTTTTTGTGCATTCACAATATTATTTTGGGTAACAAATTCATTTTATGATGAGGTAGTGGACCCATCGAGGGTTGAAGAAGTTTTATATTGGGAAGATCTTAGGAATGTGGTTGAGTATTATAGATAGCATTCGATTATATAATGGAAATGTTGGTATGTGATTTTGTTTTGAATTACACGAAGAGGGTGTATTGTTTATGGTTTTTTGTGACACACCGCATATGGTATTAGGAAGTGAGTTAATGTTATATAGGGAGGTGATATATCATTGGTATAGGATGTTATACCCCCATGAGTGAAACTATAAAACCCATGATATGAGGTTCTAAGAACATGTGTTTGTAAAAATATTCAGAAGCCATTAACTCATAATTATGGGTTTTTTGTTTTTCAAATACCATAACATCCTGATATATTTTTTCCCAAAATGTGATCTGAGTCTGTGCTTCTAATGTTTTATTATTTATTTGGATAATTATATTGCGATATATTAAACCCAAGAGAAGGGTAATGTAATATCTAATATGTTGATTGTAGTGACTTGAAAGTATCTGGCTCTTCAGTCTTAAATTATTTTCAATGGAATGTAGGATCTTCCAAAGATGTATATTGAAATAAAGAGTGAATTAGAAGAGATATAACTTATCATATATAAATTATGTTATCCTTGATGCACTGGGTGGAGGATACGTATTGTTGAATCCCATTATGAATAGGCGGTGAGTGATTGTGTTGGCCATCGTCACACTCTTGATGAATGGTCAAGGGATGGTCAAAACAGGTAGTTCTTCTAGGAATAGTTAATTGTCCTAAAATTGATTAATAAGGGATTTTTCCCAGATTTTAATATCTCAACATCAGTTTCATGTAATAGTGTTAAACATATATATCGTGGAATGAGAATTCATCTGTTATGGATGGGGTTGAAGTGGTATGTAGAATTTTTTTTGCAATGAATTCGGGTTTTTTAATAGGTGAAAGTAGAGAACTATTTTTTAATGTTTTTATTAGAGTACATGGATGTTACTGAGGGGTAATTTTAGTTTATCTCTATGTATTTCATAATAAGGTTATCGGAATCTTATGGAGTTTTTAATGTGGTTTCGGTGATAGTGGAATAGTTGATGAAATCTACTCACATTTTGGAAATTTTTGTGTCAAGGGTTAATGAATATTTGGAAAGGTAGTATAGAGATGAAGTTTTTAGGATTCATGGGTGGAAAAGAGGTCCACAATTTAATATTAAGATAATTAATTACCATAGTATTTTATAGGGGAATATAACATGATTTTTTGTACAAATTACACATTAACACCGTTTTCCACCTTTAAATAGATAAATACAGAGAGTGGACCATCCAGATGCTGAAAAGTATGTTGAGAGCATGTTTCATGGTCTATGATTTTTATTGGGCATGAATCCTACATTTTTTCAGTATTTAATAAAAAATAGTTATAACTCGTCCATTAGAATGGATCTGTTAGAGGCATTGTATGGGATGTTGTGTCATTCTCAGTTGTGATACAATGAAGATGGAGAGATGGTACCTCTTTGTCGTGATGTGGTTTAGAACATGAATGAGAAGTTCTAGTTGGGTCATTAGAAGACGATGGAAGTGAAGGACTATTAGAAGACCTATGAAGATCATGGGTGGAGGCCCATGGAGTTCTAGGATGGTGACCATGTGTTCTTTAGTAAATCCCATTGATATTGAAGAAGATGATAGGTAGGGTGAGTAAAAATGAACTTATGTATTTTTAGATCGTTCAAATGTTGGGTTATGATTTTGTGGTGGAATATTATGTTTATTCTATTTCAATATCTTCATGGTGAATTCCTCCTTATTGACTTGTGAAAATTGGATATTAGGGATAATGAAACATTCAAGGAGTGATCAGTAGTGATCCAGGTTCATTGAGTGATTGTAACATATTATTGGATAATTCTCATAGTCTATTTCTTATTCATCAATTATTTCCTAGTGAATAGTATTTGAGATTGAGAGGCTCATATTCTTTCCAAGTACACAAATCTATTTTTTCTTTTTCATTACTCTGTTTTGTTGATGATGTATTGTTTTCATCCATTTATGTTATGAGATGGGTTGTTTCCATAAATGTGTGATATAAAATACTACTCAATTAATATATTAATGGGGGAATAAAATTCCAAATTGATATCAATTGATTGGGTTGCAATTGAACAAATTCCAAAGGGTTACTACTGGCTAGATCAGATAGTATGTTGACAAAGTGGAAGGAAATTTCCCTTATTCAAACATCTAATGAGGGATGGTTTTTTATGCTTGTTGGTTTGGCCTATTTGGTAGTTGATATTGTTTTCCATTTGTTTTGTTCATTTTAATGAGTGGTTTTTGGGGTTTTTGGTTTCCATGTATGGATGGTGTGAGTGTTAAGGAGTAATGAAATCCTCAAGTGGTGTCACGGGGTGTTCCTGTTTGGAACTTTTCTTTATGGGATTTATATTAGATTATTGATGGTGATAATAATTTGATAATTATTTAATGTAATTGACCATGTCCTACTATTTTATTACATGGTAATATTTTATTATGGGAGGTTCTTTGAGGAGTAATTTATCAAGGTTTGAGGTTTTGGTAGATTAAACTAATGATTTAAGGGGAATACACATCATGTGATGTTTACATGACATGAAAGGAAAGTTCATGGCCTCTAAAGAAGGGTTCATATGGTGTTACATTATGTTTAATATATTCATGATTTAATGGTAATGTAAATTATTTTTTTTTAGGACATCAGACCTAAAATTTACATGATGTGTAAATTTTACACACTACGTAATTCCCTTAAAAATTAAGTCTTTAATATATATAGTTCTCTGGTTTTTTATAAAACCATACACCCCTATCATTTCTTTGTGACCTAGTAGATTTCCCTTTATCTTTATTAGAATTCATCCATCGATGATTGATCCTTCACTTCACATCATTAATCTGGGGTGAGTTCTTATATCTTTCGAGTACATATCATTAATTTATTCTTCAGTGACCTAATCTAGCATTGTGGTTTTGTGTTTTGGCTTGTGTCGGATTAATTTTTATTAGTTATGGATGTGGTTTAGGATGATCCATGTGTTTCATTAGTGGTGGTGATTTTTGGGAACTTTTTTCTTCTCCTTGTAGTGTTCAGTGTGATTAGAATACTTCTTTGAGGCATGATATCCTTATTCTAACCCTTTAATATTCGTTAAGGGAGATATGCATGATATTTCGTTCTATTTTGTGTACACTAAGTGTTATCATAATCATATAATAAATTATAATGTCTAAATTTTATGGATATGGGATGTTATCATATATTTTTACAGCTTTTATATATGTTGTTGATGGTATTATAAATGACCATTTCTAATAATAAAAAATATTGCATGTTGGGAGCCATGCTTGTGAGGTAGTTTTAATGAAATGATGTCCCTTGTTGTATTGTTTTGTGATTACCCCCAAATAAAATTTAATATAATGGATATTAGGAAAATAAATTGTTTCCCCTGACGTATTTTTTTGTGATAATACCCATGTTGAATAAATAGGATATGTTAAAATTACTCAAAATAAATATATAAGTTAAAATGTGTATTAGGATGTGTTAGTGTTATTATTTGGTTTCCCATTGTAGTTTCGTAAGTTATGATATAATTTAAATTACCTTATGTGGTATGTGATTTTGGATGTAGTGACACAGTGGTTGGTTACCAAGGATACCATGTGGTGTATATGTTATGGTGTAGTGGTGATGTTCTTATGGTTGAGGATTAGTGATTTTGGTGTAGTGGATATGGCATAGTGGTTGTGGTGGTATGGTTGTGGTGTAGTGGTTGTGGAATTGGTGTTATTGCCCAAAGGTTATTTCATAGTGATTGTGGAATTGTTTTTGTGGTATAGTGGTTTTTTCACAGAGTTAGTGTCATAACGTGTGTGAAAAAATGGTTGGGTTATGGGGAATTTTTTGTTTCATGATTGATGAGATGTGTGGTAGATGTGTTTTGAGATGGCTTGGGAAATGAGATTTGATAATGATGGAGGATGTGTTGTGTTGTAACAATTTATGTGTTTTATTCCAATTGTACTATTTTGTGGTATTTGTTACCATTATAGTATTAGAACAAATTACTTTTTAGAATGAAATGAATAAAATTTATGGGATTATAGTTAATAAAATGGGATATATTTTGTTGTGTGGTAAATGGAATAATTAATAAATATAGGGGAACTTGTTATGATATAGTGTTTGGTTTTTGAGTTAGTTCTATGGTGTTTCATATAGTGGTGGAGACAGTTTTTACAGATGGTATGTGGTGTGTTGGGGTGATGTTGTGTGATTTACTGTTTTTTATGTGATCCCGAATATTGGGTATTTTTTCTATCAATATATCTTGTATGTATATGTAATTTTATACACTCCACAACAATGTTGTGTGACCTTACCAATTCTCAGAGGTTTTTAGTTTCAGATGTTTTCTCTATCATCAAGTAGAGTGTTGATTCAGATGGTTATATATCCCCTCTCTAATATGCTTCCTTTAGTGGTGATGTGTTGGCCCAAGTGTCTTCTATCATAATGTTATGTTGTGTGATATGATGCATAGATAACATATTGATGGATGGATGTGATGTTTGGTTAATGTATCTATGGGGGTGATGTGATATTTTTTTATATAATGTAAGGCCCACGTTTCTTTATAATAGAGGTTATGTGATGTGATTTGATTAGAATGGATGAGAACATAGATTCATTCAATTTTGGGGAATGAGAACATCAAATCAGTGTGGAAGATGCAGTGTGATGACTTTCATTGTTATGATTCGAATTCCATATTGTTATATTGGGTGCACGATTTGGGGAGTGATTCATGTGGAGGTAGCGATTGGATTGATAACCTTTAGAGGTTTTAGTTGGTTTCACTATTTTATCACTAGTTCACTAGAATTGTCTATTTTATATGGTCAATTGGGGCCTTTTTTATGTCCTAAATTATTATAAATTTTATCCCCACCCTATGTATATAAATTTTTCCCATTTTTTCTTGTTGGTTTTGGGGATCATTATATACAATACTAGATGGGTTGGTGTTGTTTTTGAGTTACTATCAAGGAATTTTCATTTTTTTTATATTCACATTAGTATCATTTATAAGTATCAATATTACATTATTCATTTTTCATGAGATAGTTCTTTGTTTACCATTGTATTTTATGCTAGGTATTTGTAGTGACTGGTTATTCTATCTATTTATCATGTTTCTTTGATAGAGGGTAATGTATTCCATATATTGATATCTTTATACACTCAGTGATTAGTCTTTAACCCAAGGCCGGTAAGAGGAGATATTATGGGCTCATTATATCTCCCCCCCTTCAATACTTTTCCATTGGTTGGAGATTACCATGATAATGTTTAAGGCCCAATGTTTTAAAATATTTGATTCCTATAATAAGTGGTTTGAATCATCATATTCATGGATTGCATCCCCATTTACATCATTGAATCATTAATATAATTAAATAATTTATATATATTGATGAAAAAAATTGTTCATGAGATAATGAAGAGATCCAAAAATGATTTGAGACAAAAAAAATAGTATAATTCAGAGTTGAGTATGTATTTTTTAATGATTCTATATATTATTAGACTATATACATATTGATTAATATGAAATGAATTATTTTTTATAGGTTGTGGAATGTTTAACCACATTTGTAGAACTAACTATCATAGTATTTGTATTTCAAAATAATACTATTCCCTTTGAGGATGTATAAGAAAGAATATCTAACTGGGTGATTTACTGGATACCCATATAACTAGATCAATAGGTGTATCATTTATAAGAAGGAAATTAACCTAAAAATTTATATATTGGATGATGATCTTCTATTTCTATAAAATTGACTTATAATTTTCTATATGGGAGGAAAATATGGTGGTATGTTCCATTATCCAAAATTTCCAGTATCACTATATGGGGGTGGTTTCAGAATAGTTGGCATCTTAATAGTAATATCTAGAGGTAGATAGAGAGAAAAACTATCTTTAGTTGATATTAGTGACCCCACCTATTATCCAAATTATGTGGTAGGTTTATTTAGGAGTCCTAAATTGTGATGTTTTATGATATTATATATGATCATGAGATAGAATAGGATATTTTTATGAAACTAGGAGGAATGTCATCATTTTGTGGGGATCGATAGTTATTTCGATGACATAACATGAAGTGGTTTAAGATGTAATCATACCAATCTAATTAAGGTACCTCATTGGCTAGAAATGATATAGAATGTATGTTTTTTGGAGTTATTGTGGGAATGTATGGGGCCAATTGTTTCAGATATTTTCTATCAATGCCTCAAATATCAGAAAATGAAAGAAAAACATCGAGTTAAAAATTTCTTTACTGAACTTATTAATTTCCAATAATTTAGTTTTTATGAAATTAAAATTAATGTTTTGAGGATAATTTGTTTGAAAATGATTTGATAGAACAATATATGTGAGATTTTTTATCATCTAACCAATTTAACTCAATTACTCAACAAAAATTAGTAGTGTATAGTTGATGGTTTAGGGACCTTCTAGGTGTAAGAGTTTATCTAAATTCATATGTATCCTTTTATGATTGTGTATAACCATGAATATCAACTAACATCATTTTTTTGGGATTTTTATAGGAGGGTTTCCAAAAGCAATCAAATTATAGAATGACAACTCATAGTTGGATGCATGGAAAAAAGGAGTGAACTATATAGATTTTATAGTATATAATTAGAAACTATGTGATTGATTTTGGTAATAAGATGTATGATCATGATACATTTTTATTGTTTACATATAATATAATATTTAAAAATTTATATTACAATTGATCCATTTGATGAAATATATGAGTGGCCATATATGTCAACATTATATTAGGACATGATAGTAAAATAATATCTTATGGTACCAGATCTGGAAATGGTAATAATGAAAAAGATTCTTTTTAGCCATGTAGGAATAAATATATATCACTATTGGTAAAACACACATAGGAACCAATGTAATAGACCATAGGAGTTAAACCATGGAGATGATGTGTTATTTTAATATTCCCCATGAAATGAATTCTGGTGCTTCAGGAGGGGTATCATGTTTTCTTTGTAGTTCATCAAATATGATGATATCATAAATAGGGTGGGATTAGTTTTTTATTAGTTGGACTTAATTCAATTTTTTTAATTGGTGTTTGAAGTATAGTATGTTTTTCAAGATGGGAGATACATTCCAAACTCCTTATTTGTTATTGACTATAGTGTGTTCGACACCATGTATGGAGCCACCATTTTAGAGTACCTAGTGGCCATCACAAATTTGAAGTAAATAATCATTTAAGGGTGATTAATTACATTATTTCATGTTTATTCACCTCATAAGAACCTCTATGAAATTTCACCAGACTTTGAGATCATTATGTGGGATCAATACACCCATCTATTCAAGTAAAAAAAATTATTAGCATACAAAGACTTTAATGTAGGGAGTATGTAATGATTTTAGTTTTCATGTTTGGACCCTATGCATTTTTTCATTATATTTTTTGGTTTTACAAAAAAATTATTGTGTTTTTCTACCATCATAACACCCCAAAAATTGGAATATTAATTTTTTTTTATTAAAGTATGAACACATAATTTTTAAATAAATAAATTTCTTATAAATTTGATAACTGAATAAGAAAGATGATACAACAGTTCAATCTAGAAGGTAGTTTCTATACTTGATTCATATATTTTAACTAAAAATCACATTTAGGTATCATTCTCAATCATGGATTAATTTAAATTAATTATATTAATTAGTAAATTATATTTATATTATATTCACTGAACTAATTACTTCTGTATATAAATATCTCTAAATAAATATAAAGGGATATCTACAAAACCTTTTATAATTATGAAACTCCATGGAAGATCTCTTTGTGGTGATGATTTTGTGGATGATAAAAGTATCTAAAATATATATAGTGTGATCACATTGAATTATGGAATTAACTGAGAACATATTATATTATTTAAAAAAGTTATTGAGAAATCATAATTCACCAAAAGTCAGTCCATTCATTTGGTATTTATTGTGATTTTTTAATTTACATTAAATAATTTACATGTTGTTGTGGGTAATAATTTATCTTCTAACAATCAGTGTATCTCCTAGTTGTCATATGGCGAAGTCAAATTCCTTTTTCAATTTATTTTTTTAATTTATTTATTTTATTATTATTACTATAATATAGATAATTTCTTATATATATATATATATTGAATAGTTATGATACATATATTGATGTTTCTTTTGATTTCTATGACCTTTCACCTTGTTGATCATATTTGGAAACAATATGTGTGAAATTTTGACTATTAGAAGTTCATTTTTATCCTAAATAGAACAACCAGATTCATATTGATGACTTTGTGAATGAATTATGTTATTTTAGTTTTCATATATGTAGGGAACAGTGTTTGAATCAAGATTTTCAGATGGATCGAGTACATTTTTCTTGTGTTTAGTAGAACAATAATAAAATTCTTAAATGATGATTTTCATAATTGAAATGCATAGTCTAGAAAATAAATACTTGTGGTAGTAGATGTGGGATTGATATTGTTAGAGGAATAATTGGAGATATTTTTAGTATGATTTATATAAAATTTTAGATATTGGATATTTGGATTAGTTATCTATGAAATTATATACTATAAACCACATGTTTGGGATGAATACATGCCGTGTAGCCTACACTATATATTGGGTTTTTTCTAGGAAACATAAATATCACGTAGCCAAGTGGTTGGATCACACACTATGTAACCCTACCTTGAAATCAGATACATTTATTTGGAGTACATGCAAGTGATCCTAGGTGTTCTTACTTTCCGTGTTCTCCGGTCTCATGGTATTTATATGAAACCCCACATTACAAGTAATGTATCAAGACAAATGTATTATTGGCATAGATTTAAACCTTAAATACAAAAAATTACATGATGTTTACATCACGTAGAAGGATCTAGCTCTTGTATTTCATCTTTTGATACTTTTATTTGGAGCTATGTGTACACTATTGTGGGAATATTTATTAATAGAATGATATAGTGGATATTTATTCATTATTAGAGATGTGGAAATAGGTGATACTGTAGAGACACATCTTCTAAATAATGATTGATCAATTAATAGGTTCATGTTTAATCATTTGAGTGGTAATGGGTTTAGTACACCCTTGAAAATAGGGTTTTCAAGGGGGGTTGTACCATATGTTACAAAAAATAGAATAGTAATTACTACACACTTTATAATGGAATGAGTCATATATCTGTATAGTTGGTACTCCCATATCATTAAGATAAAGTGGGTAAAGGTTACTCCACATGATTTGATACTCTTTCATCTAAGGCATCGTCCTTATAGGAAAAGGTCCTACATAATAATGTGTTGAGGTGGCATTCAAAATATTGAATTAGAAAAAAAATCCAATATTAGAGAATAATATCCACTCTTTATTCTTTGATATCTATGATTATTGAGTTTTTTCTTACATTGATAATGTATTCTGATTCTTGGAAATATATATGTTTGGATTATGTCCCCACTCTTATTATGGGTTGATTTGAAGATCTTCTTATTATATATTCATTTATGTTATTTGGGGAATCATATTTGATATGAATATAATAACCCCTACATTTTACATTAATGCACAATCCATGTGATATGTTGTTTATAGTAATGATGTGTCGACTTTTGTGGACCCAAAGTAAATGGAACATAGTTTTACAAAGAGAATATGACCATGTTCGTTATTTTGTTCTCGATGTAATATGTAGATATCTCTCTATCATCCTCAGTATAATTATTAGGTTGGGTTACATTCTATTTTTTTGGAGTGTATTTATCCACCATTTTAAAATTTATTCTTCCACAGAAATCTAATTCATATCTAGGTACACTTAAACACATAATTATAACATATAGGTTCCATCATTTACTATTGTCTCTTCACTGTTATATAACGATGTGTTTGTGCATATATATACTATAGGAAATGGCCTCACATCATATGGGATAAAAAACATAGTATTAGTCCCCATTTGAGGGACTAATATTTGAAGTCATGTGGTGTCACTCCTTTATTACTATCAACCTAGTCTGGGCCACAATGGGTGAGGACAAGATATATTTCTTTTCCATATCAATTCATTTCTATATATTCAACGAAATTTATTAATTATAATTGATTTACAATTAATGAATATGTAATAAAATTTATGATAATTGTCCAAAATTACTAATAAATAATCTTTTAAATTATTACCCTAAGGGTCATTTTGGACTTTTTCCCAGAGTGAAAAATAAACTTATTATAATATTTATTCCTTAACCTCATTTTATCTCCATCATAGTAAATATTTATTATAAATATTAATTAAAATTTTAATAAGATTTTCTGAATAAGTTGATATTTCTAAACTTCATACAACATTCCTTTCTAACAGTTTTCAATGGAATGGGATATTTTTCATATTTTTTTGAAAAAAAATGAAGATTCCCTTATTATGTGATCTAAATAGTTTAATGATTTTTATGATGAAATTATGAAATAATATAACTCTTTTATTCGTGATATGATAATTGATCATTGTATATTATAATATCTAGGTGGGATATATCATGCGACAATGGGTGATCAATATATTATTCACCAATGCAATAGGTAATCAATTGTCATTTAATGAGACTTAAGAATGACATAACCTGATAGAATACTACTATATATTTATCTTTGACTAAATAATTTAATAAATGGTATGAACATGATTAATCATTGGTATGATTATGATTTTACATCATACATGTTTCGTTATTTCTTGTTCTTGTAATGAAAATATTTTAATTCCATGAGGATATAAATTTTTTTGAACATTTAATGATTAATGGGGTTTTTCATGAAATTTGTTCATTATATCTAATATTTATAATTACATTTTATGTTTTTTCTGGTATTTTTCAGGTTTTTAACTTCACTTATATGACTTTATTATATTTATGAACCTTAGAAATCATTATTTTCACCATCCACATACTAAATTTGTTTCATAGGATCATTCACTGTTTAGAATTTATAGGGAGGAGAAATTTTCAACTATATTAAATCATATTCAAATAAAAAACATATTTAATTAAATATATATATATAAACCTATTTTTGGAAAAAATTCACCATGTGGAAATGTACACTTGGATTTGAAATAAATTTCATAATTTTTTAAAAGTTTAATCCTATGTGATCTTGTTAAAGTAATAGTTTTTTATCATTTATTCAAAACTAACAATTATGTGTTATTAAAGGTATTTGTTATTATATTTGTTATAATTTAAATTTTATAGATAAAATTATATATTGATTGATGTTATAGGGAACATTGAAAAATTCTAATTCATGGTTATATTATCATGACATATATTCAGTTGCTTTCAATTATACATCATCAAACTCAAGTTTATTTATAATTGTATTAAATTTCTTAAATAAAGAATATGATGATTTAAGTCATAAATGGGACATTATATTACATAATTAGGAACTCGGAATGGTTTTATAATAATAGTTTGTGGTATTGTTAACCATGTTGATGGACAATATTTAGGGTAGTACCAATAAAAGAGAGTGAATAAATTATCCAAAAATGAACATCTAAATAGAGAATGATTAAAAAAAATATCCCACTAGTATTCATAGATTCATTCGACTCGATGAAAGATAATGGATGGATAAATTCATTACAGAGTATATTATTTTGTTATTGGAAATATTGACCATCAAATGGTAACTATTTTTATTCATATTTTTGAATGTGATATTGATCGATGGTGGTATTTGTTTAAAAAATACTTATAAAAATATGAAATTAATCTCTTAAAGTAGATACTATTTGACTATGTTTTTGTTTTTAAATATTTTCCTATACTTATTTGAAAAATATGAAAAACACTATTTTTGGAGTTGAAATTTATGGAAGTTTTCTGAGTGGCTAGTTATGTTGAAAATATAACCTAACCAGCAGAGAAAGAAACAAATTTCATTGATGAAAATGAGAGAAAAAATGATTTATTTTATAGTTCAAAAACTATGTATACAAATAATATTAGCATATCATTAATTTAAACATTATGCCATGTTTCTCAATATTATATTTAAGCTATGATATATTTTTTTGACACTTATTTACTTCTAGACAATATGGGAAGTAAGTGTTTAACATTGTATGAAATAGATGATATTTCCACAATGGAATATTGAACTAATCCCTTAAAAGTTTCTAAATTTAGTGAAATACATTTTATAGGAATTTTAGTGATTTATAGGAATTGTAATTCTTTTGGTAGGATTAGTTATTAGGTACCATGTTACAAGGATATTTAATCTAAGTAGGTCATCATATGTAAATCATTTTCCAACATTTCGTGAGATATTTTATGAACAATAATATTCATTATTTTTTTTAATTTATGTAAAAATATAGTTACTCAATAATGGAATTGTAACACTCTGTGATTTTTTGAAATTTTTGTTTCAAAATATTGTAATGTTTTCCATGTTACACATTTCACACAATAAGGAATTTTGATTTTTTATAAAAAATCATTAATTTCTTCTTGAAATATACTCTACACCATGTTAATATTGTGTTACAAATATTATATAGTATATTATTAGGCACACCTAACACATTTTTATGCTTGTTTTACTCAAAATACCAAGTCCCTTTGATTTCTTGGGTTTCTCACAAGGTCGATTATTACCAAACTAAAATATACGATTAATATTATAACTGAAATATTATTATAGCTACCACCTAACTATTTGAATATAATTTATTAATAATATTAACAAAATTATGAAAATGTGATTGACCCATGTTGGTAAAATAAATCCTTTGGTTAAAAATTCATATAATTTAATGAATTTTCTATTTGAAAATAAATAAATTACATTTCTTGGAAACAATTTTTTATATATAATCAAAATTCTATCTCATTAAATTAAAAATCAAAATTTTATTATTGTTTTTTATAAAATCAATATGTTATATATTCGATCAATATTTTTAATAATCACCTAAGATATTTTATGGTCATCAGGTATGAATAAATCACTTTTATTAATTTATAAGATGTATTTTATCCAAATGTAATTTTACCACCTTTTAATTATGAAACCATTATAAATATAATTTTATAATCTTTTAAAAAAATTATTAGATAAAATAATCTTCATTTAAGAAAGCGTGACATAAAAATTGTTTTGGGGTGAAATTAAATTATTTTACTGTGATTATAAATTTTTATATGAATATTTAATAACACTGAGTTGTTACTCACACCGAAATCCCATACCATTATAATTTAATTTATTTTTGTATAAACCCTCTTTTAAGGGTTGGAGGGAACCCTACGTGACCCATATTCCCAAGTCATAAGGACCAAACTAAGTTTCAATTCAAAACTATTTGGTTATCTAATGTATTTATAAGGATAAATTATATTTTAGCTATGTTATAGAGTTTAACTATGACAACTTTATATCACATAATCCAATTTAGTTCATTTTATTCAATTTATCATTATAATTGGATATAAAACATAATAATCTTCTAATCATTTTTACTTTCAAAACCTGCTTTTGTGTGTTGTCTCCAAGATTAAATTTAAGTTAATATTTTCAACATATGTGATTATAATTTATTAAAATGTATTCCATATATATAGTAATAACAATTAATAATTTATATTATGTTAAAATTACTTTTTGATGAAAAATATTAGTGAGTGTTTATAAAATTAATTACATTGATTAAGAGAAAAATTAACTTAAGAAAAGACTAATCCTTAAACATAAGAGCCAAAATAACCTAAAAATCTATCCAAAATCTATGGATGTCCATATTTATAAAAATCCCAACATTTTTTTGTAATTTTTATCATTATTGAAGCCAAATTTCATAGGAAACATGTGGGTGGAATTACATTTTCAAAAAAATACAAGAATGACACTCCTCTATAATAAGGTATTTACCCCTCCCAACCCTTCACACCTAAAAAGTACTTTGGATCACCCAAAAACATCTCAAAAAAATCTCCCAAAATAAATACCTACTTCAAATAAGAATACATTTTAAAAAAAATTCATCCATAGAATCCCTTTGGTGCAAACCAAAAACAGTATCCCAAATTAGAGGTAACAACCGTCATCAAACATCTTCCCATGATTATCTCTCTCCACGACCTCCATTATTCTTATTCAATGATTATATAATAAAATAAGTATTATAAATATAATTATAAGTTATAATATTAATGGGTATTCTTACACTTTTTAAATGGGTAACGATCATAACGTCCTTGTGTGGTGTGAACTGACGTACATTGAATTGATGTTATTTTCATTTCCTTTACCTACTCTCATGGTTGAGAATTATAATTAACACACTATTTTTATTTTAAATATATTAAATTTATGATTTATTTATTGATCTATAATTTATATTTAAAAAATTATTTTAGTCTTTTCATATTTTTGATTAATGATAACTTATTTTGTGGATGTGTGGACTACCACCTCCTCAAAGTGATGTGATTCATTAACACTTCACATGAACTATATTAAGGATGGTTTCAAAGAACATATATGATATTTATGAAATAATATACCTTATTTAATTATAGTTTATATATATACTTAAATTTCATTAACATCCTTTCTTGTAATATGAAATGAAAATAGAAGTAGTGTTCTTACGTACATACGACCTACCATCTCCAGGAATGGTGTACTCCATTATATATATATATATATATATAATAATTTTTAATAAATATTTATATACTAAATATATATGATATTTAAATAATTTTTTTCATTCTTTAAATATGTAAATCTAGAAACATATAAGATTATCAAGAATTAAAAGTCAAAACTTATATGAAAAACAATACAGATATTACATGAGACAAAACAATTACATGGAATTAAAAATAAAAATGTAATATAGGTTAATAACCAAACAAAATGTGGTGGTAAATATAATAATATTTTTATTTGGTAGATTTATAAAAAATATATATATATTTTTTTTCTAATGATTTCGTTTTATTGATAAAACTTAGTACTTAAGGTAATGAAATATCATCTTACTTTTAATTTCTGTTAGATTTATGCCATATTCACCAATATAATCTTTTGTGTGGTTTAAATACATGGTTATTAAATGTTAGATCATTAATTTCATATTTTTTATTTTTGTTAAGTGTTAAAACTTATTTTATTATTTAATGGGGATCATAATTCAATAATTACTCATGTTGTAAGGGTTTTCTAATATCACTTTTCTTTCTGTAAGACTTATACATTATTCACAACCCATTTAATTGTTTGTGTGTATATACTACCAATGAATTTATATTATGATTATAATAATTAATTTAATGGGTATTTATATATCTATTTTCTGACCTCTATTTAAGGATTTTAAATGGTTCAATAATCACTAAAGATATAATGTAGTATTTAATTAAATTTCTTACATCTTAACACATTTTTTTCTATTCACCTATATTCTAGTTAAAGTATTATATAAAACCATTTTACATTTAATATTATGATTCTCATTATCTTCATGATATCACAACCCTTAGGTGATTTAATTTTTATACATAGGGTATATGATTCAAATATACCAAGTGGTATGTGTTTTTTCAAAAAATCTCATTTTTTGTGGAATTCTATATGATTATGGTTAAATTGATGAAATCTTATGATTAATATCACAATAACACTCAATAATTTTATTACCCTATGTTTATTCAATATTTTTTCTTTTATTTGGTAATATATTTCCATTATTTTTTATTTATGATAATTAATTAAATATTTTTAGGAAAATACTATTATTTCATCTTTTAGTGTACAATATTTGTTCCTTCAAAACTATGTTTTCTAAAATTGTTTGGTTAGTGTTCTCTATATTATATTATAATTTTTCAAGTAAAAATGTTTTCAAAATTATTTCTATATTTCTTTATAGTTAATATAATTTATTTATAATGGAAATGGTTTTCAAATTTTTTTATCATTTTTTAAAGAAGTAAGTATATTTTTCTGAAGAGTTTTTTTTAATTTTTTTTAAAATAATTTTCTATATATATATATATACATCAATTGGTGTTATTAATGAATATATGGGTGTCATATCCAAAGGATCCATTCATATTCATTCTCTGAATGGTTTATGTTTTGATATAATTATGTTTATTAAGCTCACTTCTCTTTCATGGTTTATATTATTATGAAACCCCCTTCTTTTCATTTTTTATTCTTTGATGAAATGATTATTATCCATGTTTTTTCATAGGTTAAAATATGGACGGATTTTTATCAAACCCATTACATTTATTGTGTTATGATATTGTTGTTTATTATTATTTTGGAACATTATTGAATGATTTTCATTATGGTATTAGTTGGACCAATATCTCCCTCAAATTCATTGGGTAATGGTTAGTGGTATATGAGCTCAATTGGTAAATGGGTTATGTCCCATGACCAAATATACGAGTGTGAACAGGTTTTATCACAATCCTTATATTATGAGAGTTCACAAGGGGTTTCCCAAGAAAAAAATAATAGTGTGCATGGGTTTTTATCACATGACTGAATCAGGCACATGAGTTGTAGCACCTAGAAAACATGCTATAAAGGTATTCAAAGGATTCATTAATATATGAAATTCTATACTAATTTTTATTCCAAAAAACATACATCATAATCCTCATATATGATTTCATGGATTATTATATTGATTACCTTAAGATTCATGTCTTATTAACATCCAATCATTATTCCATGTCTCATTATTATGATATTTGATCTCTATGGTATGATCTTCAAATGATATTTTAATATTTTCATACCCTTATGTTCATGTTATTCATACATAATTTGTTAATTTAATGTTTGTGAGAATTTTAGATCACTTCTTTCTTATGTTTCATTTCCCTATTTTGTGGCGATATTTTTATGTTGAATAACTAATGGGGTAGATATTTGGGTAAAACATTTAATATATTTATCCATGTTACCAAATTTTTTCCTCATTTCTAAATACAGTAAATGTTTACAATCATCAATCATGTACTTTTCTAATATGATTTAAATTCATCTATATATATTTATTATCCATGTTTATTAAGACTATGTCCCTTTAATCAGTATCAAAGGAAATTTTTAATCAACCATGGGAATGTTGGATTAGAAAACATTATTTATATTCCATGGGATATTTCTACGAATATGTTTAAGTATGTCTCTTTGGATAAGTCTAAGGATGAGGGACTCTATAAAAAATGTCATAGATTATTTTTAATAGATAGAGTGATTATTATACATGAAATACATCCATATCTAAATAATACATGTGGATGGGGATCTGTCACAAATATACCAAGGGTTAAAAACCCAAAAAAGTTGTGTTGAACATAATTTAAAGTAACCTGGAAAACAATGATAAGCCTTACTACATAACTAGTTTTAAACTCCTGGGGGATACATAATACAAATTGAAAAATTCTGTACAATCCATCATGAAATACTGTTATAAAATATGACTATAAATAAACTAGGATAAACTAGTAGTGTTAAATATTAAATAAGTAAGATCCATTATTTATTTATCTTATAAGAAATTTTTCATGATTATCTAGTTTTTACTTTTGATAAGTGTTTCTAAGGATATTACTTCTGGTATTAGTTAATGGTTATAACACAAACTAATCATGTTAATTATGAATGCAAAAATCAATGAAATGACTATCATAATGAGAATCCAAATGTTATGGGAGTGGGAATGGAGAATGTTGTTACAATGCTTAGATAGCCATCCAAAGATATATATCGTGATGAAAATCCAATGGACCAATGGTAGGATCAGAATTCTATTGAGTCCTTCATGCAGAAAAATTCACTTTATTTTAGTGGATCCACAAATCCACTAGTTTCTATGAAATGGATCACCACTAAAACAAATATTTTCTATCATTTTTTGTTCAGAGAATTAAAATGTCATTATTGTTTTTTATCGTTAGGACTGTTGGGAGGAGTAGTGGTGGAACCCTATTATGAAAATTATTGAATAAGAAGATATTGAGTATCTAAATTGGGAATAGTTAATGGCATATTTTTTTAGTAAGTACATTCCTCATAATCTATACAAAAATGATGTAAAAGGAATTCATAGAGCTTAGAAATAAGAATAATGAATCTGTTAGAACCTTTGAAGGAAATTTTACAAGACACACATGGTACTCCTCATGTATTGTTATTCAATCTGAAAGTAAGGTTGACTGATTCATTAGTGTCTTGAAACCAAATCTTCAAAAGGTGGTTTCCATAAGGTACATCAAATGCATTGGAGAGACTGTTTGATGTGATATTAAAGAAGATATGGTGGTTGGAGTTCTGTATGAACAATATGGGTTTGATAAGAAGTGAAAATTTTAATCTGAAGAAATTTATAACAACCATATAGAGAAGAAGATGAGTTATCTTATATTATACAAGTGTAGGAATAAACATGTAGAGAAATGGGATAATGGGACTAGTAAATATTTTATGTGTGGAAAGAATGGACATTCTGTAATTGATTTCCAATGTGATTAGATAAAGTTATTTAATGATATGAACAATTATAATGATATGTAAGATGAACCTACCATGTATTATGGTTTTAAATATTGGTAGTTTTAGAATTATTATAAAAGGCATCCAAATCCAATGGTTAAATACGTTGATCAATTCCAAAAATCATTAACGATAAATGAAAAATAAAAAACATATGCATTCACAAAGGATGAAAATAATAATTACAATTAGTTCACAATAAAAATTATCCCTTAGTTATTAATTTCATATTTTATTTTGTATGAATAAGACTTATGAAAATATTATTTCACATCATTTGGTAAATTTTCACGTGATTTTCTCCATCAACGTGGTTTCTAGTTCAACAGGATCATGTTTTATGTTGTATTGATACAAGAAAAGACACACAATTCAATGAAAATGTTTTTTGGTATAAGATAAGGTCTCATTTATGGAATAAATGGAAAATTATATTTTTAAAGGAATTAACGGAAAACCATTTACGAAATGGATTATGTTAATCTTGTGATGAGAATTTATAGATTAATTTATTACTTCTCTATATAAATAATTATGCATATTAAATAATGTTTTTAAGTATTTTGTTGTGATGAGGATAGATAGAATGATCTATTAATCTGTTTATGGACCTCCTAATTTTTTGATGCCTCATGAAGGGATAATTCATCTTGTTCTCATGTTATTTGAGATGAAGTTGAAATTGATCAATGCAAAATAAAGGGTGACATTATGCTGAATAATGTATATATATCCTCTCATTATAATTATTAAAAATTATAAAAAGGTCCTTGATATAATAATTTATCATATTATCATCCTTTTTTATGATATCAATAACCATTCTCCAGACACTTTGGTTTATCTCATTGCAATCGTTAAATGTATCATATGCATGTTCTCTACCACACTCAATGAGAATTTTATAGTTACATCTGTCGTCCATGTCCTTATTTTCACCATTAAAAATATGTTCTCTAATATGGATACCTAGTTACTAGTTAATTTGGGTAACTATTACGTATCCAACCATTACATTTAAAATTATTATCAGTATTCATTTCTATAATGTGAATATCATGTGGATATCTATGAATTGGACTTTCATACATAAGACCATTAACTGCCCTGGTGAATATCAATGGAGAAATTAACTTTAAAGGGGGTAGAATGTAACACCCCATTGTTTTTTTAAATATTTGATTCAAATAAATATAATCTTTTCAATTTATTTCATCTCAAACACCTATAAATATATCTTTTTTTATAAAAAATTAGAATGTTTTTCTTAATTTATATGAAAAAAATGTTAATGTTTTATTAAAGAAATACATATATTAGATTATAGTATGCACAACAATATGTTTGTCTATTTTTTACACAATACCAAGTTGATTCGATTACTGTTGTTAAATGAAAGGTTGATTTTTGGAAAACTATAATATAATATTAATATTATTAATATTTCAATAGTATTATAGCTACAACCTAGTCATTAGAATGGATGTTACAAATAATGATAACTAAATTATTAAAATATTATTTACAGATGAATAATAAATGAATACTATGGTTATAAATTATTAGATATTAATGTAAGAACTATTTGAAAATAAGGAAATTACATTTTAGTGAGAACATTTTTTAGTTTTTAAAAACACACATTTATATAAAGAAAATTAAGCAAAAAATGATTAAAAAATAAATAATATATGATTTATATTTAAATAATTATTTTTGATACACATCCAATATATTTCATTGGTATAAGGTGTGAATACAACTAATTTTATTAATAAGAAATGTATTTTTCTAAAATTAATTTCAATTTTGTTTAATGGTGATCCTATTTTAATCATTATTTTATATAAAATTATATTTTTTATAGTGAAAAATAAAAAAAAAATTATTTAAAATTTCCTCATTAAAATTAGATTATAGTATATTTTTGTTAATTTTCTATGATGTTTCATTTTTTGATGAATACTGAATAACACTTAATTTTAATTCAAACTTCATTTTCATATAATTTTATTATATAAGTAAATTATATTTTTTTCTACTTATAGATTAATTATATCAATTTTATAATAATTAATCTAATTTAATTCATTTTAAACAATTACACATTGAAATTTTATATTAAAACATTTCAAACATTAGAACATTTTTATATTAAAAAATCACTTTTTCATCCAATCTATAAGATTAAATTTAAATTAATTTATTCAACTTAATTGATTATAATAGGTAAAAATATTATCCATATCTATAATAAAAATAATTTATAACTTTTTTTATGGTAAAAATAATTTCAACCAAAAATATTAGTGAAATTTATTAAAATTAATTACAGTGAATAAGGGGGAAAATTTTTAATAAAGGACTAAACCTTAAACATAAGATCCAAAATGACCTACAAAAATTTTTGAAATAAATTTTACCTATATATAATTATTGTATCCTCTCTTTTATAAAATATATTTCATTATTCGATAAAATATTCATAAGAAAAATATCAGTGAAATTCCCTTTTAATAAATATAAAAGAATGTCACTCCTCATCTACTATAAAAAGGCACTCACCCCTCCCACTTATTCACACATATAATGCCATCTAGAAACCCCAAATCTGACCAAACAAGTTCCAAAAATCCTTAAATTCATCTTATAATCATACCTTTTGGAAGAAAACCATCCAAGGGATTCATTTTGTTAAAACCATAGGGAGTTACCCAAATAAGAGATAACATCCTTCCTTATGGTCCATTCCTTTTTATTATTTATCCACCGCATAAAATTTTAGTAGTGAATTGTTAAATAATAAATAAAATATATCAAATATATTTCTATATTTTATACTTTTTTACCTTCACATATAGATACATTCATCAAGTTGTTAACGAACATTCTATTCTTATTTACAGTGAACTACCACCTCAAGAAACATAGTTGTTTTGTTATCTATTAAAACCACTCGTGGTTGGTAATTATATTGTAAAATATATTTTTATATGATATTTATAATATTTATGAAATATTTATGATTATTTAATTTTAATATAAATAATAACATCATTATTTCCATATTGTAGATATACAATAAATTCATTTCTGTATGTGTGTAATATCGTCTACTCAATGTAATGGGATTCATTCAAAAATTACATGGAGTGTATTAATGGTTTTTTAAGTGAAAAATTATGATATTTATGAAATAATAATTCAAATTTTAAGATTTTATATATTTATATATAGACACATGTAATTTTCATTCTTTAATTCGAAATAACAAGAAAACAGAAATATTATTCATCCGTGCGTACGAACTGCCGTCTCTATAGACAGTGTATTCCTTTATATATATATTATAAAAAATATATAAATATTTATATACCAAATATATATTACATATTCATAATGTTTTACACAATATAAATATTTATATCATGATCTAAGTAAGAGGATACAGAATAAAAATTTAAAACATATATGAAAAAAGAGAGAATATATCCCAAAATGTAACATTACCATTTAGTTATTAATAAATGGGAAATATAGAGTCCTAACCTATACATATATGATTTAAGATATGATAATATGGTTATGGGGTATATTTTTAATAGCCTTATATTTTTTATAAATAATTATTGAATGTTTACAAATAAAATAAAGACTTAAGGTAAATGAATTTCATCTCATAATTTATTTCCCTGGGATTCATGTCATATTTACCAATTTCTTCATTTTTATATTGTATATATTTTCGTATGAATTTTAATATAATTATTTTCATTTATTTAATTTATTGTAATGTATTTATTTATTTTATTATTTCATGAGGACCACGATTCAAAAATTACTCATCTAGTAAAGGTTTTCTCATCACTTTTATTTATATGTGAAATATGACATATTCTCCACCCATTTATTTTATGTGGTGTATATAATAACCATGAGTTTATTATATGATTATTATAATTAAATTTATGGGAATTTATATATTAATTTATGAACACTATATCATAGTGATCTATGATTCCAGATTTACCATGTTTGTAAGGTAGTTTTATCCCAATTTTCATTTTTTGAGATACATGTTTTTTATGCACATATATAATTATAAAAGGGGAATATAATAACATGTGACATTTTATAAAATGAATAAACTTATTTTAATTATATTTTATGCTTCATATAATTTAATTTTCTTATATTCGTATTTTGATTCAAATTTACCAAGTGGTGAATGTTTATTGAAATAATCAGATCATGCATAGGGAATGTTAATCATTATAATTCAATTAATGAAATATTATGAAACATATCTCCAGTAAATTCATGATTTTCTTATCCTATAGTTATTCATGATTAATTCATGTTTCTATTAACATGTTTATACTCTTTTTAATAACAAATAATTGATAAAAATAGTTATGAAAATACTATTATATTTCACGTTTTCGTTGGAAATATGTCTTTATTAAGGATGATGTTTTCTATAATGGTTTTCAATGTGTTTTGAATCTTATTTTATATGTTTTCAAGAAAAGCATTAAAACCCTTTTCTAGATTCCTTTATATGTATTCATTTTTATTTTCCAATAAAATTGTTTAGGATTGGTTTTATGTTTTAAAAACAATTTTAATAGAAGAAATTTTATTTTCCTAATAAAATGATTTAAAATGATATTTTAAAAAGTTCCATGTATGATATAAAATCTGTTGGTATTACCCATTACTTTATAAAAAAATGGTACAACTTTTTTATTCATATTCTTTATCTAAAGGTTTTTTGTTCTTATGGAATGATGTTTATGAAACGTGTTTCTCTTCTATAAGTTATTTTATTATTAAATATGCTTCTTTTAATGGGTTATGTTTTGATGAAATGATTATGAAACTAGTCGTTTTCCATGTATTAATGTATGATTACATTAGTTTATGATTCCAATTTCATATAATGGTTTATTATATGGCCATTTGTGATATTTTTAGAACATTTATGTTTTATTTATTTATGAAATAGGTGGGGCCTAAATCTCTCTAAATTCTATTGGGTAATGATAAGTTGTATAGGATCTCAAAGGATAAACAATTTGTAGCCAAATCCAAAAACAGGTGGGTAAATGTTTTTCCAAATATTGAAAATAATTGGGTACATTTCTTGTATCCTAATCCAAAAAATTATATGGTATATGGGTTTTTATCCCATTCCCAAAAAAAGTACCAGGGTTGTACCCTAAGACTAACATGTTATGGCGATCTTGGTAGGTATCCATGACATATGATATTATATTATTATGTTTATGATAATAATTTTATTTCTTAGTCCATCTTTTTTTATCTTAGATTATTATCTTGATTAAATTATGATTCATGTACTAAGAACTACAAATCATTAATCCATATCTCATCATTATGACTTTTCATATGCATGGTATTATTTTAAAGTGATATTCCCATGTTTTTAAACCCTTATATTCATGTTATTGTTACATACATCCTCTATATTACATTATAGTGATATTGATATCACCCCTTTCATATGATTCATGTCTCTGGGATATAATTAATGGTTTCATGTATAATTACTAAAGGGTCAAAATAATATGGGATACATAGAAAAACTTTCACCAAATTACAAGATGTTGTTCCTAGTTTCAGAAGATAATAAACTATTATGATCCCTAGGAATATTCATTTTTAATATGATAAATAATAATATTTATTGATATTATATCCATGTATATTATTTTTATGTCACTATAGGAATCATAACAAATTAATGTAGAAATATAAGGAAAAGACATAAAATTCTACTCAGGAGAATACTGCACCATTAAATAAAATATTTTCTATTATGTTACATGTATACAAAGAGTAGTAAAATATATTAAATAATTTGACACCCATATGATATTTTATATTTAGAAAATTTTCAATTGAAATGGAAATACAATCTCATGAAATAATGTTTAAAATTTTTGTAACAAATCATATTATTGTATTAAGGAATCAATAATTTTTAGCAACCTCACTATCATCATATATGGAATGATTTTTCATTAAATGTGTTTTAACATTCCAATTGTAGTGTTTTATTTTGTTTAACATTTCCATTTTATTGTTTGATGTGGTTTTGTGTAAGGATTTATATTCATTTAATCAAGGTATTATATATTAATAAGGAATTTTTTTTTTTTTAACTTTCATTGTGAGTATCAATTCATATATAATAATGAGTTCATATTATTGATAAAAAACCAATAATATGAGTAATAAATATGTGGTGGGATTGAGAGTTATCTTAGAAATATTCTCTAAAAGAAGAAAAATGATCAAATTAGTGATGTTATAGTAATTATAGAGTATATATATTTATTTTTTGTTGATTTTTAGCTCAATTTTAGATCAAGAGGTTGAATTTACTATCAACATAATGCCTAATGATAATAAAATTTCAAAACCCTCTTATCATACACATGGAGTATAATTTTTTTGAATAAAAAATATGTTATAGGGGTTTCATGATATGTGTTATAGTTTTCCTATAACATCGCCTTTTGGTGATCCTATTATGATGGACAAAAAAAGTTTGTTCAATGAGGCGTTTAAGTTTATTTACCTCACAAATTGACATAAAAATTAAGATTATATGAATTTTTATCATATCATTGACCTATTTGATCTAGTCCACTAACCTATGTATTATTATATTATTGATTTCATGTATATAAAACATTATTTAAATGAAATGTATGAAGAAATTCTAAGGATGTTGTTACATATTATGTATTTCCACTATGATTTTGTGGTTATTCCTTTCACGATGAAAAATGAGACAATTGTATTTATTAATCAAAGAAATAGATTTTTTCTAGATTATTTTTATTAGTTATAAATTTTTTTAATTGATATGTTCTTATTCATTCTAAAATTTATAAGTAAAAAGGAAATTTTAATGATTATTCACAATTCATTTAATGAAAATATGATTTATAGAAATTTATTCCAATGTGATTTATTTGGAAAGTAGTATTTCCTTGTGAATAAAATTTTAAATTATTGAAAAAATATGTTCATTATTAGACATAAATTGTGGTATTAGGGATGTGAGATAATAATATAAATCTTATTTACATTATTTATGGAATATCAATTTACTACCGATAACATTTATTATCAAATATATTAGTTACTTATCCTAATAAATATGTTTGAAATAAAAGGAGTTAAATTCATCTGGATAAAGGAATATGATTAATCATTTGTGGAATCAAAATGAATATTGTTAAATAATGCAGTGTTATCTTAGTGAGAACAAAATCCGAAATTTTTTACTTATACTGATTTTTTTTTTGAGATTCATGGTGTCTTCTTAATTCTAGATGATCAGTTAATTCTTCATACAAAACATAAATTTAAACATCATGAGTTGAATTATCCTATGAAATATCATGATTATTTACTGTATGATCATTTAATAAAAATTTAAAATAATTTTTTAAATATGAAAAAATGGGATTTATATAATTATTGTCAATGTTTAATGTATACATTAAATGAAAAATTGCAGAAATTGAGGATTTAAAGACTGTTGTACCTAATAAATGATTATGATTGTACGATTTTCTAAAATCTGGGAATGAAAAATAATTTAGTTTATTACTTGTTTCAAAAAAGATAATATTTAATTAACCTTGTTAAATTTTGAACATTATCATTTGGTTAATGATTTATGGAGAGTAAGCCTTTTAATTATTCATTTAGGATCTCCATCTCCTTTGGGTTATCTATCATTTTATTCATACTTGTTAGATAAACATTTTCATGCATTAAAACAATATCATAATTTGAGATAAAAGAAATAACTGATTGAGAGGTGTAATTTTTCTGAATATGACATTTAGAAAGATATTCTTATGAGATATATAATGGTTTTTCTATTTCACATGATTCAATATTGACTAACAAAATTTTGAGTAAAGATCATGGATCTTTATTTTACATTCATCCCAATAATACTAAAATCTATAAAAAAACATTCTGTTTTTTATTTCCATATTAGAATAGAGTAATATGTTTCTAATTTTAATATCTAATTATTGAATATTAAACTATTTAATACAAAATTATATCTTATGGGGGTATTCAAAAATTTATACTGGCTAAATTAAAATGATATAATATATAAATGTATTTAATTGTGTTATTTCCAAATAAATCACCAGTAAATATTTTCATTTGTGATATTTTTATCATATAACTAAATATTTTCATTTTTATATTTTAAGGAACAAAATATTTCAATGAACATTCATGATTTTATCATAAATAGATAGCCAGATATCAGGGAGTTTACATATCTATTATATTTGACCATGATCCAATATTGACATGAATTTATTGAAAATGAATTTTGATTATATAGGATAATAAAGTATTTTTCATTAAATTATTTCATGAACAATCTGATGGAAAGTTAGTGAAAAAAAATTCAGTCATCAGACGATATGCATAAGAAATTTCTATTAGAATATTTGGGATATTGGAATAAACATATTTCAGTGATCAATTTTTTGTATAATATTAGTTTTTTTATTTCTTATAAAGGGAACCCTTTATGTGTTTTTAGGTAATGAATAGTTAAGGACTAGCATGTTTGTATGAAATAGGAGAATGGAATTTTTTTTGTTTTATAATAGGTATAATATATTTTATCATAAGGAGAAGATACTTCATCACATAATGAATAAATCTAAAAATAGGTAAAAATACTATATATATATATATAATGTCGTATAATCACATGTTCATAGTAAGAGAACATTTTTTTAATAATTTATCTCTATTGAAAACTGTTATAATATTTTTTAAGGAAAAAATAATAATTCCTTAGTATATAATTATTTATAAACATTTAGTAAAACTAGAATCATTCATCGATAGAGTGCACATACTTATGAGTTTATCTGAGCTATATGATGTGATTCATGTTTCCTTATAAATAAATTATGTGAAAAATAAATCAGATGTTTTTATATATGTTGTGGTATAGTTAGAAGAAAATAATTATAATGAGAAATATCTTGTTCAGATACAAGATTATAGTTAATAGTTTTTAAAGTGTAAGGATTTTCATTCTGTATTATTTCCAATACGTTATGGGTGAACAAGAAACATGGGAATCAAAATATAAAATGTTAAAGAAATACCTTTACATTGATATGTTATGAATAAAACATTGTGGATTTAATATCATAAATAGAGGAAGAAACTAAAACCCATGTATGATAAATAAAAAATAATTTTCAAGTAATAGTTATACTAATTATTAAAATTTCTATAATAATACTAACTTTTATTATTTTAAGAATTCATTCATTCAAAAGAAATATTTTAATTCATGTTAATTTATTTGAAATGAATTATATGATTTTATTTGAAATTAATATTCCTTTTTTAGAAATTTAATTATAATAAATGGAAATTGGTTTTTGTATTAGAATATCATATTTACAATAGGGTGAGTTTTTGGAATTTTTTGAAATTATTTATTTAGTGATATAATAAAAACATAAGGATTTTAATAAGAAAATTATTTAAGTTCATTTATTTATATATTTTATTTTTTTCTCTATTTTAATTTAATTTACTTATTTAATAATAAATAACCCATTTACATCAATTTTAATCTATAGTATTCTTATTTTATATAAAATATTTTTTTGGTAAAAAGTTTTTTTCGCTAGAGAACTAATTTTCATTGTTTATTATTCATATGTTAAAATTAATTTAAACAGCTAAAATATATTGAATAATTGTGATTGGTTTTGAAATACTGAACCAGGAGGATTCGAATTAGTAATGATGTTAATTTCAATTTTATTCATACTGAATGGAAACTGTGGTATATATTTTTCATTATATTAAAGTAAAATATGATTATTTGGGTTAAATAATTGTGATATTGTAGACTTATTGGATGATACAATTTCATCCATTGAAATAATACATTTTATGTTGAAATTATTTATTTAATATTTTTCATGATTTGTCAATTTATAATATCTAAAAGATAAAAATAATTACAATTGTTTCACTAACATCACTTATAAATTAGAGCCTCCCCTCCTCTGATTTTTAGAAAAATTTAGTATTATAGATAATCAAAATGCTAGCCAAATACCATTAAAAAACCTTCCACATCCCAAAATATCCTAGTATTACAAAATTACCGATCCTCTAAATAATATAGTGTAATCCAATGGTTGTTTCCTAAGAAGAGTTTCAACTAAAAATATTGATTCATTATGTTTATTTCTTCTTATAACTTTCTAAAATATTATGTAATCAGGTTTATATATTTTAAATAAACTATCTATACTATAATTATTATTTATTATGAAAAGTTTTAACCTTATTCATCTCTTTATCCTTCCCATTGTAATTGAAAATTTACCTGCTATGTAAAAGTTGACTACTACATCCATGAGGTGATGCATTTAAATATTCATTACAGGTTTATATGGATAGTTAAAATAATAGAAAAAATCATTATATATGATATTAAATAAATAATTCTGATTATAGATGGATTATTTATTCAAGAATTTCTTCTTGTAGCATCCATTGGAAGATAATAACATTTCTCGTATTTATGTGTGAACTATAATTTCCACGAAATAATGTTACTTTTTTTAATTACTAAATAATAATAATTATCATAAATATAGATCCATTAAATGAATATTACATATGTTACATAGATATTATTATTTAACGTAAAATTTTAGGTACTTTAATTTTTTCAATCAGATGTAAAATGGAAGGAAATAAATTAATATATATATATATATATAATACCCTATACATTTAATTTGTTTCTCAATTATTCCTAACCACATGATTTGAATAGATGAATGTATATTTCCAGTATAAAAATGATAATTACAGAATTTTTAAAATTTTATAGATTATTGAGAAATTACACATTTTGTGACTTCTTAAACTCTAAAAATCGATTTTTAGTACTTATATCAAATTATTTGAATAGAATATCAGAGTTCTCATAGGATCCAATATTATATTTTAATTATAAGACCAAATATATACATTCATTACATTTATAAACATCATACAAAAATGTTAATCATTTCTTGAACCTAATTATCTATTGAGTCATTAAATAAAAATATCAATTATTTTTCTTTTTCGTATTTGTGGAGAGGAAATGTTATAATGGTGACATAATATTCTATATAAGGAGTAGAATATAATGGGTTCAATCATTACATAAATATAATAAATTACATATGGTTAGAATAAATAAGTAACATGAAACCACATCCAAATAGATATAATAGAATTTTATATCATTGAGAAAAAATAAAAATTGGGATAAAAATACTAATTTATTTCATAATGATAGAATCCATAATATTAATGATAAAAATATGTCTAGAAAGCATTATAAAAAAACATTGTACTAAAATGGTGGAGTTATACAATAAAACAAATGCATTTTCCCATTATAGACCCCATTGATACCTAATGGAGATTTATAATACCTCTCGCAACCAATCACAATACTATGTGTAATAAATTCATAGTAAGATTCAAAATTATATTTTATACTATTCCATGAAGAACCTCTTTCTGAAAAAAATAGATATCAATATATTGAAATATTTTAAAAAAAGTTACCAATATAATTGAATAATTTTGATATATTGGTTAACAAAATGTAATCGATATGGATGTTTTGGTGTATTTTCGAAGTAAAAAAATTCCCTTATGGATGAAATTTGGTGGATGATGTACATTCAATTTACTAGGTTATCCATAAGTGATAGTAATTGTGTTTAACAGTTTAAAAAAATGGGAGACCATTATAATGGAAATAAAAATACATCATCATTGTTAAAAATTATAATCTTAATATTCTAAGGCTTATCCCTTGGAGTGTCTATATAGGTGTGTAGTCATAGGACCACTAATTGTGAATTAGAGTAATGATTGATTCAATTCAAGAACTACATGTTTTAGTGTAATTAACACACAGTGCATCCATTACATATCCATTAACACATTAAAGTATCTATATAAAGATGTATTTTCATGAAATATACTCACACATTTACTCTATAAAAATTTCATAAGGGGTTTCCTCCATATAAAATATTGTTTTTTAAAATGGATTTAGTAAATTTTCAATCATATGAATATATTTTTTGAATAAAAATATAGTGTTTTAATCATAATAAAATTAATGTGGAATGTGGTAAAAATGATTCCTTGTAAAAAAATGTACAATAAACTAAATATATATTGTGAATATTGCATGAGTCCCAAATAATGAAAATTGAGAAGAATAACCTAAATTATATAATAGATTGAAATTAAATCACACCCTTTTAAAAAGTGGAAAAAATTGGTATTTAAAAACAATTATGAAAATTTATTTTATGATATCTGGTCTGAAATATGAATTATATATGTATCATAATTGAATTATTTTTATAATATCAAACATTCCATATGGAGAAGAATTTGATACAGAAAACCCCTATCTTTAATCTCTCTTAAACGAATGGGATCATACATTATAAATAGAGAAACTAACTATCAAAAAAACATATATTAGTGCCCCATTCATAATTATAACTGTTTGATTTTCATTTTAAATTATTCTCTCTAGATATTTTACTCAGTTATAATCTATTTCCAATATCTAGTGTGAGTAATTGTGACCAATTTAAAATAATTTCATAATAATGGTGTGGATGATTATTATTGATTGAAATATCATCATTCATAAATAATAAAATTTACTAGAATATATAAATGTTATCAATATATGAATCTATTATCTCATTTCATTACTGTATTTGTTTTTCCTGTGAATATGGAATTAGTGTCATAAATTTTTTATAATTTTATCAATCGAATGTGTTATTTTTTCAATTTTATAAATTAATATATTTACATTATTGGAAATGTAACATAAAATTATTTATTAATAAACATATAATATTAGATGTATTTCAGTTCCCATAGTCATTCGTGAGACTATTTTATAAAATCATATTTGTAACATGTTAAACTGATCAAAACATGACTATACTATAATTAATTAATTTTTATGATTATAAAATTGGTTTCAATCTCAAATAACATAATTATTAAAATATAATAAAACTATTTTTCAGATAATTATAATGTGGTGAGTAATATATAATTATGGTTAAAATAATAATGAAATGTGATGAAAAGCAATATATGGTTCATCTGTTGGAGGTTATTCAGAGAATGCAATGTTAGCATTTACATATATCTATGGATGATATGGAATTAGGTTATATGATAAATTTTTTTTTAAATATACTAGTTATATTATTTATATCAGTTCTAATAAGTAATATATAAATTAAAACTAAAGATGATAGGTGGTATATAAATAGAATTGGATGAATCATAAATGTTATTCCATACATAAGAAGTAAAAACAGGTTAGATTTTCTCTTAATGGATGGTGATGAATAAATAATGGTTTATTGATCAAATATATATATATATATATATATATATATGTGTATATGTATATGTATATAATAATTACTCTAATTTAAATATATTATTGTTTATATTAGGATATAGTAATAGTAATATTAAAATGAAAATACTATGTATAAGGTAATACATATGTCCTATGATTTATTTTTCACATATTAATATCTAAAGAAATAGAGATAATAAAAAAAATAAGACAACATAGACCAAAAAATTGGGAGAAGGTTAAAATTAGAATGTTTTTATTAATTTAAATTTCAAATTATACTATATTATGATGGTATTATTTTATATATATTTTTCCATTTTATATGTGAAAAAAGGGTGGATTTAGTGAATGCCCATTACTATTAAATGACATCACTTTAATATTCATGGTTCAATGATTCCAAATGATAGAAAGATGGGACTGTGGAGAATATATAGTTTGATAAATATAAAAAATACATTTTTATACTTGATTTTTTTACTTCTATATTTTTTCCTTATTTATTATTTCCTTGGTTTTGTGTTTTTATATAAGTACGTTATATTTTATAAAAAATATAAAGTAACCCATATTACATATTTTGTATATGATGAAACAAAATTAATACAGTATCGAATCAAATTCTATTTAATAATATGATAAAATTTACTTAAAATTTTTAACATATAAAAAATAAATAAATTGTGTTGTCTTTCAAAACATTGATTTCACCATTATGAAACCCTTATAAATATTTTATTGGATATTGAATTAATTGGTGTTGTTATATTTATAAAAATTGTTAAAAATTATTTTTAATTTATTCCTGATCTGAGTTTAATTTACATCATTTTATAATAATTAACTAATAAGAATAAAAATATTCCTTGAAAAAAACTGTAATACAAATATATATGTTATTAACTCTAATTAATGTAATCTTAGTGTTATGTCTAAAAATAGAAGTTATAAAATCATCTAAAATGTAAATGTTCATTATAAATATTGAATAAATTTTATAAAATTGTATTTAAATAATTTTAGAAAATAAATTTTTCATATAATGAGATATAAATAGATGTTTACTGTCAAATATTATTTATGTATTCAAAAGGGAATACATGAATTTAACAAAAATCAAAATCAAAATAGTCTAGCTTTTCTGTTAATATATATATATATGAAAAATTATTTCAGAATATATGTATTCATTAATATGTTAGGATAATTTCATAAAAGTTATGTTTTTTCAAGAACCCCATACCCTATAGAGTACCTCTCTTATCGTGACAATGATATAAGAGAGATGGTGACCACCCGAGTCCCATCCCCAGTATTTCATGGGTTGTTGACCTGAAGAAAGTGTATAATAGGAAAAATTATGAGGGGAATTTCTCTCTAAGATAGAGATAAAAAATATATTCCCAAAAAATCTTCTAAAAATATAAATATAAGAAATACTAAGAACATATAATCAAATTCATAATGTAAAGAAACAACTCAAAGTGTAATTACATGTACTAAATGGGTAAATGTGGTAGCAGGCCTGAATCCAAAACGTCTCTTAATAAATCAAGAGCATTTAATATCCATCCTGGCCTACATCATACTCCTTGTAACTTAAAAATAGTTTATTTATTGGTATGGGATTGAATAATTGTATACTTAGTAGGATCCTCGTGTAGAAACTTCAATAAAAGGAAAATAAGGCATGCCAAATCACAATAGACAATAGTGAATCGAACATGTCCACTTAACATGTAAACTATATTCAAATCATTAGCATAGATTACTCTAAAATACTATCACATACATGAGAGTATACAATAAACTATCAAAACATCATGGGTACCTTAGTCCCTTATCCCCACTAGTGTGCCTCTATGCCCCATCAATTCAAATTGCAAGACATCACTCCCAAAAATAATACATAATACAGACACATAATATATGTATCACAACATTTAACTAATGCATCAAATCACCACATCATCCATATGAAATAATAATATAGAAACCAAGTAATTCCAAGGTTCCATCATATCACATAGGATGTGTATCATACAACATGTATCGTACCTCGATACATCACAACTATTACATCGAGTAAAAATCCTCAGGCCCCCGTAACGTATACAAATCAAACATATAATATTAATTTTGTTATTTTTTATAGGTATACAAGTGTCTGATATAAAAACAATATATCCTATCCCTTTACCCACATATATGGGAAATCCTACTACTTTTAAAACCTACAAATATACTTACCATTATAATAGATCTGGGAATGAATGTGTAGTCATCCATCTGACCTATCATTGGGATGTTGGCAAATAAACCATCCTAGATTTTACTAGGATTCCTTCAACATAAACAACATGGGTGGGGTAGTATTATAAATCTCATATTATATATGATAAAATATATCTAAATACCACACTATTGGAACAAATTATATTTATATTTAATTGCATGTATTGTTTCTTGGACTCTCAGCAACCACTATAAATAAAATATATCCTATAAGAACATAAGAATTGTAAAATAGATATATTAAATTACAATCTTTATTTTTTAATTTTCATTCACTAATTAATTAATTACCCATTTATTACCCATTAATGTTATTCGATATTATATTAAAATAATCATCATAGTGATTTCTATGACCCCAAGAATAATCCAAACCAGGTCAACAGTTTTTCAAGATCATCTATTTTATATTCAAGAAACAAACAATCCCAAAGTTTAAGTATTCATTATAAATTATTAATCTATCCAAAAATATATGTAGTTTCGTAAAATATCCTAAGCTACCATCTATTGAAAATATGATTCCATGAATTACATATACCCATATAAGCTAGTAATTGAATGAAAATAATCAAGAAATGTGTTGTTTAGCCACTACACTAACTCATATCAACAATGAATCAAGATTTACAACATTTATGTGTTAGAACATCTTCAACCCATTCCATCATCTCTGGTGTCATCACCAATACCCTCAAGCATATCCTGATGTATCTCTATGTCACATGTGCCAACTACCTCAATATCCATTATCCCACATTTCACATCATTCATCCCTTGGCCACATCAAGAAGATCATACCATGATCCATTCCAAAGGTTCATACCCTTGGAACAAAAAATGTATCATATCTAGATCATATCACATGGATTTGTTTCAAAATCACACCTCGTGATTGCAATAAAAAAAGAATAATCAATTGGAAAACCTGCTATTATAATATGATTTCATCTTTCAGAACAAACAAAATGCTCCTATGGATCCCAATATATAGAATTCCACCTTTTTTAAAATAGGGACTTCTAAACCCAATCATTTTGATCTATTAAAAATCAAATTCTTATTCCAACTTCAATTAACCAATTCATTACCCATAACATCCAACTATGGAAAAAACAAAAGATTTTTTATGTTATGCTTTCAAAATATGAATCATCCTCTCAAGTATTTGAATGTGTTTCATCATGTTAAATGAAAAAAATATCATCTAAAGTACCTAATTATTCATTCTATTGTGAAAAAGAATTATAATTTAGCACATTATTTTTCTAATTACATTAACATATGGATTATCAAATTATATTAACCATGTGACTTGCATCACAATGAATTTCTATAGAATTAAAATTATCAGTATTTTAAAAACATTCCTTGTCCTTAAATTCATATATAAAATAATATATTAATTCAAAAATTATGTCCATTACCATTTTACATCATCAAAAACATGTTAATCTATATCATAATTAAATTTTCTAACATACATCATTAACATTGAACACTATCATGATAAACATTATGTAAACATTTATGATTGTATAATGTAATAACATAAACATGTGATGTGTACAAAAAAATTATTAATCAATTCTAATCATTATTTAGAAAATTAAATTTCAATTCAATAGGGAAACCCATGAAAATATAATGATTGTATGTATTAAAATTACAAATTCAATGAATCCCTTAGTTCAATGGTGTAAAATATATTTTCATAATTAAAAACCCAATGTGGTAGATCCTGAACAACCTTACCTCAGGTGCCTCCTCCCTCCCTTGATGACATAAAATTACCAAAATAATAAAAAACCATGGAAATTATCTTTACATGATTGATAGAATCCTCTACATCATGGAATTATGAAGAAGGAGGACCCATAACAATGAAGCATAATGAAAAATGGAAGAATGTACATTGGATCACGTTTTACCAAACAGTGAAGTATACAATCGATCCCCCTAAAAGATATTCAAAAATATTGAGGAAAATAATTATAATTGTTTGGAGAATTGTGAGATAGGGAATGATTTTTGTGATTCCAAGAAGTGATAAACTTTAAAAATTAACTTCCCATGGAACATTAATTTGGTAACCCCCTTCAATTAATTTCATAAATATATTAAGAATTAATTTACACTAAAAAACATCACATAAAACTGTAATCCATACATTAATAATATTCCTTAATATTTATGTTTATGACTAAATTTACATTGGCTTGACAACACAATCTGAAAAAACCCTTTATGTCATAAAATTTATAAACATTGTAAACCATTAATTTATTCAATATGTTATACCTTCTTATATATTTTATCATCCAAACACTTTTGTAACTCCACTTATCCTCAAATGAGTACCACATGATTCCAAAAATTGAAAATCATTAAACTACATGGATCTTACATAACATAGTCTACAAAAATTCTGTATTTCATTATTATCCACTTAGTAAGTAATTTTCTATATGAATAAATAAAATTTATAATTGGGTAATTTTAAAACATGCAATTCAAAAATGTTGTTAAATTTATCAAATTAAAATCATAAAATTTATCTTCTATATAAATTTATGAATAAAGGATCTATAGTGTTTTTATTTTTCAATAGTTTTGGGATATAGTGTTTATCTGAAAAATTAGGGACCTAGTTCTTATATTATAACTATTAAATAAGTTCATAAATCAAATTATATTCATTGTATCATCCTAAACATGTCAAGCATAGATACAAAATAATTTTTTATTAACATTAGTTTTATTAAATAAAATAAATGCATAAGGATCATTAATGTATTGTCTATTTAGAATCCTACATACACAAATAATTAGTGTGTGGTTAAATTAAATCATCTCCCACTATATTATACATAACTAGTACCCTTATTATACATATTATATGTAATATATTTCATCTTAACATGGTGAAAATATGCATAAAAATGGTGAGATCATATTCCCAGTAAGGGTAATCAATAGAGATACATAAGCATAAAATTAATATAAGTGTATGTGAACATAATAATACTATTTGAAAAAGATACATTGTATATCAATGATCATAATATGGAGTGGTGGAATAATTATTTAATGTACTTAATAAATGAATTAAAAGATAATCAATGAAAATGATCTATGAGAGAATAACATAGTCATAAGGAATAAATTCTTTTCATACACATTGGAATTGACAATCATTTCCATAATAGTGATGTTTTAAACCCAAGGCTATCATATTTGAATGTGTTCACTCCCAAAAAACGTTATAGTAGTTATGGACCATTCCTAATTCCATCATAATGGATAGTGTCCCTTACTAAATTGGGTTAAATAACAATTATTGTTTGGTTTATCTCATGAGATATAAATAGTTACCTAATTAATTGGAGGGAGATATTAGTCCCTAACAACACACAATGAAAATCCTCAATACATGTTACAAAAAAACATAAAAAATACATCATATAACAACCCAGAAAATTAAATGTTCTTCATAACTATTTCATCATATTTTAACCTGTGGAAAAGAGACAAGTTTTATAATCATTTTATTATTTCATCATTGTATAAAAACTGGAGAAATATGTTTGTTTCAAAATTATTTTATCATTGAATAACCTATGGAAGAGAAAAGGGTTCCCTAAAAAACATTTAATCATAGAATATTATAATATTGAATAATAATTGTATCCTTTGATCATATAACAAAAAACACATTACCTCAAGGGATTTCATATTAACCTGTAAATAGTTTTAAAGTATAAATAAAATGGAACATTTCAGGAGGAATATAACATTTATTTGAAAATCATATTATAAATTTAAAAACTCATAAAATATTTTTGAGCATCCATAGATTTGAAAATAAAATCAAAACATATAAGTCAATGATAACATAAAATAATGGTTGTAATGGGGAGAAATTCCATTCAGGATGTAAAAGTAAAAACTAACATTCCATTCAAATATTTATTAAAATACAAATATGTAATGTCTTGTAATTTCCATATAATTTTTTTTAAAATTATATTGTATTATTTTGAGACCATGAATGAGACGGTGTGCGATTTTGAGGCCTAAAGTGCTTGGAATGTTTTGTCAAAAAATGTTATGAATTAAATAGAACTCATATGCAGTTTTCCAAAACAAATAAATAACTCTTAAACAGTTTCCCAGATTAGAAATCTGAGGGTACCGTTTCATTCGGGATGGGGGTTTTGCCCTAGAAATAACTTATTTATAGTCAGCCCATCCCTCTAGTGAGAAAACTTGAAAATGTAATAATTGAAAATATAATAATTAAATAACAGTATTTTATTTTACTAATCTATATAACACATGAACGGTGATTCAGATTCAAAATAGGATACTACTATTTTCCTCATGAAGGTATTATTTCCATAGGAAGATCCTAACATTGGCTGGCTCGATACAACAGTGGATGTTAGTTTTCACCTATAAATAAAATAATTAAGTATCAACTATTTTATTTTTAAATACTTATTACTCCTAAATCGTAACTCTGATTGAAAATTTAAGAGTACTATTGATCTCTTGAGGGTGTTTTCTCTTCATGAAGATCCTAACCTTCACTGGTGTGGGTCAAGGTTGAAAGTTAATTTTTAAACTATTATTTTTTAAGTTCATTTAAATAAACTTGTGGTTTAGTTTTTATAACTTTTGAACCAGTTCTTAGATCGAAAAATATGAGGGCACTGTTGAACTTGGATGGATGAGATTTTTCTAGAAAGTAATTAACTTATTCTGGAAAGGGTAGGAACGTAAATATTTTTGACATACTTTTCAAAAAATAATAATATTACATTAAAATTTATTTTATTTCTTTTCTCAACTGCTGAGCTATGGACGATGACATTGCAGTGCAGCAATGAGGTGACGATGAGGAGTATCAAAGGAAGCTCATTAATGGATCATTTAAATGTAGCATAACATCTACAATATTTCATAAATGAAATATCTTAACATAAATTCTACAATGTGTTCCCTATTTAATTAGCTAACACCTTAGAGAGTTGGGAATTAAACCATGATAATTCCCAGACGAACCTCGTGAGAAATTATTCTCCAACGAAGAATGATGAATACCAGCAGAATGCCATTGACTTCAATGTACCTTAGTGAAAGAAGCTGGGAAGTGACGAGCGATATTGAACTCTTGAACCCTTGAGGATGAAACACTATGACAATGAACATAAAATAATGTAGGGGTTATGCCTTTATTGGGATTGTAGTTCTTTATCCATTCTTCGTTTTAAAACAATGAATACGGATCATCCCATGAACAGGTTCATCCATAGATCGTGTGTTCTTGTGAGAGTGTTTTTTATTTTGGGGACTTGAATGGCAGGGTAGATTCATGTGTTGAAATCCAAAATATCACCTTTTATTATACACCTCTAATGTAGTGGGTGGGGGGCCAATACGAACAGGGCCAAAGTCCCTCCACCTTGCGTGTTCATGTGCGTTCTTTCTAGATGATATTTCACAGCAGCATCAAGGTGAGTTCGAATTTGTCACAGTTAATATGGTAGCTCTACGATCTCGTAGGCATAAGAGGTTCAAGAAACGGACCACAAGAGCCACTCTGGTGGCCCGTAGATGAATCGTTGTCACACCGGAACCGGTGGCGGCCGGGGGTGGCCCATGGCGGTGGTCACGGGTGGAGGGTGGTGATGCACCCATTATCACACCGCGGTGGTAGAGTGTGGCGGCCATCTTTTTGCGATGGTGCTTCAAGAGCTGCCATCATGGGATAGAGGAAGGTAGGAGAGCGTGCTCGGCATGTGATGTACCGGATCAGTAGGCAGTCGCAGCTCATCGGCCTCGGCGGTGTGCTGGAGAAGTGGTGCCACCACGAACCGCGGGCATCATTTGACCAATGGAGGTGGCCATATTGACTAGTCGAGCATGCCCCCAACCGGAGTGGGCAGCCCAGTCATTTCCTTGAGCCATTCTATTTTAGTAGACTAGGATAATGAGATAAAGTTGTGCAGCATAGGCCGCTATGCGGCCTTGACTGGAAAAAGAGATCATCTCGCCAGAGTGGGCCTAGCTAGATAAAACCTAGTCACTGGGTGACCCAGTGGTTTAGACCCTTGGCCAACCATCGTCGGGCCTAGTGAGGGCCAATGGACCTAGCAGACAAGATAGGTCATGAAAGACCCAGGCTGGGATTATTCGGTTTTTTCAAACCAAGTCAGACCAGGCCCGAATGCAATAAACACATGTTTACTAAAACGAAGATATCTTTTAGACCGGGCATCTGATTTACATGTCGTTTGTGCTATGAGAACTTTTGAGACAAGGCGTTTATTATAAGATAATCTACATGAGTTTTGCAGGAGAATTGTGTTTGGATGGGATGGATCGGTCTTGAATCCAATTGGCCCCTTTTTACAAAAAAAAATTGTTGATATCTTATAAAACGGACATCCGTTAGACACGTTGTCTATTATGTTGTGACCCTTACGACAAGATGGTACTTTGGGTTAATATATGTGAGACCTTGTGGTAGTTGAGGAATGACTAATGGCTTCAGGATCAAATACTCCTACAATAAAGTGTGCTAAGTGTCGGAATCCAATGGCTGGATGTGATGTAAAGAATGAAGAGAGACCCTTCATGGATCTATATAAGATCGACCATTTGTGGATTTGTATAAGAGAGAACATTATTGGATCAACATAAAAGATACCATTCAGGGATCAGTATAAGAGTGACCATATGTGTATCATCATAATAGAGACCCTTCGTGGATCATCATATGAGCGACACTTTATGGATCAACGTAAGAGTGACCCTTCTTGGATCTACATAAGAGGGACCCTTCATGGATCAGTAGTAGCGTGAACCATCATGGATCAACTTTAGACTGTCCTGAAGTAGATCAGTATGACAGCGACCCTTCGTGGATTAGCAGCAGAGCGACCCTTTGTGGATTAGCAGCAAATCTACATAACAGAATAAGATGATCTAGCTTCATGACTAATCATCCTTATTTATTTACTTAAGTAATACCTAGTGGAATATATATTTTTCTTTGTTATATGTGTTTGAGATCTTTATCGGTGGTATTACATCTGTTGTTTTTTCCTTTTTAATATCTCCTTTGTGGGTTTTTCCTTCATGGAATATTGTGAGACCTTATTTGGTCTTAGGGTCCCTACTGATTTTTTTTATACTCACATCGGCACGGGCATCGCCCGCACCTATTGTGTCTTGTGCAGATGAAAGAAATCATTAACTAGGACATTGGGGAGTCTAAGCTATATGGTGCTCAGAGGTGGATTGATAGACTTGGTGTGCTGTAGTGACATCCTACTGTGATTTGTACCTACCCTTCAGGTTGGATCCTTGGAGTATGTCCTCCAGAGCTTGCACTTCCTTTGCAGTAATTTCATTCAGTTGGGCTTATATTATGGCCCCTTTAATTTTAGTTTACATATTTTAGTCTTAGTCGTGGAACTTTATGGTGTTTGTATTATTTTTCTTTCTTTTGGGGATCTCATTTTGAAGTATGCCATGTCTGTGTGTGTACATGTTTAAAGACAATTCCTTCCGTTTTTTGAATACACCTTTGAGGTTCTAGTCACTATCCCATGGCCTATGGAAGGTGGGATTTGGGTAGTCACACCACAAGCCTCGGGGGACAGGTCGTGATAAAGTGGTAGAATATGGTAGTCGGTTCTACTAGAAGAACTAAGAGTCTGTATTTTTGACATGGCAATAGTGTCAGGTGTTTTGAGTTACGCTTTTAGTCCAGGGAGTCCGGTGATGGTGTGGCACTCGATGTTTCCATACACTAGGAACCTGAATTATTTTTTCCTATTGGGTATATGAAAATACTAATTTCATGTGTTTTGGAAAAAAATTCCCTTGATCTATTTTGAGTAAGCTCACCAGGTATATCTTATTGAACACGGTTCATCTTTATTCTCTTTCATGATGCCTCCACAAAGACAGACAACCAATATTCTAGTGCGTGACCATGAGGATGGTCCACAGAGTGATGAGGTTTCGGTATAGGTTCCATTTCCCAAGAGAGTACAATTAGGAGGTGTCCTAGAAATAACATTAACCATTATTTAGCAGTTACTACTGGTGATACTGATAGAGGAAACATATAGGCTCAGTGCCTTACATGAGTTTTAGTGACAGATTCCCATCATGTTCTGAGGTGAGCTTGACTCACAGGAGGAAAAGGATTAGATTAAGGTGTTGATTGAGTTTCCATCTAGCTGGGGTAACATTAGATCTGATTGTGGTCCTAGTAGTGATCCTTCTATATGGATCAACAGTGTGATGGATGGGTTTATATTACTGTGATCATAATATGAGGTGACTTTTCCATGGACAGAGCTTGAGACCATTTCTCATAGAAGGGGTATATTTTCCTAAAAATAGAAGGGGTGTCTGTTCCCAAGAGATTCTATAGCTTTAGTAGAATGACATGTTAGTACCAGAGTATAGATCGAGGTGTACCTACTATTCTAGGTACTCAATGAATACGATATGACAAGTGCTTTAGGTATCGAACCTCAGAGAATGATTTTTATGGGGAAATTTGAACCAGAATATTCCTTTGTGCAATCCTACTTATATTATGGTTCTAGAGAGAACCATTGTGGTTGAATGTTCTTTGGCTGAGAAGATACAACTAGTGAATGTCTCTAGTGGGAAAGAAGGAAATCGATGTCAGTCTCAGAGACATGGAGTTGTAAAATTTTTCAAGAAGAGGAAGTGATAGGGAAAGATAAATCTGAAAGGAATTAGACATGGAAGAGGAAATAGGATAGTAGAAGGAGGTCATATACATTTTGACATGTTACAACCGCTACCCCAATATGTTCCCCACCTGGCTAAGGGGAATAGAGGATAGTGGAAGGTAGTAGATGCCTGTGATCAAGGAGTATGAGCAAAGGGATCTACGAATGATTTAAGGTACGGTCTGTGTGTACTACTATATGTCGTATTAATTGACATAGGTGCCAATAATTCCTTCTTGTCATGAATGGTGTTCAAGACCTAGAGTTTTAGGTTAAACTATATACTTGATCCTTACATCTAGAGATACCTATGGGAGGAGACTTGATAATCACATTTATGCTGATGGTGTGATCTTACCCTTGAGGCGAGAGCTACATTTGGAACCTTCTGGTGGAAGAATCATGGCCTTAAAACATTAGTTTGGGTATGGATAGGTAATCCATAGTTCTTTCTCATATTGACAGTTTTAGGAAAACGAATGTGGTATATATGCAGCATTGGAATAGGGTTTTCCAGGGTCAGTGAAAAAGAAAGAAACCCAGACAGATCAAGTTAAATTCATGAATATGAGGGTTTAGATGATCACTCTTTATTCATCTAGCCTTACCCTCATGGATGTGAATGTTTTGAGTTTTTTGTTCCCAACATTAGTGGCAGAGTGCAGGAATGTTCTTTCCTAAGATGTTTCTAGGATAACCTCCAAGCTGGGGGAGGGACATATGAATCATTCTACACCATGATATGGGACTGATATTTGCATCATAATATTATAGGTCTTTCATAGAGCTTCATGAGTATAAGGAATTGGTGGGGGCATGTAGAGGAAGGGCTTAGTAAGACCTTGTGTTTGAGGTTAGTTATGGATCAACACTATATAAACTATGAGTTTTGTACATGTTCAAATTTAGGTACATAATTCCTTAGGAGAGATACATGAAAAACACCATGGACTTGAGTGAGGTCTGGTAGAAGATTCATCTAATATGATATCATTCCAATAAAATAATAATTTCAAAGTTACTGATATACCTAGTTAGTAGTTTCCCATTATTAATAAATATTTTAATCTTAATAGATTGAAAAGTTAATATTAACAAAATGTCACCAATATAAAATTATAGATCAGACCATGCATTATAAGAATGATTTTTTTGTTGAATCATAGAATTATTAGTGTTTTGTTGAATAGATCTAAATATATCATCCACTTATTCATATATCTCATATCCAAATATATTTCATTCTCCAACTTCATTCCATCATTTTGGAGATATAAATTTATTTTGTTTAAAAATATTCATAAGGAGCCATCTAAATTAATTAGTGAATGACATATTTGTTATAAAAATAACCCATCAGAAGGTGTGGATACCAGCAACCAATGGAGTTCAAATAGAAAGATCTCAAAATAACCTCTTGTTTTTTAATTGAATGGTGATGATGACCATCTCTCTGAGGATGACAATATGTGTTGAAACAAAACTCGGTATCAAGAACTTACAGAAGACATTACCAAAACTATGAGGTAATCCTTGGATCCAGATCAGACACAACAAAATTTGGTACTCCATGAAACCTTTCCTCATCCTTAATGTATTTCATTTCAAGTTTATCTGGAGATAATTCATCTTAAATAATAATTAAAATTGATTACATGGTATGCTAATCAACTATAACTCGTATATTATTTTTAGCATTAGATGTTTTGGGGATTCCAACCAGAGAAATCCACATTGGTGTTTTACAAATTTCATTTTTGTATGGGTCATTTATTTAATATCTCTTATGAATTTTCTCTCTCACCAATTAATATTTAACATACTATACATCAAGTTTAAAAACCTACAATATCTCTCTTAATTTCAGTCTACCATAAGTAATCTTTAAAATATGTATAATTTTTTATAATTTTTGGATGAATATAGAATGAATAACTATGATGTACCTCAAAAAAATTACTTCTAAAAATCTATAATAGTGGTAAAAAATATAGGGTTCCTAAATATTATAATTCCTTTGTGATCAAAAATACACCCATGAATGATTATTACAATATTTTGTAGATCAATGTTTTCCTTATATTCTACTTATAATGTTTAAATGGACAGATGGTTAACATTCATTTTAGAAAGATATTATTTTTCACCTTAGTTCATGATTTATATATTCAACCTTTTTTAGTCCAAAAGTATTGTAACTTTTTTTATCTTCATCATGGAAAATCTATAATTATCCTTTTGAATCATGGCATCAAACGCCTTATTTTCATTCACAGGGTGGTAATTTATTTAGTAATCATAATTATTAATTATCTCAAACAATATTTTCTGGAACATGTAAAACATTTTTTTATTTGAATATATACATTAATCATTGGTTATTGGTATATATATCACACATATCTCTGTAATGATAACTCAACTATATCATTAGGCAACAATTTACCCCATATTACTCTAAATCATGAGTTGGGTTATTTTTAGCATGGACCATAAATTTTTATAATGCATAAGCTATAACCATTTCATTCTAAATGAAAAATAATCAAATACCTCCTTGAATTTTCACTATATATTTCCAACACTTATATAATATATTTTAGACTTAGAAGAGATTCACTAACTAATCTTCTCTGAAAAACCATGATTTTTTCCTATTATTATATGTGTAGAAGAACTTGGCACCCCTCGCAATTAACATGTTGAGTTGATTATTGTGAAGTTATAAATTCTCGAAAAAATGACAATATATCTTCAAAAACTAAAAAAACAATAATAATAAATAATTGTGGTTTGTTTGGGTCAATTTTAAATCGACATGATCTTTGATGGATTTACTCAAATACCCTATTGAGATATATTTTTTTGTATCAATAATGAAATAATTTCCCCAAAAATTCACATTTTGAAAATTTTGAATATATTAGCTTCATCATTATGTTAATTATTGCAATTATAATTTAATTTTAATGATCATCCAATCTATTTTAAAAGATAACAATATCATTACTAAATTCAAAAAATAAATTAAAGGTAAAATCTAATGACATAATTCATTAAATCCATGATGTTAGTGGGGGTATTGGTAAGACGGAATGACATAATTATATATTCATAGTGTCTAAACAATTTATAGAATTTTGTCTTGGAAATATCATACTCTTTAATACAATATTGACGATGTCCGTAATGAATTTCAATCCGAATAAATTATTGAGCTCAGCATAGTTGATCATATAGGTCATCAATATGGGTTCAATGGTACTTTTTAATGCTTGGGATCTTATTCATATCACAGTAAACAATTCCAAGGTGCATTGATTAATTTTTTTATAAAAAGAATAGGTCCCCCAAAGGGGGTACATTTTTAAAAATGATCCTCATTTCCTGGATCCCTTGTATTTTTTTTCAAATCGTTGGGAAAACTAGGGCCACACTATAGTGTGTATTGGAAATTGGGGTGTCATTAGGATTGAGTTATATTGGGAACTCAAATTCAAATTTTTTTTAATCTAGTAAACTCTTAAATATTTAAACCAAAAAGACATGAAAAATATGTGTATCATAAATGTTTAGTTTCTCCAATACCATTTGAGATAATAATAAATCTTGAATATGAAACAAACCCCATACAATGTATTTGATTTCTATTATATATTCATATTTAATGATTCACATATAGATGATGATAGTTTTTTTGGAATATAAAATTGGAATTCTCTTCCAATAATATCATTTTAGAGCTTTTGTTGTCAAATATAATAGATTGTAATGATAATAAAATACTCAACTAGAGAAATAATTATAAGATTTTTAGGAACCACAAGACAACCAACGTCAATTGGAGAGTAACCATATACCTTAGACGTGATCATCATAAAATTATGGGTTTTCTATTATTATTATAAATATAATTATTTGGGTGGAAACCTGATACCTATATAAAATTATTATGTTATGAAATAAAGGATAGATGTATTATAAAATAAGACATTAATATTTTTAGATTGTATGGAAAGTGTAAAATTCACCGTGTCATTATAAAAAACCTCATAAAAATTATCTCATGATATTCCTATTTCATTAGGCTTAATAGATACTGGACATCCATCATTGTTATTAACACTGGGATTTTGGTACTAGTTTTCATAGTTACTACACTCCATTAATTTGAAAAACATGAATATGGGTGGAATGTTTTATCTAGGATTGCACTTATTCGCATCGTTAGATTAATTTTTCCAATCACATAGAAAATAAATTACACTATCCCTATCCCTTCCAAACATAACACATTTACAAGTTCCTTATGACAATTTCCTCCATTTTTCCCACACATTGAGAATAAATGAAAGGCAACCTTATTCACGTCAAATTATTAATTTTTTCCATCGAATTAAATGTTTTTATTTACATTCATATTCATGATATTGATACATTACACCATCCTTAATTGAAATTTTCATAGCACATTGAACAATCTCTTCATATTTACTAATTTATTTTATGTATAATGTGATTTAGAGACCTCATTTAAATCTATTGAATAATTGATCAAATGTACATTCTTGTTGGATGATAATATAGGAAACAAACCAAACATTACTTTTAAAATTATAATTGTAAGTACAATCAAAAGAATTATCCTTTTTACATATAATTAGGGACTCCTTACCCATTTTATTATAATGTATTAAAGGAACAAACTTATTGTGAAATTTGTTCATGAACTCATTTGCATCCATAGTGCAATTTTATCATGTTTCCTTATATTCTTGGTAGTATTTCACCACTAATACTCTTCAACTTCAAATCATTATGATGTTAAAATGTTTTTTGAATGTTTGAATTATTAGATAATGAAAAATAAATCATCATAAATTCCATGACATTATAAAAAAACAGTTGGATAGAAATTCCCACTGAATGATGGTGGGAATTTCTTCATGAAGGTCTCAATAGAATTTTTTCATTCCTTTTTACATTTAAAATCTTTGAATGATTCCTATTTTTAGAAATTTTTATTAACGTAGAAAATAATATTTTTTATTCTATCTACTCTAACTTTTGGGTTATCAAGTGGAAAATCAAGGAATTATCCACTACACTCATCATGAATGAGGTTTATATTGCGTTCTAAATATTGATTATGTTTTTATAAATTTGTATTAACATAGAAAATAATATTTGTATTACATATTCTAAAACTTTTGGGTTATTAAGTGGAAAATAATTGAGTTATCCACTTCACTTCTCATGAACGTGGTTTATATTGGGTTCTATATATTGAATAAAACCAAAATAAAAAGGTGTAATAACTAATAATAAAATTGGTGAACCACATAATCATGAATAATTTGTAGTATTATTTTTTAATAATTGAACATGTAAAAAAACTTATGGTTAGCCTATTATATTCATATCCATAATTGAAATTTTGAATGATCATTCATAAGGAGTTTGTGAAATTAAAATTTATTTTTACTTGGAGAGCCAAACCATTTGTGCAGCAAGTTAGTTGTCATTCACAAGGTAATGATCCAATCCAACTCAATTTTCCATTTTTTTGGAGTTATTACCCCATGGTACAATTAGTACAGAGCCACATATTCTGATATTATACATACATGGATTTAATTTTTGTGAAACCAGTCACTCTATCCTTTAGAATATTATATTAAATTTTTCCAATATTCTGAATCATCTATAGAATTATCCTCTAAAATTTCCTTTGAGATGTCACTAACATTTCTCATCCTATATTATAATAAAAACTAAAATAATTTTTCTAAACCTACTATAGTGACCCAATATTATCATACTTATAAATTAAATAATTTTTTTGAAAATTTATTAAATTAAAAAAACATGCACATGGATTGTTAACGTAATCTGGGTTTATAATAATTGAAATATAGAAAACTCATTCATATGTAAAATAAAAAATCTCCCACTGTGTTGTTCATTAATGTCACACTTTTTTGATATATAATATATAATAAATTTCTTCATAACATGGGGAATTGAAAAATAAGAAAGGGTGAGCTCAGATTATCAGTAATAGTAAACAAGGGATATACGTTAGAATAACAAGAACATAAGATAATGAGAAGATGAGAATATTAAATTAAAACCCTATTATTTATATCAATGATCATAATATTTTTTCGTTTCATAAGAGTTAGATTATCCTAAGTTATGAATCATAATAAAATAAATGAATATGAACCATAAGATTATATCCTTGGAATAATAAATATATTAACATCATATATATAAGTATTGAAAATCTTTTCAATAGAAGCCAATGATCACTTCCAATACCAACATAGTGGAATTGACTATCAAAACCATAATTTTAGTCATATTTGACTCCCAAAAAACAATAATGGAAAAATTATATTACTGAATAAGATTCAATACCCCTTCTTGTCCCCCCTATGTCATGTGATATAAACCTTTAGTTATTACATTGGATAGAGATATTAGTCCCACAAATCACATATTTAAAATCATATGTATACATGACAGAAGATAAAAATCAATTCATAATATCATAAAACATGAAATGAAATGTGTTTCATAAACATTTCACTATATAATAACCAATCGAAAATAGATATATTTCACAATCATTTAATCGTTTCATAATTTTATAATTTAATTACCCATGGTGAAAGAAACATGTTTCATATGATATTTTTTATGGTATAGTCAATTGTAGATAAATGGGTCTTATAATCATCTTTTCAAGATTATACTTTCAAAGAAAAAGTTATAATGGTATCCGCCCAGTATATCACTGTAAGAGAATAAATTGCATCATGTGATGTAATCTTATAAGGATAATTATTTTTTAATATAATTCACATGGAATATTTATTTAGGATGTTACCATTCACTTGAAAAACACTATTTAGAAATAAAAATTCAAAATGTATTTGGGAAACACTTTACAAAAATTTATTTGAAAAATTATAATGTAATATAAAAGATAAAAATGTTCACAATGGTTGGAATCAAAATTCATGATGTATACATTCAAATTGAGATTTCATTCAAATTTTCATTAAAATATAAAAGGGAATTGTTTGAAAATTGACAAGAAGAATCATTTTATTTTTTATTTTTTAAAAGTAAAAGGGACTAGAAATTATTTAATAAATCATTATATAATTTTTTAAAAAAAAATTTAAAACTTTTCTAGAAAACAAGTTTTTATAAATAAAATGACTTTTTGATTTAATTCGTAAATAATGATGATTATAACATAAAATCTTTACAACTTTCATAATAATTTTTTTACTTCCATGAAGAAATAAAATTAAATGAAACATATAATGTTTTTAGATTACATAGATACATGATATTACTTGTAAAAATTTCATTATACATGCCTAATTAATTAATATCCTTGTATTACATAATATATAGCTCATGGAATGATAATTGACAAAAATCCCTTAAATTAATTCTTGAATTTTATAATATAAGTTAAAATATCTTGTATAATAAACAAAATTTTAATAAATATAATATAAATTAAAAATAATGTACATCTTATATCGTTTGAATTTTTTATGACCTTCTATTAACTAAATATTAATAATTTCTTGTTAAAGTCATATTTCATCGAATAATTACTATTTTTTCGTGTTTGTTTTGATTTTTAATTTTCAGTACTCCTTCAATGGTAATGGTAAAATAATATCCAAAATGATATAGATGGTATAAATATCATATATAATTATTATATATGAATTTAAATTATTAAATAAATTTTAGATATATAAAATTAAACACATTTTTCATGTAGACTATAGGTCATACATATTCCTGAACATATTTTCCATCTTCTCAAAATGTTAAAATAAAGAAAAGAAAATAATATATTACTATTATAGTATAATTTATATGTTTCATATATCATATATGTTAATGAAACAAATCATTATTAACTTATCTGTAAAGCATGAATGAATTACATTGCTTCGTGTGGTCGTATTTCCCCATAAACATGATGGATTTTATCATTTTCCCGCTGATTTGAAAAAATGATAGAATGTATGATATAATAATTATTATGTAAAATAATTTCATATATATAATATATATATAAACATTTAACTCAAAATCATAACCATACTTTACATGGATAATAGAGAAATGAATGACATTAGTTCAAGAGGTTGTAGTCTTTGTTACGTAGGAATGATGATTTTCTAGCAAATTTGATTGAAGAATAGGTAGTTGAAGGTAATGGAATTAACATAATAAAATCATATTATATGGATGATATTATTAATATTATAACATATTATTTATTTAATAATTAAAATTGGTAGATATTGAAATAAAATAAAAACACATGATTATTAGTGTTAAAACTTCTTCAGCTAACCCCCATAAAATTATAGAAAAAACCATATTGGGATGAATTTATAACCTAAATAAGTATTATAGGATGATATTATAGATGTTTATTTTTTATTTGGTGTGTTATTGGATGAAAAAGGTGGTTCAATTTAAAACTATGATAGGAGATGGGTTGGCCTTTTGTATGTGATGTTGGTTGTATAATTGTAATTTTTTTAAATTAAAATGGCGTACCATCAATTTTCTCTTCTCACATGGCTCTAAAATGAAGTATTGTAGATCTTCAGAAGTGATATTTTGGATATAATCCATGAAAATATATATAATACATGATTTTTGTCTTCGTAACACTAGTATTTTTAGATTAACCATTAGTTAAACCCATTTTTAACAAAACCATGATAATTAATTTTTAATGTTTTCACTATTCATTTCACTATAAAATAATGTTGATCCTATTATATAATATACATTATTATGATTAATAATAATGGATATATTATTCCAAAAATCAATTCATAGAAATAGAAGAACTTAATTTGGAATTATTCATATAGACGTCATTAAAAAGGGGTTCTCAAAGAGAAAATGTTCCAAAGATTATAAGTTTTTTATATCAAAATTCAATATTAATATTAATAAAATAATATAAATTGCATTAAATTAAATATAATTGATCTAATTTTAATTTAAAACTATATTAATATGTTTTTTATTTTTATAAATAATTAAAATAAAGACTTGTTTCTCAATAAAAATTCAAAAAAATTTACTATTAATCGAAAAAAAACATTTTATCATAAAATTAAAAAAACATTTATTATAAGATAATATTAATATTATTATCTAAAATTCAAAGATTTTTTTATCAAAAAAATTATATATGTGGTAAAATATATTTTCTATTTTTTTAAAATAGAATATAATTTATTTTGAAAAAAAAGTATTTTCAATAAATATAAATAAATTACTAAAAATTGAATTACTTTTTTTTAGATGTATTTTCATTAAATAATACAATTATACATCGTATTTAAAATACAGTTATTACTATTCATATTTCTATGTTTATTAGCCTTGTTGTAGTGGTCACGTCTGAATAATATTAATAATATATAGTGGTTTTGATAAAAATATGTTCCATGTGTAATGAAAGATGAAAATAGTGTTTCGTATAACACAATATTGACTCCATTTTTCAGTTAGAAAAATTTATGAATGAACATTAATTTATAAAAATAATAAAAACTCGTAAAAATATAGGCTCATTAAAATATGTTTGATAAAAAAAATATGGTTATTCCTTCCTCAAATCATCTTCAGAAAGTTTTATTTACTCCTATTGTTTTTTATTTTTCAGATGAAAATTAAAATGTTGAGTTTTCCAATTTAATAAATCATTCTCCCCTTTATAAAGAATCTGTGTAGGCTCCTCATTGTAAACAAGTCTGTTTCCATGTCTATTCCTTGATATGTGAGTGTAGGTATTGTATCTATCATATATTGTTTTCATTAATGAAACATGGAAGATGTCTTGTAGTATAGAATTGTTAATCCTCATATATAATATGAATTATATAGTTCAAATAAATTCAATATTTTCAAACCACCCAATATACATGATTATTAAATTACCATTTTACCAAATCATAAAAAACCCTTCCATGGTGAATATTTTATTAATACAAAATATACCAATTAAAATTCCATAACTAGAATAATTATTTTTTCTTATCTAGAATTATTTACTATGATCCTTAATAACCGATAATTTAATTTTCATCTCTCAAACATCCTCTAGAATAACTATATTTCATTCTTAAACAAATTCCCAATTTTTTGGTGTATGACACTTCTTCCCATATGATGCTTCAAATGGTTCTATATAGAAGTATTGATGGATGATATTTTTGTATTATAATTCACCCAAAGGTAGGAATTTGTCTAATATATATTATCATTTAAGACAAAATTACTTCAACATGGATTTTTATTTCATGATTATTCTTTTTTTCTATCAATATGATTGTGGATGATAGGAATTTTGTAAATCCATCTCATTTTCAATAACCAATTGAATAAAATCTTATAAATTTGATGCAATCAAACTGTTGTAATATAATTAAATTTATAGAGGTTCCTCATGATGCATTATTATTTCATTGATAGAGATCCAAATATGAAAATCAAGGGGTCGATCTTCACTTCTCAAGATGAAATTAGAAAACATATTAAGGTGATCAATAAAGACCCATATAATACAATTTTACATTGTAGTTGTTATATGAATAATTAATAATGCCTATCTAATATTATCTCAATTAAATTTGGGTATAGGAAAAGTTTTTATGACTCCTTATTAGGTTTTGTTTCATCCTTTACATACTGAAAAAATATTAATATGGACACATACTCTATAATTTATCACTTTTTACAATATAAATTCTAATGTACCATAATTATTATAGTTTTTTTAGGAAATTTAATAAAAATTTTACCTATAATTTCACTCTTAATCTCTAGTGTGGAGAGAACACAAAACCTCTTCCCTTTTTTTGTACATGTAATCCTACTAGGATTCCTCTATCTTTTCTAGTCATGATGTTTTAATAATTTGTTATAAAATTAATCATCGCCCCCTTTCCTAATTATAACCATGTAATTTATTAAAAGATTAATGATTATGATATCCATTTTAATATTCATCATGGTTATAATTCATTAGTCAATACTACATAATGTAAAAACCACTTCTTTTCTATATCACTCTGGTACTTTATCGAGAAGTCATAGTACTTGTGTAGTAACAACCATTTTAATTTATTCATATTATGATCCTTTTAATAGAAAATATACATCACACTCTAATGGTGTATATATATATCACATATTTCCCAATAGTATTAATTTCTCGATATTTTCATATAAAATATTATTCTATTTTATCAGGACCATGAGTTGGACAATTCTGTGCAAGGATTTCAAATTACCTTGGCATTAAGGTGACAACTTTATCCTTTTATATAGAGACACAACACAATCATTTTTTAAGCATCTCTATATATAATATGTTATTCAATACCTCATGGTAATTTTATTAGTGATACAATAATATTCTTCCCCTTTATCTCTTCAAATCATTTCTCAAATCCCCTTGACCATGACAATGATATCACATTAAATGTTATCATCATTTTTAGGTCAACCAGTTACGTGAAATCATTTAAAAAGAAATTATTGTATCATTTTTAACATAGAAATATTTTGATATTGGTTAGTTCATTAGGTTAGGAAATTCATCAAATTTAGAATTCATTGACTGGTCAACACATAATCAATCATTTTCAAATATATAGAAAATAAATGAAGTATCTTTTTTTTCAAAATTCGTAAATACATATGATCCTTTATAATTCCATGTTTGGGGTCTCTATAATTATTTTTATCTGAATTCCATGCTCCTTGTGTATCATATATTATATCATGATATCAAAAATACATACAACCATGTTTTTAACAATGAAATCCTTTAATAATATATTCATCATATCCATAATAATAAAGCTTGATACAGTTCTTACAAAGGTAATTTCCATTAACTCATAATTTATATCCCTTGTTTCATATTCTTCATTCTTAATATCATATATTTATGAACTCTTATGATGATAACTAAATTGAATATTGGTCTTTGAAATTTATCAGAATCAATGAAGTTTAACATATAAGTCTATAATACAATGTAAATGATACATATTCTAGATATTAAATTCATTAATCTCCCAATTCCTACTTCAAAATATCACAAAAATATCCCTATTTTACATATATAAAATAGGGGATTCCCATTATAAAGGATTAGGAAATATAAATCCCTTATCACAAAACCCCTATACCTTTTACCTTGTCCCGAAAAACTGTACTGGTGAAATTCTATAATGAATTTTATATATAGTAATTTCATGGGGGATGAGATCAATAAGGAACTCAAAATAACTCTATGTTGGATGACAATGTAAATATTCCAGAACAACATAAATGGGTTTTTATAAAATAGGTACATCCCTTATTTTTATGGTATCATCATTATCTAATGGGAACTATTCATCTTCATATCTTTAATAAATTTCATTATTTTGGGTTACCATGGGAGGATCCATAAATGATTTAGATAATGAAGTAACCCCTCTAAAGATATAAGATTTATCCTCTCCATTTTTATTTTTAATCTACATATAATGGAAATAAATATTTCAATTATACATTGGTTTTAAATCCATTCAAAAGTATTGTATCAATGAGAAAAATATGAATAATAATCATGTATATAAATTGGGAACATATATGAATCCTAATTTAAATTGAATTAAATATGTTAGATACAATATGATTTAAACTACATTGCTTAATTGGTATCTCAACCAATAAATTATACCACCTCGGTTACTTTTTTAATTTTCACTACATCAAAATGAGATAATTTTATCCCTGGTGTCATGATATTCTATTCAAACACTAATTTAAATGTATTTCAAATGAATTATTGTGGTTTTATCCACGCAATTGAGTCCAATATAGAAATAGTATATCGTCGATCAATTGGCCTCTCTATGTTGGTGGTATTATTTTTCATATCAAATAAAAAATACCAATATATTATTATGATTTCATTAAATTCAATAATTAAATATTTAATTTCTTTTTTTATAAATCTAAATACCGACTATGGGTGTTCATACGGTTCTCATTCCTCCAGTTAACAAAAAAATAAATTATCTATGATACGGAAATGACAAATTATATTACTATTAACTTAACTATAATTTTCATGAGAAATAATTTGTATTAACTATCATTATTTTACTTCCTAACTGGGTTCCTCTAAATGTAGTCACATAGGTTCCTAAAAAGCATTCCTTAATATAAAATACCCGGACACACATGCTTGATAATGGGATAATATAGTTATATTACATTATTGGTACACAACATTGGATCTCAAATATAATAAAATAGTTAATAAAACATTAAATACTATATTAATACACACATTAAATAATAAATAAAACATAAAAAATTAAAAAATTATGAAAAAATTGTTTTCCCTCTTACCATTTTCGAATGAAATTCACATAATTACTATATTGGATGCCTGGGAAAACGAAATAAACATAATGGTGAGCCATAATTCATAGTTTGGAGTATAATTAAATAGAATCTATCATAACATAATCATTTCATAGTTGATATTGTAAAACTAAATAAAAAACCTGTATCAATATTTATAATGTACCAAAATTTAATCAATATAATTTCACATCTTATAATTATTTAGTAGCACGAACAACACATAGAGAAACAAAAAACACATTAATATAATAAATTTTGAATGATATATTAGTCATAAATTTAACCAATATGGATAAACTAGTATTATAGTTGAATAAGTAAAATAAATTAAGAGAAAAAGAATCTGATAATTTTGAACTACTCAATCCATTAGAAAGAGATCACTCCCAAAAATAACTACATAAATAAGAAATATTTTTAATACTGTAAAATTTATTTTAAAAATATAACTATAAATAACTATGAGATATTAAATACTTTATGGAATAATTAGTGGTATAATATGTATTTATTGGAATTATTGAACTAATAAGACTGTTACAAATTAGACTATTGGAATAGTAATCAAACAATTGGACTAGTAATCATACCCTTGGAACCTAAATATAATAGTTATTAGAATTAATCTAGAAATAGTAATTGTAAAATCACTAATGAACATATAAAATAATATTTAGATATCTTATAAAATAAAAATATGATATATTTGTATCATGGAACATGTAAATAATTTTTTTTAAACGATAAATTAAGTGTTAGTATTTCTTGTATGTTTAAATGTTATATTTATAATTCAAATATGAATAAAATGACATAAAATTAATTTTAATTTTATAAAAAGAATTCATAAATTAATATTATGTTTTATAATTATTAGATAATTTTATGAGACCAAATTTAATTTATCAAAGTTTTAAAAAATCGATTGTAATCTTAAAATCGATATTTTTTTTAAAAATGATATTTTTATTGGAAAAAAACTAATATGAAATTTATAGAATTATTTTACCAAAATATATTTTATTTTTAAATGAAAACATTAAAAATAATTCGGTTTAATTTCTTTTATTTCCCTAAATATTTGAATTTTTGGTGAATAGGGATACATGGTAATATATTTTATTTTACATTACAAGCCATATAATTTAATGTTTGAGTCTTGAAAGATATAAGAACCCATTACTTTGAAATAAAATTAACTAGACACTGTGTATAGCTATAATATTCAATACCATTGATTGTCTTGATATAAAATAATAAAAAATGAATATAATAATAAAAAGAACTCTTGTCCTCTACTTATATATACCATGCCTCACCATTACTTCTCCCAAAACATTCTATGATTTGGATATTTCCAATATTCACTATATTCTTTTCCCTATCCTCTTCATGATATCCTAATGTTGTCGGTATCACCAAAAGACCAATTATATGTGTCATAATAAGGTTACCTAAAGACACCATTATGGAGGTAAAATCCCCCACCATTCTGTTATAAACACATTCTATCCTCAATCTTGGCATCACCCCCTATACAATGTTGAATTGTAACATTATTATAATATGTGTACATGAAATTTATTATGTTAATTTATTATCAAACATTAAAGCCATTTCTATCATCTTTTTAAAAAAACCATCCATAATGTATCGATTTACCGCCATCGTGGATGGTGACATTTAATTCTACATTTATGCCACCAAGTCTCTTCATAAAAAAATTGGTATGGTTAAATCAGATCTTAATATGTATATTGTAATGAATTTAATTTAATGGAACTAATATATATATATAATATTAAATAAAGTAATATTAGTTTTTTTATTTTCAAAAAAAATAAAAATAAACTAAAAAAGTTTCATCAAAATCTCATCAAATGAATCATCCACATTTTAGAAACAAAATGACATATAGTACCTCTTAAAAATAATAAATTTCATAATAATAATAATTTCTCTTCTATTGAAATATTACACTTTTACAATAACATCAATTATTATACACAAGTGAACAGATCAAGTGACAATGGAACGAATGTTCATGGAACGACAAAGTTAATCATTATAACATATCAAAATGGGAATAACATAACATAACAAAAGTGTATAAAAATAAAAAAAATTCAAATATGTTATAAATTAAATTATTAATTAATATAATTTTAATACTCTAAATATTAAGTCCATGTGAAGAACAAATTCAGATATATGGTTAGGGATCCCTCTAAACCTCAATTTTTCCTATAGGTTACTTTTTCTCTCTCATTACCTCAATTTTTTAATTAAATATTCTTATATAATTATCATAAAATATGTTTATATGTTCCACACATGTTTATATATCTCAAATCATCATTATATTATGGGGAAATACATGTTCTAAAAGTATCCCTTATCAATTCAATTTAATAAAAATACCTGATTAAAGTGAACTTCTTAGTTTCATCCCCATCTTCAAGTACACTCCATTAAATGTTTTTAAACACAAAAATACAAAATAAACCATTTATCCATGATACAAAATTCTAGTCCTTATCTAGATTTATGTAAATAATTATGCTTATATCCTTTTAATGACTCATTATTCATTTCCCTAAAATCCAATTTAAGTGGAACTTTTATACTGTTACCAAGACACTCTATTTGATGTTTTCAATTTATTTGAAAATAATTATTCATTATATTTTATTTTATATTCCTTATTAATGTACAATATTTAATTAATACCTTATTTATTAGATACCATTATGATACCTCATTTTCCTATCCCTTCTGAAATGATTATCAAACCTATTTATTTATGTTGTTAACCATTTTGGTTTTTCCATGTATTTGATTTTTAATGTGGGACACATTTCCATGAACATGTTATGATTTTTTTCCTATGTAGTGCTCTAATTAATTCAATAATGTTTTCTCTCAAGAGAAGATTTGTAAGGGATTAGGGAGTAATCCTAATCCATTGTTGGACATTTTCCACCATGTGTACCATCATGGTAGTTATCCATGACTCATGTTTATGTAATGATATGTATTGGTTCCAAACTCAATTATATCCATGATCATATGATTCCATGTTCTGTATTTTATTTCTCCATATTTTTATCCATGATTTATACCTTTCATATTATCTTGTTAATCACTCTTACTCATGCATTATTCTTTGCTTCAATTTTTATTCCATTATTAGTATATTCATGTTATACATTTTATATATGTACTAACGAGGCTATCCTATGAAGTTGTAGAAGCTCTAATTATGTTAGGAGTTTGTTATGGAGATAGAAAAAAACATTTTTTATTTTATTTACATGTTTTTTAATTAAGTACATAGTATTCATCTGATAGTAGTCATTTAAATCAACAGTTTTGTTAATTAATACTTTTACCTAAAATCATGTAATAATATATATAAATAAATATAGAGGACTATAGTTGGTATCAATGCATAGACTAGTTATTATTTTCATTATGACTACAAATACATTGTAACAACCCCATGGATAATTATACCACCATGGATAACATATATTTAACTATACCAAAGAATTATTTAGGATATAATTTCAATTTATTATTTTCTCCTTCTCTATACAATTTTCCATTTTTATATTCACATTATCTAATTATTCAAGAGCCAAATTTTTTAATTTTTTTGTTTTCTTTATATAATTCCTTGAAATAGAAGAACCTGAGATAACAGACAAATTAATAATAAATTATTCTATTTCCCTAATATGATGTAAAATTTTATTGGGAAGGGAGCTCAAAACATCATGAAATTACTACATCTACTAGATGATATTATGAAGAATAACATGAATAATGTGTAACAACCTCATTTAATAATAAATATAATGATGTGGTCAAATAAATTATGAGACATATTACTCATTTATTTTGTGGACCATATTATCCCTTTATCATGGAGCCATTTATTTACTCGATTTATATAATATTATATATCCTCATGTTCTCATAAAGAGACAATGTTGTGCGTGTGGTCTATCATTTTTTTTGGGCAGCTTATTACTGGTGGACAATGATAGAAAAATGAAGTCTAAGGAGGAAGTTGATTCCATTATATGTGGAAGATTATTTAAAATGTAATTTTATAAATATTTTCCCTAAAAACATCATATTATTATTGATAAGGTGTAATTTTTAATAAAGAAAACTGAAATTCACTATATTAAGTTGTATGAGTAAAACATTACAAGGATTACATGGTAGGTAGGTAGATTCATCATGGAAAATCAAATCATTGAGGATCACAACATTAGTGGATTAAATCTAAGTCTAGGAAACTATTTTTTTCATTTTAGACATTGTGAGATATGTGTACATTTTCTATTATTCCCATAATATTGAGATGAAGTTTGGATATCCTTAGTGGTCTCGTGGGAGCATAAATAAAAAGTGGAAAATCATGTTTAAAAATGGATAATCAATATATAAATATCTTAGTGGAATGAAAACTCATCATCCCACAATAAAAATGTGTGGGAAGAATCATATCACAATATATATAAACTGAACTATGAGATTCTTAAAATGATGATAAGAGGGGAATCATACTAATCATTGTCGAATGGATATGAAGAATGACACCAATACAGTTGATGAAATGAATGATCATTTCAATACTAATCCTACACTACAGTTTTTCAACTATAAGGAACACATGAATTTTGTGACCCAATTCTCTAAACCAAGTCTCTTTATATACCATCTATGAGACTAACCTACAATTCATAAAGGAAGGGAATATTCTATCAGACCTTCTATAGTGGATGTTTACCATTATTTGCTCTTATGTAAACTACATATTCATTAAATAAAAGAACATAAACAATTTTATTCTATTTTAATGCATTCTTTCATATCATTGAAGATTTATAGAACAATTCAAACACCGCCATCAAATATGGAGGTTGAGTTATTCATGAAAATTGTAAAATGGGTAATTATTATATCAAATGTATATAACACATCCCCAATTAATGTTTTCTGATTGATGCTCTTAGAAACTATCATCATACTTCCTCTAGTTTATTTTAATGCTATATTGGGAATTTATTTTTTATCATTACGTAAATCAAAAATCAATAATAGGGAAATGGATATTATTATTCACATCAAAAGGAATCATCTGATTCTTTACAAATGTTAGAAGGAGGATGAACATCCATTGGAACATTCTTCTCATGTATATAAACTATTAGATTATGAGGATGATTGTTTGCCTCAAATGATTTATACAAAATGTCACGACCCGTCCTTGGGGCCCGTGTCGTGACTACCCCAAGCCCGCCTTCCATAGGCTAGGGGCTAGCGACAAGCACTAAAGGCGTAAATCCCGATAAAAAGGGAAGGCATTGCCTTTATGAAACATAAACACACACAACTAGAGTACAAGAGGAAGAAAACACTAAGTAAAGCAGTATACCAAGTGTTCTGAAAGTACAGAGGGTTCGGAAATAAAAGCCCAACAGAAAGGTACATCTGCAACTGAAAGAAAGTACAACTGAAAAGATAATCAGCTGGAAGATGAAAGCATCTCCTGGATCATCCTCTGGGTTCCTACCTGAATGGTAGGTACAGATGTCCTCCTCAGAACTTCATCTCTATCGGTCCGTTCCGTGTGTCGTCACGCCGAGTGTCCACCTCCGAGTACCGTCTAGTCCTCGTACACTCTACCTCGGTCAGCATTGTCCGTCATCTGCATCCAACACAACGAGGTGGGGGCATAGCCCGTGCAGGAGTGAGTATAACGATACTCAGTAGGAACCCCGAGACCCTCAAGTTGTCACAAAATCCAACAAGGATAAACCACAAAGAAAGATCTAAATATATAACTTTTACGTAGGTATATTCCTGTATATATACCTATGTTATCAAGTAACTCATCTCAATCATGAGGAAAACACAAAGGTCATTGACTCAGCTCAAACCAGGATTTTCATTATGGAAACAACAACTGCTAGAGAAATTTTCCTCTGTAGAGTACAGTGGCCCTGTCGTGACTCTGAGGCGCGACTCACTAACCTTAGACTGCTGAGATACTCCTCCTGTCGAGTACTGTGGGTTTGTTGCCAAACCGGGCGCTCCTCCGCTGTGGGTCTGCCACAAAAAGGGTGCTCCCCCTAATAGCCGTCAAAGTCACTCCTCTTGTCGAGTACCGTGGGTCTGCTACCAAACCAAGCACTCTTTCCACCATGGGTCAGCTGCCAAACTGGGCGCTCCGTCCATTGGTCTAGTCGAATCACTCCGAGTCAAATTGGCCAAGCAGTCCTTGGGTCTACAGCTACTAGTTCTCTGCACTCTGTATGCTCGTCTCCAGGAGGATCCTCTCTACGAGCTACTGGTCGATACTCCAAGTGTCACGAGGTATCACGTAGAAGTATCACAAAGGACCACCTCATTATAGGGGTCTCAACGCAACAGACGGCGCATCAATCGGACACCCGGTCTGCGAGTTATTAGCCATTTTGTCTCGGGGGCCCGGTTGGTTTTGTGTACAAACCAACCAGACTGTATCTCAACTATAACCCGAACTCCCATGGGGTATTCTCAAAGGAACCGTTTCTCAATGAGATTACCAACGCCACTGACCGTTTTTCAAATGGACGTCTGGTCTGAGAGTTATTGCCTTTTCCGATCCAGGGGCCCGGTTGGTTTTTAAGCTAAAACCAACCCAGCCATAATCCAACTACGTCCAAACCTCAATTGTATTATTCCAAAAGAACCGTCTCATCAAAAGTAATCCAAAGTAGTTGACGGCACGTCAATCGGACCTTCGGTCCTTAAGTTATAAGTGTTTCCGCTCCGTGGGCCCAGTTGGTTTCGGGTTCAAACCAACCCGGCCATACCAAAACTTGGACAAAACCTTGAGTTTCATATACCAAAACGACCATCTCGATCCAAGTATTCCTACGCAACTGACGGTGCATCGATTGGAGGTCTGTAGCTCATGTTATGGGAGAATGACCGAAAATGGTCCAAAGTGGGGGGTATGGGCCTGGTCCAACATGGCCCAACCCACCCTGGGTCGGCCCGAACCGGGTTGACAAACGGCCCGTCCCACATGCCCCGCCCTGGCCCGACCGGGGGGGGAGTCCCCCCGTTAATTGCAACCGACGGTGCCAGTTGGTGCCGCCCAGCCATCCCGGATCCCATGCAGCCACGGGATCCACTCCACAACCACCGTGGTTGTTTCCGTGGCAGACTTCCATTGGCGGCATGCTAGGGTGTCGCCTCCTCGAGGGGGTCGGCCGGTGTCGGCCTCCGCTTCGGGTCACCGGCACGGCGCCTCCGCAAAATTCTGCGGGCCACCAGAGTCATTCCAGTGGTCTGTTTTAGCTTCCGTCTGCACTGGCGGTCATCTCGGGACCTGCACTCCACTGATAAAGCTCCAAATCACCGTTTCGGTCCTGTTTCGTCATCGCCAAACATTCCACGCATCAAGAACAATACGGCGATGGGTCTGGACTTGTTCGTTAGTCCTTACCCACCACGTTAGTGGTTCAAATAATCATCCAACAAATTAAACTCCCATGCTCGAGGGTATAAATCACATATATAAAATATACAAAATCCCTCTACCTCAAGGTTCGCCATTCGTTGACGATATCGCGAAAAGGCGGATGACAGTTCGTTAACGTCGTCACAAGGGAGGAGATGAAGGTGTCAACGATCATTGGCTTTTGTCGCTCCCTCATAGTGCCTTCGATCCCAGCTCGAGCATCGTTCGTCAGAGGAAAAAGTCGATGGTGATGTTCTTCACAGACATTGATGTTCTTCGTTGGAATAAGACTCTCCCTCTTCTCCTCCTTCTCCATAGCTTTCCACCCAGAAAAAATGCACCACCTCTCAAAATAATAGCTTGGATATTATTTTATTCCCACGCATAAATTTCAAAAATTAGAAGATCCATTCAATTAATTCCTCATTAATTTAGTGTGTGGTTTCACATTCATGGGTGGGAGGTGGAGACTTTAGGAGTTAAGGGGGTAGTTGTCAAATTAAATACAAGGGGAGTTCAATGGGGGGTTCAAGGGAGTTGAGGGGAGGTGATAAGTTGGCGCTCGTGTGGGCCCCACCATTCTTAGTTATTTTCTCCCATGGAAATTTAGGTGGGGTGTGGGCCCCACCTCCAACTTCCTTTTGGAGGAAATAACTTCCACTTAAATAAACTTGTTTCACAACAATTATATTTAATTCTTATTGAATCCCGAAATTTTAACTACCACATATGACAAAACACAATTGCGGTAAAAGTCCCCTTAAGTGAATACTGGTGTTGCGAGTTCATATATGCCCTCAGATTTTGATTCCGAGCACCGGTTCAAAAGATAGGAAAACTCGCACGTACGTTTACTGAATGTACCTGAACAAAACTTCAGAAATTGATTCCGGTCACACCGGGCCTCGGAATCAGGCGCCGTCAGAAACTATGGACTCGTAAAATGCCAAAGAAATTTAGAAAAAAAATTCCCTGAAATTTCCAGGTCTTTACATAATAGATATATTTATTCTTGTATACAAGCCTATTATGAGGTAATATAATGGTGTCTTACAAGTAGAATTGTATATAATTACTCCTAACCAAGAGGTTTAGTAATCATCTGAACGCATTCCATGACCTCTACCCACATAAATGAAGCATTAAAAGATAAGCACCATTGTGTTTGAAGAACTGAATAAGTAGATACATGTAAATCTTGATAAGTGTTTCATATTCTTGTGTGATTCCCCATTAGGTGAACCATCCTGATATTTCATGAACGATGATTGGTCAATGCACGTCAAAATTAATTATATGTTGATCAAGAAAATTAGAAAAATTAAAGAGTATCCCCTACGAGGGTTTGATGAATTATTTTATCACCTATATGGGGCCATATATTCATCTAATGAGGAAATTTTATTAGGATATCACCAGTTAACAGTGAAGAAGTACAGTATTCACTTGAATACTATTTGAATAATGTATGAAAAAATTTGTGTTTATAGTGATTCTCTTTAATATAAATAATGATCCAAAAATTTCCATGAACTAAATGAATAGTATATAGATATTACCTAAAAACATTTGTGGTCATATTTATACATTATATTATAATATACTCCATCATAATGAATGGGAATGGGGAGAATATGAAGATTTGGAAGATTAAATTACATGTGAAGATAAAGTACACAATATAAAGTAAATGTGTATTACTGATGGAGGAAGTATTAGTCTTGGGGAATATTATCTCAAGTAAAAGAATATTTTCATACCTTTCTAAAATTAAAGAAATTAATGAGTGGTTTATATGAACAAATGTAATGTAGATCAGCAGATTCCATGATCTAGCTGGGTATTTCAGATGATTTTTTGGAACATAACATGATTTTGAATGCCACAAGACTTGATGAATTAGAGGGGAGTAGTTTTTTAGTTCAATGAATGTGAATAATTATTTAATGAGTTAATAAATATTTATACCCCTACACTATTACTTATAATAACAACTTGTGGTTAAATATTTTTGGAATACACTAATTCTCCAATTAATGGATTCTACTGCGTATTGATGCCAAATGATAATGTGACATCCTACCTCTTATGGAAGATGAAATATCATGAGAAATATTATCCCATGCATGATCTTGAGTTATCATACACTACTATAAATACAGCTTTTATCAGTGCTAAAAATGGACTTTAACAGCACTAGAAAAGCGCTATAAATGCTGGCGAAGATAGGGGGGCTCCCTTATTAGTGCTTCAAAAAGCGCTGATAAAGACCCCTTTTATCAGCGCTTTTTTAAAAGTGCTGATAAAAGTTAAAAAAATAAAAAAATTATTAAAAAATCCTTCCAATTGGGGGGCTTTTATAGCGCTTGAGCCCCCCTTTTATAGTGCTTTTCTTCCCCCCTCCAGTGCCCTACACGCACCCCTCCACCCTTTATCATTGCTATCCCCAGATTCACCCATGCGTGCACGTCCCTACCTCCACCCGGATTTGATCTCGAGACCTCCCCCCTGTGCGCCTAAAGCCTTTGTCACTCCACTATATTGATTTGTTCTCTTATTAGTGATATATCTATTTATTTATATATATATTTAGTTATATTTATTAATATAGAAATATATATTTATATTAATATATATATAGTTATATGAATATAAATATATAGTTATATTAATATAAATATATAGTTATATGAATATAAATATATAGTTATATTAATATAAATATATAGTTATATTAATATATAAATATTTATAGTGATATTAATATATATATTTATAGTTATATCAATATATATATGTAGTTATATTAATATATATATATATAGTTAGATTAATATATAGGTATATAAATATTCATATATTTTTATTTTAAATAAAATAGATATTAGTTATTATTTAGATAAAGCTAATATATTTTATATGTAATTATATTTTATTATTTATATTTATAATTAAATTTTTATGTGTAAATAAATAAAAAAATATGTATATATTTTTATATATTTGATTATAAATAGTAGTGCATTAAAAAAACTAATGAAATTTTAAAGACATAATATCAATATGAATGTAATACCTTGGAATAAATTCAGTCCCCACCAAAAAAAAAGCCAATAATACCCACTTAAATGAGGCTGAAAATCCACAAAATGTTAAAAAATCGGGGTACCCCAATTAAAAACTCAGTTTTGGAGGCCTTTTGGGCCTCTTTTGTCCTCAAAAAAACCTTGACCAAGGTCACCCCAACCATAGCAATGTAGAGCTCATCGCAGGCTTCGATTTGATATGTGGTAGAGCTCAAACAGACACCCGGATCAAAAGTTACGGTTGTTTGAAGATTGAGTTCCGTTTTCAACATATTTTGGATCTTTTTTTTAATTTTTTTATTTTTTTAGTCTTCAAATTGTTATTAAATTACTATTACTCCATAATAATTAGCAAATCATTAATTAAAAATATTTTTTTATTTTTTTTATAAGCCATTTTCACTAAATATCTTATATATGAAGTGTAACTGTATATTTATACTTATCTAAAATATATTTAAAATTATATTTAAAAAATATATATTATATTTATATCAATATAACTATATCTATATATTTAAATATTACTATATTTTGTTTAATAATTTTTTTTGGAAGTAGACCCTTTATTAGGGCTTTTTTAAAAGCGCTGATAAAGACCCCCTTTATCAGCGCTACTAAAAAAAGCGCTGATATAGGGGTACCCTTTAACAGTGCTAAAAATGTGTTGTTAAAGGGGGTACCTTTATCAGGGCTAAAAAAGCACTGATAAAGTGATACATTTATCATCACTTTTTTTTAGCACTGATAAAGGTACCCCCTTTATCAGAACTTTTTCGTTAGTGCTGATAAAGGGTGGCGCTGGGAATGCCCAGTTTTGTGGTAGTGATATGTGATCTTCAGATTGAAAATATAGTGACATTATCTATATAGAGATATATGCGAGATATGCATTCATCATAAGAGGTTCATATATATAGTAACTTATATTTAGTTTTATATGCTCCATAAAATATATTGTATCTCACAAATTTTTATGCCTACTCAATCTACTACCATCCTGGAAATGAAAAATAAGGTGCTTATGTTCTATGTAGAATGGAATTAAATGATGAGAATTTAGAATGATCCTATATTATAAGACTTAAAATGGATAAAAATAGTTTCAAAAAGGAATAAACATCAGTAACCATTTCTAAAATGATATCTCAACACTCCATTATGTATAAGAAAATTTATTTTGAAATAAATGTTGTAGAAATTTATGAGAAGGTGTAATATATTATATAGGGGAAGTAATTTGAGTTCAAAATTTATGGGGAATAATTTATAACATTTGGGTCATGACTATTTTTACCCAAAAATCCTATGACAATGTGGGATATTTTTAATGATGCACATAGCTCAACCATCTCAACCACCCAAGGCAGACAAATATGTATCGATATTTTTTATTGAAATAATAGTGGGACAATATGATAAAATATATCAATGAATATACTTTAATGTTCTTGATATGTTACAATTTTATGTATAAAATGATAAATTATATGGCGATTATGAAACCATTTCCCATACATATATGGAAATGATAAAACATAATAATTGACATTGTCACTATAATTATTAAGATATATCTATGATATAATTCTATATGGGTTTTCCTTGTTCATTTTACAAAGACTTCTCACTTCCTTTCAATTCAATTAGACATCTCACTCGATCAAAATTCACTTATACACATCAACTAAGTGGTTAAAATACATGGAGTACTATTCTCAATTGTATCTAATCATGATATGATATTAACCTTTATGTTCATAATGATTCTGCAATATTCTCTTAACATTGAAATAAATTTTAGAACAAATTATCATCCTTAAACTATTGAAAGATCTAAGATAACAGTTAAAAAATTAGATGATAAATTGAGAGAAAATTAAATTAAATTCTAATGAATATTGGAACAGAATATTACTTTGGTTGAATTATCTTACAAAATTAGTGTCCACTCAATAATGAAAATAGGTCCATATCAAGCCCTTTCTGAGTAAAATGAAAAACACATGCCTGAAGGGATAATGTTTTGGTGTAGAAACTGGTGGGATCTGAAATGTTAAAAGAAATTCTAGAAACTTTTATAACCATTCAGTGGCACATCAAGGAATTATAATGTTGACAAAATATTTATGCAAAAAATAACTGTCTTTGGATAGTGTTTGGGGTTGGAAACATAGTATTCCACTATATATTTCCATGGAAGAGAATCGTGAGATTTTCTATGAAGGGAATGTAATATCCTAGGAACATCAACACCATTGAAATTATTAATCATGTCATGGATGTGACATTTCAACTAGAATATACAACAACCATGTATCCATAAAATTATGTTTTCCACATATCCCTATTGAGGATGTTCGTAATAGTTCCCTCACATTTACTGAATTCAATATTGGTACATCTCAAAAATGATCTTTCTTATGAGGAGAAACATATGAATATCATGTACCTTTGAGATAATGTTCTACTCCACAAGACCACAAACCAATTAAAATTAATAAAGATGAACCATATATACAAAGAGGTGAATTTGGAATAAGAGGAAGTAATAATGGAAAATTACCATAACATATATTTACATTAATATATGAAATAAAAATTTGAGGGAGAAATTTCACAAGGTAGGAAGAATATGAAAACCAAAAATTTAACAATGGAATTTCCCTTCATATATTTATATTGTCAAAAAAACATAACATGGGGAAAAAATACAAACATTATTCTCATAAGTGAATAATGATGCATTAGTTGAAAAATAAATAAATAGGAATTAAAAATATTAGAGTCATAAAATATATAAAAAATAAGAGAATAAAAATGGGATAATTTTGATCTTCTCTATCATCTAGAAGGAATTCACTCAAAAATAAATATATATTAATAAAACATAATGTAAATAATAAAAAAATAATATTAAAGATGAAATATTCAATAAAAATGAGATATTATATAATTAAATTATTAATTAATTGTATTAGATGTATCTATATGAAGAATTGAATGCATATGACCGTTAGAAATCATGCTTTAGGAATAGTAATCTGGCAGTTGAAATCTGACTATTTGAATTCTAATATGACTATTAGTAATATTAATCTAACAATTAGAATAGTAAACTCACTGATATAATTGTAAAATAATATTTAGGAATCTTATAAAATGGAAAATATGGAATATTTATATTTATGAAAAAATAATTACGTGTTTTAAAATTGATAAATTATGTTTTAATATTATTTTTAAATGTAAATATTTTATTTTCATTTTAATAATGAATATAATTATTAATAAGAAAAATTATTTTCATAAAATTAATTTATTTATTTATATTATATTTCATTAATATTAAAAAAATTTATGGTAACCTAAATAAGTTTTAAAAGTGTTATTAAATAAATTATAATATAAAAATATATATTTTTTGAATAAATGATTTTATTATATACAAATTAAAATTTTCATATTTATAAAATTATTTTTCAAAAAAAGGATTCTATTTCTTAAATATACATATTAAAAATATTTAGTGATATTATTCGAAATTTTACTAAAATAGTAGAATTTTTTGTGAATAGTGAAGCAACGTAATTTATGATATTTAACATTTTAAGAAAAATGATTGATTTTGTGATTCGTCGATTTTGTAAGAACACATTAGTTTCTACTCACATGAATAAAAATCCAAAAATTCCCACAATAATCAATGCGTTTTTTAGTCTCGATTCAAGATAATAATCAAATTGATTTAATAATCAAAGGCACCCCTCTATTCCCATTATAAATACCACCCCATCTCCTCTCCCCTTTTATGATTTAGGTCATTCTAATTTACTACTCAATTCCATATCACAGCCTCTAAACCACATATTATTGTATAATGTCTCAACAAAAGATCAATTCTATGTTCATTAATGTGGTGTCGAAGGATAATACATTCAACAGGAGAAATCATTTATCTTTCTATTTTTATATTAATTATTTCTTATACCTTATTCTCACCCCTATCCAAATTGAATTGATTACTTGAGTATCATATATATAAAATAATTTCATTATTTTAATATTAATTTATTGTCAAATCCTATTATCTCCTACACTTCTATGAAAACCAAAAACTTCTAGTAATATATCGGTTCACTACCTTCTTGGATAAGAACATTTTATATTCCATTACCACCATCATGGATTATCATAAAAACCTAGTATGGTTAAATTAGAATTTAATATGTATATCATAAATTAAATTTTGTTTTGGAACACATATAATGAGATATTATTAAATAAAATGAATCTTGTTCATGAAGGTCATCAAAATCACCGTGATAAACTAATCAATTTTCATTAACATTTTATCAAATGAACCATCCAAATTTTAAAATGAATATTTTATATGGGAAAATAAAACATATATATATATCCGTTCAATATATTTACATATCTATTGAATTAGTCTAATTTGGAATGAACTTATATTATTATACACACTAGAACCGATGTTGAAACTGTGAAACAAATTCTCCGAAAATGAAAAAATTAATCCTTATAACCCATCAACATGGAAATAAATGAATTTAGAAAAATTATAATATACCAAATATATTTTTAATAATTTATTAATGAAATTATTAATTAATATAATTTTATTATCACATAAATTATGTGAATGTCAATATCACATTCAAATATAGGGTACAGGATCTCTCCAAACCTAAGGTTTTTATTTGGGTTACACTTTATATATCATTACCCTAATATATTTCTTTATTATTAATTAATAATTCCCCATCCTTGTACATATATGTTTCGAAAAATATAATATATATCAATTAATATTTAATTTATGAAGAAATGAATGTTTTTAAAGATTCCTTTCTTAGTTCCTCTCGATACACAAACCTGATTAAAGGGAACTTCTACATTTTTTTAAATTTTATGTACTCTCCATAAACTATTTTAAGCCACAAATATTTTTCTAAAACCACCAATTTTATCATGAAAACAATTATTTTATTATAGGTTTTATTGATATAATTACCCATTTATCCTTTCAATGACTCCTTATTTATTCTTTAAAACCGTCCTTATATGGAATATTTCAATTGTTATAAAGCCACTATTTTCATGTTCTAACTTTTTATAGACATCATTAGTCATGAAATATTATTATTAAACCTTAATAATGATGAATTTTTATTTATTCACTTATTTCAAGTATACAATTATGATACACCGATTTGATATTTCATATAACATCATTATAAAACAAATTTCTTTTTATGTGTAGCCTTTATGATTATTCTATATGTCTGATTATTCATGATGATCTCATATACAATATAATATTATCATGAGGGCACCTATATTTAACTCTAATTAATAGGTTTATTTGTTTCATGTGATTTTATGTATGGGATTAGGGAGTTAACACATTCCAGTATTGGACTTTTTCAGCCATGTGATACCATCTCAGTAGTTACTCATGGATAATCATTATTCCATGTAATTTGTTGCTTCCAAATTCCATTATTTCTATATTAATTTTATTAATTGTTTTATATGATATGTATCCATGTATTTATTCATGATCCAGGACTTTTATGATATTTTTTAATGCATTCTAACTCATGCTTTGTGGTTCATTTCAATGTTTATTCAATTCCTAGGATTATTAGCTCATCTATTTTTCATATGTATTCCCTAGGTTTTCCTATATACATATAAGAGAATTAAAGTTTAAAGAGATCATTATGGGTGTAGGTAAAAATAGATTTTATTATTTTTTAATGTTTTCTAATTATTTACATTGTCTTAAAAATACTGTATAATTTTCAAACCTTGGATAGTATTCAACGGATAGTTATGATTAATATCATGTATTAAAATGTGTAGAATGCTAAGGTTTCTATAAAAATGTATAAAAATAATGGATTGAAATATCAAATATGTTAAATGGAATCATGGATAATAATACATAATGTTATCCTTTTGATGGTATTCAAATTATAAAACATCAAAACATGATTTCATGGACTTGTGCCAATACACTATACTGATATGGGAATATGTATACATCAAATACTAATTTATTTTGACTCATGAGACCAATCAATAATTCAAGGGTATATAATCATCTATTATCGAAATCTCACCTGACTATGTTATATATGTTCACTATAAGATTCGAAAACATATTTCATACCATTACCAATTGAAATAATTTCTAAATAATAACATTGATAATCATATAATGGAAATATGGAAAATAAATACATACCCATTCAATTGAATAATGTTGATAAATAGGATTGCATCCCCCAATATACATAAAATATATGTCGTATCATCAATGTTATAGTAGGTACATGTGTCCATGGAATATAGTAATGGTTTTTTAATAGTTATTATTGACAGCATACCCAATAAGTGGTAGGAAAATTCCTTCATTACAGTTCATAAATATTGTGTAAATAATCAAATGCATATCTATTAGGAATTTCTATCCAGGTGTGTAATCAGAGGTTTACTCAAAATGAATTAGATATAAGATTAATTTAACGACCAACTAAAACATTTCTAAGTGATTTTTTTATGTAAATATATTCCACCTATATGTCTTCAGTATAGTATATAGGATGGGTTGTGTTGTAGCATAAATTACATGAAATTTTACTTTTTAAAAACATATTATAGGTTTCGCACAATGGAAATGATTGATATTTAACGTAGTTTTTGAATACAAGAATCAAAATAATAGGAGGTATGGATAAAAATATAAACCTAGAATATATTAAAATTCATAATTAATATGAGAAAATTTCATCCATGGAATTATTTTCACTACACAAAAGGAAATACATTATTAAAATAGTGTTATCCAAAAATAATGAAAATTGAGATAGAGAACACAATTATGGATTCAGTTAAAATTCAACGAAAACCTATTGAAAGGGATGGATTAAAAAATATATTAATATACCAAGAATCAAATTAATATAACTATATTACTTCTAAAATAGTCGATATTTTCATGAAAATATATATATTCTATACATATTACCATACATTTCATAATGAATGGAATATTATTGGGAAAAATCCTACCATTAAGCCCAATTGTCTGAATTCTCTCTAACCTTGTGTATAAGAAAAAATATTTAAATATTCATGTATTTTAAAAGATCATTCATAATTGTATCCATTTTTCAACTTCATATTATTTTTTAATCATTTATATTATTTACTAATTATCTTCTTTCAATATTGTGTGACTGAAATATTAATAGTATTCAACTAGTTTCATAATAGTTGTATTATTCATTATTGTTATATAAAAGATAATCTATCATATATAATAGATGCTATCAAAATATACAAATTGGATTGTTTGAGAAATATTTTATATAATTACATTATTCATTTAGTTATGTTGTGTGAATATAGAATTGGTGTTGGTATAATGTGATATTTTTATCGAACAAGCTGGTATTTTAATTATACAATAAATTCATAATGTATCCTTTCTGATAAATTTAAAAACCAATTTTATGTGAATTATTGTATAATAATAATAATATATTTTATTTTTCCATATTCATCCATCATAGAGTCTTATATATCCATTAATGTATGTTCATAGACATACACAAATAGGGTTATACTATAATGAAGATATTATTATGATTATTAATCATTTTTAACATAATATTAGTATTAAAATAGAATAATATTATTATTTAGATAAATATAATGTTTTATTCATATTTTATGAATTTATATTTTACTCTAACGATATAAGATTAATTTCATGATTTGTTACTTTGTGTAGGTAGTATTTAGCACAACACATGGTTAACATATCCTTTTCTCGAAGAAATATAGGGAATTAATGTATATTATACTTAAAAATTTCAGAATCACATTTATATTATAGATATTATTTTTATTCATAAATATAATCAATATAAAAATCTTTGATTGTAGGTATAAATAAATCGAGACATCTATTTGGGGAGGTGGTAGTCTTTACAGAAATAATAAGGGTTCCTTTGATAGTTTTTATTGATTGGGAGATATAAATTGTTGTCATTTCATTCATATAATAAAATATTTGTCTTATAATTATATTTGTTAAATAATATTTTTATTTATATATGAGTACAAAAAGAAGAGGATCATCATTTTTTTATTATGGCAATGGTAATACTTACATCATGATTGAAACATCCATTAAAATGGTGACCTTTTATAAAATAATTTTGATCATCGGAATGAGTAATTATAAGGTTATACCAATAGGATGAAAATTTAATAGATTAATTCTGATAATATAAGGAATTAATGAGTTATGAAATTGACAATTTATGTATGTTTAATAAGTAATGAAAATGTAAATTTTTATTATCCCTTTCTTAATAGTTATATTATTACACTATTAAAAGGTAAATGAATCGAATAGTTATAAATAATGTATTTTTTGGTGTATGTGGCTCTATAAATGAAAATTCATGATTTTAAAATCATTATCTCACACGTTTTATGTTATTTACTCTTATATTTTATGAATTTGTTTTCATTGTAGTTTTTGCTATATTAACATGATTTGAATTGTGTATTTTATATTATGTTTTACATTTAATGTAAAAAATATTACTAAATTCAAGAATTATAAACCTATATTTAAATTTATTTTAATGAAAATTAATTTCATAATTATTTTAAAATTAACTTTTAAATTAACAAATACTAAATATATGAAGAAGAATATTTTTTGAAAATTCCAATATCAAATTCGAGTGTTCCTAATCATATTTTTAATTTCATGAACAATGAATTAGTTTAATTTAATTTACATATATGTTTAATCATTATATTATAATAAATGGTTATGTTTGAGTAATTTTTTTTTGGATATATATTAAATAATATAAAAATTATTTATTGGATAGATATTGTTTCGCATGTATCAAAGTAATTATCAATAGTCATAATAATCAAATATTTGTTCCCAAAAATGAAATTATACTTATAACATTATATATACATGTTTATCATAAATATTAAATATATTTTTTTAATATTATTTTACATGATGTAAAAATATATATCTTATAATATTTTAACATAAAATTTTTTTTTTGAATTGAAATATTAATTTTTCTCAAAATGATAATATTTTTTTTATAAATTTGGAATTATAATTTAAATGTTGTATTATATATATATATATATATAATAAAAATGGTTTCAAAATTTTTTATTTAATTGGATTATGTTTTAATGTGGTAAATGAGATGGATCTTGAGAAATAAGTATAATTTAACTACCCATATAAAAATAAATTGCTTGATAAAATTTGAAAAAAATATTATATTATGATACTTTTGATATATGACTGTAAAAAGTGTAGTTAATTTTGTCAAATTCAAAGAAAAAAATTATTTTTATTTAAATTATTTAATAAATCATCTTTATATTTCTCATTATTTAATTGTTTTAGAATATATAGTATACAATCTATAGAAGGGACTTTGGTAATACATCATTGACCATGTGAAATGCATCAATTTTGTTTTAATGTTAAAAACTAAATGACCAAAAACAACCATGGTGAACTTAACAAGGATTTTAACTAAATAAAATAAGGTAATACGTGAAATAAATTGAATAATGATAGTAGAATAAACCTTAATAATTATCTTATCAAAGTAAATATCTAATATTATATTATTATTCTGGAGTTGGAGGATATTCAATGATACAAGGGGGTAATGGTAATGGATTTTTATTTAAAACATGTTTCAAGTATTAAATTAAAATATTTCCTCTTCATGATTTACATTAAAAAATATATGGATTATGTTATTTAAATTTAAAATATTTATAAAATACATTATAAACTACGTTTTAGAATTTAACAAAATATTTAGAAAAAATTATTTTTAAAATTAATCTTATATGTCATTTTAATTTTTTTTAATGTGGAAAAAGAAAAATAATATTTTAATTATACATGTTGAACACATTTTCCCACCATAAAATAAATTATCAAATTTCATTATTCCAATATATTTTAATTGGATTTAATGAATATAATAGTCCTATAATTCTCGAAATTTGTCACTTAAAGAGGTTTTAAAAAAAATTTATCCACATTTCAATTGAATATTTGACAGAAATTTTCATAAGATATCAAATGTCTTTTTATGGATTTGATTAGGAAAATGTGAAAGTATAATTTTTTATTCATGAAATGGTTCTTGATAATTATATATGATAACAATTGAGCCCTATATAGCTCATGATGATTGGTTATCATGATATAGATATATAACATCTTAGATAATGAAAAAACATCAAATATAAAGAATAAAAGAGATAACTGACAATGTTACTCTTCTGGAAAGAATTTGGACTCTCTTATTTATGAAATTTTTTAAAAATGGTGATTTTTTTAAAAAAAATTGATTATCAAATATACTTATCTCACATTTTCTAAGAGTTTTATGTAAATCATTTGACTTTACAGAGAATAAAAATTTTGTGATCTTTTCAAAGTGAAGGATTTTTTTCATCTAATTTATTCATAATATATCATATGAATCTTCTAGAATCCATGAAAACTAGTTTTTAAAGAATAATAAACCCCTTAAAATAAATAACATGAAAAATAAAAATTTAAGGAAACATTGTGTACTATTATAATTTTATAAATTAAATATGAAAATTACAACCTCGGTGATAATTTAGATCTATGAATATGAATAATTTTTTTTTGTAAAATATGTATATAGTTATGTATAATTAATATATATTAATTAAATCATAATAAATAATAAACTAATATTTCAGCTAATCATTTTATAGTTGAACATGTGTTTCCATTAAATATTACTAATGATTTATTTTATGATACATTATAATTATTTTATAAAATTTTAATATATTTTATATAAAAAAATTAATATAATTTTTAAAATAATCATTTAAATATTATTTTAGGGTGAAATTATTGGATTTTTTTAATATAATTTTTATGTGGTTATTTAAAAATAAAATTTTTTCTAATCATACACTTGTTTTTATTAAATCAGAAAATCTAAAATAGAAATTATTTTTTAATTTCTTCTACATGTTATATAATTAATCTTTAATTACGTATAATCGAATTTAATATATATGAAAAATTATTAAAAAATATTTTTTCTGGATTATTATTTTGGATTTATATTCTTTTTTGTCATAAATAATTTTCATTTGTTTTTTCATATTTATATTTAAATTGATATCATTAACATCATGAAATATAATTTTGAAAAACAAATATTTTATATATTCAATTAGGTGTTTAAGATTTAGATAATATGACCCTTTCTATTTTTTGAAATTATGAATAGTAACCATCGTAATGTTTGGCCGCCTTGATAAATGTTAATAGGTACAGCTGGGTAAAACACTACGGGGAATATATTAAAAATATTTCATAATCTAAGATATTTCTTCTTGGTGGATTCTAATAGAAAATAAAAACCATTCATATATTGTAATATTTGTAAATTCTTCCCTTATTACTTTCATTATAACAATTATATTATTTTTTTAAAAGGAAAAATAAAAAACATCACTCCAATGATTTAACATCCCTCATATGATTTCATAATGATAGAAAAGATTTTATTAATGAATATAAATTACTATTTTTAATATAAATAAATTTTATTAAAGTTGGTTTTTTTAATAAATTATATTTTATAATTAGAGTAAATGTTTTTCCAATGTTGACTCAGTGATTATAAATATTGTTTTAATGCTCAAGGAATTGGACTTATTAACATAAAACAAAATACATTTTATATTATTTAATATTTTACATGAATTGTATGGTCAACAATAATGTATAAGTTATGGTGAAATATTTTATATTATAATTTATTGATTGTACCGATAACCATAATATCAGTTTAAATGAATAGAAAAATAATGACTTTAAGGATAACTTATTAAAAATAATAGTTTACTAAAAAATTCGAACATCATAAAATTATAGTTAAATGATATAATGAATTTAAAATAGTATAAAATGTTATCAATTGACCATATGGGTGACAGTTTCACTTTAGATGTAATTTTATGAACAATAAACGCGAAAAAAAAAAATATTTTTCATAATAGATACGGTCAACAAGGGATAACTATGGATTAAACCAAAATATATGGTTTAAAAAGACACAAAAACAAATCAAAATATTATTATGTGATGATATTGGGTCCATATTATATTTTTATAAACATCTATGGAAATTTTTATGAATTATACATGAGAAATACAATAATTTTATTTATATATTTCAAGTTATTCTATAGAGGTCCATGCATAACATTCATGTATACTACAACATTTTACATGAATATTATGCACTTTACAAAAATACATGCCTGTGGACTCTAATATTTTAGTTTCTTTGGAATATTGGAATAATAGTATTCTATGTTCATTGAATAAATTAATATATCCCATAATGATCATCCACTTTAGTACTCTAAATTAAAACCATTATTTATAACATAGGGAAAGGAAATATAAGAAATTTATGAGCTCATATGCACAGTAAGGGTAAAAAAGGGAGACAGATAATCATAATATGAGAACAATGGTTTGATAACTTGATTGTGTCCTTATAAGATCAAACCATTCATATCAATGATAAGTGAAATGAATCATGGAATAATGATTGAAAAATAATAACAGAAGAATAATAAGGAAATTAGAGAACATGAGTCCTGAGAGAATAATATTGGCATAAGATTTACTATTCTGGAATACACAACAACATATAACACTACGAACATGTTTAAATAGAAATAAGTTAACTCAATTGGTTTAGTACATGAAATTAAGCACTCATAAAATCATATAGACATTGAACTAGGTCCACACATAACATTTGTGAACATGTAATTAGGTTCAGATATAAATTTTTTTACATGTATTCAGTTCCATGCATAACATTGTTAACATGTAATCAGTTCCAAGCATAACATTATAAAAATGTAATCAGATAACTGAAAAACATTGTGATCAAGTTATTATTTTCACAAATAAAAATATGGTCCTTCCACCAGGTCCACATATAACATTGGAAACATGTAATTAGGTTCACATATAACATTGTGAACATCAATTCATGTTTATGGATAAACATATGGACATTCAATAAGGTATGAACAAAACATTCTGACCATTTATTTATTTTCACCCATAACATATATACTCTACATTCATCCATCTTTACCCAATTCATTTGAGAGATATATAGCTCCCACCTGTCACATAATGAAATCATACAAGCATGTGCCACAGGAAAAAAACATTCATCATATGGTGACCCATAATAAGTGAATTTTTCCATTAATGTAACATCATAACCCATGAAATGAAATGTATAATATAAAAATTACCTAAAATAATATTTTTTTAAATGTGACAGGTTTCATAGTCATTACATAATAGAATAACCTATGAAAGTATGTATGTTTCATTGTATTTTTATCATGGTATATCCCATGGAAGAGAAACATAACTCATAAAAATATTTTCCTATTAAAAAATCATTCAATGTAATAATATGATCGGTTTCCTTGGATCATATTCCCATTAAATAAATATTTATATATAACATTTTCAAATTAGATGGGGAAGGATTTTAAATGATCTCCAAAAACATTTTTTATTGAAAATAACCTTAATTTGATAACCAATTTATTAAAAAAGGAAAATTGGGTATGTAAATACCAATAATTTTAATTAAAATAATAATATAATATATTCTTGTGATTTATATACAATCGAAAAATGCAATGAGTATTGAATAAGGAATAAGTCTCACAGAAATAAATATGAGACAAGAATACCCTTACCTTATGTCTTTACATTCATTGTACATGTTCAAACCTCATATATAATAAGTATATTTTTATTATAAATTTACTAAAGAACCATGTTATTATATATCATACCATATATGATTTTATTATGAGTTTATATTACAAATTTACTAACAATTTCATGTTAATATTAAATTCTTGGTAATATTTGATTTTCTTCACATTTGTTTTGACTTTATATTTTTTTAATACTCTTCTTATATCACTATTAAAGTTCATAAAAAATGTAAAAAATAATATAAATATCATATATATTATGTATATACATATTTACACTAATCTATAAAATATATAAATATAAAATGAAACACACCGTTCTTGGAGATAGTAGGTTGTACGTAGGCATGAACGATGTTTCCATTTTATTGTTCTTTTGAAATAATGTTAGTTAATTGAATATATGTATGTATATTTTTATATATTTATATTCCAATATAAGTAATTATATATATATATAGAATATTTAACTATAACCATCATTAATACATTCCATGTATAGTTTGAATTAATCCCATCGCTTTGAGGTGGCGGTAGTCCACACATCCCCAAACGATGTTATTAATTTTACAAAAAATAGGAGGAATGAAGGTATATTTCATATAATAATTAAATAAGCATAATTTTATATCAAATATCATGAATATAATATATTTTTACAAAACCCATCATCAATACATTTCTTTTAATGTGTAAACGAATCGCGTCACTTTGACAAGGCGGTAGTCCACACATCCACAAACAAAATTATCATATTTAACCCCAAAGAAAAGCCTGAAGGTATGATTTTACAATAACTAGAAAATCATAATAAAATATTAATTACCATATATATATATATATTGTTAGGATGGTATGACACTGAGTATGATATACTCTGTAATACCAAACATAGGATCGAAATAAGAATGAGATTCTCAGATACAATAGGGGGGTGAATTGTACCTTTTAAAAATTCCTATAGGAAATTCTTAAGCTGGTTATGTTTAACAAGGTTAAACAAGATAATTCACAAGACCTCTATGAGTACTAAAGACTTTCTAGATTTCGGAAAAGTGATTCCGAAAATGGAACTTAACAAAAGTTACAAAGATTAAGATTCTACCTTAAAGCGTATAGAATCTAACTGTATCAGAGTAAAAGTAAGGAAGTATAAGAAAGTTATACTTTCCTTAAAAATACAAAATAAAGTGGGAAAACAAGTAGTAAAACTACAAGTAACAAACAATAACTCTTTTTACCCAAAGAGAAGTGTATCCAACAACCTTGGATAAAGGTCCCTTGATTTATACTTTCAAGAAATTATGTCTTACCCACACCAGGGTAAGCCCTCGATACGAAGATCAAAGTATATCTTGCAATCCCCGCAAGCCCTAAACTATCAGGTAGTCGGCACCTCTGTCTTACTTAGCAAGGAATCCCTCAACTTCAAGGTGTTGGAACTTCTGTCTTCCTATCCCCAAAAGCCCTCGATTGTAATCAGAAATAATCAGAGTCACACGAAGCAAGTCTGCATGAAGAAAAGTTTGAACAAGCTGTTCAAAACTTTATGCACGAAGCTTGAGAGTTGATAAGAGCCTCTCTCTCTAGAAATCACTTAAACAGTATGTAAGAAAAGATGTCAAGAGTTGTGTCAAAGTTGTTGTCGACTTTCAAATGAGCTCCTATTTATAGGTCAAGCTCCAACGGTCGGCTCCCTCCTCCAACGGTCATATTTCTCCTTGAATTTCGAAGGGACCTGTACACGTTTCACTCAACCAATGGTTAGTCAATAACTTAAAGCACAACATCGTTTTGTAATGTAACAAGTGTGAGCATAAGTAAAACAGATGTTCGGAATGTAAGCAAATAAAAGTTTGGAGTCTAACCAAAATGGGATTCAGAGTCTATAATAAAGAGATATTCGGATTCTATCTTGTAGGAATTCGGAACCTAAATTCTGTAGAAATCCAGAGTCTGAATTTCAAGGAAATTTGGAGTCTGATTTCAACAGATTTTGGAACCAGAACTTACGAAGTTCGGAGTCAGAGTTCATGGGAATTTGGAGTCAGAACTCATAAGAGTTCGGAGTCTGAATTCATAGAACTCAGAGTCTGAACTTAGATAAGTTCGTAATCAGAATTTGAAGTCGAACTATATGAGAGTTCGTATCCATAATTTGGAGTGGAACTTCATGAGAGTTCATACTCGGAATTTGGAGTGAAACTTCATCAGACTTCGTATCGAAAATTCATAGTGGAACTTTATGAGAGTTCATATCTAGAATTCGGAGTGGAACTTCATTAGAGTTTGTATCCAGAATTCAGAGTGGAACTTCATTAGAGTTCATATCTAGAATTCAGATCTTAAAACAACATGCTTCATATCTAAGTATTATATGATTCTAAGGTTTTTTTATATGAATCCAATTTTTATACTTAAGAAAAATAATGATATGAACAATGAAAATATGGTAGGGGTAAATTCTTTTGAGAAGTAAATTTTCCTTATATAAGTAAAATATATATTTTCTTAAGTATAAGGTGTTTGTGATTTTCAAAAAAAGAAGTAATGGAAAATTCATAAAGAAAACCTTATTGACTCAACAATCACCCCTTTTTTTGAAAGCACAAACAACCTTTCGAAAAAGAATAAAAGAACTTAGAAAAAAATTCTAGACATGGAAATTAAATCATATCTCCTTTTTTTCATAGATGATGGGGAATAAAACTAACTCCCCCTTAGGCTTAGTAACTCTAAGGATTATATTCTGGATTTCCGGAATAGAGTTTTCATTATCATGGGAATGAAAAAATTTGAATTGAGAACCTCCCCCTTACGTAAAGATGTTCTTAACTTAGAAATTTTTCTTCTACCTTTTAGATTTTTTCTTCTCCTCCTTTTGAGTAATTCTTTTTCCTTCTCCCCCTTTGTGATTTTCAAAAAGAATTTAGGGAATGGAAAAATTAATAGAGTACCTGAAACATTATTAAAGACATACCAACACAAGATACAGCCAACCAAAGATTTCATTAGAGTTGAAATAAATTTACAAGGAAGGACATTACAAAAAAAATCGGATTGGTCTATTTGTATACCTTTTCCTTGGGGATTAACTTCTTCAATAGGGTTTTCAGCTTTTTCAAGTCTTTCTGGTCCTCTTCAGCTTGCTTCTCCAAAGCTGTGATCCTTTCTTGTTGAGCTTTGAGGACCTCTGTCTGAGCCTTCATGGCCTCTTCCTGCATCTTCAGTAATTCATCCTGATTTTCAAGCTACTCTTTGATCTCAATCCGAATATCTCTTTCCCCTTTCTAGTTTTGAGAAACTGAGTTAAGCTTCCCATTGAGATCCCTCAACTGTTGATTCTGAGAATTTTACTCAAGGGTCATCTTTTCCTAAATATTCTTAATCATGGAATCCTCAGTATCAAAAGCATCTTTCAGATCATTTTGAAAATGATCAAACTCATCCAGGTCATCATCAACTTTCTTTGACCATAGAGTGATTTTGCTGCATGATTTTCTGTGAACGTCATAATTGATAAGGAAATTTATATTCTCATCCTCAATATTCACACACTTATCCATGACCATGGATACAGATTCTGATTTCTGATTTAGGCTGTGTTGAGGCATCTGGCACCTGGATTCAATGGTGGGAAAGATCAGAATGGTGTCCACCAATTTCTTCAAAGACTCAACAACAAAGTCATGTCCCAGTGCTGATGATTCTGAATTAGACACTTTGATCAGGGATTGTTCTTCTTCAATTTACAGCAGCTTTCTTCTAGAAGAACTAGAAACATCTTTCTTCATTATGATAACATTTGTTGGGGTGTCCATAAGCACTTGCTTCCCCTTATCAACTTTCAAAACTACCTCATCAAGATATTCTTCCTCACTTTCAGATACTTGAACAATCTTGTCTTCATCTGGTTTCTCCTTCTATCCTCCTTCTTCAAGAAAATGATTCTCATAGCTTTCTTCTTCAGACAATTCATTTTCATTCTCTTCTTCAATATCACCATCTTTCTTACCATCTTTTTCATCTCCCTTTCCTGGAGTGATAAGCTTTTAGGATTCGGCCTTTTCTTGATAATCCTCAACTTGTTTAATCAAGTCATCTAGATCACCACTTCCTTCTTCTACTTCTTCTTCTTCTACTACTTAATTGTCTTCTTCTATTTATTCAAAAAATTCTTCCTCTACTTATTCACCAGCTCCTTTTTATACTCCTTCAACAACCTCTTTCCCTTTAGACTTTTCCGGAGTGAAGTAATTTTTTCCAGGGGTCAATGGTAAAGATTGAACAACAAAAGTTTCCGGAACCGGAATCTGGTCAGAAGCTATTTCTATGTCTCACAAAAGAGATTGTACAACTTTAGCTTAAGACATCTTATTATTCATCTTCTTCTCTTTTTCTACTTTCTGAAGGTATTCAGTCGTCTTCTCCCTTAAGGATTTAGCTTTAGCAGGGTCCAATCCGAACTGAGGGTCCCCTTCCTTCCTTTTCTCCGTATCTTCCCTCCATTTAGCAGCCACCTCATCTGGATATTCTTTCTGTTTTTTCATCTTGGGAGGTGCGTATTGGGTTTCCATAGATTTGGGTGTCTTGTCTTCAGCCACCACTTCTTTCAATTTTCTCTTCTTACCAACCTTCTTCACTGGCTCAGCCTTTTCCACATTTTCCGGATTGGCTTCAGCCTCTTCCTCTGGAAAATTATAAAACTCTACTATTTCTTTGGAATAATCCATATTCATCCTTTTCAAGGTATCATCACTAACAATAATAACCTTGAAATTCTGAGCCTTATACTTACAAGAAATCTTGAAAGAATCTAGACACCGAACTATTAGCTTTGATAGTAAGGCAGGGTACATGATGATTTGAGCTCTCAAATTTCCCTCCTTGATGTTCTTGATTGTCACAAACATGCCTCATCAGATTGATTTTTCTTAGATTCACCAATAAGTCTAAGAAATATATATAACTTTTCTTCAAGGTATCTTTGTCACCCTTTCTCGGAACCAAGAAACCTTGTACCCGTAGATGAAGGATCCGATTATTAGAAGATAGGTGAGCAATCTTTGATGTCTTTACATCATCAAGCCCAAGACACTCCAAGGCCTTCAGCTTAATAAAACTAACTTGAACATCTAGAAGTTTGTGTGAGAAAAAATCATCTTCTCCATCATATGCCATCCCCACCAAGCTTACTTCCTTGGTGTAATTAAGTTTGTAATTCTTCCCATAAGACTAGAAAGAGAATTTTTCTCTTCCTTCATCCTCGTAGAAGCTTTCTGGTTCATATAACTCTATATGTATCTCTGGATAGACCACATCTTGAACACCTTTCTTAGATATACATACATCTTCCCAACCATTCAACTTCATGTTTTTATAGATGATAGAATCATACATGTAAAAGTTTGGATGGACAAAACTCTCTCTGTACACATTCCATTTTGAAATTGGCTTCATGGTATACATTTCTTGAGAAGTAGCTCTTATAGACAATCATAATGGAGGAGCACTGGAAGATTCGGAACAGGCTTTAAGAACTGAAGAAGTGCTTAAAGACACGAGAGCTTGGAGATCGATGTGGGATAACCATGGGGGTCCCCTTTATATAGGCAATAGAGGTAACCTTTGAACTTACAAAACCAATCTAACAGTTGAAAATTTCTCTAGTGTGATCTGAAGGTTGAAATCATACCCACAAGGAAATATTGGATCTGATCTTTTGGGGTTTTAAAAAACATTTAGATTTAATAAGAAACGAATCTGAGAAATTTTATAAAAAAATAAATTACTAGCAACTAAAAATGATTATGAAAACTTAAGTAAGGAAGTCATACCTTTCGTATTTGTCTTTGAAGTTTATTCATAATATGTGATATTCTTCTTGAAGAAGATTTTACTACTAAAAACTCACTACGAAAAACTCACTACGAAAAACGTACTACAAAAAGTTTATTACAAAGACTTTGAGTACCAAAATTCTAGTACGAAAAGTATGAGTACGCAAATCCCCATTATGAAAATTCTCATTACAAAAATTCTCTTTAGGAAAATTCTCATTACGAAAATTATCGTTACCAAAATTTTCATTACGAAAATTTCATTACGAAAATTTCCAATATGAAAACTTCATTTCGAAAATTTTGAAAAGCTCATTATGGAAAATTTTTGAAAGGATCATTACAAAAAAAATTGAAATAATTATTATGAGAATTTTTGAAAGACTCATTATGATACTTTTTTGAAAGAATCAAAAAAAATGTATTACCCCTATGAAAAAGAGTTTATTACTATAAGGAGAATGGTTCAACAAGAAATTAATGAAGGAATATTACCTTATGGTTATCATTCCTAACTTCTATTTAATGTATTCAAATATATCATAAGGTAAAGATTTTGTGAAAATGTCAGCAAGTTGATCTTGCATTCCGATAAATTGAAAAATGATATCTCTTTTTTGTGTGTCGTCCCTAAGAAAGTGATGCCTAATATCTGTGTGTTTTTCATGAGAGTGATGTGCAGGGTTTTTACTAATGGAAATGGAACTTGTGTTTTCACAAAAAAATTGAGTCTTAGTAAAACTCAACCCATAATCTGTGAGTGTGTGTTGCATCCACAATACTTGAGCACAACAACTTCTAGCTGCTACATATTCAGCTTCAGCAGTGGAGAGTGCTACTGAGTGTTACTTCTTGCAAGACCAAAAAAATAATGAATCTCCTAAGAAATGAAAAGTTCTGGATGTACTCTTTCTATCTATTCTACATCCACCAAAGTCAGCATCTGAAAAACTTTTTAAAGCAAAATCATTTCCAGAAGTGTAAAATAGTCCTAAATCCATGGTTCCTTTTAAGTAGCAAAAAACTCTTTTCACTTCCTTTAAATGAGATTCCTTAGGATTGGATTGATATCTTTCACATAATGATACTAAAAACATCAAGTCTGGACGACTATCTATCAAGTAAATTAGACTTCCTATCATACCTCTAAAAGATTTTTGATCTACTAGTTTCCCAGCTTCATCAAGTTCAAGTGTGTTTGAGGTACTAATAAGAGTACTTATACTCTTAGTGTTGTCATACCCATAATTTTTAATAAGATCACTAATATACTTATGTTGGGATATGTAGATTCCTTCTGGTTTTTGAGAAATTTAAAAACAAAGGAAAAATGTTAACTCACCTGTCATACTCATTTCAAACTCAGATTTCATTAGATCCGCAAAGGAATCAGTTCAAGATTGTTGAGTTGAAACAAATATAATGCCATCAACATAAATTTGAACAATCAAAAAAAATTCTTATCTTTCATTATAAAAAGGGATGGATCTGCATTTCCCTTAATATAGTTATTTTGAAGCAAAAATCATGTAAGTCTATCATACCATGCTTGCGGGGCTTGTTTAAGTCCATACAAAGATTTGGAAGTCTAAAAGCATGATCAGGATGTTTTGTATCTTCAAATCCAGGAGGTTGTTCAAAAAAACTTCCTCTTGAACATAACCTTTAAGGAAAGCACATTTCACATCCATTTGAAAAAGGTTAAAATTTAAGAATGCTGCAAAGGCAAGTAAATTATGAATAGATTCAATTCTAGCTACTGGAGCATAGGTTTCTTCATAGTCTATTCCCTCTTGTTGATTATAGCCTTTAAAAACTAATCTAGCCTTATTTCTAATGATGACTCCATTTTCATCATACTTATTTCTGAAGACCCATTTTACTCCAATGACAGAAGTTTCATTAGGTCTTTTATCCAAGGACCAGACTTTATTCCATTCAAATTCATTTAGTTCATATTGAATGGATTTTATCCAATCATCATCACCTAAAGCTTCATCAGTGCTTTTTGGTTCTAATTGGGAAAGGAATGCTAGATGTTCTACTTCATTTCTTAAGGAACTTCTAGCCCTTACAGGCTGATTCACATCACCAATGATACTATCACTGATATGATTCTTAAGAAACAACTGATTTGGGTTTTGTAAAACATGTTCATCAACATAGGGTAGGAAATATTCGGGGGTAAATGTTTCAGAAGTATCTTCTTGAACATTTTCCTTATCAGAAGGATTTTCTATCAAAGGTTGATATTCAGTTTTTGAAAACACATCCAAATATGTAGGTTGGGGTTGTTTGAAAACAAAGGGATCAGTTTCATCAAATTTGACATGTACTGTCTCTTCAACAGTACAAGTTTTTTTTACACTCTATAAGCCTTAGAAGTTGTGGAGTAGCCTAAGAAAATTCCTTCATCAGATTTTGCTGCAAATTTGTGTAAGTTATCTTTAGTATTCAGAATGAATAATTTTTAACCAAAAACCTTAAAGTAGGAAAGTATAGGTTTTCTACCATTCCATAACTAATAAGGAGTTTTATTAAGAAAATTCCTAATCAAAACTCGATTTATTGTATAACAAACAGTACTTACAGCTTCAACCCAAAAATGTTTGGCTACAGAATATTCACTCAACATGGTTCTAGTTATATCTTTAAAAATTCTATATCTTCTTTCAACAACTCTATTTTGTTGAGGTGTTCTAGGTGCTGAGAAGTTTTGAGTAATACCTTTTCTACTACAAAAAGTTTCAAAATCAGAATTTTGAAATTCTCCTCCACGATCTCTATGAAAAGTTTTCAATGGAAGGTTTTTCTCATTTTTGACTTGGGCTCTAAAACTTTTGAAATAAGAAAAAGCTTCAGACTTCTTTTCTAGAAAATAGACTCATTTAAATCTAGTGTAATCATCAACTAAGACAAATACATAATACTTTCCCCTAATGCTTCCAGTTTGTGTTGGACCAAAAAGATCCATATGCACTAACTATAGTGCATCAGTTTTTGAGACTTCACTGATTTATTTAAAACTTGATTTTTGTTGCTTTCTATATTGACAAGGTTCACAAACTTTTGAATAATCCAATATAAGCTCCGGTAGATCCTTAACTAAACCATTCTTAGAATGTTTGCATAAGTTCCTAAGGTTACAGTGTCCTAACCTTCTATGCCATAACCAAGAATGTTCTTCCATTGCACTAAGACAAGGTAAGTCTTGGTTTCTATGGTCTTCTAAGTTTAGTGTGTAAACATTCTCTTGCCTATTGTAATACAGAATAAATTCTTCCTTGTAATTGTGTACTAATCACTTATCATTCCTAAAGTTCACAAGGTAGCCTTCTTCACATAATTGACTTATGCTGATGAGGTTGTGCTTAAGACCTTTAACAAACAAAACATTTTAAATCGTGTTTTTTCCAAAAAAAACGATGTTACCTATACCAATAATTTCTCCCTGAGCATTATCTATGAAAGTTACTTTTCCTCCTTTCGTCTTGATAATTTTTTCATAATAGTTCTTCTTACCAGTCATATGTAGGGAAAATCCACTATCCATGTACCAATTATTGTTGTTGGTGATTTCCCTATTTTCCTGAAAATAAGAAAAAGTTAGGTTTTCAGAATCCAGACTTGTTTGGATTTGGAAATTTCAGAAAGTAAAATTTTGGGTACCCACATATTCTTAGAAAAATAAGCCTTATGAAATCCTAAATATTGTGTTTTGTTTATTGAACAATTCTTTGCCCAGTGACCACCACATTGAAATTTATTACAAAATGGGGCACTTTGAGGAACAAAGTAGTTGTTACTAAAAATTGGTTTAGAACTAGTGTAACCAAAACCAGAAGTATTCCTTCAAGGTCATATTTTTGAATACATTTTATCAAAAAAATTCCTTACCATGGGTAAAGTTTGACAAACACTTCCTCAAGGAAAATATTTCAGATTTGAGTTTGATAACTAAGTTCTTATATTCAAAAACATTTGAACTAGAGCTAGGCTCGAAAACATTTTTCTTAAAAATTACGTTTTCAAGATCTTTTGAATGTTTTTTCATCTCAAAACTTAATTCCTCAAGATTATTTGAAATAATTTCAAAATCATCATTTTTACTATCAATATCTTTAGAAAGATCTGATATTTCCTTAGTAAGAATAGTATTCCTTGAGTTTCCCTTATCAAGTTTTTTCATGAGTTTTGAGTTCTCACTCTCAAGAAGTTCAGCAAACCTAGAAACTTCTTCATAGGTACGTAAAGTATTTTCTTCCTTAGAAGATGATTCTTCATCAGAAGAGTTATAATATTTACTATCATTAGCATTTAGAGAAACGTTGGTCAAGGATTAAGCATTGTGTACCTTAGCCATAAAGCAATGATTATCAATAGGTAGTCTGGCAATAAGACAAAGATTCTTCTGTCCATAAGATTCATAATCAGAAGATTCATCTGAAGAGTCACCACCACTGGCACTCCATGCGTCATTAGATTTTAGAAATTTCTTAGATTTGGACTTGTAATACTTCTTTCTGTTCCTTTCAGAATGCCTCTCTTTTCTTTCTTTTCTTTTTAATATAGTTAAATCAGGTCTTATGTGTCCAGCACTCTTGCATTCATAGCATGTTACCTATGAATCTTTCGTATACTTCCTTTCCTTCTTCTTATACTTGGATTGAAAATTTCTCTATCCAGCTATCTTTTTCACCCTTCGAGCATGATTAAATAACTCATTTTCTGAGACTTCACTCTCACTAGATTCGGATAGAATAATAACCTTCTTAGATTTGGATCTAGTAACTCTCTCAGGAGTTTTAGCTTTCATGTGATTTGAAGTTGTAGTAAAAGAAACACTACCATTCTCATTCTTCTTATTTATGTTGTCAAAATCCATCTTCATTCTAGTATCATATTGAAGAAGAGTTCCAAATAGTTCATCAAGAGAAATTTGAGTAACCTTTCTGTTTTCATCGATAGAAGTTCTCTTTGATTCCCACTCATTCGGCACGATATCTATGATCTTGTCAACAAAAGTATCATCATCTAGACCTTTCTCTTCCATAGATTGTAAGCTGTTCACGATAGTCATGAATCTATGTTTCACCTTAAAAATTGGTTCTCTATAAGGAAAATCAAAACCATGATACTTAGCTTTGAGCATGGCTCTTCTAGTCTCAATCACTTTAGATGTACCAAAATTTTTAACTTCAAGTTTCTTCCATATACAATTAGTTGTTTCACAAGAATTAATTTGGCTATATATGTTCCTAGTCATTGAAAAAATCAGAGTATTGTGTACCTTATAGTTGAGTTGGTATTCATGCTTTTCTTGATTAGTAAAAGCACTTACTTCCTTGTCATGAATTTTGTATCCTCTAGTAAGCATAACAAAGTTTTCTACCCCAGTATTGATAACGAAAGTCTTCATATAATCTCTCAAATATTCATAATCATTACGATCAAAGATGGGTGGTCTAGTAGGATTTAAGTTGTCGATATAACCAACATTTAAACCTGTCATCCTTAAGAAAAACTTTAGCACACAAACTAGTTATTAGTATAAGTTTGTAATCAAGAGAAAATATTACAAGCAATAATAATTTTATCTCTAAGAAAAAAGTGAATCCGAACTATGATTCCGAAAAACAGATTCTAAAAAGTATGAATCCAGAAATATGAATCTGAAATAGTAATTCCGAGAATTATCTTCTGAATCTAATCATGAGATTAATTCAGATTGAACCAAATCCTCGGATACCAATTGTTTTGATGGTATGACACTGAGTATGATATACTCTGTAATACCAAACATAGGATCGAAATAAGAATGAGATTCTCAGATACAAGAGGGGGGTGAATTGTACCTTTTAAAAATTCTTTTAGGAAATTTTTAAGTTGGTTGTGTTTAACAAGGTTAATCAAGATAATCCACAAGACCTCTATGAGTACTAAAGACTTGCTAGATTTCAGAAAAGTGATTCTAAAAATGGAACTTAAGAAAAGTTACAAAGATTAAGATTCTACCTTAAAGCGTATAAAATCTAATTATATCAGAGTATATGTAAGGAAGTATAAGAAATTTATACTTTCCTTAACAATACAAAATGCAGTGGAAAAACAAGTAGTAAAACTACAAGTAACAAACAATAACTCTTTTAACTCAAAGAGAAGGGTATCCAACAACCTTGGATAAAGGTCCCTTGATTTATACTTTCAAGAAAGTCTGTCTTACCCACACCAGGGTAAGCCCTCGATACGAAGATCAGAGTCTTTCTTGATATCCCCACAAGCCCTCAACTATCAGGTAGTCAGTACATCTATCTTCTTCAGCAAGGAAGCCCTCAACTTCAAGGTGTTGGAACCTCTGTCTTCCTATCCCTGGAATCCCTCGATTGTAATCAGCAACAATCAGAGTCGCATGAAGCAAGTCTGCACGAAGAAAAGTTTGAACAAGCTGTTCAAAAATTTCTACACGAAGCTTGAGAGTTGATAAGAGCCTCTCTCTCTATAATTCACTTCAACAGCAAGTAAGCAGAGATGTCAAGAGTTGTGTCAAAGTTTTTGTCGACTTTCAAATTAGCTTCTATTTATAGGTGAAGCTCTAACAGTCGGCTCCCTCCTCCAACGGTCATATTTTTCCTTGAATTTCGCAGGGACCTGTACATGTGTCACTCAACCAACAGTTAGTCAATAACTAAAAGCACAACATCATTTTGTAATGTAACAAGTGTGAGCATAAGTAAAACTAAAGTTCAGAATGTAAGAAAATAAAATTTTGGAGTCTAACCAAAATGGGATTTAGAGTATATAATAAAGATATATTCGGATTCAATCTTGTAGGAATTCGGAACCTGAATTCTGTAGAAATCCAGAGTCTGAATTTCAAGGAAATTCGGAGTCTGGTTTCAACAGAGTTTGGAACCAGAACTTACAAAGTTTGGAGTCAGAGTTCATGGGAATTCGGAGTCAGAAGTCATAAGAGTTCAGAGTCTGAATTCAGAGAAATTAGAGTATGAACTTAGATAAGTTCGTAATCAAAATTCGGAGTCGAACTATATGAGAGTTTCTATCCATAATTCGAAGTGGAACTTCATGAGAGTTCGTACTCAGAATTCGGAGTGGAACTTCATGAGAGTTCGTATCCATAATTCGGAGAGGAACTTAATGAGAGTTTGTATCCAGAATTCGGAGTGGAACTTCATTAGAGTTCGTATCCAGAATTCGGAGTGGAACTTTATTAGAGTTCGTATCAAGAATTTGGATCCTAAAACAGAATGCTTCATATTTAAGTATTATATGATTCTGAGGTTTTTTTATATGAATCCAATTTTTATACTTAAGAAAAATAATAATATGAACAATGAAAACATGGTAGGTGTAAATTCCTTTGAGAAAGAAATTTTCCTTATATAAGTAGAATATAGATTTGCTTAAGAATAAGGTGTTTGTGATTTTCAAAACAAGAAGGAATGGAAAAGTCATAAAGAAAACCTTATTGACTCAACATATATTATAAAAATAGAAAATCCCTCATAATTCTCAATAATGAGAGATGGTAAGGGGAAATTGAATGACATCATTTTGTGATGTGGTTGTCCTCCATACACACTACACTACAAAAACTGGTGTTTTTCAGTATTTTTTGCAATTAGTGGTGGTTTAAATCGCCACAAATGATGCATGAAGCTTTCCAAAACCATTGGAATTTTTTTTAGGAATTTTTTCAATGTGATTTTTGTGTGGCAGTTTTTTGTTTTATGGTGTTTCATTTGGCAGAAGTTTTTTCCCTTCTGTTTTTTTTAATTTTTTATTTTCATAATTTTTTTATTTATTTTTTATTTGTTAATGTAATTAATTTGTTATTATTATTATTATTATTATTATTCATTATTATTATTATCATTTATTATTCATTATTATTAATATTATTTATTATTTATTATTAGTATTAGTAATGTTATTATTTACACACAAACACACACACACACACACACACACACATATATATATATATTAGGTGTGTGGGGTACAATTACAAAAAATAAAAACACACCACACACACAGGCTATAATGGAAGGCCATAGTCCCCCAAGGGATATCCCACCCCTCAAGAATAATGTATTTAGAAAATGGAATGAAGGACTTGTGGGCAATAAGTGCATTACATGGCCTAATGGCCCAAAAAACTAGACTGAAGGTCAACAAATTGGCCTAAAGGCCCAGTGTAGCATCCTGCCTACATCATGCATGCATCACTGCTTTCCTACGTCATGTGTGCATCATATTTGTGTTACCGTCGATAAGAGGAAATTTACTCCCGGCTAGATTGGAAACATTGTCTGATGCAGGAGTATAGGGGGCCTTTACCACTCAGGCCATCCATGTAATTCTATTTATTTAATCAAATTTTTTATATATTTATTATTATTTTTTTATTTTTTTATACTTATTTATTATTTATTATATACATTTTATTTATTAATTATTTTTTAATTAGTTATTATTGTTTCCTTATTATTAATTTATTTATATTAATTATTATTTTTTATTCAACACATGGATATTCCATGAATACATATTCTATGCATGCATATTCCAGGCATTCCATTCATAAATCTAGAAAATAAATGGACTAGGAGATATTTGATCCACTTAACACTATTATATACTACAAAGACATTACAGATCTGACAATTTATTTATATAGTGAGTAATAAATGTGCCATATACTTATAAATATACAAATTAAAAAAATCTTTAGTAATAAAAAATAAATAATATATAATAAAAATTAATAAATAATTAATAAATTAATAGGTAATAGATATTAATTAAATAATAAATATAGTATAAATAAATACTATGAAAATAAAAAACATGTAAAAAATAAATAATAATAAAATATTAAATAAATAGTAAATAATTATAATAATAAATAAATGTTATTAATTAATTATAATTTATAATTAATGATATATGATAATAAATAATAAATTATATGTAATCACCAATAAATAAAAATTAATAACTAATAATTAACTAATAATTGATTTCTAAAAAAATAAAACATATATAATTGATAATATAAAATAATTAAAGAATTAATAATAAATAGATAATAAATTAATAATGAATAAATAATAAAAAAATAAAAACTAATACTTAATAAATAAAATTTTATTTTATATTAAATTAATAATAAATCTAAAAATAACAATTAAATAAATTATAAATTAATAAATAATAACTAAATAGTTTATTAATAAATAGTTTTTTAAAAAAGCAAATAATTATTAAATTACTAAAAACTAATATTAAATTATAATATTTAGAAATTTATAATAAATTAATAAATAAATAATTATTATTTTATAAATTATTAATAAATAATAAATAACAAATAATAAATAAAAATAAAATAATAAATCAAATAGTCATTTAATTGTAAATTAATAAAAAAAATAATAAATAATAAATCAATATTATATGATTATTAAAATAATAAATATTAAATATTATACTGTAAATATTAACTAATGAAATAATAAGATAATAAAATAATAAATGGATCTAAAAATCTCTATCTATATTTAAATATAAAAAAATATACAAAAATATATATAAACACACATTTATGTTACAAAAATATAAATAATCACACTCAGATATATAAATGAATATTACTATAAATATATATATAAACACATGTAAATATAAAAAACTCTATATTAATATATCTACACATATATGACATAAAAAAATATATGATCAAAAATATTTATAAATATTTTCAAATATATAAGAATAAAGAAAAATACTTATATATATCTATATGTATTTATTTACAAATATTTGAATATATACATAAATGTAAATTTTGTTACCTACGTGCATATATTTTTATATATATAAATTTATTATATAGATATATATATACAAAATAATTCATTTTTATATGTTAAATAAAATCTATAATGATTTAACTCAAATCAGGTGAATTAAAAAAATATTTCCATATAGTTTATATGTTTAGAAATTCATTTCAATGAAAATATATATTTATACAAGTGATTTATTATAATTGTAAGAATGTATGCATATATTTTACAATAAATAAAACTATAATGTAAAAAATGATAAAAAAAAATTAAAACCATAATATCAATATGAATGTATGACCTGAGAATAAATTTGATCCCCACTAAAAAAATCAATTAGACCCTTTTAAATGAGGTTGAAATTCCATCGACTGTTAGAAACCTGGGATACCCTGACTAAATACATAGTTTTGGAAGTCCTTGTGGCCTCTTCTCACCATAAAAAATTACAATCATGGGTTCTCTTGGACAATCATAGAGTACAAATCATAGTAGGCCTTTCCATGATAAGTGTCAAGTCCAAACATAAACTTGGACGAAAAGTTATGGTCATTCGAAGTTCATGTGTGACTTCTTTCATTTTTAAAACAATAATAAATTTCATTAATTTAATTATGAAAAAATTTAAATCTAATTTTTTCGTTCATTTCATATGATTTGATTTTAGTGGTTATAGAGAAAAAAACACACTCCCTAATCAAAATTTACGGTCAAATGATGCCAATGTATGATTTTCAAGTCACTGATCATATGTTTTGAGTTTCAAATTATTATTCACTAATAATTGTAAATATTTTATGATAAACACATTGAAATTTTATAAAATTATAAATAATAAACTATATATGATAATAAATAATAAGTCATGAATCATAAATCCTAATTAAATAATTTTTTTCATATCTCTCATTTAATTTAATGGTGGTTTTAAAAACCACAACAATAGAAGTAATTTTATTGAAAAAAATAAAAAATACTGAAAAAAAATATCCAAAACATTTATTATTAATTTTAAAAACAGTCAATAAAGAACCACCTATGATTTTTTTTCTTGATCATTTACAATATTTTTTAGAAACCTTAACAGAAAAACGACCCCAAAATATATATTTTTTTATGGTGGTAATTGTATTTTCATTACTCATTTGATTTAATTGTGTGTTTTTATATGTATGACCAGTTGAATAAAAACGTATTATTATATTGATGGTTCATTGGATTTTATAAAAGAAAGGAATATGAATTATTGAATTGGTAGCTAATAAAAATAATAAAACCATATTGTGGAAGTATACTACCTATTCTTTTGGTGAATCCTCTTAGTTTTCACCTAAATGATTAATTGGATGGTTTTCTACAAAAATTGAGGCCTCTAGGATGAACTGTGGGGAGTTGGAATATATTTATGCAAGGTTTTTTCAACCCAAAGTGCTTGAGAGTAGTGAATATGTGAGGGGGTGCGCTCCCTTTTATAGTAGAAGATGGTTGGGGTTCTTGTAAATATAAAAAGGTATACACTATTGAGAGGACTCCCTTAATCATGAGGATCAAATAATTGTCCATTTTCAATCCTAGATGGTACTTGGTAGAATTATGTCCATCTAATGGATTTTGGACACATGTCTAGGTTCATTGCCATTATGTTTATGTTTTACTATGAAGTAATCTTTTTACCACATTAATCATGGTAATTACAATTAATTACATTCAATAATATATTTTTTAAAAACAAAAATGAACATATTAGTAATTATAAAATATTCTTATTCCAAAAAAAGAATACATTTTTCCAAATTACAAACATAGAAGTGGTAGAAATTAATTCATAATTAATGTCATTTATGTGTTTTTGGGGGGGGGGGATGAGTTTTGTTCAATGCCCAGAACCCTGAAATTTATTCAAAAAAAAGGAGTATACAAATTATATGAGTTGAAAAGACGGAAATTTTCTGGATTCTCTTATAAAAAAAGGAATCAAATCCGGAGGGAGATCATTCCTCCAAGTGATCTCATGAGAGACTCCCATGTTGGCGAGACCATCGGCAATCTTGTTTGCTTCACGGAAGGTGTGTGTAGCAATGAAGTTGATACTGTTGAGCGAGGTGAGGTAGTCAATCCATTAGGGGGTGAGAGACCATTCTAAGTGAGTCACACTGTTCCAGATGGCTTGCACAATGGTAGAAGAGTCGCTCTCATTACAGATGTTTCTTCAATTGAAAATTTTTTCAAAATAGATGGCATGAATGATACCCCCAACATTTCAGCCTCCAGAGCAGAAGAAATGTCGCAGCTTCCATAGAAACATCCGAGAATCTGATAAAGATGGTCTCTAGAAACACATTTGCATCCCGAAGTTCCAGGGTTTCCTTTTGAGGCTCCGTCAATTTTGACTTTAATCCAGCCAGGAGGAGGAGCATGCTAGAAGACTTTAATAGTGTAATTCGGTTTTGGATATATTCCACTCACTCCAATCCAGTGGAGGGTTTCAAGACCAATGAAAGAATTGTCACAATGGTCTTGTTGGATCATGGCAGCCTCTTTGATAGCAAGAAGAATCCGCATTTTACATGAATTTAGTTTAAATTAGATATTATTGAAAATGAAATCATTTCTTCCATACCAAAGGATATGCAGAAACTCTGCAACGGTAGTGAGAAAAAGTTTTCTAATTTGCAGTGACCTCAGAGGCTCAATCGTCCTTTTCAACTGCAAGAAAATAAATTTATCTAAAATCCATCTGCACTCAAAAAGGACAAATATGTAATGCCAAAGAGCAGTAGCAGTCTCACAAGATAAAAAGAGGTGGTTTATGTCCTCCCAAAGTTTGATGCACAATATACATTTAGAGAAAAGATTAAAACCATAATACTGTACAAAACCATCGGTAGGAACATTTTGGGGAGTTATTCTCCAAATGAGGGTAAGACGAGATGGTTTTATCCAAGCCTTATTGAAGTTGGTGATCCAACTGATATTATCATCAACATTAGATAAATGGTGATTATAAATAAAAATTAGTCCAACAAGCCATTTTTAGCGGGTTCCCAAACCAGAAAGTCATCATTGGATGTGAAGTAATAATTCTGGACAATCTCCTTAATAAAATCCGAAAGATGTGAACCAGAATAATTGATCACGTCCCTGATGGATTAGTTAGTGGGATCAAGAGTAAAATAATTAGTCATCTCTGATATAAGTGGGGAACCAGTCCAGTTATCAAACAAAAAATTTAAAGTGGATTCTTTACTAACATTCCATCTAGAATTTTCCAAGATAGAAGAATAAGTAGATTTAATCGAGGGCCAAATAGAGGAAGAAATGTAGTGAAAAATACCATATTTAAGCTTATCAAGAAAACGGGTTCTGTGAAATTTCATGGGATGAGAGTTATTATTAATGAGGGAACATGTAAATTTATCCTGGAGATCCTCATTAAAGGTTTTAAGATTTTTAATTCTTATTACACCTTTTTCAATAGTCCTATAATAAGAGGTCCAAGAAATCGTGACCAATTTTCCCTCCAAAGTGCTTCTGATCCAGATGAAGTTCTTTATAGCAGTATTTAAGCATTTAATAAGACCCTAAGGCCACTTGTAGACCTTCATGAAGTAAACCAACTTAGAAACAATGGCGGATTTCATAAGGCAAACCCTTCTTTCCATTGAACGGGCTTTTACTTTCCAGGACAAAAGTTGTTTATGAATTTGATCCGCTATGTGCTGGAAATTAGAAGATTTGGGTTGTCCCTATAAGATGGGGACACCAAGGTAAGTGAAGGTCAGGGAACCTTCCTTAAACCCGAAAACATTAGTGAAATGAGTTTTCCTATTGAGGGGGAAATTTTTACCAAAAATAGATAAAGGATTTATGCCAGTTAACTCACTAACCAGACACCTCTTCATAGTGAGAGATGATGGATTTAAGGTTATTGATATTTCTTTTTTCTCCCTGGAGGAAGAAAATGATATCATCAGCATAAAGAATATGGGAAGGAGCATGCAAATTCCTAGACGAAAGAATCGGTTTTATTTTGTCTTGATCAACATTGAGGGTAATCAATCTGCTAAGATAGTCTTCCACAATAGAAAAAATGATAGTAGAGATAGGTTCACCTTGTTTGACACCCTTGGAGCATTTAAAGTAACCTCTAGGAGAGCCATTGATAAGAATAGAAATATGGGCTGAGTTGAAAATGTTTTTGATTCTATTGACAAAAGTGTCATTGAAACCGAAACTAGATAGCACTTTAAAAATAAAGTCCCAGTCAATCGTGTCAAAGGATTTAGTAATATCTAGTTTAAGAGCAACATTTCAACCTCTAGTGTTTCTATTCAATAAATTAGTGGATTTTGAGGAAGACAAATGTAATCTTGTATATATCTACCTTTAATGAAACCAAACTGGTTCCAAGAAACAATTCTGTTGCTAATAACAGAGAGTCTATTGGCAATGATCTTAGTAATAATTTTAAAAATAGAGTTTAAGAGGGAAATGGGATGGAAAAGGTGAATTTCATCTCCATTTTCAATTTTTGGATTAAGAGTGAGAAATTGGGAATTTAGACCATGAGGAATAAACCCTTTTTCAAAGAAGGTTATGACTATGTTACAAAAAACATTTTGAATGATATCCCAGTGTTTTTGGTAAAATCTGTTATTAAAGCCATCAAGTCTAGGGGCACTGTCTGGATTAAGGCCAAAAACAATGTCTTTAATTTTAGAATCAAGAGGGATGCTGTTAAGAAGACGGTTATCCTCAAAAGTAACCATGTTAGGAATTATATTAGGAAAAATTTCATTATTGTTATTGGGGCCATTGAAAATGTCAGTGAAATATGAGACAACATGGTTGGAAATCCCTTTTTCCGTATTAATGAGGTTACCCTCAACCCTTAAGCAGGATAGAGACCTACTAGCTTTCCTCACTCTTTGATGGGAGTTATAAAATCTGGTGTTCCTGTCACCATCGTTGAGCCATTTAGCTTTGAAAATTTGCTTCATTAAGTTATCCTTAAGGTTGATAAAGGAGATTAATTTAGCAGAAATATTGATTTTATTTTGGGGGTGAGTATTAAATCGGGTTATGTAGTTTTTATTTTGAATAAGAGTCAAATCTTTCTCCAAACCCTGAATGTCTTTATCTATTAAGTCATATTTTGTTTTCCACCACTTTTTTAGAATAAGTTTGAGATTTTTCAACTTAGTGGTGCAAGAAAAGGAGTAATTTGAGTTACCCATCTTATCCCAGGAAGAATTGATTAAATTAACACACTCAGGGTCCATGGACCAGGCCAAATTAAATCTGAAAGGAAAATAGGGTTTCTGAAGTATTTGAGGAATACTGACTAAGATCTGGTGATGATCTGAGGAAAGTTTGGTCAGAGTAACACTGGATATCGGGTTTCACTAATCAAGGGCTAAATCATTAATGAACTCTCTATCGATCTTACTCGCCAGAACTTGATTATAATTATGTCTACACCAAGTAAATTGAGAACCTACTAGGTTAACCTAAATAAGATTATTGGCCTCTATAGAGGCTTTCAATTCTCTAGAATAAATAGATGAGAATGATTGGAAAAGTTTTTTGGTGGGAAAGAGAATAGAATTGAAATCACCAAATAAGACCCAGTGGTCTTTAATTTTGGCATTGATAGTGGAAATTTCATCCCAAAGAGTTCTTCTATCCTGGTGATAAATTTTGGCATAAACAAAAGTATTGAAAAGATGAGTGCTATCCAGGTAGTAATCACTAGTCAAAGATTTCTTAGAAATACTGGAAATATTTACATTCTGAAGAGGTGAGTGATAAAAGATCCAAAGAGAGTCCGCAACATTACCATTGTTACAGGCACCTAAGAAGGAAAAGCCAAAATTGCAAAGATGCATGAATTTAGGGGGGAAATCACCTTAGATTCAGAAATAGGAAGAAGAATAGGGCGATGAATATTAATAATTCTTTTTAAGACATTTAGGGTGGAAGGGATAGTAATACCCTGATCGTTATAATGGAATATATGCATTAATGCGTATTCCTGGGGTTGGACCCCCCTCTCTTTTTATTTCTAGAATTTTTTCCTCTAGTTTTCCTAGGGATGTATTCTTACCAAGAGTGCAGGTTGTCTCAATTTTTCCTGAGGGAGAAGTATATTTTTTGAACATTACCTCCTGCCTTGTTACTAATAGTCATGTTGCAAGAAGAGATCTGGTCAGGGAAAAAGAGTACCCCTAAAACTATAACAGTTTCAGAGGGACCCGAGACAAGGGCCACCTAAGGGATGGAATCTTCCTTAACCAGGTTGGAAATAACCTTTGTGAATGTATTAGTTTCAGAGGGTCCTGAGGTTGAAACCTCTTGGGAGATGTCTCCAACCATAGTCGGGGTGAGAAACTACACGTTTTTAGTGTCCAGACAACCAGAAAAGATTGTACCCTACTCTTTAGATGAGGAAGGATAGTTGAGAGAACTATATTTTTTGTTAGTGTCCACCGGATCAGTGGGGACATCACTGTGATTAATACCAACTGCTTTCTGATTAAAATCCACATTAATAGAAATGGGAACCTCTTTTAACTGAGTAGGGGGGAAAGGTTGGAACAAAACTAGGGGTGAGGGGGAGGGCTGGCTCCTAGAAGAAGACCCTATCTCACTTTTGTTCATAGGGGTCTCTCCCTTGATCATGTTTGGATGTGAAGATGAATCCATAGGTGAATATTCAGGTATATTACCATGACCCAAGGTTAGAGAAGCCTGAAGATTAGTTTTTAAGGGAGACTCTATTTCAGTAAGAGGATTCTGAAGAATCAAAATGACCTCATTTTCCAGATTTTTTTTGATGGCTTGTTCCTCCAGTTCTATGTTCTATTCTTCTATAAAGTCAGCCCAAGATACCCCAGTATTATCCTTAGGTTTAGCAATCCATTTTTCAGTGATAGTTTTGGGAGGTACTATTTTATCAGGGTAGGGGGCCTTCTCTTTTCTATTTTTTCTAACTTCCGTCCAGTCAGAGGAATTATGTTGATTGGAGACTCTATGAACCATTCTACAATTAAGTATGGAGTGTCCAACAATCTTACAAAAATCATAGAAGTAAGGAAGGTTTTCATATTCAAGATTGATAATAGTCTTATAATCCCCAGCATTGAAATAAATGGTTTTAGGTGGTTTATTTTCAAGGTTGACTTCAATTAAGAACCTATCAAACATTCCAAGATCAGCATTTATGGTCCATTGATCGATTTTTAAAGGAGTTCCAATATAATAAGATAGATCATTAATACTAAAACTACCTTTAAATTGGAATGTTGGAAAAATAATGGTTACCCAATGTAACTCGTAATTATGATTTCATAATAGAGTACATAGGTGGAAGGTGAAAACATTGAAATGGAAGATAAATCTAACTATCATGTTGTGAGGGAGAGAGATAGATAACACAGTTTTGATAATTTTATCGATCAATGATCTATAACAACAATATAATTGGAGAATATCATTGATATCATCAAAATTATTACAATAGAAAAACATTTATTTTCTTGACCCTTCTCCTCATGATGAAGAATTTTCATAAGAAAAAATACTTACATGATTTTGGAAAAAACACACCCTCTTTTGTGCATTGAATAATTAACATTAACAATATAATTCAAATCTATGATGGTGAATTCTTAATTCCTGAATCAAACCATTATTTCCATAAATTTAATGATGGGTTGCTAAATTTTTCTTTAGTGAACATCCCAATAAAAATGGTATCATATGTTATCCAATATGCATAAATCCACACATTGTGAGATAATAGATAAATATCTAAATCGACATCAAAATTTTAACATAGACCATTATATAAATTTTACCATATAATCCCTTCAAAACTTCAAATTCAAAAATAATAGAAATAGTTTCCTGAATTTTCTCAAAGAAACATAGAATTAATCCCTTGTATATCATAATGTAGCTATTGTTTTTCAAAAGAAAAACATTTGAATACCATCATCATATACTCAATTGAAGCGTGGTAATTAAAAGAATTATCAAATATACATATTGAAAAAATGCATGTTTCTTTATTCCAAATATTGTTGGATATGTTACTTAATTCAAGAAATGTTGTAAACTCCATCCATGATAGCTTAAACCACATTGTCAACAAATACCTAATCAGTTCAAAGGTAATTAGTACCATCAAATTTACATTATCTAAACATAATTATATTAACATTTGGAAACTTTAATGGTAAAATTTCCCTAGTAATGTGATTCCAATGAATATTACCTTTCAATTAAATAATATTTCAAGTCCATCAGAACCATTCAACATATTATTTTAAATCCAAAGAATAAATCAACGACTGAAAAATTATTATATATATAAAAATTCATATAACATAATTATAGAATTAAAATACATAAATAAAAAATTTATTCCACATTATCCATAACCCATTTACAAGGCTACCTCATCCTATAACATAATACCTTTTTTCTTTCACATTTCATATATAGTCTCTTGATCATCACAATATAACCATTACTCATACAACCTATATGATTCTCTTTATGATCTTTCCACATGGTACATATATTTGATTAATGAGCATTCATTCCACACATAAATAATTTAACATTCAATGATACCATAGGGTGACTATTATACTTTTTCACTGAGTTAACAGAACATAACATTATCCCTAAAAAGTTACTTGATTTGGGACCATTTTTTCAATGTCAATAAATAATCTTATTCCTATAATACATTTACATGGGTGTTTCTTTCCATATTATAGTCCAAAAGGAAAATTTATTTTAATTCCTTTATGGCCTATATTAACCAAACTCTCCGAAAACACTTTCTTTATATTATTTAGTGAGTCTGAGAGTTAGTTTAAGTGGACATTGTTATCATGTTCCAAAAAAAATTATTAAGCATGATCACAACACCCTTCACTCCAATGTACAACCCATTTGACTTCTCATCAAAAAAATTATCATCACTTTCAATGTTATCCCAGTTCATTTTGGTTCTCACCATTTACTAATACTAGAAGGAATTTTGTGATAAAAATTTATTATAGAAGAAAACATCACAATCTTGAAAAAAATCTTATAAGATATATAAATCATTACAGCTCAATATTTAATATATGAAACATTAGGTTAATTATAGGTTATTCATAGAAAAATTTTATTAAAATATTTCATGATTACTCATAAACATTTTGTGAATTCCTAAACAATATTTCATGGGAGTTTCAAACTAGGTGTGCAGTTAGTCTCATTATCATACAATAGTTCTCGATCAAGTCTATCTTAATACAGAGTTTTAAGGGTTTTTACCCTTATATAAGTCTATTCTAGAGACACATCCACTTTCCGTATCTAGAAAATGATGTATTGTTTGGAAACCATTTACACTGTCCTTTAAAAAATATCAACACATTAGCTTATATATTGATTCATCCATAAACTTATTCTTATATACATCCCTATAAGTATCCATATAAATAATCCTTCAAAACTTATTAAAAAAATTTATCCTACTTTTCAAAATTTTAATAATCCTTGAATTTGAAACAAACTCTAGAAAACTAGACTTTACATACATTGATATTTGTAATGTCCCAACCTAGGATCCACTAAACTGTTACTTGAGAAGGTTGGCCACTTTCCCTCAAACGTGCCTCCTCATATGCCAGAGTGTGCTGACTAGCTGTGAGAGTTTGGTAAGTGAGTATTGGAGAGACTATATGCTCTATTTTTTAGAATAAAACTCTAATGGAAACAAATAAAAGTAATCATGTGTTGAAAAGTATAAATAACCCAAAAAAATCCATGTCACATGATAAAAAAAACATGAAATTAAAATACCCAATAGAAAGGTAATGCATGCTATGACAATTAAAATGTCAAGTGTCTAAAATGCAATTGAAAGTAAAGACATAATGACCCCCAAATGTGTCCTGAAACATGATTGGTTCCATCCCCCATGCTCCAATCCCCAAACTGAAAACCAATCCCAAGGACTTTCCATTATCATGTCCTTTAACAACAAATTCTACTCGGGTGCTGATCATGCGGACCAAAAAGGGTGTGTGTATAACTCAGTAGACCACTACCAATGGTTTCTAAACGATTCCAATAAAAAGATAGTGTAGGATGTTTTGTGAAGTAATTAATAAAATTCATAATTTAAAAAATTATCATATTTTCATCTAATCTTTAATCATAACTTTATTCCATGTTTCGATTCATTTTTCCCATTTGAATTATCATTCTAAATAATTAATAATTTGGTGATGGTCGTCAAGACTAGCACCCTAAATCTCAGTTGAATCATCATTCACTGTTATAATTCATTTGGTGTAGGTTTTCATTGATTTCACCACAATCATGCTAATTCATCATTCATTTGGTGTAGGTCATCATGCTTAGAACCACAATCTCATTGAGTGTAGGTCTTCATGATGAACACTTTTTTTCTTATTCGGTGTAGGTCATCATACCAAGAACCACATTATCTAAATATTGGATATCTATTGGGGAAGAACACCATGTCAAAGTCCTAACATCTAATTAGTCTAGAACACCATGTCTAGCACCAATAAATAATCATTCATTCATTCTTTCAGTAATTCAAAATCATTTTCAACATTACTCCATTACTAATCAATCGATAAGTTAATCATTTCAAAGGTTGTTAGTTAATTCAAAAATAAACCAAGAAAATAACCCATTAATTAATTCATTAATTAATTAATCAATCAACACAATTCTAATTGCATACTAAATTCTTCAAAATTATTTATCAATATGAAATATCAACTTTTCAGAACTAATTATCATAATTAATTATCTTTGATCATCATCATTTCACATAATTAATTCTCACAATTAATTATCTTACACAGCCAAACATCATTTTCTAATTAATCGCCCCTAATTAATTATCGTAACACAATCAATTAAAAATATCAATTACGATATCTCAACCCCTAAAAAATATCCCAAATATCTATTTGGGAAACCCCCCCATTAATTTATTCCATGATTCAATTTTCAATACATCACCAAGGTTGTAACAATTCAATTCCACTTTCCAAATTACCTCAATATAGGGAATCATTTATCATGGAAATCTTGAAAATTATAAACTAACATTAAAAATGTCATGACCCGTCCCAGTGGGGCCCGAGCCACAACTCCCCAAGCCCGCCTCCAATAGGCCAGGGGCTGGTGACTAGCACCGAGTAGGCATGCTACTAACATGGGAGGCATTGCCTATAACCTGTACACACTCACACACATCTCCAAGCCCACAAAGCTGAAAAGTAAAAACTACTAAAATGAAAAGATGCATGAATACACTAAAACCCAACCAACAGAGTACGATATGGAAGTAAAGTACAGTAAAGTAAAACACTGGGACAAAAGTACAAGCCCACCAAAAGAAAGTCTGCAACAAGTCCAACCTTTAGATAAAGGTACTGGGACTGCAACCCATTGCCGAAGGAATGCACCTCGGCCTGTCTGATCTCAATGAGCACCGTCCGGTCCTGGTCCACCTAGAATCTTGTCAAAGGTTCACTCTTCTGCACAAAACATGACACGTGCAAGAAAATCCCGCACCGGGGTGAGTATAACAATACCCATTAGGACACCCCGAAAACCACAAAGGAAATACAACAATGGAAAATACCACGAAGAAAGGTACAGTCAGCTCTACACAGTATATGTCCACAGAACATATAACAATAATATCTAGATATACTCATACACAGGAGACCATCGCAAAACCACCACTAAGATCCAGCTCGAATATTCCACTAGGCATACCATCAGGAGAACACACTCCTAGGTCTGAAGATAAAGGCACGAAGTACTCATTCTGTGAGAACACACTCCACAAGTACCTTGGGAGCAAGATGCTCAGATGAGGATCACGGCTAAGTCATGGGGTGATTCTGACAACTCAGTCTGAGCTAATCCGCTAAGCAGAGGATCGGCGCCTAGGTAAAGTTGATCACGTCGATACCAAGAACTCTACCTAGGGTTCCAGGAATAAATAGATGATCCGGATCTAAGTCTCAAAGAGGGGATTCCAATAACTCTATTCAGGGAGTTCTGCTGAAGGGATCATACTTCTGTATAAAGGAATTGATACAAGAACCTTCAGGGGATTACCAAGGGTACGAACCCTAAGAACTGGTCCAAGTCAAAGAAGGTAAGTGGCTCAATCCATGAAGAAAAAGTTACATGGTGTGTAGTATGGTTACACGCCGTGTTCCTTGACACTGGGTACTACCCGTGTAAATGGCCCGTGTCCTTCGTTCAAGCTATGAAAAACCAAACTACACGGCGTATAGAAAAGTACACACCGTGTTCCTTGACCCCGGGTGCTGCCCGTGTAAACGGCCCGTGTCATTCGGCTTGTCAGATAGAAAAAAAACTACACGGCGTGTAGAAGAAATCACACGCCTTGTTCGAGCTCCTGGGCTCGCTCCGTGTACGCTGGCCATGTGCTCGTACACGGTCTATGCCCATGTCTATGTCGCCTTCCCGTGTACCAGTACACGGGGTACCCCATGTATCTGGCTGGGTCTGGCCGGGGAGGGGTATACACAGCGTGTCCATGGCCTTGTACCCTGCCCGTGTCCATGTACTCCCAGAGTACACGCCAGGTCGTTCGCCGACAAACAAACGTCGTGTAGCCCATACTACACGGCGCATAGTCGGGAATTTTCCAGAACCGTCATCTTCCTCTATGCGCCTCGGATAACCCTCCGGATTTTGATCCAACTCTCTGATCATCACAAAACTTCGGATTTGGGGTCGTCCCACCCCTACGAAACTGATTCCGCCAGTTTTGGGCTTCCGATCGATCTTGAAAATGCATCTCAATCCGTCCGCACGAAAACTCCCGAAGAACAGGAACTTCCGAACCGCACTGATTCATCCACCGCTGTCACCGTCGCACCTCTTCTAGGTTGCCTTGATGTTGGATCTTAGATTTTGGATCATTGCATCAACAAACGAATGTGCGACGATCGATTTCCTACAAGAACACATAGAACGCAACGAAGAACGAGAGGGGGGAAAACAAAAATTAACAAGAGGGGCGAACCTCGATCATTGTTCGTGACCATCCGGGTTTCCGCCGTTATATTGAAAACCAAAACAATCTCTAGAATCAAAGCCTCAAATCCCCACATGAACCCGTCCTGCAAGAACGATCGACCCGCGGGCTAATCTGTTCGTGGATTAGTCCGTGTTCGTCGTGGAAAACAAAAACGGGGGAAAGAGAAATCAATAACAATCATCCTACCTGGATTTCACGGTGTTCGTTGGCGAAGATCCAGTTTCCGAGTCATCTTCGCCAGCGAAGCTCGTCAAGAACATCGTCGCCGCGTTGGGAGGCTTCCTCCAGGACCTCCAGAGCCGCCAAGGGTTTTCAGGGTTATGGGGTTTGTAACCCTGGACCCTGGCACAAGCCTCTATTTAAAGAGGATAAAAGATATTTGGTTCAGCAGAGTTTAAAAAGATCACGCTGTAGAAACAAGATTTAAATAAAATATTTTTATTAAATATTTTATTACTGTTGCATCCAAAAACCAGATTTCACCACCGACCTCCGCCGGTCGATGTTAGGGCTCGCCTTAGGTAAAATAGCTGTTTTGAATGCAATGGAGCCCTCAGATTTCTGATCTGAGCACCCATTCAGGAGTTATTCCACTTTTTTAAGAAAACCGCACGCGCGTGTAATTTAATTATTCGATTAAATTCAAACATTTGTTCTGGGCTCACTGGGCCCCGGAACTGCACGTCGTCTCAGAGTCTGGTCTCAAAATAATTCACATATTATATTAAAATAATACATGGAAAAAAATCTGGGACATTACATCACACCCACCTTAGGGATTTTACGTCCCCGAAAAGCCAAAACAAGGGCTACTCAAAAAGGAGTGGGTATTGTATGCGAATCTAAGCCTCCCGCTCCCACGTGCTCTCTTGGAGATTCCCATGCTTCCACCGGACACGCACCAAGGGAATAACTCACCCACGAAGGATCTTCTTCTACCGATCCTCGATCTCCACTGGGCACTCAGCAAAGTTCTCTCCATCATCGATGTCCAGCTCGCCCCAGTCGATGATGTGTGATGGATCATTCACGTACCTACGTAGCTGCGACACATGGAAGACGTTGTGTACCTGGTCCATCTGAGGAGGTAGAGCCAAGAGATACACCACCTCGCCAACTCTACTCAGAATCTGAAAAGGTCCAACTAACCTCCAATATATCTTGCCGCCTCGGCCAAATCTCTGCAATCCTCGTCGAGGTGAGACCCGAAGGAACACATGGTCTCCCTCCTCGAACTCCAAAGGCCTCCGCCTCTGGTCGGAATAAGAGGTTTTCTGACTCTGTGCAGTCTTCATCCACTCCTGGATGACCTGCACCTTCTCTGTAGTATCTCTCACCATTTCTGGGCCAATGAGTGCTGACTCTCCCGAGTGAGTCCAGCAAAGTGGAGACCTGCAAGGTCGCCCGTATAGAGCCTCGAATGGTGTCATACCAATAGTGGAATGATAACTGTTGTTATAAGAAAATTACACCAATGGTAGGTGATCCTCCTATCTATGATCGAAGTCAGGTATGAAAGCTCGTAGCATATCCTCCAGAACCTGGATGGTCCGCTCTTTCTGACCATCATTCTGGGGATGAAATGTTGTGCTCAAGCGTAACTGAGTCCCAAAAGCTTCCTGCAATCCCTTCCACAATTGGGATGTGAAACAAGCATCATGGTCTGAGAAGATCGCGGATGGTACTCCATGAAGTCGAACTATCTCCTGCACGTAGAGGCGTCCCAAGCTCTCTACTGAACTCTGCTCCCATATGGCTAGGAAGTGGGTAGACTTGGTGAGTCAATCAACGATCACCCAGATGGAATCGTTTCCCCTGGACGTGCATGGTAAAACCGTCACGAAGTCCATGTATATCCCATCCCACTTCCACTCTGGCACCTCAAGGGGCTGAGTCAAACCTGCTGGAACCTGGTGCTCAGCCTTTACTTGCTGACAAGTAAGGCACCGAGAAACAAACTCTGCCACACTCTTCTTCATCCCTAGCCACCAGAACTGACGTTGGAGGTCCTGGTACATCTTTGCCATGCCTAGATGCACTGCCAAAGGGGATGTATGGAACTCCCTCAGAACCTCCTCCCACAACATCACTGGTACTACCTTGCACCCTTTGAAAAAGACAATGTGCTCCCCACCTTCTGAAAATCCATCAGCAGCATCACCTGTGGATATCTGAGCACATAGAGTCTCACCGCTAGCATCCCCGCGTTGTGCTTCCCTGACTCGTTGTAAGAGTGGAGGGGTAACAACCATCGACTGAAGGTAAGCTCCCTCGTCTCTATCCATGAAGGAAAACTGCAAATAGGCCAACTGCCTTGTCGCCTCATCCAGTAACTGCGAACTAGATCTCCTACTGAGAGCATCTGCCACCACGTTCCCCTTCCCAAGAGTATAAATGATCTCAAAGTTGTTATCCTAGAAGAACTCAAGCCATCACCTCTGTCTCAAATTCAGATCCTTTTGAGAAAATATATATCTAAGACTCTTGTGATCAGAGTAGATGGTAAACCGTTCACCCATCAGGTAGTGCTGCCACATCTTCAATGCGAAGACTACCGCTGCCAACTCAAGATCATGGGTCACGTAGTTCTACTCATGTGGCCTCAACTGACATAAGACATAGGCAATCACCGCTTGCCTCTGTATCAGGACACAACCAAGCCCGGTTCCTGATGCATCGCAGAACACTACATACTCAACACCCTCCTCTGGTAATCTCAAGATCGGGGCACTCATCAGGCTCTGTCTCAACTGCTGGAAAGCCTGCTGGAATTTCTAGGTCCACACAAAAGGATGTCCCTTTCGGGTCAAAGCTGTCATGGGTGCTGCAATCCTGGAGAAATCATGGATGAATCTCCGATTGTATCCTTCCAACCCAACGAAACTCCGCACCTCTGTCACGCTCCGGGGTGGCTCCCATGCTAGCATTGCCTCAACCTTTGTCGGGTCCACTGCTACACCATCCGCTGAGATAACGTGCCTCAGAAAGTGGACCTCCTGTAACCAGAACTGACACTTCGAGAGTTTCCCATACAACTGGTGCTCTTGGAGTGTGTCCAGAAAAATCCTTAGGTGTCTCGTGTGCTCCTCCTCGGACACAGAGTACACAGGGATATCATCGATGAAGACCACCACAAACCGGTCAACATAAGGCTGAATGATCCGGTTCCGGAGTCACATGAACACTTTCGGGGCATTCGTCATGCCGAAGGGCATCACCAAGTACTCATAGTGACCGTAGCGACATCTGAAAGTTGTATTTGGTATATCCTCCTCCCGTACTCACAACTGGTGATAGCCTGATCGTAGATCAACCTTCGAGAACCATCGTGCCCCTCTCAACTGATCGAAGAGGTAATTGATCCTTGGTAGTGGATACCGGTTCTTCACAGTCACCTGATTTAAGCTCCGCTAATCCAAACACAGCCTCAAGATCTCGTCCGCCTTCTTGGAAAACAGCACTAGGGCTGCCCAGGGTGAAACGCTGGGTCTCACAAAGCCCTTCTTCTGTAAGTCATCAAGTTGCATCCTCAGCTCACGAATCTATGCAGGAGCCATCCGATAGGCCGATGCTGATATCGGGGTCATCCCAGGTTGCAACTCAATGCAGAAATCTATCTCTCAATGGGGAGGTAGCTTGGGGACATCCTCCGGAAAGACGTCCTCATACTCATCCATCGCTTCTGGGAACTGGAAACTCGTAACATCTGTCGCGCCAAGGGATAGTCTAGCCAACTGGTGTGAAATCGATTGTGCCCTCTTATGCACGAGTCCATCCTATGCTGCCTGGGTATCTCTTTCACCGACAAAAGATAACCTCGTTCCATCACTGTGGACACACCGCACCCTTCGCCTAAAATAATCAATCTGAGCATGAACTGTGGATAACCAATACATGCCAATAATGACATTGTAAGGCCTCGATGCTACCACCAAGAGGTTCCAACCGAAACTCTAGCCTCCAAGGGTCATGTCACACTGCCTATAAAGGTGTGTGATCTCTGAATCTTCTCCAGTCGTTGTTTCTAAGCGTAAGGGTCGAGTCAATGGCTCAACTGGAATCTCAAGGTCTCGAACAAGATAAGCATCCATAAAGGAATGACTATAACCTATGTCTATTAATACGACATCCAAAGTAGAAAAGACACAGATAGTACCTCTAATCATCCCAGGAGTACCTGGGTCATAAGCCTCTGCTGCCTGCAGCTGTCCCTGCCTCTATCCACCAGCTCCCTGAGCCTGGGTTGGACCTCCTGGGGGTGGTGGTGGTAAAGGGTTAAAATGCCGACCACCTCCAGCTGCTCTCCCAGATCCTCTTCCATGTCCGCCGCCTCACGGATCTGCGTGCTCCACCCATTGCCTCTTCCTCGATGGTCCATCCACTGCTCCCGTGTCAGTAGTACTACGGGTCGGACAATCTCGAGCGAGATGTCCCATGCCATCACATGAGTAACATCGCCTCCCTCGAGGTTGGTTGGATGCACCCTGTGAACCTTGTACGGCTGATCCCCTATCCTGGGATCTCCTCTAGAAACGTCTCTCGCGCCTGGGTCCCTGGCGTCGGCTCCCCGCCGCCGAGGTCTCTGCTTCAGCTTGCCCACTACTGACAACTGTCGGCTATCCCTGCTTCGCCAGGAAGCTCTCGACCACCAAAGCCCGCTCGAGCACCCCAGTATAAGTAGGAATTCTCATAGGGATGATGCTAGCTCAGATATCTCTGCGCAATCCCCACTCAAAAGTCCGAGCTATGAAGTACTGATCTCTAACCATATCCATCGAGTACCACGAGAGGTCGGTAAACCTCGATGAATAGTCAGCCACCATCATGGTTCCCTGCTGGAGCTGAAGAAACTTCTGTATACGTACTGCTCTCAGGGTAACCAGTGAACACTCCTCTCTGAAAAGACGCTCAAACTCCAACCATGCAAGAGTCGCCTCGTTGTGAGTCTGGATGACCAAACTCCACCATCGCCCTTTCGAGCCCTGCAGAAGGCTCGCTACTAGGATCACCATCTGGTCTGCTGGTGTCCTGACCAAAGGGAAGACTCTGGTCACTACCTCAAGCTAGTACTCTGTTGCCAGAGGGTCAGGCTCACTTCGAAACCTGAGGGGTCTCTGTCTCTGAAACTCGTGGAGGGCGCTCAGCCTGCGCTCCTCCTTTACTGGTACAGCAGGCGCTAAACACTGCCCCACAGGTCATGGAATAACTGGCACTCCACATGGTGGTAGAACTGGGGGATCCGATCCCTATATCGAAGCTTCATCATTGAGGGGGTCACCCTCGTGATTGATCTGCTGGATCCTTGTGGGTGCACGTCGTGGAGGCATCCTGTTTAAGAAACAAGATGTATCACAGTCAGTGATTATATCTATAGAGATGACTCAAGAAGGACATGGAAACCACAACCCATTACTATATGGTGAATGTACCATTATTTTTCCCCATGCAACTAGTGTTTTCATGTTCCGAGTCGAAAAGAAAGTTATCCGAGTCCTAGTGTATGGATACTTCTGCCGCCGCACCAAAACTAGGGTCCCTGGCCTGAGAGCCAAACTCGAAACACTTAACACTATTGCCCCAAACCAACTCACAGACTCTCAGTCCTAAGGTAGAACCGACCACCTCTGATACCACTCTGTCATGACCCGTCCCAGTGGGGCCCGAGCCGCAACTCCCCAAGCCCGTCTCCAATAGGTCAGGGGTTGGTGACTACCACCGAGTAGGCATTCTACTAACATGGGAGGCATTACCTATAACCTGTACACAAGCCCACACATCTCCAAGCCCACAAAGATGAAAAGTAAAAACTACTAAAAGGAAAATATGCATGCATACACTAAAACCCAACCAACAGAGTACGACAGGGAAGTAAAGTACAGTAAAGTAAACCCTAGGCCAAAATTACAATCCCACAAAAAGAAAGTTAGTAACAAGTACAACCTGTAGAGAAAGGTACTGGGACTGCAACCCGTCATAGAAGGAACGCACCTCGGCCTGTCTGATCTCACTGAGCACTGTCTGATCCTGGTCCGCCTAGAAACCTGTCAAAGGCTCGCTCATCTGCGCAAAACACGACATGTGCGGGAAAAGCCCGTGCAGGGGTGAGTATAACAATACCCAGTAGGACACCCTGAAAACCACAAAGGAAATAAAACAAAGGAAAATACCACGAAGAAAGGTACAGTCAGCTCTACACAGTATATGTCCACGGAACATATAACAAGAATATCCAGATATACTCATACACAAGAGACCATCGCGAAACCACCACTAAGATCCAGCTCGAAGATTCCACTAAGCATACCATCGGGAGAACACACTCCTATGTCTGAAGAGAGAGACACGAATTACTCGTTCCGAGAGAACACACTCCACAAGTACCTTGGGAGAAAGATGCTCATATGAGGATCACGGCCAAGTCATGGGGTGATTCTGAAAACTCAGTCAGAGCTAATCCGCTAAGCAGAGGATCGGTGCCTTGGGTAAAGTTGGTCACGTCGATACTAAGAACTCTACCTAATGTTCCAGGAATGAATAGAGGATCTGGCTCTAAGTCTCACAGAGGGTATTCCAACAACTCTATTCAGGGAGTTCTGCTGAAGGGATCATACTCCTGTATAAAGGAATTGATACCATAACCTTCAGGGGATTACCAAGGGTACGAACCCTAAGAACTGGTCCAAGTCACAGAAGGAAAGTGGCTCAAGCCATGAAGAAAAAGTTACACTGCATGTAGTATGGTTACACACCATGTTCCTTGACCCCGGGTACTTCCCATGTAAACGTCCCATGTCCTTCGTTCAAGACGTGCAAAACCAAACTACACGGCGTGTAGAAAATTACACACCATGTTCCTTGACCCCGGGTGCTGCCCGTGTAACTGGCCCGTGTCATTCGTCTTGTCGGATAGAAAACAACTACACAGAGTGTAGAAGAAATCACACGCCGTGTTCGAGCGCCTGGGCTCGCTCTGTGTACACTGTCCATGTGCTCGTACACGGTCTCTTCCCATGTCCATGTCTCGTGCCCATGTACCAGTACACGGGGTACCCCGTGTATCTGGCCGGGTCTGGCTGGGGAGGGGTATACACGGCGTGTCCATGGCTGTGTACCCTTCCCGTGTCCGTGTACTCCCGGAGTACATGCCAGGTCATTCTCCAACGAACACACGCCGTGTAGCCCATACTACACGGCGTGTAGTTGGGAATTTTCCAGAACCATCATCTTCCTCTGAGCGCCTCAGCTAACCCTCCGGATTTTGATCCAACTGTCCGATCATCACGAAACTTCGGATTTGGGGTCGTCTCGCCCCTATGAAACTGATTCCACCAGTTTCGGGATTTTGATCGGTCTTGAAAACGCATCCCGATCCTTCCACACGAAAACGCCTGAAGAACGGTAACTTCCGAACCGCACCGATTTATCTGCCGCCGTCACCGTTGCACCTCCGCTTGGTCTCCTTGACGTTGGATCTTTGATTTCGGATCGTTGCGTCAACAAACGAATGTGCAATGATCGATTTCCTCAAAGAACGCGTAGAACGCAACGAAGAATGCGAGGGGGAAAACAAAAATCAACAAGAGGGGTGAACCTCGATCGTTGTTCGTGACGATCCGAGTTGCCGCCGTTAGATTGAAAACCAAAACAATCTCTAGAATCAAAGCCTCAAATCCCTGCATGAACCTGTCCCGCAAGAACAATCGACCCGCGGGCTAACCTGTTTGTGGATTAGTCCACGTTCGTCATGGAAAACAAAATGGTGGAAAGATAAATCAATAAAAATCATCCTACTTGGATTTCACGGTGTTTGTTGGAGAAGATCCGGTTTTCGATTCGTCGTCGCCAGCGAAGCTCATCAAGAACATTGTCGTCGTGTTGGGAGGCTTCCTCCAGGACCTCCAGAGCCGCCAAGGGTTTTCAGGGTTATGGGGTTTGTAACCATGGACCCTGGCGCAAGCCTCTATTTAAAGAGGATAAAAGATATTTGGTGCAGCAGATTTTAAAAAGATCTCACTGTAGAAAAAAGATTTAAATAAAATATTTTTATTAAATATTTTATTACTATTGCGTCCAAAAACTAGATTTCACCACCAACCTGCGTCGGCCGATGTTAGGGCTCTCCTTAAGTAAAATCGGTGTTCTGAACGCAACAGTGTCCTCGAATTTCTGATCTGATCACCCGTTCATGATTTATTCCACTTTTTCAGTAAAACCGCACACGCGCGTAATTTAATTATTAAATTAAATTCAAACATTTGTTCTGGGCTCACCGGGCCCCGGAACTACACACCGTCTCAGAGCCTGGTCTCGAAATAATTCCCATATAATATTAAAAAAATACATGGAAAAAAATACGGGACATTACAAACAATGATAAATAATGACAATGGGAGTTAAATTTTTATGACATGCCTTGATTTATTGATGAAATATAACACAATGGAAAATCCCCAAAATCTATGTGTCATAACGTCGTCGATCATGCTTCGGATCTAAAACCCTAAATCAAAATTATGATCAATGGCAATAAAGATCTTGAAAATCTTGATCTAGATCCGCAATAATAGATCTAGATATCAACTCATGGGTTTATTTCCAAAAAAAATTGGAGATCTTCTATGAAATGATATGGAAAATATAGATGAAAAAACTGGAGAAGCATCGGGATGAAATCCCCCAACCAAGAGGAGAGTGGATCTTCAATCCGGGATTTTAATCTCAACAAAATGTGTTAGATCTCCTTGTAATCCCTTTTGAAGGCTTTGGGGACACCTAAGAATTTTCATGCCTAATCCTAGGTTGAATTAGAAAGGTTTAATGGGTTTTTGAGGTTTTAATTCCAATTTTCAGAATGAACTTCTCTGCACGCACAGTTCCACCTGGTAGGCTGCACGGTTATGCCAAACCATACGCCAACCTTGAGACCTTACACTTTCTACATGGATCGATGGTGCATGGTTAGAAACACCATTTTCCAACTATTCGGTCTTCCACAGCCCACACAACTTGGTGGTGCATGGTTACGCAAATTGTGCTCCAACCACGCAGACATCCACTACCCGCTCGGTTAGATTGCGCACGGTTTTACCAAACCGATCCCAAACTGTGAAGAACCCCTTATCTTCCCAATTCCCTAAATACTTCACCCATACACACCCCAGGTCAAACCCCAACCCAAAGTTACTTAATAAAACCCTAAATTACCTAAAAAGACCTCTGTTATTGCTTGTAAAAATGTGGGGATCATATAATCTCCCCAGCTTATAATAGCTTTTCCTCGATATCCACTCTTGAAATTATCTATGATTTTAGAGAAAAAATATTGGTCCATTGATCCCTCAAGTCTTCTTCTCATTCCCATTTTCCTCTTGAACTCATCCATGTTTCCATAACACATGAACTAAAGACACAGTGTATCAACGTAACACTTTCTAAATGTGACCGAGAACACATATCATATGATCTTCAATGCACAAATCTATCTCGAGATCAGAATATTCCACATAAATAACTTGAGAAGTGTTGGGGTGATACCTCTCTTTTTTGGACACATGGAAAACAACATTCATACCACTGAAATATTGTGGAAGATCCAATTGGTATGCCACTGACTCGATTATCTCCACTTTCTCAAATGGTCCTAGAAACATGGGTGTCAACATACCCTTAATCCATATCCTACAGTGACCCAACCTTGGTGACACTCGAAGGAATCCATGATCACACTCTGTAAACTCTAGGGGTCATCTCTATTTATCATCATATGACTTCTACCTACTCTGAGCCATATCCTTAAGCTTATGAGTCAACTGCACCTACTCCGATTTCCCCTGAATGAGACTCGGTCACAATAGATTTGACTCACCTACCCCTTTCCAAAAAAATGGTGATCTATAAGGTCTACCATAAATTTCCTCATATAGTTCACTTTTCATTGTTTCCTGATAATTATTATAATATGAAAACTCCACTAAATCCAAGTGATTCTCCCATAAACCACCAAATTCTATCACACATGCTCATAGCATATCCTATAACACCCATATGGTATGATCTGGCTATTGATCTATCTGTGGGTGGAAGGATGTACTTAACCGAACCTGTGTACCAAGTGCCTTCAATAAGCACTGCCTAAAGCATGATGTAAATCTTGAATCACGATCTTAAACTATATTCCATGGCCCCCATGCAAATGAACAATCTCTCTCACATATTTTTCTCCCAAATTCTCTATTGTAATGGTTTCCCTGATAGTCAATAAGTGTGATACCTTTGTTATTCAACCCAAAATGACTGAAATAACAACACTCATACTCAAACTCATAGGAAGTACTACAATGAAATCCATAGTCACATAATCCCACTTCTATTGTGGTATATGTAACAGTTTCAATAGGCCTCTAGGCCGTTAATGTTTTTCCTTCACCTACTGATAGGTGAAACATCTTGTTACAAACCCTACTATCTCATTTTTCATGCATGGACACCAAAACTATCGTCATAGGTCACAATACATTTTCTCACCCCAGGATGTACCTCCCACCTTAAAGCATGAATTTCTCACATGAGTTATTATTTAATACTTGTATGGAAAACTCGATTTTTCATATTTATGATCTTAACCTCAACTATTATCCATTCTGAAGGTGTCTCCCCACCTTTAAGGATTTACCTCAGGGCTAAACACTGTGAATCCTCATACTTCCTATCCTTGATCCGTCTCAATAGTGTAAAATCCACTACTATAGAGACCAGATTCATCCTCTCTTGACTCTCTTTATATACACGATATATTTCCACCAATAAAGTCATCATCTTCCACTCTTCACCCAAATCATCAACCAATTGAGTCTGATTTTTCCTTCTTAAGCAATCAGCCACACTATTCCTCTTTCTGGGTGTATATTCCAGTGAAAAATAAAAGTGATTCATATCATCTACCCATCGTCACTGCCAAATATTCAAGTTGCACTATGAAATTATATGCTTCAAGATTTTGGGATTTGTAAAAACTATAATCTTTTCAACCAAAAGATAGTGCCACCAACACTTAAGAGTATAAAACACTGCTTCCAATTCGATATCATGAATAGGGTAATTCCATTGATGTGACCTAAACATCTGAGTCCCATAAGCAACGACTATATCCCCTAGTATCAACACAACTCTGATTCCAACACCAGAAGAATCACAATACACCATGTACTTCTCACCAGACTTAGGTATGATCAAAATTAGTGTCGATGTCAAGAGCTTCTTAAACTCCTGGAAAGAATTCTTACATGCTCATGTCTAATAAAACATTATCCCTTTCTTTTTCAAACATGAATGTGGTTCTTCCATCTAAGAAAATACTTCGATGAACCTCCAATAATAACCACTTATTCCCAAAATGTATTGGATATAAAATACATTGTTTGGTTATCCAAATAAATCACTATCTGCGCATTTTCTGGGTCCACTACAACACTTTCTTCTGAGATGATGTTCCCCAAAAAGTACATATTTTCAATCCAAAATTGTCATTAAGATAGCTTAGTGTATAGTTGATGCTCTCTCATTGTACCCAGGAAAATGTCAATATGTTGGGAATGATCTTCATGAGTCTTAAAGTAATCGATGATGTCGTCCACTAACACCACCACAAACTAATCTATGTATGGATGAAAGATCTTATCCATCAAATCCATAAACACTCCAAGATCATTTTTCCACCCAAACAGAATTACAACAAACTCATAAAGGCCATACCTTCTCTGGAAATCATTTCTTTGTATATCAGTCATCCAAACTCCCACATGATGATACCCTGATCTTAGAATGGTATTTGGGAACACAGAATACCCCTTTAGCTAGTCAAACAGATCATCGATATGTGGAAGATGATTTCGTTTTTTTATAGTCATTTTATTCAACTTTCTATGATCAACAAACAAACGTATACTCCCATTGTCCTTCATTGTGAAATCCCTTTATCCTCTAATTTTTCCAACTATGTTTTGATCTCATGAAGCTTAGTATGCTCCATTCTATAAGATGGAAGATATACCGGCTTGTTGAGTAATTTTCCCAGCTCTACCTGAATGGATATTACATTCTTCATGAAGAACATACTGGTCACCCTTAGGATATACAAAGGTCACTCTCTTACGGTAAAAATCTATGTGGGCTTTGTATTTGACTAGCCAGTCCATACCCATAATCAAGTCTAATACCATTATATCATGGACATAGATATCCCAAAGAAGAAAAAAATACTCTCCGGTCTCTAGAAAACAACCCTTTCATAAACAGATACCCCTAGTCCATGTTCCCAATGGTGTATCGACATTCCTCAACCCAATTACAGACTCTACCTCCAGGCTCAATCCATTAACCTGATTTGTAGATATAAACGAATGAGAGGCACCATTATTAAACAAGGAAGTAGCTAAAGTAGAATAAATTAAAATAGTACCTCTCACTGTTAAGGGACCAGCATCGCTCTCCACAAGTTTAGGTTTTACATCGTGTAACTGTCTTACCCCTCTTCCACGTGGTATCGTATGACTCCCCGGAGCAGCACCACTCTTCTGATACATGCGCTCATTCCCAGAAGCACCAAATCCACTACCACTATTTCCTCTACCAATATAACTATAAGATCCAAACCTATATGGTGTAGAAGACCCCATTCCTATACTCTGACTTGGAGCAGATTCTCCCTCAGCACCAACCTTCTGTTGCTTCCTATAGAACTTATGTAGGTATCCCATCATTCCACATAACTAACACTCCACTGGTTGTTGAGTACAGTTTATACGATAGTGTCCACGCCTAATGCACTAAGGGAGAAACATGAGAAAGATCTAGAGGAATTGTTCTTCTTGAATTTCAACCTTTCTTTACACTATCCTGACTATGATTTTCCTGACGACACTTCCTTCTCTTAGAAGGCACACTACTTGATCGTCTAGGTACCTGTCCAGTACTAGAAGCCTCCTTCTGGTTTCTCTTAGAAATGAGAGCATGATTAACAATTTTTGTGAATTACTTCAACCTAAAGATATTCACATGGGATTTAATTTCACACTTAATTCCATCCTGAAATCATTTATATGATGAAGCCTCATCTAACACCAAAGCTGGAGAAAAATGCTGTAAATCAATGAAAAAATAAATGTATTCTATTATGAACATGTCTTCCATTGGTCAGATGCATAATCTATGAATTCTTATCTTCTCTCAGCATGTCTGGATAGAAGTGTTCAAAATACTTCCCCAGAAATTCCTTCCATAACATCTCATTAGTCATGTCCAGATCAAACCTTAATGTACCACCAGTGCTTCGATGACCCCCGTAGCATATATGTAGCCAACATGAACCTCCACTCAGAAGGAGTCTCAAAATTGTCAAGTATCATCTCTATGTATTCAATCATGAATTCCGCTCCCTCAGGTACACCCTCTCTAGTAAAATTAGGAGGTTTTTGTAGTGGAAACTCCCTTGTCAACTCAGACATTCTATTCTGAACCATCCCTAGGTCTCTCTCCATGAACTGCATGAAACTATCAATGTTATCCAGGAACTTTTATCCTTCGACATCATCTTGCACCAATGGTTCCCTAAGCTCCATGTCAGGAATTCCATTCCAGGACATACCCCTCAGTCTCTCCCTCGACAAGCGTCGTGGATGCATATCTCTACATGGCCAAATTCACATCTTAGGTATCATTATGAATCCATATAACATTTACGTAAGAGGATATACTAAATCGACCAGTTTCAACATGTCTTTTGCCCCTTTTTTCTTTCCACATGGTCATCACTAAGGCCTTATCACTACCCTTAACCATCATACACCTAGTTCTTGGTTAACAAGGTTACATAAAATCTCATTATTTAAACCAACCATTAATTAATCACATTATATAAAATAAATTAATTCAAAAATTAATTAATTTCACACACTCATTTCATCAATCATGTATCTCATTAGACACCCATTTTTTCTCATCATGCATAATTACTTCTTTCTCACAATAAGGAAAACAGTTCAAGTTCAACAAAATACCCATAACCCATTTTCCAATGAGTGCCTAGAATGATGCATGTTACAACAACATTGAGTGCCTATAATGATGCATTCAGACTAAACTATCGTGACACTTTTATTCCACGAATAAAAATTCAATAATTTTTAATACCAATTTCACATCACACTACAATTGCATCACCCAAGGTAAAATAATATCAAACTATAACAACAAACAGCAATTCCAATATTCCCACCCTGAGTAATCTGATTTTTCACCATACATGGGTTTACAACTCACATACACTAGTTAATTACCAAGCCTCGACTCTTCCTAGTATCATGTCTACCTATACCGAAATAGTAATACAAAAGTAGAAGAATGAAAAGAAAACTCCTCTGATGCCACATTATGACGTCCCAACCCTCGATCCACTAAATGGTTCCCCAAGCAGGTTGGTCACGTAACCTCAAGCATCCCTCCTTGTATGAAAGATGGTTCCAACTAGCAGTGAGGGTCTGGTAAATATGACATTGGGAGACAATACCCTATATTTATCTAAACAAAACAAAAAAAAACAAATAACAGTAATCAAGTGAGGAAGCATATAAATAACCAGAACAAATCCATGTTATATGATTAAAAAACATGAAATTAAAATACTCAACTGAAAGGTAAAGCATGATATGACAATGAAAATGTCAAGAATATATAATTCATCTAAAAATAAAGACACAACAACTCCAAAATGGGTCTGGAACTACATCTAGTTCCCACCCCCATGCTCCATTCCCCAAACTGCAACTTATCTCAGGGCCTTTCCTTATATTGTCCAGCAACAAAAATGTCTACTTGGGTTCGAATCAAGCGGCAGAAATAGGGTGTGAGTAAAACTCAGAAGGCCACTACCTACAGTGTCTAAAACAAGTCTAGTTAAATGATAGTGCAAGAATTTTTGTGAATCAATAAATACAATGCACAATTTAAACAGTTATCACATTGTCATCTAATCTTTAATCTTCACATTAGGCATAATTTCAATTCATATTTTCCATATCAACCATCATTCAAAATAATTAGTCATTTTGTGTTAGTATCCAAGCATAGCACCCTAAATATCAATTGAGTAATCATTCATTATTTTCAATCCTTTGGTGTAAGTCTTCATGCCTTGCACCCTAATCGCATTGATTCATAATTCATTATTATCATTCATTTGGTGTAGGTAATCATACTTAGAAATACAATCTTTTTTAGCGTAGCTCTTCATTCCTACCTCTCATTTTCTCATGCAGGGTAGGTCCTCATGCCTAGCACACCATTATCTCAAGCTTGGATAACTATTGGGGAGGAAATCCTTGTCCAAGTCCCAACATCTAATTGGTCTAGAACGCCATGTTTAGAACCCCAAAATTATCATCCATTTAATCCTTTATAAATTCACATTAATATTCAACATTATTATTTTACTAATACAAAGAGTAATTAGTCATTTAAAAGTCCATTAGTTAATTCAACAATTAACTAAGCACATAAAACATTAATAAATTCATTAATTAAGTAATAAATCAACATAATTCTCTTTCCATAATTAATTATTCACAATTAATAATCCATAACAAATATAAACATGTAATAATTAGTTATCATAATTAATTATCTTTGATCATCATCATTGCACATAATTAATTATCAAAATTAATTATCTTTGACTACCAAACATCATTTCATAATTAATTCGCCCCAATTAATTATCTTAACATAATCAATTCAATATCTCAATTACAATATCTCAACCCAAAAAAATAATCAAAATATCTATTTTGGAAACCCCCATTCGTTTTTTTTTGTGATTTAATTTCAACTAAATCACCATGGTAATCGTAATTCCATTCCACTTTTATAATTACTCAAAATTTGGAAATCATTTATCAAGGAAATATAGATATTCATAACCACACATTCACAATGGTAAATTATGACAACATAAATCAAAATAGACCACCTTCCTTAGTTGATTGATTGATGTTTTCATAATGGAAAACCCCCAAAATCCAAGCAGCATGACATCGTCGATCAAGGTTCGGATCTAAATCCCAAAACCAAAATTAAGATCAAAGGCAATCAAGATTTTTCCAATCTAGATTTGGATGAAAAATCCATGATCTAGATCTCTAATCATGGGTTTAGATCCATGAAAATGTGGGAGATCATCCAAAAAAATTTCTACAAATGATAGAGGAATGAACGAGAGATTAATTAAGATGAAATCCACCTAGCATGAGGAGAGAGGATCTTCAATCCTGGATTTCGACCATGATGAATGGTGTTTGGATCAACATGGAATCCCATTGGAAGGATTTGGGAACACCAAGAAATTTTTTATACCAAACCTAGGTTTAATTAGAGTGGTTTGGAGAGTTTGGTTGGTTTTAAGCCCATATTTCGGAATAAACATCTCCTTGTGCATGGTTTGACCTTAGAGGCCACATGGTTAGGCCATACCATGTGCCAAACATGCTCCCTTCCTCTATTTTCATGACTCAATGGTGCACGGTTTGGAAAACTATGAACCAATTGTGAAGTCTTCTACATCCTTCCCAGCTTGATGGCGCATGGTTAGGCAAACTGTGTGCCAACTATGCTACCTTCCACTGTTCTCCTAGTCAGCTTGTGCATGGTTTGGCCAAACCTTGCGCAAACCATTCATAGCCCCATGTCTTCTCAATTCCTTAAAAACTTCACCCAAACACACCCTAGGTTATACCCCAACCCAAATGTACTTAATAAAAACCAAATGTACCTAAAACCACCCTTGAGATTGCTCCAGGAAATTCTTGGATCAAACAATATTACATCATTTTAGATGAATATTCAACACATTAAAAATAAATTCCCAAAGTCCATAATTTTATAGTGTTTATGGATTCATGGAAACATAGTCTTATATCATAGAGAAATATCATCAACATATCTTTTAATGATATTCCTTGTCATTAGACCAATATAAAACCATTATTCATATCCTGGGGAAAGAAACATAAGTTAGGGGTGAGATTATATGCTTAGTAAAGGTTAACCTGAGAGATATGTAACCATAACATGAGTATAAGGTAATTAGAACATGATCTTGTCCTTATAAGATCATTCCTTATGTATTAAACATCGTAAACATGAATCATATAGAAATATATATTTTTTCATAAAACATAGATCATAAGAAAATCAAAAAAAATGTATCATAAGTGAATAATATTGGCATAAGGTATAGTCTAGTGGCATACCCACAACATATAACATTTTGAATATGTGTAAATAAAAATAGGTTAATTTATTAGGTTTAGGATATGAAATAAGGACCTCATAGAATCATATGGACATACAACCAAGTCCACACATAACATTTCTTAACATGTAATTAGGATCATGCATAACAATTTTATCATGTATTCTTGTTCATCTTTAACATTATAAACATGTAATCAGGATCATGAATAACATTGGAAAATCATAATTAAGTTCATTATTAATATTTTTAAAATGCAATCAGGTTAAAACATAACACATATACTCATGGGTCATCCATCTTTACAAAATTCATTTAAGGGAGATAAAGGTACCACCCATCACATAATGATATCATACATGCATGTGACACATGATAATAAAACATTCATCATATAATGACACAAAAAATTGATGGATTTAATAAACATAATATCATATCCCATGTCATGAAATTGGTATTGTGAACATTTCAACATATCATAACTTCTGATAATATAATTTTTTTATAAAATATTTACTTGTGAATAAAACAAATATATGATCGAAGATAGAAATAATGTTGTATTTTAATTAAAACACATTAAAAATTATCTTAATTACCAAAGTGTGTAAAAATTGAACCAATACATGGTGATATAATGGATAACAAGTGGAGAAGAAAATTCATGAGATTTATTGAGATATTAATCATAATATTTCATCAATGGAAGTATAATCATAAATAATATTGATAAATGATGAGACTCCAGAAACAAACTGTTACCTATTCAGTAACATTGAATTATAATCCTATTTAAATAATAACATTAAATTAAGATTAAAATATCATTAAAATAATCATATTAATGATATATCATGACATATGGTTGTATATACACCTCATAGAAAAATATAGGTTTATAACATGGCATGTATCTCAACGAAGGCAAATTGAGGCAAAATTAATTTACTAATATTTATAATTTTAACCATAAACCCCTTGAATGAAATATCATAAACTTGATATGTAAATACCTATAAAATTATTTATAATAATAAAATATTAAATTCAGGGTGTTTATATAGAACAATCAAATGAAATGAGTGGTGAATAAGGCATAAGTCTTGTAGAAATAAAATTTAGACAAGAAACCCCTTAACTTATGTCTTGAATTTTATTGTACATGTTCAATCCTCCTATATGAGAAGTATAAATATATTATAAATCTACCAAAGAACCATATTATTTAATATCATAAAATATATTATTTTATTATCACTGTATATTACATGTTTTTTAAAAATTTCATATTAATGTTATGTTTTGGGTAATATCAACTATATTTTTTGCATATGTTTTTTTAGGTTATTCATGACCCACTTCTTTAATTTTTATTTAATTAATTACATAATGAAAAATTAATTAAATATTATATTTATTCATTATATAAATATTTATACTAATATTTATGATATAAAAATATGTAATGGAATGCATAGTTTGTGGATACAATAGTCCTTACTTCTGGATGAATGTTTTTCTCATTTTATTATTCTATTGAAATAAACAAACATTAATTGAAATATATTTTTATATATATTTATATATAAAAATTAATTTACTAGTATTATTTCATATATATCAAATATTTTTAATAAATACATTCCTAATACATTTCTTGTAATGTGTGAACAAATCACATCGCTTGGAGGTGGTGGTAGTCCACACATCAACCAATTAAGTGATCATATTTACAAAAAATGTAAATCATTAAGTGCATGATTTATATAAAAATTTCAGAAGAATAAATAAATTATAAATAAAATTTATGTAATATTTTCTCACTAAAACCATAATTAATAAATTCCATTTGATGTGGGACTGAATCACATCCATTTGAGGAGACAGTAGTTCCATATATCCACAAATGAAGTTTGTGTATTTATCAAAATTGGAAAGAATGAAGATATGTTTTATATAATTACAAATGAATCATAATTTTTTCGTAATTATTATATATATCATACAAAAATATTCTTTTCATCATAATTCCCAACCAATATATCTGGTAATGGAAAAAACGAATGATATCATTTAGCAAGGTGACAGACCATCATATAAACGTCTGGTAACATCATTACCCATTTGATAGAAGTGTGGGTAGGTAGAGGTAGAATCCATGGAATAAAAAATATTAGTTTATATGTTATATTAATTTTATTAAATAATCATGGAATAAGATCAAATTTGGTGGTGTATAATGAAAATATAAAGTTAATGATGTTGCCTCTTTGTTGGGTAATTCCTCTGGGTTTCCACCAAAGGGATTCCTTTGCTGGATTTTTAACGAAAGGGAGGATTATAAAATAAATGTATGAAACATGGGATAATATTTGGAGAGTATTTGTCTAAGCTAAATGTCTTTAGTGGTGTGAATAATTTTGCAGGTGAGTTCCTTTTTATAGTTGGGGAAGAGTGGTATTTGTATAAATACAAAATGGAAAACATTATTTCGAGATATCTCTTACATCATGGGTCACCATTAATTTTACATTTTAATGATAATAGGTTAATTGGACGAAATTGTTATATAAAATGGATTTTTTTCATTTTCTAGGTTATCCCATTAATTTAATGTTTAACTACTAAGTAATCTTTTTTATACCTTTATTGATATAATTAATTTTAATCACTTCCACTTATACTTTTTTGAAAAAAAAATATGTTGAACTTATTATACATTATGGATTATTGTGATTCCAAATAATGAATAACTTTTTACTAATTCTAAAAACAAAATAGGTATAAATTAATTTAAAATTTATCTCACAGATGTTTCACGACTGCGGGGTTTTAAAGGAAAATGATTACAAGATTAAAATGTTTCAATATCAAATTTAAATGAAAAATAGGTTATAATGACTTAGATTTTATTTATTTATTATTAATTTATCCAATTGAACATTAATAACATATTAAAATATAAATTTTAAAATATTAATAATTTAGAAAAAAGTAGTTTTGAATTTAAATTCAGTATTTTTTAATATTCATTCAAACATGATGTTTTTCAAAAAAAAAATCATAAAAATTATCCATAAGATAATTTTTAAATTATTAATTAAAAAATGAATATTATATTATCAAATTATATTTATAAAAGTATCTAAATATATAATTATTATTTTTTATAGAAGGAAATAATAATTAAATCATTTTAGAAATTAATATTTTCCTACATATAAAGGCTTTACAAGAAATTTAATGTTTTATTATCAATAAGTTTAATTTATATTAAACAATTATAAATAATATTTAAAAATTAATTATTATTATTATTATTTCAATGTTTAATAGTTATTTTATAAATTTATCATTTAAACACTTATAATAATAAAATGTTGTTTCATATAAACCTAGTGTTGTGTGCAACACAAGAAAAGTTGGTGTATCATGTGTTGAATGCATGTGTTAGTGTAGTTTAAAATGAAATAACAACTTGGTAAATTAAAATAAATCAAGACACATTAATTTTTAAATGAAATGAAAAATATAAAAAAGTTAAAATTATCTAAAACAAATGCATAAAATCTCATGGTGTTATAAATTCAAAGTAGGTGCTCTGATCACCTATAAAAGGGGGAATACTATCCAAACTTAACTTAAAAAAGAGGACCTTACCTATAAGAAAATAATATCACTAGTAGAAAAATCATTTATACCTTCATTCGTGATATCCTCATAATAAACTAATACCATCCTATGACAAATTCATTTTTAAAATTATTGGTGTTCTTGAAGGAAAATCTAATCATCTTACTCAACTTATTAAATGATTATTTAGTCTTCTAAATCCTTTAAATATGGTGTCCCAAAAATAATAATGACTAAATATCCATAATAAAATAATAATTTATTATTATCAGGGGATAACCATTCTCTATTTCCAATCCCTAAAATGGAAATGGAATATATCACTCGAGCGTATGTGAAAAATATTTCCTCTATATAGTAATGTAATTCATTTTACATGAACACCATATATATATGGTAATAATGATGAATTTTAATAATACATGTATATAGAGAGAAAAATTATTTATTATTTATAAAGGATTCTATAAACAAAAATTATTTTCTATTATCTTTTTACATTTATCATTACTTATTGAAAGTATCATTCATGCTTATATACGAACAATCTCTATGAGAGATTGGTTACATTTTTCTATCTTAACCATTTATGGATACATATAAATATACATATATAAAACATATATGATAATTATATTATTTATAATATTATATATATTATAAAACCATGACTAATATGAACATATTATATCACCTAATACAAATAATAATTGAGAAATGAATATGTTGCCACCTTAAATGATGAAGTCACATAAGAATTTTCAATAATCATGAGTCGTAATAATATAAGTGAATCATATATGATATTATAAATTTGAATATTTCTTTTAATAATTTTAATAACAATTGTCTTATTAAATATGTAATTATATATTTAGAAATTTAATCGTACATATGTTATGTGTTCTTCATCTCAAAAAAATTTCATTGTGATGTGTTTTATGTTTTGATGTAGTTTATATTTATGTTCTATAAAAAACCATGTTGAAATTGAATATCAAATATTCAAATTAAATCAATGTATTTAATATTATGATTCATATCATTCCACAAAAGGGGTAATGATCCTAATTTTACAAAAGTGGTAAGTGTTTATCGTCTCAATTTTTCTTTTTTGAGACATAAATTGTAAGAACCCAGACCTTCTTGTCAGGTACATTTTCCCTTTTTCTGGAGTTTTTGAGAAAAGAGGAGTTTCTGGAAACTTTTTAAGTACACGTTGTGTACTTTATGAGTACACACCATGTACTTTGTTGCTGCTCAAGGCTGTGTGCTGGCTGTGTCATGGACACACACACGGCCATGTAGGGGTGATATGGAGGCTGCCTAATGAGGAGTACAGAAATTTCTAGTACACGCAGTGTACTTCAAAAGTACACTTCATGAACTTTCTTTTTTTCATTAAACGGACCAGGGTCACGTCTTAACCCTAGAACCATCTTCTTCTCCAGCTTCTTCGACCGAGAGCATTCCGTACGGACGAAGATCTTCTCCGAGCCCCTGAACCTCCATCCGTTCTCCAAATCGACTGACGTAGATTGCTTTGGGACAGCAGCGGTAAGCTCTTCCTTCTCTTAGAGCATTGTTTTCCAATTCCTCATCTTTCTCAAGTTATCATGGGTTGAGAATTTGGGACGTTTTATTAGATCTACGACGTTCCAAGGAGAATCAAGCTTCGAGGTTCAATTATATTGATCTCATAACGCTGAGGTAGGTGGTTTGTTACTTTCTGTAGAATGTCTTTGAGTATTTTGTGCAAATTCCACCAATACCCTTGAATGGGGTATTGTGTGTTTCATATTTTTCCCTTGTTGTTTTCCTTCTTTTATTATATGCCTGAGTAGAGGATATTGTTTGTGAATAGGGGAAATTACTGTGCTTTGGATGTTTTCCCATGCATGTTCTTCCTGTTTATGACCATTTGGTCTAGTTTTTCCTGTTAGGCTTTTACCAGTTCCATGCCCAGTAGTTTTATGGTGTGACTTTTGTTCTTCCATGATGAGATATTGTAGACTGCTAGCCCAGTAGTTCTTGAGATTCACTTTGGCCATTACATGACGCGATACTTGCTGACATTACACATGACTGTGAGAACCTAGTGTAGTAGACCATAGGAAGAATGGAGGTAAGGGCTTCTCCAGAGTGTCTTTAATTTTACGATACGAGACCACAGGGGGAATTGACATTGAGTGCTTCCTCAGAGTGTCTGTAGTTCCTCGACGCAGGCCATAGGGGGAATGAGACGTTGAGTGCTTCACCAGAGTGACTTTAGTACGATACAAGACTATATGGGTAATTGACGGAGAGTGCTTCCCCAAAGAGTCTATTATTTCTTTAGATGAACCAGAGGGGTGAGACTGTGTGGGCCTCCCAGAGGGTTTCTAGTACTTGTAGGTTGAACTAGAAGGGTTAGGCTGTGAGAACTACTGAGAGGGTTACCTGTTTGTTCTTCTTTCTTGAGTGGCTACTTACTTGTTTGTAAAATTAAATACTAGAAACTGTGGATAGTTTACTGCTGTGTATTATCCTTTTTACTGCATACTGTTTACTATTTACTGTTCACTGCTTACTGTACTTTACTTGCCATATACTTAGTGACTCTTGAGCACAGATCTTCGGGTGGTTGGATACTGGGATTTAGTCTCACACCCTGTTTGGGTCATGATTTTGGGACCAAACATATTTTTTTGTTGCAGGTATAGATAAGGGCAAGCGCCCTTCTACTTCAGGTACATGAATTACTGAGGAGCTGCAGAGCATGAGACCAAGATATGGCTTGTGATGCTGAGGAGTTATCTGATTAATTTTATTTTGTACTTTGTTTTAATATTGTATTCAGCATTGTGACTTGTTTGGATGCTTTCCTTGACCAATATGTATCATGCATAATTTTCTTTATATATATGGGTGCTCCAGTTGTTTACTATTTAGTCTTCCATTGTTTATTGTTGTTTTATATTTACTGTTTCCAATGTTGTATGTGTTGTTACTTCCATTGTGTACTCTTCCAATTAGGGCATAGTTTCCCCACTATCACACCCAAGGCCCTTGCTGGTAGTCGGCAGCCTCTGGAATTCGGGGAAATGTGCTTGAGGCCATGTGACCAACCAGGTATGGGGAGCCTCTGGGTGGCTTTCGGAACCAGGATGTTACAATGTGGTATCAGAGGGTTATTTTCTCTTGAATTACTATTTGGATCCTTTATCCAGGGATAAGATAAAATAGGTACTTGGTAATGAGTTGTTACCGGGAGTAGCTAACACGTGTACATGGAAAGCCATACTGCCTCTTTTATTGCGATTTTATTTGGTTTGAAAATTTTACAGTTAATTTGATTTCACCGTTGGGTGATTCACATGCTTTCTGCGGTTACTGTTGTTTTTATTGTGGTTCTGTTTCTATCGCAACACGATGAGATGAGGGCATGCCATCTCATGCATCATATAGGAACTTGTTAGAAAGCACATGTCATGCATTCTTTCCATTCCATCTAGGATGCATTAGAAATTTCATGTTGTTGTGATATATGTTATGTACATTATGCATGTTGTTGTGATAGATGCTTTTATAGAATCCCTTTTGTTTGATAGAGAATTTTTTTGTATGCTATTTGTCTTAGATGGACGCCAAACATTGGTTCTTGAGGTGTTATGGGCCCTCAAGGACCGGAATTTGGTGGATCATTGTTTGTTTTCATTATTATAACTTATATAAGATGCCAAGATTTGATTCGCGAGGAGTATGGGCCCTCACGGATAGAAATTTGGAACCTTAACTCTTGTCTTATGTGTTTTTTGGGCTCCAGAGCAGTTTCTGAGGCTAATCCTCTGAAAAACCCAGAATACATAGTGTGTACATTATGAATACACAACGTGTAGTTTTCAAACCGTATCGCTGACTATGCGAGTAGGGTCATGGGTTTGTGAAAAATCTTTCATGAACACGTCGTTTATTGGTTGTGCTTGTCGTGTGGTGTAATCCTAGGAGTTCGTCCATGTAGTTAACAACACGGTCAGTGAAGTCTCTTCTTATACACACCGTGTACTAGTTTAGCACTCCGTGTAGTATGAAATAGGTACCCCGGCCATGTCACGAACAACACGGGTCGTGTTATCTTTTCACATATATGACATGTTTGAATCTTACATGCCATGTAGTCTGATCTAGGTACCCGGCTGTGTCACAAACAACATGGGTCGGTGTTACCCTTTCTCATACACGCCGTGTCCGTTTGGAACACACCGTGTAGGGTCATCCTTGTTTCAGACCATGTCGCTAACAACACGGGACAGGTAATGTATGTCTAGTACAGGTTGTGTCTACCTTGAACACACCGTGTAGTTTTGTCTTAGAGGATCCGTGTGGCTTAACCGTGTAGAATGACTTGGGCAGGAAAAAGGATTCAGGTACACGTCGTGTGTTAGGATAACATGCCATGTGTTTGGGGTGTTACACGGACATTTTAGGTAGAATTAGACGCCCATGTGAATGAATTAAGGGAACACTCCGTGTAGGTAAAGAACACGTCGTGTAGTCATATTTTTTGTAACATGAATGCCTTCTTTTCCCTGCTCCTTCTTGTGACTTCAGTTTTTTGATCCTTTTTAATCCTGAATCTAATGTGTGCTTTTAACCTTTTAGATCTATGGCACCGAGACATCCTCCAGTTTTCTGTCAATTGTAGGGCAGTGATCAGATGCCATATATGACTGATTAGGGACCTCCTACATATCCTCCTTTTGTGCCATCCTTGGCGCCAGTAGTTATACTAGTTGCAGGCGTCGATGGGATGTTTAGGGAAGGCTTTCAGAGGATGATGCAGAACTTCCAGGGAGCTCCACCTCCTTCCTCTACTATGGCAGACGTGATTCGGGTTTTTCAGTAGCAGAAACCTCCCACCTTCTCAGGGGAAGGAGGACCTCAGGCTGTAGAGTCATGGATAGAATCCATGATGACGATCTTTGAGCATCTAGAGACGCCTCCAGAAAGTCGGGTCAAGATCTCTACCTATATTCTACGAGACGCCGCCAAGATTTCGTGGGACGTGACCTCACAAGAGGGTCATCATCAAGTTATGGTGTGGGAGGAGTTTCAGCACGTCTTTTATGACTACTTCTATCCGGAGACCCTGAGGGCCGACTGAACCCGGGAGTTCATGAGCCTAGAGTAGGGTACTCTTTCTGTCATGGATTATTCCTCTCGTTTAACCAAGCTTCAGCGTTTCACACCCCTCCAGGGCGGAGATGGGTTTTTATTGGAAAGGAATTTTAAGTATGGTCTCATATGGAAGATCTTCTCGCAGTTTAATATCTTCAGGCTGACTTCCATTGCTTCCATCGTCAACCAGGCATTGATTGTAGAGTGAAATCAGAGAGATTCTAAAGATGAGATCCAGGGCGGTTCCACTTCCAGAGTTACTGCTTCACCAGCTGACAGCAGGAAGCGCCATAGGGAGTCAATGCACGGTGATCCGAGGCGGTGAGACACATCTTCTGGTAGCCAGGTGGTATGCTACCAGTGTGGAAGGGAAGGGCATACGAGGCCGCAGTGCCAGAGGGACCTAGTGGAGTGCCGAGCTTGTGGAAAGATGGGTCACCTTCAACGCCTCTGTCAGGTTTTCTCACCAGTAACTGGTGAGAGTGGTTCATTTATGACTACTCGTTCAGGATCAGCGCCACCAGTTTCTCACCAGTCTTGGAGCTGGAGTTCTTTTGGCTGTTCAGGATGATGTGGAGGTCGAGGCCATGGTGGTCATTCAACGGTCCTTCAGCAACAGCAGGGGGGATCAGCTCAGAGCGGTCTGGCGGGGTCACAGGGTTGTGGTTTAGGTCAGGATTTTGTAGTGGAGCAGACCTAGCAAGAGTATAATACCAAACCCTCGAAAGTTCGAGGTATGATCTTAGAATCCTCAGTTATATCTTCAACTCTTTTTGATACTAGTGCTACGCATAGTTTTATCTCTGTTTCTATTATGGAGAGCCTTGGGCTCTATATATTTTCTTCTTCCAACCTTTTGACTCTAGACACACCGTTGGGAGTGAGGAAATCTAGCATACGTCAGTGCAGAGAGTTCCCTCTTGAGGTCGTGGGGTGTCACTTCTTATGGGACCTCTATGTCCTATAGATGATAGGCTATGATGTCATTCTCGGAATGGACTGGCTAGTTCCCTTTCCAGGCAGTCATCGACTATTATCATCGTAGAGTGAGTTTCGTATCACCAAAGGGTGGATCCTTTCTTCATAGAGGCGAGTGGGATGTTCAGGCAAGTAGAGCAGGAAACGAGAATCATGGGCTCGGTAGAGTTACAGCTCAAATTGATAGTCTGTATCTGGATGACCAGGGGACTTTGTAGTTAGACTTTCCTCTAGTAGTGTATCGTTTCAGGGATTTCTTTCTAGAGGAATTTTCAGGTTTGCCTCTGGAGTGTGAGGTAGACTTTTCTATTGAGCTCGTTCCAGGAGCAGCACCAGTGTCCATTCCTCCTTATAGGATGACTACACCTGAGTTGCAGGAGCTCAAAAAGTAGTTGGAGGAGTTGTAGGAAAATGGTTTCATCCGACCCAGTACTTATCCTTGGGGTTCACCTGTCTTGTTTGCGAAAAAGGAAGATGACACCCATAGGCTTTGTGTGGATTATAGGAAACTGAACTAGTTGATGGTAAAGAATCGATATCCTTTGCATAAGATTTATGACCTCTTTGATCAGATTTGAGGATCCCGGGTGTTCTCAAAGATTGATTTGAGGTCCAGTTACCACCAGTTGTGTGTTAGACCATCTGATATACCTCTTATAGCTTTTCAGAGTAGGTATGTTCTATACAAGTATATGGTTATACTTTTTGGTCTCACGAAAGCACCTGCAGTTTTCATGGCACTGATGAACAGAGTGTTCCATCCATACTTAGAAACATTCGTGGTGGTCTTCGTGGAAGATATCTTGGTGTACTCTCTCACTCAACACGACCATGCTACCCATCTTGAGAATGTTTTGAGTACACTAAGAGAGCATCAGTTATATGCTAAGCTTTAGAAGTGCCACTTTTGGATGGATCAGATTCACTTCTTGGGTCATGTTATCTCTGAGAAAGGAGTATATGTATACCCAGATAAAGTGATAGTAGTAGTTTCCTAGGAGCAGCCGAAGAACGTCTTTGAGGTGCGGAGTTTTCTAGGGCTGGATGGATACTACAGGCGCTTCATACAGGACGTTTCACACTTAGCAGCACCGCTGACGGGTATGACCAAGAAGGGTGTGAAGTTCATATGGTCAGATTCCTGTGAGTTATCCTTTCCAGAGCTGAAATAGAGGTTTACTTCAACACCGATACTAGTCTTTCCAGTGTCAGGAAAGAGCTACACTGTTTACTGTGATGCTTCAGGTATCGGGTTAGGAGTTGTGCTTATGTAGGGAGATGGAGTCGTCACGTACAGGTCTCGGCAGTTGAGACCACATGAGAAAAACTACCCGATGCACGATCTGGAATTGGTATTGGTCATTCATGCCTTACTTTGTTGGAGATATTATCTTCTGGGACAGCATTTTTTGGTTTTCACTAACCACAAAAGTATCAAGTACATCTTTACTCAGTGTGATTTGAATCTGAGACAGCGCAGGTGGGTCGAGTATCTTTAGTCCTTTGACTTTAATCTGGCCTATACACAAGGGAAAGGAAACGCAGTGGCTGATGCGTTGAGCATAAGGACTCAGATTCAGGTAGTTCAAGAGGCCAGCAGTGAGTGGTAGCTTATGGCCCTGTTCTCTGAGATGCATCTGGAGGTGCACGACAGACAGGGGCAGACTTTTCTATCTTCTGTAGCTTTTACCTCTTCACTTCTTGATCCGGTACGAATGAGGCAGCTATCAGATTCTGAAGGCATAGTCTTATGGAAAAGTGTTTCAAGAGAGGACCCTATTCCTGGATGGACAGTAGGCGAGGATGAGATCTTTCATTTCTAGAGACATGTATGGGTTCCAGCAGACATACGCGAGGAGCTGATGTGGGACTTTCATTCCTCAGTTTGGGCAGTTCATCTTGGAATCACCAAGATGTATCGTGATCTACACCTTCAGTATTGGTGGCCAGGAATGAAGAGGGATGTTGTGGGTTTTTTCATGATGTGTTCCACTTGTTATCAGGTGAAGGAGGAACATCAGCGAACAGTAGGTCTTTTACAGTAGTTACCCATTCCCAAGTGGAAGTGGAATGACGTCGCGATGGACTTCGTGACTGGTTTTCCGAGGTCTCCTCGAGGGAATAATGATGTTTTGGTTGTTATCGACAGGCTTACAAAGGTTTCTCACTTCTTGACGATAAAGGAGACCTTCAGTTTTGATGAGTAGGGATGGTTGTACATCCTATAGATTGTATGTCTACATGGAGTTCCATACTCCATTTTTTCAGACAGCGATGCACGTTTTACTTCTTGGGTCTGGAAGGGGATTCAGAAGGCCATGGGTAAACAGGTACTTTTGAGTACAGCATACCATCCCTAGATAGATGGCCAGTCCGAGCATACGATTCAGTTGCTTGAGGATATGATCTGAGCTTGCATTCTGGATTTTAGAGGTTCTTGGGAGAAGCATGTACCTCTTGTGGAGTTTTTCTAAAATAATAGTTTCCATGTGACTATTCATATGGCACCTTATGAGGCGTTGTATGGTAGGCCATGTCGATCACCCTAATGTTGGGTGGAGGTATGAGAGAAAGCTTTTCTGGGACCTCGTATTGTTCAGGAGACCTCAAAGTAGATAGAGTTAATTTGGAAGAGGATGGCTATGGCGCAGTCTCGACAGAAGTCTTATGTTGATTAGCGGAGACAACCACTGGAGTTAGAGGTCGGGGATCAGGTTTTCCTATGTGTCGCACCGAGGTTGGGACACAATAGGATTCAGAGACAGGGTAAGCTATCATCGAGGTACATCAGACCGTTTGAGGTGTTGGAGAGAGTTGGTCTGGTTGCCTATCAGTTGCAGTTACCTCAGAGGTATCGGGCTATGCATGATGTCTTCCATGTTTCTCATCTATGAAATTACTTTTTAGACTCATCTCATGTATTTCAACCTGAGGAGGTTCATCTTGAATCGGATGCATCGTTTGAGGAGCATCCTATCTGGATTGTCGATCGTAGTACAAAGGTTCTATGTGGATGGTATGTTCCTCTGGTATGGGTGCTATGGCAGCATGAGTGAGTACAGGACGAGACTTGGGAGAGGGAGGCCGATGTATGATCGTAGTGGCCGGAGTTGTTCGGGGTTTCTTCTTCTACGCATCACTAGGGAAATTCAGGGACAAATTTCTTTAAATTGGGATGTTTGTAAGAACCTGGACCTTCTTTTCATGTACGTTTTTCCTTTTTTATAGAGTTTTTTAAAAAAATAGGTGTTTCTAGAAATTTTTGAAGTACACGCCGTGTACTTCATTGCTACTCGAGGTCATGTGCTGGTCATGTCATGCTCACACACACGGCCATGTAGGGGTGACATGGAGGCTGCCTAAAGCAGAGTACGGAAAAGCCTAACACACGCCGTGTACTCTTAAAGTACATGCCATGTACATTCTTTTTTTTCATTAAACGAACTAGGGTTACATCTTTACCCCAGAACCATCTTCTTCTCCAGCTTCTTCGACCGAGAGAATTTCGTACGACCGCAGATCTTCTCTGAGCCCCTGATCCTCTGTCTGTTCTCCAAATCGACTGTCGTTGATTGCATTGGGACCGCAGCGGTAAGATCTTCCTTCCCCTAGAGCTTCGTTTTCCAATTCCTCCTCTTTCTCAAGTTATCGTGGGTGGATTTTTTTGAAAGTTTTCTTAAATTTATGACTTTCCAAGGAGAATCAAGCTTCTAGGATCAAGTATATCAATCTCCTAACATCGAGGTAGGTGGTTTGTGCCTTTCTGTAGAAATTCTTTGAGTATTTTGTGCAAATTGCACCAATACCCTTGAATGGGGTATTGTGTGTTTCGTGTTTTTTCCTTGTTTTTTTCCTACATTGCTTATATTAATGAGTATGGGATATTGTTTGTGAATAGGGTAAATTTCTATGCTTTGGATGTTTTTCCCAAGCATGTTATGCCTGTTTATGACCGTTTGGTCTAGTTTTTCCTGTTATGATTTTTTCAGTTCCATGCCTAGTAGTAGGATGGTGTGACTGTTGTTCTTCCATGCTGAGATGCAGTAGACTACTAACCAAGTAGTTCTTGAGGTTCAATTTGGAAGTTACGCGATGCAATACTTGCGGACTTTACACAGGGATGTGAGAACCTAGTGTAGTAGACCATAGGGAGAATGGACGTAAGGGATTCTCCAAAGTGTCTTTAATTTTACGATATGAGACCACTGGGGGAATTGATGTTGAGTGCTTCCTCAGAGTGTCTATTGTTCCTCGACATGGGCCACAGGGATAATGAGACGTTGAGTGCTTCTCCAGAGCACCTTTAGTACGATACAAAACTATAGGGGGAATTGACGGTGAGTGATTACCAAGAGAGTATATTCATTATTTAGCTGAACTAGAGGGGTGAGATTATGTGTGCCTCCCATAGGGTTTCTAGTATTTGTAGGTTTAACTATAAGGTTTAGGTTGTGAGAACTACCCAGAGGGTTACCTATTTGTTCTTCTTGCTTAAGTGGCTACTTACTTCTTTGTAAAATTAAATACTAGAAATTGTGGATAGTTTACTGTTGTGTATTATCCTATTTACTGCTTACTATTTAATTATTATTGTTCACTACTTACTATACTTTACCTGCTATATACTCACTGACTATTAGGTAATGATCTTCAGGTGGTTGCCTACTAGGATTTAGTCTCACACCCTATTTGGGTCATGCTTTTGGGCCCAAACAGATTATTTGTTGTAGGTATAGATAAGGGAAAGCACCCTTCTACTTCAGGTACTTGACTTGATGAGGAGCTGGAGAGCATGTGACCAATCTATGGCTTTCGATGCTGAGGAGTTATCTGATTACTTTGTTTTTGTACTTTTTTTCCTACTTTATTCAGCATTGTGACTTTTTTGGTTTCTTTCCTAGACGTATATGTATCATGGATCATTTCCTTTATATATATATATATATCGGTGCTCCAGCTGTTTACTGTTTAGTCTTCCACTATTTATTATTGTTGGATATTTACTGTTTCCGCTGTTGTATGTGTTGTTACTTTCGTTGTGTACTCTTCCAGTGAGGAAATAGTTTCCCCACTGTCACACCCAAGGTCCTCGCTGGTAGTCGGCAGCATATGTCGTTCTGGGAAATGCGCTTGAGGCCATGTGACCAACCGGGTACGGGGCACCTCTGGGTGGCTTCCAGAACCGGGACATTACATAAATTGTTTTAGATATGTATTAGCATTTATGGAATGTATCTTCTGTCTATTTTATACTTTGTATTATTAATGACTTTATGTTAATATCAAAAAATATTTCATTTTATGTGATCTATTTCATTGGAAATAAAACTAAAAAATTATAAATGTTATAATATTTTTAAGTTACAATCCCACTTTTATGTAGATTATTTCTGCATAAAAATTTGTTGATGAAATCATATGACTTATTTCTCAAAAATATAATATATTTTATTATCTTATAGTTATTTTTATAGATTACATGTATTAGTCTAATTTCATTGTAATCACTCACAATTATGAACTTTTTTATCGAAATCCAATAATATTTCTCTCTTTGGATATTTATATTTTTATTTCATATCCATATTTTATTTAAAATGTTTTATTTTTTTAATCACCTCCATTAATTTATTAAAAAATGATCAAGGTTTTATTTTAATGAAATTTTTTAAAATGAAACTACTTTTCATATTCATAATTTTTGTACATTTAATTAAATGTCTAAACCAAATCACTGTTTTAAAAATTAAAGTATGAAGTACTACACCCACCATCATTGGTACCCAATGATTAGAATACTAATTTTCATGATTCTACTTTTTTTTCAACAAAAATATTTTCCATAATATTTTTAAAATTCATATATTTTAAATATGTTATTTAATATTAAATGTGCATTTCCCCCTATAAATATTAAAATGACTCTTTAATATTATTTTAAATGTGATAAAATCAATTGTTATTAACTTATCATTAGTAGTGATTTAATTTTATAATTCCATTATTATTAATTCCATTGACATATTATGGTATTATGATGAATTAATGATGAAACACTTTTTTGTTTCTAGACATCAAGATATGTTGAAATGATAAATATGTGTACGATCGTTTTGAAACAAAAATAGATAAATTAGGATTATGTGTTTGGTCGGTTTACTATATCCTTCCATTTAATTGTGCAGTAATTATTTTCTTAATATTATTGATGTTACTCCTTGTATAATTATGGAAAATACTAGTTAGTCTTTTCACTTAAGAGTTATTTCCTTTTTGTGATGATCTCCATTATAGTGAGACTTGACATATAATTTATATTATTATAAGCATTCTGAACAATTTTGAAGCTCTCTTTTGTAGTGTGCTTATACCTATGTTGTGATACCTTGGATAGTGATCCCAAAGTATCTTATGATTCATGTATTATGAATAACCAAATATCTATGAAATAATTATGATATATTTAATATTGGGAATGATTTTAAAATGTTACAGTCACATTATCATACCATTATACTCATGTTATCCTTAAAAATGATCGTTCACTACTGTCTACCATGTTTCCCTTTACTAGATATTTGATCTCACCCTTAATTATTTTTCATTTCCCAAGGATATGAAGCTTGTATTGGCATAAGGGTTATTTGAATAAATAACACAATGGGAGAAGTTATATGTTTTTAATGTAGTAGTTGATTATGTATCTATATTTTAGATCTAAATAATGTTAGATTTGGTGTAATTACTTTTATATTCTGTGGATTTGATTTTATTTGTGAATTGTGAAAATTCTAAGACCATGCACTATGATAGCATGTGATTCCAATTCCTGGTGTGCCTAAAAAAATCAATAAAAAATGTTCAGTTTTTAATAAATCACACAGGCGAATATTCATTAAAATTGGAAAAATATCTAAACAATTTCTCAGATCATAAATGTAAATGCAAAATTTCACTTATATAAATGAATTTACATTATGTGGGCCCTAACATCGAATGACATAGTTAATCCATGGATGTTTGTTTCTGGATGTATCGGTAACAAAATATTAAAAAAATTCTATTTAGATGCAGTGACTCTTTTTTTATATAACAGTTTTGTTAGGATTCTAGGGTTATCACCATAACCCTGTAATTCGCATGAATAAGGTTAAATTAAGTTTTCTTGATGTTGATTATATATTATATATTACTAATTGGATTGAATATTTATTGATCAACGAATGATGATGATGCATCCTTTCACATCATCAACAACCGATATAAACTCCGGGTAGGGTGTTGTTTCTCAGTGATTCGTTCCCTATTCTTAAATTTGAAAATGAACGCAAACCAATCCATGAATATGTTGATCTTATTTTCAATTTATTGTGGGATATGAGGTATGATTTGAGGGATTTAATTTAAAGATGGATATGTGTGATTGTTATCTATCATCATTATTCATTCTAATATGAATGAATTGAGGCCGACGCCGATAATGGAAAATATCTATTCTTCAGGTGTTTGTGTGGATTTAATGACTTCCCTCAATCTCTTTAATTCTTCATGTATTATTTATTATATCCCCTTCTTTGAAACCCCTATGAAAATGATATATCTTCACACCCCAAATTCATGGAGAAATGATCTGAGATCAAGGATTCGAACATGTGACGGCCCAGTAGAGGAGCAACAATAGGTGAAAAGAAATTTAGCTGGGATAGTGGTGCTTGACTGCGCAAGGTGGAGGCACACAATAGCAGCACCAGATTTTGGTATCTCCAACTAGTTTAGACAATGCGATAAGGGTCCAGTGGGTCAGTCCCAAGAAATGGTGAGCTGACAAGGTGATGCTAGTGGTGGGGCGTCCATCGGCTTGCGAAACAAGGTAGGGGGAGTGGATCATGGAAGGATTTCAATAGGTTAACCACATGAAGCGGTGAAGGGAGTCCATGTACATGGTGGCTAGGTTTAATGCGGCTCGGTGCTTTATTGGAAGATCTTGGAGTGGTGTTTCAACCACTTGGTAGATAGAGGCAAGCTGTAGGGGTGGACTGCTTGTGGTGCATCAAATTGGCATGTACCTTAGGCCAAACCAAGGGACACAAGCTACTCCAGTAGCTTAATGGGCCCTTGTATAGTAGGACCAGTGTTCCTTGCTAGTTTAAATTGGACTGGACTAGATTGGACCAAACCGAGTCTAGTCGACTAGCGGGTATGACCGGGTCGCGTGGGTCAGGCCGGACCCAGACCAGGCATGGGTTAGACCCTTTCTATAAAAATACATTTACCATTGAAACTATGAGCATGTTCCATGATACCTTTGTAGAGTTTAGACCCTTACAATGATATGTTCCTTTTGAAATACTCTAACGGGGCTTTTTTCTAATGCCTTTATACAGACTAATTTCTCTAAGAGAAAATTCTCCCAAAACGAGCACACTACATGAAAATTCATGTGGCTGCATTTCACATAGAAGTTGTGTGACCTAGAATTTTTGTGAGCTAGGAGATATGTGTACTACATAGAGACTATGTGTATCACTGAGACTATGGTTCATACTGAGACTGTGTGCCTTACCATGATTCTATTTCTAGACAACAATGTGTGTTTTACGGATATTGTGTGTCATGCTTAGACGGTGTGTCTTATCGAGACTATGTGCCTTACCAAGATTGTGTATCTTAATGAGACTTTGTGTCCCACATAGATGGTGTACATAATTGGATTGAGTATATCAGGTCATTCATAGAATATATGATGTAGACATATACCTATGTGAGATGATTGTAATATGTGTATTTACATTGTGGTATACTTCATATATTTCTATTGTGGAATTCTATGTTTATTAATTATTGGTATTCCATTGTGGTTTTGGGATATCCTACTGGGTATTATTTTACTCACCCCTGAACGAGCTTCACCCCACAGATGTTGTTTATTGTGTAGACAATTGACACATTCATAGAGTCCTTGGAAGACCTGGACTAGGTGGTTCATAGATAGATCATATAGATGAGAGTTTCTCATATGACTTTAGATAGCTTTCTTACTCTTAACCTTCATGTATGGTTTTCTACGGATGATTTTAATGAAATTTTTCATTAACATTTCAAACTATTTCTTTTAGTGGGTATGTATTATGGTTCTATTTATATTCATGTTCCCTAATATGGTAATTTTTGGTTTTGTTCATTGTGTGTGAATGCATGGATTACTTGGTGTTTTTTCATTTCATCAATTTGGGCATGGATATGTGTGTGTGTGTCTAGGTACTAAGGAAAATTCATATCATTTTTCGGATATACCTACACGGTGATACTCTCTAGCCCCTAGACTATCAGTAGTGGGCTTAGAAAAGTCACAACATGGGCCCCACTAGGATGTTTCGTGACATATGGGGTTTGTATTTATATGATATGAATATAATATTTAGGTAAAATTATTTAATATTTATGTATGAAATTTTTTGTTAAACTTATTGGTATCAGTATTAGATTTAGTTATTTTTGGAATCTTGGACGCGAATCCATTATTTAGAACACTTAGGATAAGACTACGTATTTTATAACTTATTGAATTTTGGGTAATGTAGTGTTTTGGGGTTTTCATAGAAAATAATTCTATGTATTGATACTATCATGTGAATGTGGATATGGAATAAATGCACCAATCGGTAAATAATTTAAATGGAGTTGATTTTGTTTTAACATGATCATCATTGGTGAATGATCAGTGCTCTTAAGAATTTGAACTTATGTAGACACTCCCTGAGGATATTCTTGGGATATATAACATTTTATTTGAAATAAATTATGATGGATTTGAAAATATATTGACTTTGGATATCTACAGTTTAACATTGGGTTTCAATTATTTTAATGATTTTATATTTATTAGAATATACAGTAAATAATTTTAATTAATATATTATTTATCAATAGGAATATTGTTTCATCTATTATAAATTTTTGGATATTTTAAAATGATAGAATCTGAGAAAAAGTAAAAAATAATGTTTTTGAGGAATCTATGATTGTTTTAATATAAAAAATCAATGCAATATATGGACATTGAAATATCATGAATATAACTAGTTATTTATCTAGATTTTTGTTAAAAAAACTAGAACAATAATAACTTTCCTAACACCCCAAATATGATTAAAAGCCATTTATGTGTGTTAAGGGGATATAGTCAATAGTAAAATGAATCTTAAATTTCATTTAAATATGAAATGTAGAAATAATAACATAAGGGAATGTCTCAATTGAAAAATTAAAAGACTTCTTTATAGAATAATCTGCATAAATCAGTAAATTTTTATGAAAAAATGAATAGATTAGTTCAAGAGATGCATGTAAACAATGTTTTTCATAAAGAATAACATAATATTTAACGTGTTAAATTGGAAATGTACAAGTATTAAATAATGGATGGTTTGAGGTGGAAGTACCGAGAAGATGATCTGCAAGGGTTTATGAGTGATGGAATTATATTTGATTTTAAAGAGTCTATAAATGAAATATAAAAGGTATAAATGTTATTAATATCATCACTTTTGATAATATTATGAAACATGCTTAAATATTGATTGATGAATGTGAAGATATAATTTATAATTTATATTATATGAATAAAGTATTAAGTAATAAGACGATGTCTTCTACAGACCAAATATGTTTATGAAAGAATATTTTAATATTAAACACATTGTTTTTATAATATAATTTATTAGTATTCCAAAATTTGGTTTTATTTGTAGTATATATTATTATATAATGATTAAATAACAACATTAAAAAATTTAATGGAATATGACATGATAATGATGTCTTATTTTATATGATTTGGGAATGATCATGCTTTGATTTTATATATGAATAATAAATATTAATGTAATCCAAAATTGCATGAAATCATCAAATCACTTCATGTATCAATGATTCAAGACATGAAATTATTCATAATAATTTTATTTGATGTTGAACTGATGAAAATAATGATATTTGGTGTAGATTATCATGTTTTTTGGTGTGAAACATATATGTCATGTTTTGACCAAATATTCAATATTTCAAAACAATAATACTTTCCTTAATATTATTAGATTTTCTCTAATAGAAAAAGATTCATAGTGTGAATGTATAGTTTACATCATGAGAGTTTATTATAAGAAATTATTTCATCAACAAACATAAAATTAATGACCTAAATTTATATCATTTTACATTGTACTCTAATGACCCCCCTAGGTAGATGTGGATAGAATTAAATAACTATATTTATTAATGATTAGTGATAATACAAGCATCATTAATCACAATAATGTGAAGTATATGTGGAATTTTTATTTAAATTAGATATATAATACAGGTATCATTGGATTAAAAACTTTTATGTGATTTAAAATGATGTTTAGGTTTTATGTTTAATTTTTTTTAAATTTCCATTTTATTTAATTTCAATTTAATTTTTTAAATTTAGGGTTCCTGCCATTTTCATTAACTCTCTTCATATCTCTCGATCCCTCTCACCCTCCCTTACACTATATTATTTAGAACATGAGATAGTGAGTGATTGACCTAAGTTGAGGCCTTTGGGGATGTTTTTTGGTGTTTTCAAATATAATTTCTTTAACAATAACATTTTTAAATATATTTTGGGTGAGTTCGAGGGAAGTGTATGAGTGTAATGATCATCCACCAAAAAATATAATTTCAAAAAATAAATTTTTTGTAAAAAATCATCATTCCATCCATTTTTTTTGGTATACTCTTTATATGATGATTTTTAGGTTTTTCAAGTGATCAAATGACATATGATTAAGCGAGGAATAAATCCACGTAATATGAGATGAATTAGAAAATTGGTTTTAATTAAAAAATTAATAATTAAGGAACTTGAGTAAGATATTCAATGACCAATAACATTATTGAAAAAAATATTAAATCTATTTTACATTATTTCTACATTTTAGTTTTGTAATTTTAATGAAATTATTACTCTATATTCTTCATAGATCTCATAAAATAATAATAAAAAGTAATTTAAAAATAGTGTATGATGGATTATAGTTATATAAAACTGTAACATACCTATTAATCTAGTAGGTTTTTCTATGAACTAAATTAAATCATTACTTCTTCTATGAAACTATCGGGTCCAATAATTCACCATTTTTGTGGGATCTATAGTTTGTTCATTAATTATTTGTTTATATATTTCTTTAAATTGATTCTTTATAAAATAATTTTATATTTTATATTTCATATTATGTTATCAAATTTTGATTACTATGAATGGGGTGAATACTAATAGGTTTAAAAACATAAAGGGGGATTTAATATTTAGTACATATACTAGGTGTAAGAATAAAGAGAACAGTAACAATCACTAATAAGACAAGTTAAATGGGAAGTTAAATATATTAATACATTTATATAGAAACAAGGACCAAAATAAGATAAAGATACTAAGAAAGTGGGGGACGATATATCCCCACATATATTTGAAATTAATGATGTTTAAGAGGTATAGAAGGAGATATCAAAATATTCAGTTTTCCTCTCTTAACCATTTTTAGCGGATATATATGATAAAGAAACACCTAAAATTATACGTGTGAGAGATAAACAACATGTGGATAACTTATTGAATGTATATGAAGTCTATAAGACCTCCCCATCCATAAAAAAGAAGAACAATAAAAACCATTTTTTTAGTACAGCCATAGAATAAGAAGAACCCACCAATGTTGTGGAATTTGATAAAAAATAGATAATTATAACTACCAATATCTATCTATTAAAGATAAAATTTAATATGCACTTTGAACTAAATAAGAGAATTAAGAAAATCTAATTAATATAGATGATATTTTCATAAACTCATTATCATCTATATTTATTGAACCAAAATTAGTTATCATACGCAATTTGTTTTGTCTTTTCAGATTTGGAAAACAATACTTTTGTCTTGACAGAAGATAAATAAAAATAATATGCACCATATGAGGAATTCATAGATCTCATGAAGCTTATTACAAATTTATTGTTGGATGCCCCTATTTTTATCCTTGTGGTTCTACCTGAGGAAAATTATACACAAGAAGCCTAAATTTAAGGTTCATATTTTTTTGTTTGATCATAAATATTTAATTTTATAAAAAATAAAGTTTTACTCTATTAGTTGATTTAATTTCTTAATTGATGAATAATACCTTAAGAAACCGCTATAGAATAATAAATATGTTTTGAAAGATGTAACTAAGAAAGAAATGGACCCATTCTTTTTATTATACCTACCATGTATGTTTTATATCATTTTTATGAGTTTTTACTTGATGTTCTCTTTATGGGGACTCCAAATGAATATTAAGATTGAATTTAAATATGGAAGGAACAAATGTGCTGGTTTAAATAAAAAACTACACTAACCAACATACTTCTAATAAAACCTCGTATAACCCTTCTATATGATGAAAAACCTATGGTCCACTTGGGAGATCTAGAAAATTCATCTCTTTATCTTCATATTATTAATTTTCTTGGCATTTAGTTATCTATATAATTATAAATAATAAATTTCACTAGATATAGTTCGATTTAACCTTATTTCCCCCATTATTTTTTATTTGTAATGGTATGGTCATTACACATTAATTTTTTAGTTTTACAAGTCCGTGATGATTGAACGAGCATCTCTCCAAGTTGAAACAATGATGAGGAATATTGATTTATTAGAAAGGGGTGTTCGTTCATAAATTAATGATTTTTAAATCAAATTATCTTAGTACTCAATTTATTTATTTAAATGATATTTCATCATTAAAATATTGTAATCTAGTTTCAAACTAAAAATTATATGTTTCATTGGATTTTGATTATTACACTTCATAAATTTATCAGTTAACATTATGAGATGCCTAAAATGGTAAATGGATATGTAATTTTTGGTATGATGGGATGAATTTATTAATTCATAATATATTAAAATTGAATGACTCTTTTATAATAAAAGGTTCTTATATTTCACATGTTTTGAATATTATATGTTGATATATATTGGTTTATGGTTTTCGGTCTATTTCTATGAGTAATTTTCACAAATAAAATGTTCTAAATTAGGTGTTTATTTAAAAACTAATGCATACCATCGCATTTTTACTATAGTTCATTTCATGAAAGACTAGTGTATGTTTTCATTAAGAAAATTTATTGGAATATTTTCATACATATAATTAAACCAAATAGTATTAAATATGATTGATCCATTTTATTATTTATCCTATTATAAATATATCCACATTGGCATTGAATCCTGGTTTTCCAAATGAATACATGAATGTATATTTTATGAATGGGACACATTTTTTCAAAAAACAAGATGGAGTGCCAACAAAACTGACATCTGAACCAATTCGATACATGGACCGAAGGGTGTTCCTGATCCCCATGGGATAGCAACTAGTAATGAGAATCAAAAATAATCCTTATGGTAATTCTTTTTTCCCAATAACTAGGATCGATAATGTAAAATGAACAATAAGAACAACCAACAATATCTGAATATCAAATAAATAAATAAATAAATATGAAAAATAATTTTGTTAAAAATACAGCTGAACAAATATATAACTCAAATAAACCCATACAAAATCGTTACAAATGTGATCTCTATATGACCTCATGGTCAACACTATCCACCAACTATCTTGCTACATAGGAAAGTTAGACAAGAAATCTGAAATGGAAAAATATATCCGGTCTACAAACACCAAATTGTACAAGTAGGGTGTGACCATAGTAGCTCAGTAGGAAATCACCACAGATTGCATACATTTTCTATCTCAAAAATAGTTCATAAACACTAGTTTGAAATAATTATATAAGAATATATTTTTTATAATTTTTATAAACAAACATTGCTCTTCCTTTTTCAAAACAACACTCACCTCATCACCATTTTCAAAACAAGTGACCATTTTATAACCAAAATGTAAAGAAAGTGACACTAAACTATGAAGAAAATAAACAAGTAGTACAAGCTAGAAAAAAGAAAATAAAAAGTAATCAAGAACATACATATCGTAACAATGGGAATTCCTAAACATCCGTAGAGAAATATCTAGATGTACTTGGTTTGAAACCACCTTTCAGTGTATGGTGAAGCTCCACAGTCAATAACAAACTCAATACCCAAAAATAACCATTCCAGTAGCACATCTCGCCTAGAAATTCAACTAATTTTGGGGGTATGAACCTATCAAATCGGGTTTGATTATAGACAGTCACTCAACCCTCTAAAAGACTCCCAAGAACCCATGATAAATGTATATTGTGTAGGTGGGAGGACATCGCACGCATGACTCACCTTGAATTCAATCAACGTATATTCCCACCCCAAACATGGACACAACCTATATGATAACTCACATAGGGAAATTCATCGATATGAGTTCCCATATTATAATAAGTCATTCAAGGATCTAATTGGGCCATCACATCACATGGTCTTAAAAACATTATTCAAAACATTCAAAGATGTCGACTAGGAATTTACAATTTTTAAATCACATTTCACTTACAAAACAAAATAAATTTCCAACCAAGCCTTCAACACTACCAATTTTAATATACTGTATATGTTTTCTAAACCAATTTCTATAAAACCACTTTAACATTTTGTACACATGTGAAATGTTGAACACTCCTTTACATCGAAAGACATAATCTGCCTCCAACACTGTTTCCAAAACTAATTTTAAAACATAAAAAATTTCCACTATTTTAAAATGGGATATCATACCTTTTATAAATAATACATTTTTCAAAGTTCCATATGATAATCCTAAGTTTGAAGAAAAATATTGTTTTAAATTTTCATATTCATTTGAATGAACATCCATGTGTGCACCTTATGCACCCATTGACATGCAAAAATCCAATGAGAATTTCAATAAAATCAAAAATGGTATACAATGACCATTTTGGAAAATACACCATTAATAACAACCTGAACAAAATCCTCATTCCCTGAAGTCTTTATTTATATCACACAACTATGGGAGGACCTATCAAATCATCTATATTTCAATTCAAATTAATATTAGGCATTTTAAAAAATACATATCATATATTTACATATAGGTTTACTCAAGAAAATCCTTTTTAAAACCAATTGACATTTCAACAAACACTTTTTGTACATTTTTCTATAATAATAATAAAATAAACCCTTCTAAATCCATTTTTACAAAATTCAATCAACGTGAAACCAATGTAATAAATTAAATAAATATATTACAAGAATTTAAAAAACATTTAAAAATTTATTGATTGTAGCTAGGAAAGATTAAGCATCAATATAATATTAAATAATGGAAAATAATTGAAACACCAACCTCAGTGGGGTGAAGATACAATGAAACATCTATGGGATGAAGAAAAAATCCTCAATGACCAACCGTACACCCTAAACCCAAATAAACATGACCACTAAATCAACCCTAACATATATGGTTCAACCAAATAAGAATGAATCAAAAATAGAACATTAAAATGAGGGTGGGGGGATATGAGAATATGATTGGGGAATATTTGATGAAGGAACCATGATAAATCCCTAACCTTTCATGAGAAATCTCCCAAAAAGTGACCCAAAATAAAGGAGAAAGAAAAGGGGTTCCCTTTAGTAGACTCCCAAATGGCAGTGATTCAAATTTGTGGTGGATTCAATTAAATCCTATTTTTACGATAAAACATATTTAGGGTGTAATGGGGTGTATAGTTTTGCTACATAGTTTTTTAAATTGTGCACAATATATGGAAATTCTACTATAATGGTTCTAAATATTTTAGTTATTTGTTTCAAGGTTTGGGAAAACCCTGCTCAAACTGTGTGACCAGAATATTTGGAAAAAATCCCTCAAATGAAATCCTCAACATAATGATATTTCACCAAAGCATCCCTAAATGATTTAATCATAATGTAGTGACAGCCTGTATGTCAAATATCGTCTCCATTCCACTTTATCAAAATACCATTAACAATAACCAATCATAGGGAATGAATCATACCAAAAACCAAGAACAAAAAATACTTTTGGGGTGCATCCCATTAAAACATCAACCAAAAGATCCAACATCCAGAAATGATTTAAAATAAATGAAAACTGGGGTCAGGTTGTGAAAATTCACCACACCACAAACACTTTATTCCCCCTAAAATTCACCCCACAAATTGTAAACAGAACAAGGTTTTAAATTATAAAAAACCAAAATGAAATAATGAATATATGGGTGACCTTTGAATGAACGAGTCACACCTGAACAACTATAAGAGAATGCACAACACGAAGAAAAATGGTGGAGCACAGGAGGGTTCTACCCACCACAAGATCAGAATAACCCCAAGACACTACATCAGGCCAGCCAATTGTGAAATATCTAGACCCATACCAATAACACCCCTGAGACATGGGGATATCCAAAATATGGTAAAAAATTGGAGGTGAAATAATGGAATATCCATTTTTTTGAATGGTACGCTCGGGTATTTTACGGACATGATTTTTCAAAACATGCACCAATTGTTCCCTCTCAACTAGAAAAAAGGTACGCCATGCATGGTTTTTTCAAATAGTTTCCCAAAAATGCGCTAACCATTCTAAAGGAAACTTTCTGATTAAAAAACCATGTATCATGCTTTCCACATGGTTTCCTTAACCATGTGAATATGGTGTGTCAATCCTTATGTAAAAAACCTCATGATTCACTATTACCTGGGTGAAACCAAAAGGATTCCCCAAACTATGTGTTACCCATTCTCCACATTCTTCTGAGCTCAAAAATTTTATTTTTCAACAAAAACAATGGAATTAAAATTTGGGCTTACAACAATTCAACCATGGGAGAAATAAAATTAGAAATTACAACATAAATTAAGAACCTCTCACACTAAGTTGAAATCCCACATAATCTTTCAAAAATAAATAGTAAAAAAACAACACATAATCATTTCCACAAGATTGAAATCTCCAAAACCAGCATATCCAGAAATCAAAAACAACCATAAAAAGGGGTATTCATCCACAAGAAGGGACACAAATTAATTATAATAAATTTAAAAATAACTAATATGTAAAAAAAATAAAAACACCAAGAATCCCATGACAATGATGAGAACATAAACTAGAAAGAAAAACTACAACAATGAATTTTAAACATGTCCCCTCAATGTTGGAGGAAATATTTTTCCAAGGTTCTCCACAACCCCTAATGACTTTGTGACTATGTGAAATGATTCACTGTGGGGACTATAGATGGATACCTTATGTTGGGAGCATATGATTCCCCAGTGTTAGGGACTAAAAATCCTCTTTTCAAGAGAGAGGATCCCCTATCAAAGGCATTTTTTCCATATGGGGAATCCCCACAAGCGACAAGAGACACAAGATATTTAACTTCCTATGTTGTGGTTCACTAACCAATAGCACTATTGAATACTTGGCAGATCTACCACCTTCCCCACCTTCACCTCTGTAGGTATGAATCGTTGGATGAATGTGGTATTTAAAGCAACCCAATACATCCTATATTGTAATTTTATCTAGAAAAATACATTTTTTTGACCCAAACTCATAACATCAAAAAATCCCAAAATAGGATGCACTATTACAACATCAGGAGTTCCCAATTATATAAAGACACCTCAACTTCCTCAGTCCTTTATAAACCCTCTAATAGACCTAAAACACCATGTAAGATAGAAAAATGTCCAAAATACCATGAAAAAAGAAATAGACCCACTAGAAACCATGGGGACCTTTCGGGGAGGTATAATCTGAACCACATCAAGAAAAAACAGAGATCAACATCAACTAGTTACTCTTCTGAGACCAACATCTTAATAAATATATATTTCACATATTCTAAACATCATAATACAAAATAAATATCCTCTTAAAATCATGATTTTCATTATAATTTAGAAAATTCTTTCTTCCAAGGCCACCTTCAAAAATCAAGAACCCACATTCAAAAGAAAAACCAAATCCAAAAATCCACACCCACAGAAATATTTTTATAAAAACAAATCCAAAATTTTGATTTAAAATTTCTAACCATGTAATCCTATGAACCTTCACCTATGTGTTCATCCACTTCATCTTTTATCTTCCATACAGTTATTCCAATCTGCATTTTCTATACATACCCACAGAAATAAGAACGTTCATATAAAATATCATGGGTCACACTTTACATTTCATCCTCGATACTAAGGGTATAAAAAATTCTCAATTCAATTTCATTTTTAAAACCCACTTTCATTAATTAACCTGAAATGATTCTCAATCATTAATTTCTATTTCAAAAACTATTATCATTTTGGAGGCTCACTGACACCCACTATATCGAAGTAAAAACATAGATCAAAAATAACTACCAAAATGAGGAACTAGTATCTATGCCTCACCTAGTGACATGGCAGTGTTCTACTCCCAATGTAAGAAAAAAAACTAAGATGAAAAATAACAGTGAACTCATAATCCACATGGGTCACTACTCAATGTGATATCACAACATTTCATTGGCTCACCACTATTAGCATTCCTAAATCCCAAATGAAGTGAAAGAACTCAATAACGGACAACCCCTAGCAACTCAAAGAATGAAATGAGTGAGAGTTTGAGATTATATGACTATACCAACCTTTTGAGTCCTGAAAAACCTAATCTTTAATCTACCAAAGAACCCAAATAACAAGGGCTTTATCTAAACCCATTTTTTACCAACCAATCTAGAGTTATTTCCAACTAGACATATGACATTGTTTGATACAAGGTCTGAAGGGATTTCCTAATACCCATGGTCAATCTCCTAGTGTTGGAAATAAAAAATAATTGATGTGGGAATACTTTCAACCTAAAAACTGGGTTCAATAATTTAATAGAAGAAGCAAAAGAACACTCACTTAATCTCGTAAGAATAAATTAATGTATATTCAAACTGATTCAGTTACAAATAAAAATGGAAAATGAGAAAACACAAAAAAAACAACCACAACCGATATGATCTCTATGTGACCTCATGGTCACCACCAACCACCAACTATCTTGATACGTAGGAAACTCAAACCATAAATCTAAAACATCAAATCAACTCAGGTATACCAACACCAAATGGTACATATTGGTTGTGATCATAACATCTTAGTATTAAATCTCCCAATATTCAATAAATTTCCTTTCTTAAAAATAGTCCATATAAACTAGTTTGAAATACATATATAAGAAATGTTTTTTTATCATTTTAATAAACAAACATTTTTCAACATTTTTCAAAACAACGCACACCTCATTATCATTTTCAATATGGGTGATCATTTTATAAACAAACCCCAAACCAAAATCCATTGCAGTGATAATAAACAATCATGAAAATAAAAAATTAGTACAATATGGAAAACATATAAGACTGAAGGTAAACAAGAACATATAGAATGTAACCATGGGTATACATAAACATCCATAGAGTGATCCTTCAATATACTCGGTTCAGAACCACCAACCGACATATGGTGGAGCTCAATAGACAATAACCAAATTTCCTACATAAACATACCAATCTAGAGGCACATCCCACCTCAACTCTCTACCAATCTAGGGGTACCAACCCTGATAATCAAGGTTTATCATCATATGACACTCAACCCTCTAAAAGATGATATAGAGCCCATGTTAGAAGTATACTATGTAAGTGGGAGTCCATCGCACATGTGTTTGACATTACCACCCGTCTCTGTACATGCCTACCTTAAACATAGAATTAATTTATATAATAAATCATATAAAAGAAATATTTAAATATAGGTTGGTTCCATCATACAATATGTCATTCAATGTGCCTACCAGGCCACCACATCCCATGGTCTTTTAAAAAATTATTTAGAACATTCAAAGATTCCAACTGTGCATTTACACTTTTAAAATCTCATTTCACATTCATAAAAACATAATGTTCTAGTATTTCCTTAAACATTAGGAATGGAAATATACTTCAAAACATATATAAAACATTTTCTCTAAAACCACCTTAATCATTTCTTTCACATGCCAAATGAAAACAGGACATTACTTTCCATGAAAAAACCCATCTCCAACACAATTTCGAAAACCAAGATGAAAGTGTGCAAAATATCCAATGGTGCCAAATGAGATATCGTACCATTTAGAAACAACCCATATTTCAATGTACCATTTGATAAATAGAGGTTCTAAAAAATGTTTTAAATTTGAATCATCATTTGAATAGACATCCATGTATTTAACTTGTTCACCCATTAATGTGCCAACATCCAATGGAACATTAACTAAAAACTGATATTTCTTACAAAAACCATTTTGGAAAACCCACCATTCACCTAAACTTGCGTATATAACTCATTCCATGATGTCACCAATTATATCTCACATCCGAGGGAATGTACCACCAAAATCCCACATATTTCAGATTAAAATGACATTTCGAATTTTATAAAACACATTTCATACATTTATATATATTTATACTTTAGAAAACCATTTTTAAAACAAATTTACACTTCATTGAACCCATTGTGTGCAATTTATTGTACGCCTATTGAAGGATTCCATTGGGTATCCATTCTTATACAATTCTATCAACATGAAACCACTATAAAAAATCAAATAATCATGCCACATATATGAAAAACACATTTATAAATTAGTTTAATGAACCTAGTAATGATAAATAATCAATGGCATATTCTATAATGAAAAATAATGTAATCACTTAACTCAATGTAGTGAAGGTGAAACAAAACTTCTAGGGGGGAAGAACAAAGCCTCACAGACAAATTGTTCAACCTAGAATCCAAAGAATCACTACACATAGATCAACCCTGACATAAAACATTCATTTAAATAATAATCTAACTAGAAGATAAAAATTAAATGAGATAGGGGAAGAGGAGAAGATGAATGGGGATGATTTGATGAAGAAACAATTAATAACCAATAACCGTTGGAGATAACTTTCTCAAAACGTCGCCTAAAATTAGGAAGAACGAGGGAGGGGTTCCTTCTAGTCGATCCCAAATAGGTAAGGATTCAAATTGGATGTGGAATATCTTAAATAGTACATAAAAACTAAATTCTATTTAGGACATAATGTGACGCATGGTTTTGCTTTATAGTTTTTTAATCTGGGCACAAACCGTGTAAACGTTACTTCAAATGTTAAGAAACTTAGAGGTTTTGGTTGAGTTGTTTGGGAAAATTGTTCTCAATCCACGTGACCTGAAAATTTTTCAAAATCTTCTTAGATGAAACCCTAAACACTAAGAGAGTCCACCCAAAAGTACCTTTAATGATTTAAACTCTATGTTGTGACACTGTGGATGTGACCAACTCCACACCATGCATCTTTTTTTCATTCCCATTAAAAATAAGCAATCATAGGGCTAAAATACAACTAAAAACACCAACCAACAAATAGTTTTGGAGGAAAATTAACATAAAAATCAACAAAAATATCCAAATTCAAGAAATAATTACCAATAAATAAACACATTTGTTGGGGTTTGACACATTTGAATCATAATATATCTTTTGAAATCAATTTCTTAGTGTTTTTATGTTAACTCAAAAGACCTTGTGTGTGTGTGAGGTTGTCTATGGTTGATGGGGATGTACATCAGTGAGGATACAGTTGTATTGGATTTTATTATGATTAGGGGAGATAATTTCTGATAAATTATTGTAATTTAATAGTCACCTTCCTTATAAAAAGGTAAAAAAATGATAGAAATTGGGCTCTGACTTGGTAGGATAGAAAAACATCATTTCCAGACCGCTAATTTGTTGACCTTATGGGATTAACCAGTTTATGGGATAATTTTCTTATGTAAAACTATAAAAAAATTATATGAATAAGAAAAAAGGTGGAAAATTTTAAAATCAATTGAAGGGGGTTAATCCAATAGAATTAAACATATCATGTTCCCATTTTAAGGGTTAGGGAGTGGGGAGATGACATATTTATAATTTTCAGAGTCATTCATTGATCTTTTATTTTGATATTAGTATTTACTCATTGTTTTTAAACCCTTTTATGATGCATATTTTATTTATTACCCACCAACATTAAGAATCAAAAACATTTGATACAGTTTTAAAGTTACCCTTTTTCAATTTTTATATAAACAATTATATGGATATGATGAAATATTTCAATAATACCTTAGATATGTGAGACATTTAAGAGGTATGAGTATAACTCCATTACATTTATTACCTAGATTAATTGGTGAAAAATTTGTATTTTAGTTAGACTGAATGTGACATTAACATTATTAACTCATTTAGAAATATAAGTTTTGGGAAAGAAAAACATTAAAATATCAATTTAGGAAGTGAAAAATGAATGACTGGTTTCATTTCATTGATGGGTGATGAGTTGTTTGATTTCTATTATGTGACATTTGATTGATTATTTCCCCTTGGCAGGCATTATTTTATTTTCACATCAAATTTAAACATTGATAGAATTAAATTCCATTAATATATTATCAATAATTTGTATCTGAGTAAATGAAATACATATGTGTAGTGGAATTTAAGGGTCTATTTTATTTAGTATCATTATATTGTAATTTTTCAATTTATTTTTCTTATGAATCTAGTATTTTATTTAGTTCTTAAATTTATGGATGGATAAATTTATTAACATGAGATTTCAGAAAGTATTTAAGAATTAAACATGAAAATTATGGCCAATAATGTAATTTAAGATAAACTACATGTATGCATACCAACTATAAATAATCATGTATATGAAGATAAAATTTACAATAAAAATTCAATTCACAGAATGAGACAACTATTCATGACACAAGTACCTTTATAGTAGTGATAAAGGGTGAAGAAGTGAAATAAAATGTGTTCATTAGTAGAATTACAAGATTCAAGACATGAATATGTTTTTCTTGCTAGAATATGCCATGAGATATTACACGAGGTTACTTTTAGACATGAAACCATTAAAGAGGAGCTTCACAAAAATGATTCATGTTTTGAAAGACAAGTTTATCCCATGGAAAGCTATGATGAGACATTTATACATATTTAAACAATACATTTATTACTATAGTGAATTTTTACTTTACAGGAATTTATCATAATGAATTTTTATCCTTGAGCTCCAACGAAAACCCCTGATTGAGTGAAAATGTATAAAATTTCTTAATTTAAGGAAGATTGAATTGGCCCAAGTTTTATTTATCATTATATATAGAGGACTTGAGAACATTAGAGATGTATAATACATTGAAAATTTGTGGATCTAGTAATTTGAAACTATTCAAGGAATGTAATGTCCTGGACCTAATTCATTCATATGTAATTGAAATTGATTGGAAATATAGATTCACGTGAACCATTCCGTTTTACAGAGATTGTTAATAATAAATGAGGGTCTATGTTGGTATGGTATGGAGATTATACCCTAATGATTAGAGTGGATTATAGGGGTATATAATAGAAAAATGATATGAATAAACATACTAATTTAACTAAGGAATCATAATTCAAAATGATATAATAAGTAGATTGATGAAAAATAAATTTAATATATAAATAGATGATTTAGTAAAGGTGAAGTACATTATAGGAAGAACACATGATATAGAGTTACATGCAGAAAACTTTCTATACTAAATAGAAAAAGGTAAAAACTATCTATAATAGATTCTTAATAATATGATTGATATTCTTCTCTCATACTCCATTATAGTAAATAATATTAGGCATCTAATTCATGAAACATCCATATGTCCCATCCTATATCTATAAGACCTATTCAGGTACCAACTAGTGGAAAAAACACAGTGTGATATGTACTTAGTAGGCCACCGCAAATAATGTATAGTAAAATCCAACGTGTGGATATAAAATTAGTTTTCTGAAACTACTATAATTTATTGAAACATTTAGTGTAAACGAGTTGGATCTGGTTCCCAAGGGAAACCATGCCGACATTATCTTTTTGGGGATATGTCCATTTTTCTCTGAATATGTGAATATATATATATATATATATGTAAAGACACAAGACTGAAGTGCATGGACATTACATTACTTTTTTCTGTATACTAAGTACATTAAACAAACAGATGCCTAAAGAACATATTATTTTAGTGTCTTTGAAAATTGGTATACATAAACAACTAGTTCATAAACCATATATATTGTCTCATGCTTTATCATTTATAACTGGAACCCATTTTGGGTACATCTTACTTAATACCGTCTTCAAATCATGGTGAAAATAGTCATTAAATGGGTGAGATTATATAATCAGTAAGGGTAAAAAATGATTATATATAAACTTAAACATGAGTATAATGGTTATGGGAAATTTAACATAACATTATAATATCATTCTATTCGTATTAATGGAAAAAATGAAACATAAGGAAAATAAAAGATCTTAATCCATAAGGTCATAAAATTTAAATAAAACATAATATTGTAGAGTACACATAAAAATTTAACATTGGGAACATGTATAAATAGTAATAGGTTCACATAGTAAATTAATGACATTAAATTAGGACCTTGCATCAACATATGAACATGGAATCGAGGTCCACTCACAAAATTATAATAATGAAAACCAGGTCGACATATAATTGGGATCATGAAATCAGGTCCACACATAACATACTTACCTAATGAGTTATCTATCTTTACCCAATGTACTTGAGTGAGACATAGGTCCCACCCATCTCTTAATGAAATCATTCATACATGTGCCACCAAAACATAAATAACTAATCATCGAAATCCCCAAGGGATAAAATGGGTGTCCTAAATATCATTCCATCAAAACATAATCTTGGATAAACAAATAGATTCCACAAATAACATATACATAATGAACCCATAGTAAAAACAATGATATTATAATTTAAACAAATCCTTTAATAGAATGCTATCATATATGGACAATAATTTTTACTAATTCAAGAGTAAAATATCATTTCTTTCTAAAAATGTTTTCTTTTCTTCAAATGAAGCAAAATTTTAAAATAAATGAATTTCATTGAAAATAACCATGAAATATTTTAAAGGATACATCATAAAAATTGGGTGTTATGAAAAAGAAAAAATCCATTTATACCATATATGTAAAAAACATATTTTTGATACCTTTTCTCAAAAAAGTTAAAAAGTAACCTGTATCAAAAATAAGAAAATAATCCTTTCAGTCCATTTGATATAACTTTTATAATGGGTAAAATTGACCATAAAAATTGTATTTGAATAGAATGAATATTCTGAGCTACATGTTTTGAAAATGTGGCCATGGTTGATAAATATGCCCCAGTAAATACCTATGTATAAACAAACTTTGATAAAAAAAGAGATTGTGAAATTATCTCTTACTAATTTATTATTTTTCACACCATATGCCTCATAAAATAATGAAAATTATATGCATATGTAAAATCATAACCTTCATAATAATAATAAAAAAAATAATGGGTATTATAAACACAACAAAAAATAAATAGGTCATTTATATGGAATATGTCCCACATATATAAAAGTGATAGAAAATAATCCCTTACCATAGGTACAATTTCATCTTTATGTTTCTGAAACTCCTCTTGAATATCCCATTCATGAATGACCCTTGAGGACCACTTATATGGTCTTTTTTTGACACTAGAATCACATGGACGTGGGGAGAGTGATAAAGATAGGTTTTGGATGATATTGGATGATCTAAAATGATTTCTGAGTCGTAATGGGGAGGTGGTGGGTATTATTTATACTTGAGGAGAGGTGGGTTCATGTGATTAATTTATTTATTATTTTATATTAAAAGGTAACCACATTTAAGTGGCATTAATTTTAATGAAATAGACTTTAATATAATGTTGTGTAGGCTGGTGAGCATCTAGCCCCACCTCAAAATACCTTTAATTGTTTAATTTTTTAGTTATGTTATGCTTTTATATATTAACATTAACCCTTGTCATAATTTTACCTATACAATGGTAAATAATTTTTTGACCATTGTAACTTATTTACACTTGAAAATGAAATTGACCTTAACAAATAATTTGGACCTTTTGATTACAAATATGGAATACATTTTAATGGATCCAATTCACATAAAAGAAAAAATTATATTTAAAATTAAATATACAGATAAAACACAAAAGCACGGTATTAATGTGAAACATTCAAAAGTTTGAATTATTCTTATATATAATTTAAATATAAAATTGATTAAAATGGTCAAAATTTTATTATTTCATAAAAACCCAATAAAAATATACTCTAAAAACTATTAAAATTATATTATATAAATATAAATTAATAAGAAAAAAATTATTATTGAATTAATATGCATTATTTTACACTATTCACTAAAATATTAAATTTATCTGAAAAACACTAAAAAATTCCCAGACTTAATTTTAATGTCCCACATCCAAATAATATGTTTTTTTATTCATATATAACATAAAAAAGTGTCCAAAACTGGATTTAAAATTTGTTCACTGTGAAAATGTGGCAATACATTATTTTTTGAAAAATTATTCTTTTATCCGAATATTATTTATATCATGTCTAGAAAACAAATAAGCTGAATTTTAAATATTAGATTAAATATATCACACACACACATATATATATATATATATATATATTATTAATACAATCCATCATGATTTTATTATTTTATAAACTCACATATTTTCATTTTATTTTTTTCAAAAAAAAATCAGTATCTTCCATTTTAAAAGGGTTTTACTTTCATTTACAATTAATGGATCACCATGAAATTAATTAAATTTACATGTATAAAGAATATTTTCATAATTTATTTAATATTTTTTTATATTCTTCATTATAATGGATAGGTTATAATGTAATATTATAATATTTAGTTGTTCTTTTAAACTCAGTTTTACGTGAGATAAATTCTATCAAACGAACATGAAATTGTGTGAAACAAAATCAAAACATAGTGTTTAGTATACTTTAATCTAAGACAATGTTTCATGTAGAGGAATATTATCTTGGTGAATCACACAATATAATATATCCAATAAATTTAAAAATAAAAAATATCCTAAAAATATGTGTTTGTTACATTCTACCCACATTTGAATGAATATCTCCCTCGAAATTCATTTTGGTTATAATAGGATTAGTACATGGTGTTATATTTCAAAGAAACCTCATTGTAAAAATTAATTACAAAACATCCTTAAAAATATTATTAATTGTAAAATAACAGTTACCAAAATTAAATAATAATTATGTCTCTATAAATAAGAACATATGTGAGTATTTGGACATAGATGAAAAGAATAAGAAATCATAGAGATTGATAAAGATCAATGATCACAAGAAATTGGGTGATATAGAGAAATTTAACAATCACAAAAATAATAATTATGTGTGAAAGAGGTAATTGATATCATAAAAATGATGATAATAGGACATCCTTTTACACCATGATTCATTTTCCCAATGTTGAATAAAATTAATAAGAAGATATACTTACATGATTTCAGCATAGTTTCTGCATTGGTCTTATCATGAACACTTTCAACATCATCTCTTATTCAAATAAATTATGTTGAATTTTTCATTCATGAAGCATTAACTGTTCATGAAATCCATTAATATAATGATATGTCATTATATTTGTGTTTATCTCATAAAAGGGTTTATAACAAGGTATAAAAAATGAATGATTCAACCTATGGTGGGATGACACATTACTCTAAAAACATAAATTGATGTTTAACATAAAATTTCAACAAATGAATAACCTTACAATCTATCCAAAAAATATAAATACAAAACATTAGAGAGAGTTTCACCAACACCACTTAAAATTTATAAGGTATCACTTATTGGTCACATTCCAAACATGTGAATTCATTCACCATTTTTGGTAATAACATGAATTACCATAGTGGGAACATGTATACATTCAAAAATTATCACTACTACACATACTATAAATTCAAGAAAAATAACTCAATCAATGGTGTCATCATATTAATCCCAAGGTAATTAATAATACCAAACAGCTCATTGTGTCTTTTTTCCAACATTATACACATATTAAGGGGTACCCTTCTCTTAATAATTTGTCTTCCAAAAAAATCTCAACCACTTTTCATGGTTGCTGGTACTAATCATGAAATACTTTTAAATATATATTTAAAATCCATATTGGACCATTTATTTCAAAATACCAAAAATGTGGCTCTACAATGTTATTCTAGAATCCCATTACATAAAAACTCAATCATTCCATCCCATCATTATCATACTCTATATTTACAATTGTAATTAAATGTGATTATCCTTTTTTCTATTTCTTTAATAGGTTTATGAATTTGGTCATCCTCGACGACCCTTGGATTAGGTAATTGGTTAGTATAATTCCCCATTTTATTTCAAATGTATCATTGATGTGTTGGTGGTGATTTCTGTTTTGATATTTTCCTCTATTTAATAGACATTTTATATCACTTAGAATCTATTTTACTCGATGGTTGGGCTTCCCATAATTGAATCACTATATTGTTCCTTTCAAAAATTTACCTGAGTTCTTGTTTCCACATTTTAGGAAGGTGGGAGGGTGAGACATTTTCTTCACTCTTTGTGGAAAACCACTGGAGTTTCCATTATGCTTCATATTCCTTTTATTATCTGAAAACCCATGAAAGTAACAAGCATTAATTTTCCCTTTCAGTTTACAAAAAATTACTTATTTATATCTTCCATAGACCGTTTTGGATACATTTGTTTAGAGACTCAATTTTCTGACACCAATAAGTCATTAAATTTCTATTTCAGGGCTGATGATTAACCCAAATTCATACCTTACTAGTCTTGTGAAATTAGCATCATATGTACCAATAGATTCATCATAATTATTTTTAATCTCATGGAATACATTATCCAACATTGTTCATAGATTACAAGTGAATTAATTTCTAAAAAACAACCATTTAAACTCTTCCCATTCAATGTATTCAATTTCGTGTATATCCCTTGTGTTTTTTATAGCAGTACACCACTAATTGAATTTTCATTCTAGATGATAAATAACCAACTTGAAATTTCCATGTTCAGATCAATGAAGGATGAAAATTATTATTTTAGTTTTATAAATTCATTGATCAGAAACAAGAAGATAAAAATACCTACTACAATAAGGTGGATGTTGCCTCATGAGGGTCATAATGGATAGTTTTTATGTCCCCTTTTTATTTGGATGTTGAGGGGGATTTATAGATTGTGTGAATATAGATATAAGTTTTTTTATTATAGTACCCATAAAATTTTGTTGTTCAAAAGGACAATAATTTCATATCCCGATGCATTCATCATTAACATAGTTCCTTCAAGATCCAACCATTAACTAAAACATAAAATAATTGTGTGGTAAACACTAATAATACTGGAAAACCACATAATCAAATGAAATTACATTTAATCTATAAAATCATAGATTTAATCCTTGGTAATCCATTATCGTTAATAAATTCTAGAATTTTATCATATATTATGACATATTCTAAAGGACATCCCTAGATAGACTATAAAATTACCTGTAGGGACTTCACTAATGTTTTATGATCATAGTTTCCAATGTTTAACTAAACCATCACTCTGATACCAACTATAATAACCCAAGATTTATGTAAATGGTCATTAAATTTCTTTTGAATCATACATAATACACTAAAAAATAAGACAACTAAATTCCATATTAGTTTAGCGTCCTTAGAAACTGTAATACATAAACAATTGGTCCATAATATATCTACATTGTCTCATACTTTAGCCTTTATAACTGAAACCCCTTTGGGACAAATCATACATAATACCCTTCTTCAAATCCTTAGGATATGAAACATAAAAGGGGTGATCTCAGATGCTATGTAAGGGTAAAATTTGATGATATGTAAACATAAACATGGTTAAAAAGTATATGAGAACTGATCATAACATTAGAATATCATTTCCTTCAGAGAGAATTCAAACCTGAATCATAACAAAAATAAAATTTCATAATTCATAAGATCATAACATTTACATAAAACCCAACATTATTGCATACACATAAAATTGTTACTCTATGAACATGTGTGAATAGTAACAGGTTCACTCATTGAAATAAGGACATGAAATTAGGACCATTCATAAACATATGGACATGGAAACCAGGTCCACTAATAAAATTATACACATGAAAACCAGGTCTGCATTTTAAATTATGAACATTAAATCAGGTTAACACATAAAAAACATAAATATTGAGTTATCAGTCATTACCCATGCACTGGAGGTATATATATTTCCCACCCATCTCATAGTGACATCTCTCTTACATGTGCCAAAAAACCCGAAATGACTCATCATAGAATAAAATATGGTGTAAAATGGGTTTGTAAAACATCATTCCATCACAACATAATCCATGGTAAACAAATGGATTATAAAAATAGTATATACATAATCAAGCCATTATAATAATAGGGATATTATACTTGAATCATACACTTTAAAATAATGAAATCATATATGGAAAATAATTTTTATTAATTACTTAGGAAAATATCATTTCTTCCGGAAAAAGTTTTTGTTTTCTTAAAATGCCATGAAATTTTAAATGAACTAAATTTCATGAAAAATATCAATTAAATAATATAAAGGAAATATAAAATAAATATGAAGATATGAAAACATAAAAATCCATTCATGAATTATAATATAAAAAACCTTCTTCTCTAACTTTTTCCCAAAAAATTAAAAAGTATTATGCATCCAAAAGAACAAACGTTTTTTAGACCATTTGATAAAATTTCACCAATTGGTAAAATTTATTTTATACAATTTTATATGATTATAAAGAATATTTTTGTAATCATATTTAGAAAACATGGACATGGATGATAAATATATTACATTTATTACCTATATATAATAAATCACAATTAAAAATTGGATTGTGAAATTATCCATTTCCAATTTATAATCAGTCACATTGTATGCCTCATATAATAAAGAAACATATATGAATATATAAATATCATTAATTTCATAATAAGAATCATAAAAAAGAAATAGGAAACATAAACACCTCACAAAAGAAATTGGTTGTGTATAAGGCATACATCCCACAGAAATAAAAGCGACACAAAATAATCCCTTATTTTAGGTCTTATTTCTTCAGTACGTTCCTCAAACTCCTCTTTAATATATCTTTCTTGAAGGACACTTGAGGACCTTGGATTTTTTATTTTTGTTAGACCAATAGAATATATACGTGGGTATAGTTATTAAGAGAGGATTGGGCAGATATTTTAGGATTTACAACACTTTTTGGGTCTACTTGGGTGGTGGTGGTTACAATTTATACCTCATGAGAGGTTGTCTTAAGTGATAAATTTGTTGATTATTTTATATTAAAATATGACCACAGTGAGGTTCATTAATTTTAAAAAATTGAAATTTCATTTAATGTTTTTTAGGATGGTTAGGGTCAAGACACAACTCAAATAACTTTTAAATTAGTAGTTTTTTAAAATTTTATGCTTTTACCTTTTAACTTTATCCCATGTCACAATTTTACTTATACAATGGTAAATAATTTTTTCCAATGGTAAATTTTTTATAGGTAAAAATTTAATTGACCTTAAAACCTAATTGGACCATCTTATTCTAAATATGGAATCCATTTTACCTGATTCATTTTATATAATTGGGAATATTAGATTTAAAATTAATTCAACAGACAAAACTAAAAAGCGGGTTTTTAGAGTAAAAAGTTAAAAAGTTTTATATTATATTATATCTAATTTCAATTAGAAATTGATTAAAATGAACAGAAATGGGTCAAATTATTAAAACATAATATAAATAGTTTTTATAAACTATTAAAATTATCTTTTAACAATAACAATAAATTAGACAAAATGATGTTTTGAATTAAAATGAAGTAATTTTCACTATTCAATAAAATATTATATTTATCATAAAAGTATAAAAATTTATCCAAATAGAAATTTGATATCCTTATTCCAAATAATTTTTTTATTTTTTCAAATATAACTTATAGTAGTGTCAATACTAGATTTTAAATTGGAACACCATCAATAGGCGGAAAAACAATATTTTATAAAAAAATCTATTATCCAGAAAAATTAATTTGTTCATATATAATGTATAGAAGTTATATAAGATAATTTTAAAATTTTTATTGAATATATCCCATATTTACTTCATAAATAAAACCCATCATGGTTGATTTTATTATTTTATAAACTCCCTTATTTTTATTTAAATTGTTTTTTAAAAAGATTCATTAATTTTAAATGGTATTATTATAATTTATAGTTAATTTATCAACAAATAATTTATTATATATACATGCATAAATAATTTTTTCATAAATTAGTTAATTTTGATTATATCCACCATTAAAATGGATAGTTAATGGTGAAATATAATAATATTTAGTTATTATCTCAAACTCGGTTTTTAATGAAATGAATTCAATTAAAACAACATGAAACTATGTGTATCACTAGCCAAGAATAGTGTCGCATATACCATCAGATAATACAATATTTTATGTAGAAAAAACATATCTTTGTGTAGCGTACACCACAATACATCGATGAAATTTTAAAAAAACTGTCTCAAAAAAATCATGGGGTGTTACAATATATATATTATATGTGTGTATATAAATGATTTATCTATGTAGTGACATATATATCCATATATATAGATACATATACTATCCAAAACATAAGTAATTTCTCAAGAGTGGATATATTGTTTTATGAGTCTCTAAGGGAGACAAGGGACACCATTCTTGGGTGTTATAAATCATATGGGCCACTATGTTTGGGTATCACTTGTACATGTGAAAAAATACATATATAAGACATGTATATTTCATGCCATACCTTATTACCCAAAAAATTGGTTTCTGTTCCTAACTATGAAATTTATAATATACAATATACCTGAGGAAAATACCTAGATGGGATGTAATTCCATCATGTACCAAATATTTGGGATGTTGTTCCCATGTATTAATAGTATATGAAGGGGATTCTAGGCTTGGGTACCAAAAATATATGTTATTAAATTATTAATAACCAAAATTGTCTATAATGTAACATTTAATATTATATGTAATCCAAGGGATGGTTTAAAAACCATTATTCATATTGGATTCATGTGATGGGATCACACTATTCAGTTCCATTTCATTAACATAAACCTTTCAATTGGATGGAAAGAAACACAAATTCTAATGTTAATTTGACCCATTAACATTAAATTTACCATGGGGGTTTATAGATTACACACAAAGGGGGAGGAACATACGGAGATGGGAGACATTCAGAAATTAATAATTGTATACATAAGAATTATTACATTACAAAAAAAATATTCTAAGGTATAATATAGTTTTAATTAAATGTGAAGAATATCCAATGTGTTGTATGATGGTTCATGATAAAAAAATCATATATAGTATAAATTTACCAGAACACATAAAATATTTTCTTATTTTTCTTCCCAAATATTTCTATCCTTTAATTCAAGTTAAAATGGGATAATTTAAAAACAATCATTGAAATGGGGAATATAATATTTTCTAGAAATTGAATTCATGATGGATTGATATAATAGAAAAAATATTGAAAATAATTTATTCTCTTAAAGATACACATCTAATGAGAAATTGGATGACTGATTTAGACACTTGAGAATGATATTAGCTTAAATCTAGGGTGTACATCAATGGAAAGCTTATAAACATGGGATGGTCCCACTATTTGTGGATACTAGAAAAAAATGTAGAAAATTTAATTCAGGTTTCATAGAAAATTATATTTCACCACTTTTTAAAAGTTTCATGGTTTTTCAATATGGTTTTCCAAACCATACACCTAATCCACTTGGAACTACTGGTGATGTGGAACTACCTATGTGGATAAATTTTCTATTTGGAAAATCTATATACCACCCATGTGGATACCTTAGTGATTTATATAATTCTTTCACACTACTATATGATACCCTCACATGGTTCAAAAAACCATGTATCACCCTTTAGGGACCTCACAGTTGATTCTACTATTATAATTGATGGTGATCTAACTATATGGATCAATTTTTTCTTATAAAATCTTGATATCATATCACCAAATGAGCCATGACTTTTAAAAATAACATTATTCTCCAATTTAGAACATAAATTTTTTGAATTAAAAATTTTTACTGACATTTAAATGGTTTATATATCACATAATATTCTGGGACCATAAAATTTTATCTTCTAAAAATAGAATGTCCTAGATTTGTCCATCTTTTAGTGCTTAAAGACCATTATATAATAGCTCCATAGATTGAGCACATGTGTTTTCATCTTTCTCCCATGTATCATCCAATACATGTTCTTTCTAAAATATCACCCATGATATAAGAATTGAAAAGACTCAAATATACTTGATTATATGATCAATATTCTAGATAAGATACTTCTCAATAGAAGAATAACCTTCCAATTCAACATCATTAAGATAAACATTGGGAGAAGGGACTAAAAATTAATGGTGAAGTTTAGATGAATGGAATATTTCATGCGTGTAGCATTAACTATATGGATGAGTTATCAAGAATGTTATCATCTTGACTCACTCCATGTTATAGAATTGCCCGAAATTATTACTGGGTAACTTTTTCAATATCATAATTTATCTATATCCCATTCAAGGTTAAACATGAATAATGAATAGATATTACACCTCAAACTATGAGTTCAATGAAACCCATTAGAATATTATTTTTTTCATATACTAAGTTGTATCCATAAAGTTCTATTTAATATATACCTACTTAGATGTCTCAAATATTATATGAGGTCATAGTACTTCTACCTATCTTTACTCTAACTAGTAGATGGGTGAATGAAATAACTAAAAATATAGGTAATTATATAATTATATCTATATAGTATCCATAAATATTTTCTTATAATAAAATTTTGTGAATGGATATTGTTTCTCTAAATAACCTCCAAAATCATGTCCACCTTCTTAGAGAATTTACTCAAATTTCATAATCATTTACTCATATTTTAAATTATCTATGGGTGAAAGGTTGTGCACTAAACCCCCTATGTGACAATATCCTTCTTTCAACCTTGCCATAAAAATTTTGTAAAAACAGAATCATCTTGAGATGATAGAATATTAAATTACATGAAGTTTCATGATCTAGTACATTAAAATTCTCCCATTATTGTCCTCTAAAAAAGTCCCTCATTTATATAGTATGTGGGTGACCATGGAAAACATGATAATGAAAACACATACAACATAACTTCCTTGAGGTTACTATGGTAAACTTATAACAATTTACATAGTGATATCATCTAATTTCTCCATAATAATTAAAAATAAAGGGAAAACATCACATTTGTTACTTTTTATTCTACTATATTTACTAATAGGGGGAATATCAAGTTATAAAACATGTTATTTTCATCTTCATCATCATAAAAAAATAATAGATGTGTATGTCATGATATATCATAGTAAAACAAAGATGTACTTATCAAATATATAAGTGAGGATCCCTTATCTAATCCACATATATGTCCATATCAACCCAGATTCATCTATGATTATATAAGACCTTATCCTCATCAACAACCCAACTAGATAGTGGCTCTATTCCAAGAACACTCTCTTTTAAGACCAAGACCAAAGACGTATAGAGATTCATCATTTTTAATCTATCTCTAATTGAAAAGTTCACTACTAAACCTATAATTTTAGTATTCTTGTTATGATTCTATACCACTATGTTCTACTCAAAAATGAGTTCAATAAATTTACCCTCACTACTGGCCTCTTGAACTACCTAATTATGAGACTTCCATCTTAGAGCTTCAAAAAAACATTTCATTTACCATGTCTATATTCAAGCTCAATTTTGAATGAATTTATGTATTCCAAATAAGTTCTCTACCAGAGATTAAATTCACAAAATTTGAAATGGTATTAAAGGCTCTTACTTTAAATAAACACCAAAAACTATTTTCTATGAAAATAGTTCCTTTATCAATTCTAGCTATGAACAACAGATGTTATGGCATATCCATGGTTCAGGTAACTATCTTCATGAGGAAAAAGTTTAAAAGACATGAATGTTTTGACTATATCATTATACATCAAAATTCATATTATCCCATATTATAATGCATTATAATAATCTTTATAACCTCTACACATCACTTCAAGAACCAGTTTCTACATCGAATTAATTCTCTACTTCAACTACCTAATTTCTATTTCACATAATTAATAACATTTAATCATAACCCATATTTTAGTAAATTCAGTATTAGGATCTTTATTTTGTGAATAGTACATAATAAAATTCCTCCAATTTCTATCTATTTTCATGAAACACTATATTTCAATGATTTTTTGGTTTTTTTTTATGATCTAAAGCTCTCAACATCTTTTATTTGAAATATAATTATATATTTGATATGATATGACCTAGAAAATGACCCTTGTTTATCAAAAAGTTATATTTGGTGTCCTTATAATACATTTACAAATCTATTTTTGTATTTTTCATAATATCAAGACTTTTTCATGTTCTATTAAAGTATAAGAATAAAATATGATTTCAAAAATGTGCACTAGAAAAATCAAAGACAAAAAATGGTACTACAAAAAAAATACATTGGTGGTTTATAGTGTGAAGTGAATATCAATAACATGCATAACATTATTTTTCATTTGATTGTATGTGTGATACTTTAAAATATTGTATGATAAACAATTTTTTTCAATGAAAAATAAGAATGTTCACCAACACACTTAAATATATTGTCAATATATTTCTATAATTCTTTTACACTTTCCATATTGTATGTTATTATTCAACCTCTTCAAATATTTTCTCAATAATAAGAAAAAAATTGTATAAAATTTCTATCCTAAAATTATTGTCCAATATCTTCTTTATCTAATTATAGTTCTTATGAAATCTATTATCAAATACTTCATTTGGTACCCTTAAGAAAATTACACTATTTGATTCTAGGTTCCTTTGATACCATATTTTAGTCTAATGACACTAAATATTATGTCCTACAACCTATAACACTATGTGTAATATTCAATGGTGAATGATGTTGTGATAAAATGAAATCTCATATTCCTCATTCAACACCTCACTTCTTTATAAATTTTCACAGTAGTGAAAAAATCAATAACCATTCTACATTGCACAATATAAACATAATATGAGGAAAATTTATATGAAAACCTATATAGGTTTTTCTTAAATACCCCAACCATAATAGCCTAGATTATTTAGGTATATTATTGTATTGGAACTATATAAAAGGTATCGCATCTCAAAGGACCAACTAGTTCAGTAGTCTTGGTAAACTAGATACCTACTTTGAAATCCAATTACATTTGAAAACATAATATTTATAGGGGTGATCTCTAATTCTTAGTAAGGGTATACATACAGTAGTAGATAATGAGGAATTAATAATTTCGAAAAAATAAGTGATGATCAAATAATTATAAATAAATAATCACATTTGTAATATACAAATAAATGTATATTATTAAAAATAAAATAATAACACATAAATCAATGACTAATTTCAGAATAAATGATTGCATAATATTTTTCATCTAAAAAATATTTTTTATGTATCAAGAAAGTACTTATATTTCATAAAGTCCTCATGCCAAGAAAGATTACATAAATGGAAAAGGCCTCATCCAACTACCAATGTTATTTTCTCTCATGGTTCCTACTAATGAATGAAAGGTATTTTTAATTCTAAGGCCCAAAATTCACTTAATGTGTCTAACGAATTTTTCATGTAATAATCAAAAAATAATTATCCATATTCATTATAAAAATAATTATCAACATATGAAGAACTAGATTACAAAATATCAACACTTTAACCAAACCAGCTAATAATAAACCATATAATATATGAATAAGTATTTTATCAATATATCATATCCCTAATAAATCAAAAATAGAATAAGTACGTGATTCCATAGTTGAATTGGAATACCATAAAAATAACTATAATTTCATTTTTTGAGGAAAATAAGATTTTTTCTTTTGAAAATTATTTTTAAAATAGAAACTTTATAAAATATTGGGAAATTCATTTTCATTGATTAGAACCTTGTAATATTTAAATACAATATTCAATTAAATTTATGTTCATGATAGTGGTTAATTCCATATAATCTATATAAGTTAGAAAAACATTACCATCGCACTATTGTAAAATTGAAAAAAAGTACCTCATTTTGAAAACGAAAAGAGGATTAAATTAACACTATTCTATAAAATTAAAAAATGGGTAAAATTTTCTATACCAACCCATTTTTATAATGATAAAAACATTCTTGAAAATATTTATAGCAAAAATGAAAATGGTAGAAAAGGACATTCGACTAAAAAGATATACAAAGTCGTCAATTATTAAAAATGATTTCTCAATCATTTTAAGTAACAAAGAGAGGAAATAATGGAAATAATATTGAAAATTTCATGAATAATTAGAGGATAAGAAAAATTTAGGTTTAACAAACGGAGATAAAATATTTATATCAATAACGACCTAACCATAATGGATTTTGAAGAATAAGAAGATTTTTAAATAAACTTGTATCTCATGTATAACATTCATTATACTTGATCAAACATATTGTATAATAATTATATATTTATTATAAATATATTCTTTAACCACAAACATATTTATCATATAATATATGATTTACTTATTAACTTTTATCAAAAATAAATTTAACCTTTCTTTATTAAAATCACACTTTTATGGGAGAACTTCTACATTTTTAATGTATGCTCTGGTTCATTATTTTTGGTACCCATATTTTAATCAAGGATCCATAATATAAAAAATGTTAAATATAATATAAATATCATATATAATAATTACATTATTATTTAGAATAATCCAAGAATTTTCATGATAGAAATTTAATTATACAATTAATGGGGATGGTTGGTCATAAGTACGGGAACTATCTTTCCATGTTTTAACTGATTAAATGAATGAAATGTAATTTATTTTTCAAAATATAATCAACATTATTATTTAAAATATATAATATGTAATAATTATATTTTTTATTACTACCATCCATGTAAATATAAAATAAAAAACTGGTTCATATTGCTTAATGGAGGTTGTAGTCTACACATATTTATGAGCGATGGTGTCGTTTTCTAAGGAATTTTAATATTAAAATCTATATGTGATTTTATAATTCCAAAAATTATATTAATTTCATAAATATAATATTAAATTCATAGTTAAACTATTATATCTATCCATTCAAGGTGGTGATGGAAAATTAATGATTTTAGTTTGCGAGGTGGTAGTTCATCATACACATGATGAACTATTTCCTTTCTCGTTCGATGGAAGAGGTGGTTGGTATTTGTTATTAAAATGGGATAAAAAATATAAATGTATTCGAGATAATTATTTTTTCATTTAAACATATTTTTTGAATATTTTAAGGTGGTGGAAGAATAATTATAATACAAATTCTTAGTTTATAATGAAGTCTCTACTTTAGAAAACCTCTTTATATTAACAAAAAATCATTCATATATAGGTTTATTTAAAAAAAATCCTCTAAGATGTGTGGATGTAAGTAATTAATGAATTGGTTCAGTTATTTCATACCCAACAGGCTCCTAATTTGTGATTAAGAAAATATAGGGGGTGGCCTTTTATAAGATGGTAGAGGACACACTTTGAAAATTTATACAGAATGAATTATAACAACATTTTTCACAACCAAAAAAACATCAAAAAAGAGCCATTATTAAACCAAGATTGATATTAGGTCAAATAATGGCTACAAAATAGATATTTTACTAGTTTAAGGTAATTTTAACATATAGATTTTTATTTTAATTCCCTTAAACCTCATTTTTACTTTAACTTTGAAATTTGATTATAACTATTTTCATTATTAATATTTACCAAAAATGATGTTCAAATTTTTTCGTAATATTAATTATTCTTATTCAAAATATATAACCAATTTTTTCAAATTTAAATAACATAGATTATATAATGTAAATAAAAATAACACATTCTAGTGAAAGTAAAATGCGGTTTTGAAAAGAAATTTTTTTCTTAACTATAATAGTTTTTATGTAAAAATAATAAAAACTGATTAACATAACCCAAATAAGATTATTTATAATATAATTGAACTAATTTTAATTTATAATAAATTTAATTCAAAACTTATATTTTTAAATTCTTGGCAGAAAACTATAGTTTTGAATACAAATTATTATTTGTTTACTATTCATAAAAAAATTATTCTTTTTTGAAAATTCCATGAATTCACTCTATGATATTTTTGAATTTATGATTTAAAAAATTTAGTTCATTTATTTTTATATCTTTTTCAAAAAATCCTAATTTTTTTTAAGAAAAAACTTCTTTGAATTTTATGTATTTAAGGATAAAATTGGATATATTAATTTTCCATGCCTAGAAAAAATATTAGATAAATGATTAAAATTTTAATTGAATACATAATATATAAATTTGGATAAAATAATTCAAAAATATTAGTTAATTTAATTTTTTAATATGGAAGCATATTCCATGCATAAAAATAGTTTTAAGGGAAATATTTCTTCGATATGAAAATTATTATTTTTTTAATTCTAATCAATTTATTATTAATGAATTTACTTTATACTAGTTCAATACATATAAATGACCTAGTTTATTTTTTCTATTCATACCAATAATATTATGGGCTATATTATAATATCCATGTTTAAATATTATTATTTATATCACAGTTTTACTAGACTCATATTTGCATCTGTCATATGATTTTGATGAAATTAAATTCTTTTGAGAAAAATTATTTTATAAAATATTGGGGGTAATGTTATAACCCTGTTGAAATGGATTTACCCAATGAAATTACATCTCTCTGATGTAGCTAACTAATGATACTTTTTCCTCACCAAATCCATAGGTTCTTGAATATATTTTTCAAAATAGTGATTTCTTTACACAATCATAAATATTTGAGTACCCTTGGTTCATAGAACATCATCCCTACGATAAAAAATTTCAACCCATTTATCTTAATATGAAAAACCATTCCCTAGTGTTTTGAACTCTATTTTAAGAGTTTGTGAAGGGTCATGTATGTCATTCCATGTAAGATATAAAGAGAACACATTGTGATCTTGAGATAGGTTTGGTAGAAGCATCAAAATATAAGATTCTATCTCAACCCCATTAATAATTATAATGGTGAAATTATATTTTCAGGAAAAATACCTTTCATATAGAATCAGATAACCTTCATCGATTGATAAATTCAAAGAACATATTATCACTAACATATAACTTCATATCACATCATTGATTATCAGCATCACTTTTCTATGAACGTTGAACCTGGATGAGGTGTTATTAAATGGATATAACTTTTTCGTCCATTACATTGGTTATATCATGTCCCAAATGAGTTAATTCTCCAAAATCATCCAAGAATGATGGAATTTTACCCATATTTATATATTAGGAATCTTAATGATCCATATTCTTTCTTGATTGAAATATAGTATTGTATGAAAACTAAAATATAGGTAGGCATTGATCCTAACCACATTAGAAATCCATATAATATGTCATTTTCATATATTATAAGGTTTTAATTTTTCTATAATAATTATCATCAACCATTTTATGATATATAGTGTATAAAATCATCTCTACATCATGATTTTTTTGAATGCTTCTCTAAAAACTCAAGTTAAACCTTAGATCCTGATCAGATATAATAGAATGGGTTATCCCATGAAAACTAACAACTTAATTAATGTATCTTCCATAAATAAGTTCAAGAGATAAGTATCCATGTTTGGCAATATAGTGTAATTAAATTCAAATGAAATCAAATACAACCCATATAGAACTATGAACATTTTAAATTTTCAGGATCCCAATGAAAAAGTCAATGGTAAATTTTTCCCATTTCCATTCATGTACGAGTAATGGTTGTAACAACCCCTTGGATATTTTTCTCTTAGCCTTAACATGATGTTATACCAAGAATAAAGATCAAAAATATGTGGTATCTCTCATTATGTTGTCCAAATAAAAATAATTTTTTAATTCTCTATACATATTCTCTCTTCTAGGATGAATATTTAATGATTAAATAAAGGCCCCATCCAATATCTACTTCATTAAATCTAGGTTACAAGAGATAAAAACATTGTCCCAAAACATTATTATTCTATAATAATAAATTTTAAACGCAAGAATATTGTGCACCTTTATTTACTACTCCACCTCTTCTCTGTGTGCCTCTTTAATCCTTAGACGGATTGATGGTTGAGAATTCATTTGTGAAAGATATAATTCTTCCCCTTACTTCACGATTTCCTTATCCAACTTTTAAAAATAAATAAATTTTTGGATCTTTTTTTATCCTCACCGTTGTTACTCTATAATGGTCATCCTAAATAAGAGCATCATCCACATTTTTTCCATCCCAATATAGTAATGTATTAATCAATAATAATCATTAATTAACTATAAAAATATTCCCTCATAAATGTTCAACTCTTTTTGAGTGAATAGATACTTCAATGTTTTATGGTTAGTATATATATCACATATATCCCCAAAAATATAATGCCTCTATATATTTAATGCAATAAATACCACACGTAAATCTATATTATAGGTTGTGTAACTTTTAGCAGGAATTTTAAACTATTGTGTGGCATAATATATCACCATATAATTCTACATGAGTAAGAATCTGAATCCCTTATTTTAAAAATCAATGTAGATTAAAAAAAACTTCACCACTTTTGGGTAATTTAATCATAGGTGTATTGAATAACAATGTCTTTAGTTTCTTAAAATTTTCATTACCTTCACATATCCAATGGAACATGGATCTTTTTAGAGTTATCATGGTGAGTGTATTAGATATTCATGATAAATTATAAACTAAGTATTGATAACATGAAACCAATACCATTAAACTAGATAACTAGGTAACAATAGTTTTTTTTTATTTCGTGATAACATAAGAAATTGAAGGATCCAATGATATACCCCCAAATGAGATTATATAATAATGGAAAAGAACATTCCAATTCCAAACATCAAAGTTCATAACCTTTTCCAACAAATTATCCTTCCTCGGGGTTCTTAGTACAATTAACAAGTGATCTTCATGATCATTCTTGATCATTGAATATATAATAATATGATCTATAAATAATATCACAATGTGATTAATATTTTTTATAAAGACTCTATTCATTAAATAAATGAATATATTAGGGGAATTTGTTAGTATTATTGGAATTAATATAAATTTATCATGTCCCTACCTTATATAGAATTTTCTATTAGGTATTTCTTCATTTTTAACCTGAAACAGATAATACATAGATCATATATCAATTTTCAAAAGGTATCGATCTCCTCAAAATTGATCAAATAAATCATCTATACGAGGTAGAGGATCTGTGTTGTTAATATAGATCTTATTATGTTTCTGATAATAAATGGAAAGTTTCATTGATGAATCGTTCTTTTTAACAGAATAAATTCTTGAACCACAAGGAGACTCACTTGGACTAATTAGTCACTTTACATGATTCATCTAGAGTTTCTTATTTAATTCCTTCAACAACACTCATGGAAATTATATGCAATGTCATCAAAATATCTGAAGTGTAATATATGAGTTCAATCAAAAACTCAAATCCACTATTCTGTGGAAGACTAAACTAGTCTTTTGAAAATATAGAAAAAACACCCTCAATGTAGACATAAATTTGATATTGAGTTTTTTACCCACTATTTGAGTTAATAAACCATTTTGAATATGAATTATGGTCAATATCATCAATGTGATTTCTATCAGAGGTGCATATATACCATCACACAAAAAATACTATCAATGGATGGTTCATAATATCAAAAATGAATTATCTTACTTAAGAATTTATGTGGTATTTATATAGATAAATCTAACACGTTACTAGGAAATCATCAAATTCCAATATAGGTTAAATAGAAAAAAAATGGAATCATAATCCAGAAAATAAAAATTAGAGAATATGATATACTTGAGACGTTATCATCAAACAATTTGTGGTATTCACTACTAAATCAATAAATAATCATTGATGAGGGAAAGATATACCCTTAAAAATCATTATATATAAAATAGTTGATTGATCCAGAATCAGATAAATAATTTTCAATATTAGAGTGGATAATAATTGTACCCTTAAACACTTCATTAGGAACTTCCTTATCGGGTATACCAATTGAATATTCATAACCTTCTCCCTTTTGATTATTTTATAGTATGTTCCATTTTCATTGTGGGAATTTATTATAATAGTACCCCCATATTATTATAGTTAAAGAATTTTACTTTAAGTCCTTATCCCATACCCATGAATTACTGATCATGACTGCCTTTTTCTCTAAATGATAAGAAATATCCATTTAAAATTAGGTATATACCAATCTATATCTTTTTGAAAGTATCACATGTTGGGAAGCTCCCCTTTCTATACTCCCCCTTTTCAATTTTTTTCTTCACTGTCCAACTCTTATATGTTCTTCATTGATGCCATAATATTTGTATAATTACCCTCTATCGTGATAAAAAATGATATTATATTCTCTCATTATAAGACATTTTGGGAGACTAGTTCCCTTGAAATATTTCCTTATTCCTATAAAATAAATTTTCAATCATCCTCTTTTGAATATGTATATATTCTTATTGCATGCCTAGTGAACATTGTGATTTTTTCTTCATATATAACATCATTTTATTATTCCTTTTTTATCAAACTCAATAATTTATTCTCTATATCTACTCATTGTTCATGTAGAAAATATTTTTCAATGAAAAATTCTAACATCATTGTATTCTAAGAACAATATTTCTTAATTATACTTTTTAAATCAATAACCACCACTGATCTTTATCCCATGAGGGATGATAATATACCATGAAAACCATCCCACTTTTATTACGTCTCTGAAAGATACATATCCTCTCCAGAGAATATATAAGATTCTAATCTCCAAATAGATTTTTATTCCCATTAAATTATGGAGGGTGCTGATTCATAATGTTATGTAGCATTGTTTCACCTCATTATATATCTGAATATGTCTCCATATAGGCAAGTTTATTGGTCAAAAAAAGGGAAAATTCCATAACATGTATACAAATTGATTATTTTCAACAGTATCTTTGTATCCATATTCAATATAATTTCTTAGGGAGAAATACCTACATAAAGTATGTGAAATGATATAGTTCACATTCCATCTATTCATAACCATTTATAATCACTATATTGGATCATAAAATTATGAGGCATAATGTATAATCCCAAAACTAGTGAAAGAAATAATATAACTTGAGTAATTTTTGCATAACTAATATTATAATCATAAACCTATTTTTTGGTAATGTTTTCAAATCAATGAAATATTTTCAAATCCTATATAATGGTTCTTAATATAACTATAAATTAATTCCATAATATACCCCATGGGTGTCAAACTATTTTTTTGGTATGTTCATTTATCGCACACTACGTTAAAACCATGTTAAATCCAATGCAACCATTTTGAACTTATCACCCCTAGGAATAATTTTTCCAAAGTAACATCCACATGTAGTGTCTATATAGGGATGTATGGATACAAAATACACATAATATCTACCTTAAAAATATATTTGTATGTTATCCTCTACTTTTACATATCCATAATGTTAATTATGGGGTTATATTCTCTAAACTAGGCTTCCTTAAATCTTATTGAAAATTTTTTTACTAAAAATTCTCAAATAACATCTATAAAGACCCCAAACCGAGTAACAAAAAGTCAGTGGTTACTTTATTACATTGTAACTAAGAAAAAGGAATTTCATCCTAAAGGACTGAGTTGTATAGTATTCTTGGTAAACAAGATACATATATTCTTATAACATTTTATTTGATAAGAAAAAATAAACTTTAGTATTTTTTTCATGTTTCTCATTATTTCCATAGTAATTACTCTTCTCATTAATCATGATATGTTTCTTTGAATCTGTTGAAAAGGAAACATTACAAATGGGTCAACTCAGATGCTTAATAGGGTTATGGGTATAAAAAAATCCAATAACTCATTAATAATATATAATGAATAAATTATGATAAAATAATTACATATAAATAATCACACAATCTAGAAACCTATATATGGATATATTAAAAATCGTATAGTCATATGTAAATCAACAAATTATTTCATAATAATGGAATGAATAATGAAGGACATTTGAATCTTAATATTGATCCCTAATACCAGGACATATATACCATTAAGGGCTCGTGCCAATATAATTTTTACATAAATTTGTAAGGAATCATAAAAATAACAAAGAAATGTTTTCTTATGGGACACCATATGTCATTAAGGTTTTATTTAATTTTATGACCCATAGGTAACATAATAAGTCCAATGTTTTTAACATATGATTAATTAATACAACATAATCTTCAGGCCATAAAAATCTATAACTCTATCTATTGGATGAATTATAAAATAGAATATTGAAAATTTCTATAGAAAAACTAGTCATAAATAATAAAAATAAATAATAAGGTTAGTTTAAATAATTCAATTCCATAGTCAATCATAAGTAAAAAAACGTTTGATGTCATTTATGAATTGGAATATCCCAAAAATATACATTGAAAGCATTCATGATGAAAATATTATTTTCGATTTTGAAATTTACTTTTTATTATGAAAAATTTTCAAAATATTATGAAAAAAATTTTATTTATAAATAAACTATAAAAATTGTAATGGATGGTTAAATTAAATAAGTTTTAAAGATGAAAATTATTTTTATATATTCCATGTAAGTTAACATATATTCTATTCACTATATTTTAAAATGACAAAAAGTTCCTCATTTGGAAAATGGAAAGGGGAGTAAATTGAAGAAATTTATCAAAAAGAAAAACATTGTTATATTTTTTTTAATAAACCATTTGGATAATTTTAACCTTTAATGAATTAATTTCTAAAAACTAAATGGATATGGGATAACTTTATTTTCTACTATGGGTGGATTTTAAATAAGATTTAGAAAAAAATTATCAAACATGTATATACAAAAGTGAGGGAAAATGGTACTATTATGTGAAAAGATCATGTATAATATTTGGAGAAGAAACAATTTGGATTCCTGATATGAAGATCAAACAATTCTCCAAATATACACTTTAACATTATCAATCCTCGACAATATTGCGATTCTAAAATAAACCCTTACATTAAGTCTAATTTTCTTTATACATGTTCAAAAATATTATATATTTAAAATAGATTTATTATACATATATTAATGAACCTTTATAATATATATCATATCATATATTATTTATTTATAACCTTTTATCACTCATTTATAAATTATTTTTTATTAAAATATCTTTACTAAGTGATAACTGCTCAGTTTTCTGTAGATGTTTAGGTTTGGTAGTTTTGTTACATGAATTTTTACCATGTTTCCATCATCTATATAATGATACAAATTATATAAATATAATATTTAATAATTATATATATATAAATATTAACCCATTATTTTTATAGGAATAAAAGTAAATACACCATTGATGAGAGGGTAGGCCATACGTACACATGAAAATTGTTTCCATTTTTTAATTGATGGGAAAAAAATGGTATATAATATTAAAAATTAAAACAATAGTTATTATATCTTATATATCCAATAAATTCCTTAAATATATACTAATTATCATTAATGTAATATTAAAAAACCATTTTACATCACTTCATAGAGGCGGTAGTTCCCACATTTGAATAGGAAATGTTGTTGTTATCCAATAGATTGTAAGTTAAGATGAAATATGTAATATCTGTATTAAATAATTATATTATTGTCATAAATATAACATAAATCGGTGAAATCCATAATTGCATCTTTTAATGAAATGATATTATGGAAAATGAATAATATTGGTTCGCAAGGAAGTTTTCTATTATACACATGATCGATGGTTTCATTTCCTATTTTAAATAAAAAGATATGGATATAAGTAATGAAATTTACATTAAAAAACTTTGTATATGTGATGTACTATTGTTATTATTTAATCCTAATTTATTAATAGTTCATGGTATTGGATGAATAATTAATATAAAAACTTTTGGTTATGAATTCTACCTCATATTCAGACAACATCTTTAAGTTATAAAACAGTCATTCTTATAAGGGTTTCCTAATAAAAAATGAATCCAAGATATTTTGAGAGATATAAGGAATTAATTTTTCTATGTCTTAAAAAAAATAGTTCTCTTAAAGTGTTGAGAAGTGAATAGAGTGGTGGCCCTTTTTATTGGGGTAGAATACAGACACAAAAGTTTTGAAAAGAAAGAATTATTAATATGCTTTTCACACACCTAAAGTATCAAAAAATTAAAAATAAACAACCATGGAAGATATATAGTCACAATATTTCCATATAATAGAAATAAAATATGTTTATAGGTCATTTTTACCCATTTATTTTAATATTTACCCCAGATAAAAAAAATTAACCATTACTGCATTAATTAATTCAAATTATTTTACAATTCATACTAAAAATATATAAAGTGACATTATTAAATAATATTATATATGTTTATTCAAAATAAAAAATCCATTTATTCCTATTAGATTCAAGGATATTATATAATTAAAATTAAATTAAAACCATTAAGAGTAATGAAAATGCGAGTTTCCAAAGAAAATGTTTCAGTATATATACTTTTATATCAAAATTTATCATAAACTTTATACTAGTAAACTATAATGGATTATTAAAAATATAATTGAAACAAATTTATTATAAAATCAATTTAATAACAAATGGTACTTTTTAAATTGTTTATACCAAAACATATGTTTTGAAAAAAAATTAGTATTTTTTTCCTAATAAATGAAAAATTAATCATTTTCCAAAAAATTTAAAATTTTAATCAAAGATAATTTTAGAATGTTGATTTAAAATATTATGTTCTTTTTTAAAAATAAATTATTAATTTTTTTAAAAAATTTGAAATTAAATAATTTTTTTAGAGAATACAGTTTTTATGTGTAAAACTAGATTTTTTATTTTTCCTTTCACATAAAACTTTATATGAATTATAAAAAAAATTTGAATATATGATATATGTATATATATTTTTGATTAAAATATTTCTCCAATAGTAATTAATATAATTTTTTTATGTTAAAGGAACATTGGGTCTGCACAAATAGGTTATCAGGATAACATTTATTCTATATTTAAATGAATTTTATTTTTATTTCTAATAAATTTAAAACCAGTGAATTTAATTTTTTCATGGTTAATTAATTGTTCAATTCATATTATAGTCATTCTAATTCGAACACATAAATTTTACATCAGGGTTATAATAGTAATATTCCAATAATATTATTTATATCATAGACTATTTAAAGTCGGGTATGTGTGGTTTACAAGATTTTGAGAATATTAAATTTATTTTATAAAAATCATAAGATATTATGGAAATTCAAGTGAGAGCATAAATTTCAATTTTCCCACCAAATCAGAAAATATATCACCCAAATATTCTGGTCCTCAACCACCTTTTAAATTTTGAAATGATGGTATTCATCAAAACATCATAGCAATATTTCCTTAAAACTCGTCGTGAATAATCACTTCAAGCAACCAATAATATCACAATGAATCAAGATCGTCCCTATATAAATATTGAATAATTGAAAGTCTTGATCCAAATCACCAAAATTTGAGACATCGAAAAAAATAAATGTTACAAAAATAATCACCCATTACTTATATTTATAAACATATCTATCCAAAAGTTATCTTTATGTTGCAACATTGTATGACTCTACAATATCAAAAAATTCATAAACTAATGAACTCAAGATAATTCATTCAATGATATTTTTTTAATTATATTAGAACCATTTTATGGTGGTAAATATATAATATTATCATTATTAAAACTTCTCTTCATCCAGATCATCCACAAAAATATATTTTTCCAATGATCTTCATATTTTCATTCTGATGATTTTGATTGGGAACCTTTGTTCAATTATCTAAGAGCCTTTGTATAATAATGTCAATCTGATAAATTTTCTTAATATACCTAATCAAAAAATATTTCTAATTAATCTTCAAAAAATATTCATTTCATATAACTGACCCCAAGAAACCTAGATTTTTTGTCTGCTATCAATTTCATTAGAATTATTATAAGGAATAAAATCCTGAAGTACTAATAGTTTAATAGTATTGGTAAACCAAATTCATACATAATTCATATATTAAAAATTAATACAATAATTTAAAGATAATATTATTCTTAAAAAATTAATTTCAGTATATCATTATTCCATATAGTATATCCTTACATGATATTAATATTATTCTTCTTGTATTCTTAGTGAAAGGAAACAAAATAAGAATGATATCAACTAATCAGTAAGGGTAAATTATTGCAGAAAAAATAATGAATTAATGATAATAATAATTAAAAAATATTAATTAAACTGAACTCACATTTTATATAAAAAATTAACTCAGAAGGATTTGGATAAAAAATATGGAATGGTAATAAACTAGAAACACATATCATTAAAATAACTAGATAAGAAAAAATAAATATAGAAAGGAAATAAACTGAAAAAAATTCCCTTAAATTATGGAACTAAAATTGAAATGAATCTATAGATATTTCTATGAAAAATCTCATGGATAAATAATAAAGGAAAATAATTTATGGAAATGATTTATTATTAGATGTCAAGTCTAAGGCACTTGAAAACCTGTATTATCAAGACTATAAACAAAATGGTTTAAAACTTTGTATAGAAACCCATTTGATTTTTACATCATATTTTTCTCATGAGATCATGTTGATTGATAGAGGGTATATATAATGTCTCTAAACCACCTGTCAGCTCCTATCCGAAACAATTCCTTATATCAAATAGTCGAAATAAATAATATGCCTTATCAAATATCTATATTGAATAAAAACTAAGGAATTATCAATATTCCCCCAAAAAAATAATTATTAATGTAGAGACCATATGTATAATGTTATACTATTTATGCAATATTAAAATCCATGAAAAATGTAATGGGTAATTTAGGGTAAATTTGATGTTCAATGATCAAAATATATTTAATATTTCAGGGGGGCTGAAAAATGAATCACAAAAGTGAATGTGAATATTATCCAAGGTGAAATGATTAATAAAACATACAGAGGAATAATAATAATTGTATCAATATAAAATATCCTCTATGGATTAAATAAAGGGTTTCTTCATTGGTAAATATAAATACTATTAAAATGTCTTTTAAAAATATTCTGAAGGAAAATATCCTTTTTTACCTTTTATGTAAAAAAATGAAAACATTTTATTTTAAAAATAAGTAACCTTTTACACGTGAAAAGGAATATTCAACTAAATGATGGAGGCTAATTATTTACCTATAGAATAAGGTAAAAATAAAATTCCTTTTTCAAAGTAAAATTGTTAGAATATTTCCTTGTTTAGATAGAAATTATAATTTTTCTTCAAAAAATTTGGTAAAACACAGAAATTGGCGAAAATGTCTTTACCAAATCATTTTAAAGACTTTTTCTTAAACATTTTAATAGAAAATTTTTCTTAGAGTAAAATAGGTTCTGTAACCAAATAGAGAAATGAATTTGGGTTTTCTTAAAAACATTATGAGTACCAAATAATGGGAAAATGGTACTAATACATGAATTAGGTAATGAATATCAATAGTATAAAAAATGAATGGATTTATTGAAAATGGCTATATAATTTCCTATAATGGAAATACCATTGAAATATCATTAAAATTACTCTTCAGTAAAATAAATCTTAAACATTTCAAAGTGTCCCATGCTACTTTGAAAGAATTGAATCATAAGTATCCTGAACGAATAACATTAAATTAAATTTTTAAATAACATGAATTTAAGAGGATTAATGTTATAACATATCAAAATTTTAATTATGCACACCACACAAAATAATTAAGTGGTGAATATGACATTTATCTTGTTGATTTAAAAAGTGAGATGAATATCCCTTAATTAAGTTTAACTTATCTTTTTTATCATTATATTCTTTAATAAAAAACTGATATTAATTATTTATCTTCCTGAGAACCATTTTCAATTTTACTTTAACATTTATTTCAATTAATAACAAGTTTTATACTTCAATTTAAACAACTATGTTTACATCAGGTGTTTTGACCAAATTCATTTCATGTTTCAAGAATAACATTTGTAGGTCAACTATATTTAAATGGGTTATTATATATTATATTCAGAATAATAATAATAATGAAATAATTATTATATTTATACATTAATTATAACGTTAAACCTAATCATTAAATATTGTTACAAAAAATGAACCAATGTTATAATCATGGAGACGGTATGTCGTGCATACGCATGAGGAACGTTCCCATTTTTCAATGATCATTGTTGAAAGAAGGTAAGTAACACTATATCATTAAATAATGATCATTATATCATAAATAGAATTTTATATAATTATATATAATTATATATATAATTATTTTGATATAAAATTAATCACATCATGTCGAGGATGCAGTGGTACACACATCCACAGTCAAAATTATTACATTTTAGTGTGTGAAAGGGTAATAACGAAAATGATATATATATATATATATATTATTTATAAAAACGAAATTATTTCTTAAATATCATAAATATAATTTTTATGTCACATATATTTCATTAAAACTATTATTTATATATTCCATTTATCAAGTGAATGAATCATATCCCTTTTATGAGGTGGTAGTCCACACTTTGACAAATGAAATTATCATACTTAAAAAAATTGAATATATATGGGTTTTTTTAAATAATTAATTAAGAAAAAATATATAATAAGTATCATTTATATCATTTATAAATAGCTTTCCCATCATAATTTCAACCATTAGAGACAGTAAAAGAAGAACGAACAATCATCATTTCTTGAGGTTGTATTTCATCGTTCACATAAATAGTAAGTTTGTTACCCATTAGATAGATGTGTGGGAGATTTTAGGTCTATCCCTTTGAATAAAAACATACTATTATATTTAAGATACTATTTTTATTATATAATAATGGAATAAGAATATTTTAGGTTGTGCATAGTAGAAATAAAACTGGAGAGCTTAATGAAATATGGTACCTCTTAATCTAGTAACTCCTTTGATTTGAGCCAATGGGATTCCATGGATGGCTTTATTCCCATGGTGCGGATTAGTAGAATATTGTAGGTAAGTTTAAGAAATATTTTTGGCATATTTTTTTGGATCCAAAGTTTCTTTATAGGTTTAAGGAAGTGGTAGGATATGATACCTTTTTATATTGTATCTGGATTTTCACTCTTGTAAATTTTAAAAAAGGAAATTCCAACAACGTTTTTTCCATGGAAAGTAGATTCAATATTAGAAACAATTCTACAAAAAGGATGAATGTATATATTTATGTCCATATAAAGGATTTTGTGTAAGTATCTAGGATATATTTTCCCTTATGTTTAAGGTTTAGTCTCATGTTTTTCTTAATTTAACCATAATCATTATGATTAATTTTAATTATATTCAATAATATTTTTAGAAAAAAGACTAATTTACCCATATAATACATTATAAATTATTCTGATTCAAAATATGGAATAAATTTTTCAAAATTATAATCACATAAGTGGTTGATATTTCAAATTTAATCTTGTAGATCGAATGACAATGTGGGTTTTTAAAAGTTAAAATGTCCAAATGTTTTCTATGTTTTCATAGTAAATCTCTAATTGAAATTGATTTCAATGAAAAAAAAGTATTAATTGATAAAAAAATTATCTAATTAAACTTTAAAACCAATATAAAATAAAGCTTAAACATATAAATAAATTAGAGGGAAAAGAAGTTTGGAATTAAAATACAATATTTTTTAATATTTAGTACAAAATGAGACTTCATAGAAAAATACAATCAATTAAACCTAGCCTAAACTCTTTTTTTATATTCATATTATTAAGTTTATTTTAACATATAATATTTATAAATGTTCTAAAAAAATTATTTAAAATAGTTTCTCCATTAAAACAAGGTAAAATTTCTTTAATAAAATATTGTATTTTATATGTATTATTAGGTTTGTTCCTATCTTTAGTCTATCAAATCTATTGGTTTAATATAGAAAATATATGAATTCAATAAATATTTTATATATTAAATTATAATAATTCACTATTTTTTAATTAATTTCATTTATTTAGATAAAACAACATTGTGAGCATAAAAATATTTTTCTTTAAAAACATTCTCTTTATATTCAATTGGTTCTAATATTCATTTATAATTAATTAGTTACCAATTAATTAATTTAATATTTGTGTAAACCATATATTTTAATAAGATATTTAATAATATTCATAATGGATAATTTATAACTTATTATATTAAGTAGTAATATTATAATAATATATTATTGTTCGGTAAAACTTAGTCTTGCGTATAACGCAAGCTATCAAAGAAAATCATTGTTACATATATCACACGCTAACTCTATATCAATTGTATTGAAAGAAATAAATTATATTTAACTTATTTACAATTGTAATTATATTATAAATTATTGGGATATTGTATTCCCTTATACGCTTGGTGTCATGTTTCATACACTCTATCGAATATGTTGTTCCTACATTAGATTTTCCGAGTATTACATCATCCCCACCTTAATTAAAAAAAATCATTCTCACAATTTAACATAATATTAGTGATATATTATTTGATATTTCATATTTTTAAATCCCACATCATGAAAAGGGTTCAATAACATCCTCAATAAAAGATAGAATGCTTATTTCCTGGGTCACATGGAAAAACATGTAACTATGTCTCAAAGTAGGAGACCATTATGGGATAGTATACATATGTGCATGGAGGAAAAAGAATAAATATTTATAAGGAGTTATTGAGTTCAGAAATTACAAAAAAAATAAATTATAAATGGATTTTTGAGGGCCTCAAAGCCATAATTCTATGATTATTTGGAAGAAAATTGGTTAAAGAAACATTAAGTCATTAAGAAAAAATTTCTTTAATATCATTTTTCTTATGTTGAGAAATTATTTTAAAGCCTAAAGATATTAGGAAATTTATATACATGATAAATTTTAATTTCATATGAATAGTAACATCTTCTTATTGTGCTTAGATATAATTATAATTCATATCTTACATCATGAAATGGAAGTCCAAAAATCTACTTTGATTCCTAAAGACAAGAAATATAATTTTAATGGATTCTAAGGCCCATAAATGAGTGACAAGTATAAATATTAGTATATAAATATTTACCAATTACAATATGGTTAATACATTAATCTATAAAACTAAAAAGTAACACTAATGGTTCTTAATTAATGTTTATTTATCATATTTTTCACTAAAAACAATGGCATACTAACTAGGATATCGTGTAGATCAGTGATTTAAGGGAAAACCTTATCATTCATTGGTCAAGGGTTCAACTACCATGGAATTACCAGACATGATTGGTTGCCATCTGGCATATAGGTTTTCCTTTTCGATAACCAAATCAACATAATTTCTAATACAAATATAATGTTCATCATTGAAATTAGGTCAATAACTAAATAGTATTTTAACAGATTTATTTAATTAAACCGCTGTACATAAATAAATCATCTATTTATTCCCACATAGATTCTTCCCTGGTTTAGATTATATCTTCAATAGGAGGTGATTTCTTAAAACCAAAAAAACATCGTGTGAGAATAAATTTTCATATTGGAAAATTCATATAATCATTTTTGTGATGTCTAAATATTGAAAACTAATTTTCAATCTATTAAATATCAGGTTTAACCTAAGTCATTCATTGTTATAATCTATTCACATACTTTATAATGTCCCATGATTAAAATATAAATTATTCACTTGTAGAAATAGGGCTTTTACCAATGGGTTTGGCCAAACTGTTGGTATAAGTCACTAATTTAGACCTATGCCAACATTTTGGCAGAAACCCTTGGTATTGGTCACTTATATGGACATATAACTACAATTTGGCCAAAACCGTTGGAATAGGTCACTAATTTGGACCTATACCAATGGTTTGGCCAAAACTGTTGGTATAAGTCACTTATATTGACCTAGCAAAGTGGTCTTGGCCAAACCATTAGTATAGGTCCAACATATACCAACAGTTTCGGAAAAACCATTGGTATAGCTCAAAAAATCAATGAAATTAAACCAACGATTCTCAAAACCATTAGTATAGGTACACGTATTGTTTTAGGGAAAATATTTTCAAATAACATTAAATAAATCAAAATTTAAAATACTTAGGAAAAAACATATAAATATTTATGAAGGATAATGAAAACCCCAAATGAAGTAATGTGTGAAGATAAAACATTACCCACATATATTAAACATCAAGCTTCATGAACACTAGGAGTGAAAATCTCAAAGGAATTACACTATGCAGTTATTATAAACGTGACTTGAAAGAGGTCCGAAGAAGTCCTCACCACACCATGTACTTGTGGGATAACCCATGTTCAATGGGGGACAAGGAGGTGATTTTAGTTTCAACTGAACCACAAAAATGGATTCAGGGCATCACTTTGTATCCCATAAGGAAGGGAATCAAGAAATATGTAGTTCTTGGAGGAGGTACGGTAGGCGGCCAATACCATAGAGGGGAAAAGTCTTCTCGAATGAATACATCATATGGCTGGGTAATTTATAATCACACTACCTAGGTGGAGGATACATAGCTTAGCATCGTACGATAAGGATGTAAGGGATCTTGGTTTTCATTCATAGTTCTTCGACCAAAAGGGTAAGGTTCTCAAAGTGAAAATATGTGATGTGGTGCCACAAATCAACTTGACATGAATAGGTATAATCTGTGTTACATATAACTAAACCAGAAGTTGAATTGTTCGGGCCTTCTTATATACCCCAAGAGGATTAAAATCAATCCATATTCAGTTCTAAAAATGTCGTGCAGTTTAAATTCATGCAGTAAGGATAAGGGATGGAGAGCTCTAGAGAGAGGTATGTGGTGTGCTTATTAAAAACCCGATCTAAATGAAGAAATAAATCCCCCAATGTCAAGCCAGCCAAAGGCCCTCCAAACTATTTTTATAGGCTATAAAAAAAATTTAGAGACCTATACCAATGGTTCCAAACCATTATAATAGTGTATTTTTCTATTAGTGATTTTAAGAGAATCCCTTGGGAGTCTCAAACCAGTTGCATAGTAAGGCCCATTTTCATGTACCATTTTATGTTGAGTCAAATCTGATGCACCTTGTCAGAGTTTTTACCACTGAGTACATCTCTACCCAATCAACATACACTTCTAGTATCCATACTGGAATTTAGGTCAAGGAAGACCCACATAATATCTATCATACCAAAATTATAGAATGTTATTATATAATTTTCCAAAAATTCTACTAAATGGTTATGTCATATAACCAATGTTTTCCTAAATCTAGTTCATGTGGTTTATACTAAGCTTCCCTTTAAACCAACTGTACTAACCCAACCCAAAACTATCAGAAGCCGGTGTCTTATATCAATTACATTACCATTATTATAAGGAATAAAATCTGGAATGACCAAGTGTTTAGTAATCTTCATAAATCAGATACATATATGAGTCTTGTATTACAAATTAATATACTAATTACAATATAATTTTTTCTAAAAATTAACTTCAAATATAAATTTATTTCATATTGTATATCCCTTTATAACTTTCATTGTATTATTATCAATTCCATGTGAATGGAAATAAAATATGGGTGATCTCAAATGTATAGTAAGGGTAAAGTATAGGGGAAAAATAAAAAATCAATGAGAATAATAATTAAGGAATGGTAAATAAAATGACTCACAATCCATATAATCAATGAACTAAGAAGGAAGTGCATAAATAATATAGCTAGGTAATAAACTAGAAACATATTCCACTCAAGTAACTAGATATGGAAAAATAAAAATTGGATGGCAAGAAACATAAACACATTCCATTAAATGAATTAATTTAAAATTAAATGAATCCCTTGATATATCGACAGAAAATCTCATGGATAAATAATAAATTAAACTAAATGAAGAAAATGATTAATTATTTGATGTCATTTTTAATGCACATGAAAACCAATACCATTAAGACCTTTCACAAGATTGTTTAAAACTAAAAATAGAAACCCATTTAATTAGTGAAACCTATTTGTCTCATGAGAACTCGTCAATGCATCAAAGGGATATTTAATGTTCAGGCCCCACCTGTTGTTTCCTTTCATAATTATTCCTCTTATAAAATAGTCAAAATAAATAATATGCTTTATCACATAGTCATATTGAACAAAGAACGATGAATTATAAATATTTCCCCAAATAATCAAATTATAGTCAATTTATACACCGTATGTAAAAAATAAATATGGTTTAGGAAATTTTAATATCCATGATAAATAAAATCTATAATTTAGGGGAAATTAAATGTTTAATTATTATAAGATATTGAATTTTTCAAGGGGAATAAAAAATGATTATAGAAGTGAATGTGAATACTATCCTTTTAAAATAATAATAAACTATCCAGGGGATAAATAAAGATGGTATCAATATAAAAAATATCATGTTTAAGGAAATGATGGTTTTTCTCATTAATGAATATAAATACTCTAAAACAATCTTTTTAAAATGTTATTGAGAAAATTAAATTTTTGTTTAGAAAAAAAACATTTCTTTGAGAATAAATTTTTAGTTATTTTTAAAAAAATATTAACTCCTTAAACATGGAAAGTATTCTTTATGGAATAATCTTAGGTAGTTTTATTCGTTTTATATGATATAAAAAATAACATTCCTTTTGTATAATAAAAGTATTAGAAGAATTCTTGTTCTGAAAGATACAATAAGGTTCTTTTAAAAAATTATTAAAAGGAAAATCGGTAAAAATTTCAATACCAAATAATTTTAAATAATTTTTCAAAAATGATAAAATAAAAATTATTTTTAGAAGAATATAGGTTCTCTGAATAAAGAGTGAAATTAATTATAGGGTTCTTAAAAACATTTTCTAAGACATGAGGAGTACTAAAGAGTGCAAAATTGGTACTAATACTTTAAGGGTTTCATGAATAACTAGAGTATAGGAAAATTAGTTAATTTATTGAAAAATAGTCATATAATTTTCTCAAACGTTAATACCATTGAATGATCGTTAAAATTACTCATGTGGAAATTAATAATTAAACATTCCAAAGTGTCACATACCACCTTGAAACATCTGAATCATAAGCCTTTTGAAAAAATATCATTAAATAAAATTTTAAATTATGTGGAGGTAAAATTTTTAATTAAATAATATCTCCTAAGGGTATTTAGGTACTCCAAAAAAAGATGTATCTAGTGAAAACGATATTTATCTCAAGGATTTGAAGTTATATAAAAATACCTTCTAGTGTGTCTAATTTGTCTCTTATGTATTTATATACATGAATATCACTTATTTATTAATTATTTATTTACTTGAAAACACATTTCATTTTTATATTAACTTTTATCACAACTATTACCATTTTTATATATCTGTTTAAACAATTATGTTTACATCGAGCGTTTTGATGAAATTTGGTTAATGTGTCAAAAACAACATTTTTAGGTCCAAAATGGTCAAAGTGGTTTTTATATAATATCTTCAGAATATTAATAATAACATAATTATTAAATTTATAAATCAATTATACTTTTCAAACAAATCCTTATATATAGTAATGAAAAATTAACCATCATTAAAATCATGGAAATGCTAGACCTCACAAAAGCATAAGTAACATTCCCATTTTTCAATGATTGTTATGGAAAAAAGTTAAGTAACACTATACCATTATTTAATTATCATTATATCTTAAATAACTTGTTTTATAAAAATATATGCAAATTTATAGGATTATGGTGATGTAAAAGGAATCACATCGTGTCTAGAAGGTGGTACTCCACTCATCCATGGCTGACATTATCACATTTTACTGTATGTAAGGGTAATAAAGAAAATGATATATATATATACATTATATTTTAAAATTTTAATAATTTAATGATTATGATATATAAGTTTTTTTACTTCACATAAGTTAAATTACAGCCATCCTTTATACGTTATGTGGATCATGTGAATGAATCACATTGCTTTTAGGTGGTGGTAGTCCACACTTGCACAAATTGTGTAATCATATTTACACAACATGGACAGTATAAGGATATGTGTTATAAAATAATTAAATATGAATGAATAAATAAATAATACATATAATATATAAAAATATTTTCAATCACAATGTCCACCATGATAGAGAGTTAAGGATGAATGAGCATTCATCATTTCTTGAGGGGGTAATTAATTTTTCACATAAACAATATGTTTGTTACCCATTATATGGATTTTAATGTGGGTTTAGGTTGAACCCTTACCAAAAAAATTATAATATATTTATTATAATATTCTTTATATAAACATGGAATAGTAGTATTTTAATGATTGGATAATGGAAGTAAAACTAACGAGCTTATGGAAAGATGTTACCTCTTAATCATGTAATACCTTCTAGTTTTAACCAAAGGTATTCCATGGATGGATTAATACACAGTAAGAAGATTATAGGATTAGGTTAAGGATATTGAGGATATATTTGGGAAGGAAATTTTTGATCAAATTTTGAGTGATTTGTGTGAGAAATTGTAAGGATAAGAGGCCATTTTATAGTGGATGAGGAGTATAAATCGTGTAAAATTTGGAATAGGGATTTACAACCACATTTTATCAATTGAATTTTGATTCAATAAGGGTAAAAATTATATAAAATAGAGTTAAAGGTCGAAATATGGAAATACAATGGATTTTTAAAATTATTCTAGGCCATTTTGGTCATTAAGAATAAGGTTTAGTCCTATGTTATGATTAATTTCACATTAATCATTGTGATTAATTTTAATTACATTCATTAATATTTTTTATAAAAAAATTACCATAGAAGATGTTATAAATTAATATTATTCCAAATATGTAATATCTATTTCAAAATTCCAATAATATAAGTGGTAGTAATTAATTTAAATTTAATCACGCAGGCGAGAAGACGATGTGGGCTTTTAAAGTAAAAACATCCAAAATCATACTATGCTTTTATTGTCATTTTCAAATTGAAATTGATCCCAATAACCTAAATTATATTAATTGATAAAATATTGTCTTCTTATTCTTTAAAACCAATTTAAAATATAAATTATCCTTATAATTAAATTATTTGAAATGGAAATTTTGAATTAAAATTCAGTATTTTCCAAAATTCAATAAAAAGTTAAACTTCACTAAAAAAAACCAAAAATTATCCCTAAACTAATTTTTATATTCCAATTTGAAATATTAGAATTATTTTTACATGTAATATTTATAAATTATCCAAATAAATATTTAAAATAGTTTCTTAATTTAAAGAATGTAAAAGTGACTTAATAAAAATATTGTATTTTATGTGTAATGTGGGGTTTGTTCTTATGTTGGGTCTATCAAATATATTGGATGAATATGGAAAATATATGCTTGAATATATTGTATATATATTAAATTAATATCACTCACTATTTTTAATTATTTTAATTTATTAGGATAAAAACTTTGTAAAAATACAAATAGTTTTCAATAAAAACATTCCCTTTATTTTCAATTGGTTCTTGTATTCACTTATAATTAATTAGTAACCAATGAATTTGATTCATATTTTTGTAAACCATTTTTCTTAGTAAGTTAGTTAATAATATTTATAATTACTATTTTATATATTATTAGATTAAATAATACGATTTTAATCATATATTATTGTTTGATAAAACATGGTCTTGTGTGTAATAGAAGCTATTGAAGAAACTCATTATTGTGTATGTCACATGATAATTCATTATCACATGAATTTCAAGCAATAAATTTTATGGAATTTGTTTAAAATAAAAAATATATTATATATTTTCAGGATATTACATTCCATTACACGCTTGGTGTCGCGTTTCATACATGCTATTGAATAAAATGTTCCTAATTTAGATTTCTGGGGTTTTACATTCATTCAATGGAATCTATCTAGAGAAATGTTTTTTGATCAAATTGGTCTGATAATCTCTCTCTGATAGAATTTCATGGGGAACTCTATCTGGTAGGATCTTCTCTTCCAAGTAATTACCACGTCATCCATCGAACAACTTTAGCTATAATCATAAATTCTGTCATATAAAAATTATGATGAGTACATTGAATATCATTAAATAATTTCCATAATTTCCTTTACCAAACATATTTTTCCAATAAAATAATGACAAATATTGGATAAACATTTGTTTTATCATCATTCTGATTAAAATTATTTATTTACTCATTCATTGCACCTCGATCTATTAGAATCTATTCATTTAATCTTGTAAAGAAATATCATCATTTTTATATGATTTAGGTTGTATAAAAAACATGGCATTGAGGAAAAGCTTATTCCTTCCAATCAAAATTATTCTTAAATCAATACCTCAAAGCATATTGGCCTCAAAAATCTCCTAATTTTTTTTTATAAAAAATGGAACATAAATCATTGATACTTTAAAACATAGGTATTGAATTAATATCTTATAATTATATTATTATGTGAGTAAACATGGTGTAGGAAACTTGAATTCGTGAACAAATATATCATGTTTTCAATAAATATTTGATTCACCATCATTTAAAAACATCTTTCACTACCACATCATAATACAAACTGACTCCGACCTTTATGAAATTGTTCATCAATCCACATCAATAATCAATTAAAATAACTCACACATAAATCATTGATTCATAATTATTTTCAATATTATTCCTTTTAAAAAGGATAATATAAGTTGACTCAAACCTATAAGAATCATTTCATAAAACAGCATAAACTAACAATTAAAACAATTTAAATATATTGAAATCACAATATACTTCTATTAACAACACTCCCAAAATATATTATTTCTCTTTGAATGGTAAATCAAAAACAAATTTGTAGATTTATGTTATATATTTGCTAACCCTTTAAAAATATTTTCCAAATAAAATATATGATACTTGAAAAATGCCCCATACATTATCCTTGAAGAGATTGAGGTTATACACTGATAGTCAACCCAACCTTATAAACTATTTACATTGGGAGTTATTTAGTGAAAATATCTAAAACATGATATCTTATAGGAAATAACCCAACCATTAGGTCATTTCATTGTAGATGATCCTTAATGGTGTTGTATTTAATATCAATGTCCAAATATTTGGAATGTTTCAGTGAATTATTAGTGAAACTCATACAAAATTTATTATCACAAACTATGAAAATGTGAAAGTAAAAATGAACCAACCTATCATACAAATATGTCATCGTACTTATTAAATATGTTGTATCTTGAGATCATGTTATTTAATAGGCATTAGAAGTTTGGAAATTCACATTAATTTTTTCATTGAATTCTATCATAGATAGTTTTCCCAAAAAAAATACTCTATAAGATGTGTGTCTTCTATCATCAAAACATTTGGAAAATTTTATCTATTAAATAAAAATATAAATCATTTGTGTTATATAACATTACAACATGAAATTAATTATTCCTCTAACATATCAATGTATTATTTTTCTATCCACAAGAATAAATTCTTTAGGTACAATTTTATATCTGGAATAATTTTAAACAGAATAAACTGAATCTAAAACTGAATCAATGTGACATAAAAATCATCCAATAAACATTATTTACACATTAGGTTCAATTATCTTTCCCTTAAACTTTTTTTCCATCATTTTTTCTACTAAAATTTGTTTAGAAATACTCATTGTGTCTTCCATTCCCAATAACTTCTGATTTTCCCTAACATACTTCTCTTTAAAAAGTAAAATGCATATCTTATTTTGATGGATTTATGGGCCATGAAATTATTTTATTTCTCCTCACATATGAATCAAAAAATTATTTCATATAATCTGAAAAACATTCACACATTTCATCATCATTTCCTATAAATATAATATCTTAATCATAAACAATCACAGTGATGGAAACCACATGATTTTGTATTATGTAGTGGTTTTTGTCAACTCTTCCTTTTTTGAAATTCAACATTTTCATACATGAGTCCATATTTTAATACATAATTCCTAGACCTTTTTTAACTCATATAAATATTAATTCAAATTGAAAACATATTTTTGATGTTTTCATAGTATTGAGTAACATGGTTTAACAGAATAGAATTCATTATCTATCTCTCCATTGAGAATACCAAATTTGAAATCATTTTATATTTTTATTTTCCTTCATTTTTAAGCAATTTAAATGATTATTGTTTTTGTTTCATGTTTTTCTACTAGGGAATGTGTCTTTATAATTGGAAATTTAACTTATTTGAATCCCTTATACACTATTAATTACTTATTTCATATCATTTCAACTTTATCATTCAATTTTTTTTATAAATCCCATTTTTTAATCACATTATAGTCTTCTTGTTTACACAAATGTTTAAATTTATCATTCATAAAAATCAGATTCAACTCTTCATTAATGGGGATAATCAAATATTGTTGTTTCAGATCTTATTTAATTTCACTTGTCTAAACCTATGAATATAAAGTAGTATATAGAAATATCCTCATTTTTCCTCTAATTTAATCATTTTTCCTTGTTCACAAATGATATTTAAGAATTCCACCAACATTTCAAGGATAGGATGAAATAAAAAAAATGTCTCTCACAATTGGAAATGGATGAATCAAAATATTCATCTCATACTATTTATATATCATCACTTATATAATAAATTTTTCATATATTTTTTAATTATAGAAACTTCTTCTTAAAATATTCAATGTAGTTTTCTTGATAGAATTACTGTAACATTTTCCATAATGTATGATTATAAAGAATATATCATCAAAACCACTATGATCAAACGTACCATGAATTTCACCTTTTTACATTGAAAATACATGGACTTCTAATCACCCTTAGGTATTTCAAAACTTTGGTTTCTTTATTGTATATCTACTATAGATTCATATTATATTTCTTCCAATTAAAATAGTGATTCTAAATGTGAATTGTAACTCTAATATCATACCCCCAAAACAATTAAAGAGTATCATTTTTCATACACCTAGTTTGGGGAATCTTAACCAAACATCTATATATTCATTCTAGAAAACCATTTTGGCCATTAAGAATAAGGTTTAGTCCCCTGTTAAGATTAATTTCACATTAATCATTGTGATTAATTTTAATTACATTCATTAATATTTTTTGTAAAATAAATTACCATAGAAGATGTTATAAATTAATATTATTCCAAATATGTAATATATTTTCCAAAATTCCAATAATATAAGTGGTATTAATTAATTTAAATTTAATCCTACAGGCGAGAAGTCAATGTGGGCTTTTAAAGTAAAAACATCCAAAATCATACTATGCTTTTATTATCATTTTCAAATTGAAATTGATCCCAATAACCTAAATTGTATTAATTGATAAAAATATTTTCTTTTTATTCTTTAAAACCAATTCAAAATATAAATTATCCTTATAAGTAAATTTTTTGAAATGGAAATTTTGAATTAAAATTTAGTATTTTCCAAAATTCAATAAAAAGTTAAACTTCACTAAAAAATACCAAAAATTAGACCTAAAAAAATTTTTATGTTCCAATTTCATATATTAGAATTGTTTTTACATGTAATATTTATAAATTATCCAAATAAATATTTAAAACAGTTTCTTAATTTAAAGAATGTAAAAGTGCCTTAATAAAACTATTGTATTTTATGTGTAATGTGGGGTTTGTTCTTATCTTGTGTCTATCAAATATATTGGATGAATATGGAAAATGTATGATTTAATATATTGTATATATATTAAATTAATATCACTCACTATTTGTAATTATTTTAATTTATTAGGATAAAAAACTTTGTGAAAATACAAATATTTTTTTAATAAAAACATTCCCTTTATTTTCAATTGGTTCTGGTATTCACTTATAATTAATTAGTAACCAATTAATTTGATTCATATTTTTGTAAACCATTTTTCTTAATAATTTTGTTAATGATATTTATAATTACTATTTTATATATTATTAGATTAAATAATACTATTTTAATCATATATTACTTTTCGATAAAACATGGTCTTGTGTATAATAGAAGCTATTGAAGAAACTCATTATTGTGTATGTCACAGGATAATTCATTATCACATGCATTTAAAGCTATAAATTTTATTGACTTTGTTTAAAATAAAAAAATATATTATATATTTTCAGGATATTATATTCCTTTACACGCTTGGTGTCGTTTTTCATACATGCTATTGAATACAATGTTCCTAATTTAGATTTCTGGGGTTTTACATTCATTCAATAGAATCTATATAGAGAAATGTTTTTTGATCAAATTGGTCTGATAATCTCTGTTTGATAGAATTTCATGGGGAACTCTATCTGGTAGGATCTTCTCTTCCAAGTAATTACCACGTCATCCATCGAACAACTTTAGCTATAATCATAAATTCCGTCATATAAAAATTATGATGAGTACATTGAATATCATTAAATAATTTCCATAATTTCCTTTACCAAACATATTTTTTCAATAAAATAATAAAAAATATTGGATAAACATTTGTTTTATCATCATTCTGATTAAAATTTTTTATTTACTTATTCATTTCACCTCGATCTATTAGAATCTATTCATTCAATCTTGTAAGGAAATATTATCATTTTTATTTGATTTAGGTTGGATAAAAAAACATGGCATTGAGGAAACCCTTATTCCTTCCAATAAAAATTATTCTTAAATCAATACCTCAAAGCATATTGGCCTCAAAAATCTCCTAATTTTTTTTATCAAAAATGGAACATAATCATTGATACTTTAAAACATAGGGATTGAATTAATATCTTATAATTCGATTCCTATGTGAGTAAACATGGTGTAGGAAACTTGAATCCATGAACAAATATATCATGTTTTCAATAAATATTTGATTCACCATCATTTACAAACATCTTTCACTTCCACGTCATAATACAAACTGACTCCGACCTTTATGAAATTGTTCATCAAACCACATCAATAATCAATTAAAATAACTCACACATAAATCATTGATTCATAATTATTTTCAATCTTATTACTTTTAAAAAGGATAATATAAGTTGACTCAAACCTATAAGAATTTATTTCATGAAAAAACAAAAACTAACAATAAAAACAATTTAAATATATTGAAATCACACTATACTTCTATTAACAACACTCCCAAAATATATTATTACTCTTTGAATGGTAAATCAAAAACAAATTTATAGATTTATGTTATATATTTTCTAACCCTTTAACAATATTTTCCAAATAAAATATATGATACTTGAAAAACACCCCATACATTATCCTTTAAGATATTGAGGTTATACACTGATAGTCACCCCAACCTTATAAACTATTTACTTTGGGAGTGATTTTGTGAAAATATCTAAAACATTATATCTTATAGGAAATAACCCTACCTTTAGTTCATTTTATTGTAGATGATCCTTAATGGTGTTGTATTTAATAGCAATGTCCAAATATTTGGAATGTTTCACTGAATTATTAATGAAACTCATACAACATTTATTATCACAAACTATGAAAATGTGAAAGTAAAAATGAACCAAACTATCATACAAATATGTCATCATACTTATTAAATATGTTGTATCTTGAGTTCATGTTATATAATAGGCATTAAAGTTTTGGAAATTCACATTAATTTTTTCATTGGATTCTATCATAGATAGTTTTCCCCAAAAAATAATCTATAAGATGTGTGTCTTCCATCATCAAAACATTTGGAAAATATTTATCTATTAAATAAAAAATATAAATCATTCATGTTATATAATAGTACAACATGAAATTAATTATTCCTATAACATATCAATGTATTATTTTTCTATCCACAAGAATAAATTCTTTAGGTACAATTTTATATCTGGAATAATTTTAAACAAAATAAATTGAATCTAAAACTGAATCAATGTGACATAAAAATCATCCAATAAACATTATTTACACATTATGTTTAATTATCTTTCCCTTAAACTCTTTTTCCATCATTTTTCCTACTAAAATTTGTTTAGAAATAGTCGTTGTGTCTTCTATTTCCAATAACTTCTGATATTCCCTAACATACTTCTCTTTAAAAATTAAAATGTATGTCTTATTTTGATGGATTTATGGGCCATTAAATTATTTTATTTCTCCTCACATATGAATCAAAAAATTATTTCATATAATCTGAAAAACATTCACATATTTCATCATCATTTCCTATAAATATAATATCTTAATCATAAACAATCATAGTGATGGAAACCACATGATTTTGTATTATGTAGTGGTTGTTGTCAAATCTTCCTTTTTTGAAATTCAACATTTTCATACATGAGTCCATATTTTAATACATAATTTTCTAGACCTTTTTTAACTCATATAAATATTTATTCAAATTGAAAACATATTTTTCATGTTTTCATAGTATCAAGGCACATGGTTTAACAGAATAGAATTCATTATCCATCTCTCCATTGAGAATAACAAATTTGAAATCATTTTATGTTTTCATTTTCCTTAATTTTTAAGCAATGTAAATGATTATTGTTATGGTTTCATATTTTTCTACTAGGGAATGTGGATTTATAATTGGAACTTTAACTTATTTGAATCCCTTATACACTATTAATTACTTATTTCATATCATTTCAACTTTATCATTCAATTTTTTTTATAAATCCCATTTTTTAATCACATTCTAGTCTTCTTGTTTACACAAATGTTCAAATTTATCATTCATAAAAATCAGATTCAATTCTTCATTAATGGGGCTAATCAAATATTGTTGTTTTAGATCTTATTTAATTTCACTTGGCTAAACCTATGAATATAAATTGGTATATAGAAATATCCTCATTTTTCCTCTAATTTAATCATTTTTCCTTGTTCACAAATGATATTTTAGAATTCCACCAACATTTCAAGGATAGGATGAAATAAAAAATGCCTCTCACAATTGGAAATTGATGAATCAAAATATCCATCTCATACTATTTCTATATCATCACTTCTATTATAAATTTTTTTATTTTTTTTAATTATAGAAAATTCTTCTTAAAATATTCAATGTAGTTTTCTTGATAGAACTACTATAACATTTTCATTATCACATGAATTTCAAGCTATACATTTTATTGAATTTGTTTAAAATAAAAAATATATTATATATTTTCAGGATATTATATTTTTTTACATGCTTGGTGTCGCGTTTCATACATGCAATTGAATACAATGTTCCTAATTTAGATTTCTGGGGTTTTACATTCATTCAATGGAATCTATCTAGAGAAATGTTTTTTGATCAAATTGGTCTGATAATCTCTGTCAGATAGAATTTCATGGGGAACTCTATCTGGTAGGATCTTCTCTTCCAAGTAATTACCACATCATCCATTGAACAAATTTAGCTATAATCCTAAATTCTGTCATATAAAAATTATGATGAGTACATTGAATTTCATTAAATAATTTCCATAATTTCCTTTACCAAACATATTTTTCCAATAAAATAATGAAAAATGTTGGATAAAAATTTGTTTTATCATCATTCTGATTAAAAAATTTTCTTACTCATTAATTGCACCTCGATATATTAGAATATATTCATTCAATCTTGTAAGGAAATATCATCATTTTTATATGATTTAGGTTGGATAAAAAACATGGCATTGAGGAAACCCTTATTCCTTCTAATAAAAATTATTCTTAAACCAATAACTCAAAGCATATTGGCCTTAAAAAATCCTAATTTTTTTATCAAAAATGGAACATAAATTATTGATACTTTAAAACATAAGGATTGAATTAATATCTTATAATTATATTCCTATGTGAGTAAACATGGTGTAGGAAACTTGAATCCGTGAACAAATATATCATGTTTTCAATAAATATTTGATTCACTGTCATTTACAAACATCTTTCACTTCCACATCATAATAAAAACTGACTCCGACCTTTATGAAATTTTTCATCAAACCACATCAATAATAAATTAAAATAACTTACACATGAATCATTGATTCATAATTATTTTCAATCTTATTCCATTTAAAAAGGATAATATAAGTTGACTCAAACCTTTAAGAAGAATTTCATGAATCAAAATAAACTAACAATTAAAACAATTTAAATATATTGAAATCACACTATACTTCTATTAACAACACTCCCAAAATATATTATTTCTCTTTGAATGGTAAATCAAAAATAAATTTATAGATTTATGTTATATATTTTCTAACCATTTAACAATATTTTCCAAATAATATATATGATACTTGAAAAACACCCCATACATTATCCTTGAAGAGATTGTGGTTATACACTGATAGTCAACCAAACCTTATAAACTATTTAATTTTAGAGTGATTTAGTGAAAATATCTAAAACATGATATCTTATAAGAAATAGCCCTACCTTTAGTTCATTTCATTGTAGATAATCCTTAATGATGTTGTATTTAATATCAATGTCCAAATATTTGGAATGTTTCATTGAATTATTTGTGAAACTCATACAAAATTTATTATCACAAACTATGAAAATGTGAAAGTAAAAATGAATGAACCTATCATACAAATATGTCATCATACTTATTAAATATGTTGTATCTTGAGTTCATGTTATATAATAGGCATTAGAAGTTTGTAAATTCACATTAATTTTTTCATTGAATTCTATCATAGATAGTTTTCCCCAAAAAATACTCTATAAGATGTATGTCTTATATCATCAACACATTTGGACAATTTTTATCTATTAAATAAAAAATATAAATAATTTATGTTATATAATATTATAACATGAAATTAATTATTCCTGTAACATATCAATGTATTATTTTTCTATCCATAAGAATACATTCTTTAGGTACAATTTTATATCTGGAATAATTTTAAACAAAATAAACTGAATCTAAAACTGAATCAATGTGACATAAAAATCATCCAATAATCATTATTTACACATTAGGTTCAATTATCTTTCCATTACACTCTTTTTTCCATAATTTTTACTACTAAAATTTGTTTAGAAATAGTCGTTGCGTCTTCCATTCCCAATAACTTATAGTGTTCCCTAACATACTTCTCTTTAAAAAGTAAAATGTATATCTTCTTTTGATGGATTTATGGTCCATGAAATTATTTTATTTCTCCCCACATATAAATCAGAAAATTATTTCATATAATCTGAAAAAAAAATTCACACATTTCATCATCATTTCCTATAAATATAATATCTTAATCATAAACAATCACATTGATGGAAACCACATGATTTTGTTTTATATAGTTGTTGCTGTCAACTCTTCCTTTTTTGAAATTCAATATTTTCATACATGAGTCCATATTTTAATACAGAATTCTGAGAACTTTTTTAACTCATATAAATATTTATTCAAATTGAAAACATATTTTTCAGGTTTTCATAGTATCGAGGCACACGGTTTAACAGAATAGAATTCATTATCCATCTCTCTATTGAGAATACCAAATTTGAAATCATTTTATATTTTAATTTTACTTCTTTTTTAAGCAATATAAATGATTATTGTTATGGTTTCATGTTTTTATACTAAGGAATGTGTCTTTATACTTGGAACTTTAAATTATTTGAATCCCTTATACACTATTAATTACTTATTTCATATCATTTCAACTTTCTCATTCAATTTTTTTTATAAATCCCATTTTTTAATCACATTCTCGTCTTCTTGTTTACACAAATGTTTAAATTTATCATTCATAAAAATCAGATTCAATTATTCATTCATGGGGCTAACCAAATATTGTTATTTCAGATCTTATTTAATTTCACTTGGCTAAACCTATGAATATAAATTGGTATATAGAAATACCCTCATTTTTCCTATAATTTAATCATTTTTCCTTATTCAGAAATGATATTTTATAATTCCACCAACATTTCAAGGATAGGATGAAATAAAAAAATGTCCCTCTCAATTGGAAATGGATGAATCAAAATATTCATCACATACTATTTCTATATCATCACTTCTATAATAAAGTTTTTTATATTTTTTATTTATAGAAACTTCTTCTTAAAATATTCAATGTAGTTTTCTTGATAGAACTACTGTAAAATTTTCCATAAGGTATGATTATAATGAATATATCATCAAAACCACTATGATCAAATGTACCATGAATTTCACCTTTTTTACATTGAAAATACATGGACTTCTAATCACCCATAGGTATTTCAAACATTTGGTTTCTTTATTTTATATCTACTATAGATTAATATTATATTTTTTTCATTTAAAATAGTGATTCTAAATGTGAATTGTAACTCTAATATCTTACCCCAAAACAATTAAGGAGTTTCATTTTTCAGACCCCTAGATTGGGGAATCTTAACCAAACATCTATATATTCATTCAAGAAAACCATTTTATAAGGGTATGTATGGTGAACAATGTTCATGATGAATTCCATAGCCTTTAAGAAAATATTTAAAATACTGATTTTTATCCCAAATAATTACCAATTTCATCCATGATTACAGAATATCAAAATTCTCTTTCATTAAATATCATAAATTAGTTAAACATTTTGGGAGCCTCTGATTTATAATATAAAAATATTATACATTTAATACATTTAATGTATTCAGTAATGTAGATAAATAAATTTTTTTTCTGATTTCTTCTTCATTTTTAAACATATTTTAACTGAATAATATCCAAGGGATGATTTGAATATATCTCAATATTCTTATGTACTAAATTATAAATATTCTCTTTATAAATATAGTAAAAACTAATATCTTCATCTTATAATGTCATGAATATCAAAAATACATTCTATATTTATTTTTTTGATAATATAATTTTTTAAATTATGTTCCATCCTCTTTTCCGAAAACATATCATCTTCTAACTTTCTTAGATAACATGATATTTGTGTATCACTAACGTGAAAAAATATACATTGGTTTATTTTCAACTCTTTATAATAGTTCCCACTTCAAGGAATTTTATAAAAAAACTATCAACTTCAAAAATATATTTGTCTCCTTCCTCAAAAATCAATGATACACTCAATAAGTTCTATTTTAGTCCATCAAAAAATAAACCACGTCAATATTTCAAAATTCCTATCTTGATGATAGGAGATCAAATTCCTTTTATTATAAGTATCTAATTATTTAAAAAACAAACTATCAATTATTTTTAATCTTATAAATTTTATATCAACATCAAATATGGGTTCATATATAATTATCACCAACTATTCAATATCCTATATTATTAACTTTTTGTATCATTGATAGTAGTATCAACAAATAAGGTAGTTTATTGCCATATTTTTTCTTTCATACAAGGTTTCTTAGATTTTTAATCCATATATATTTTTATATATGGGAATAAAAATAAATATTATTTAAATATTTCTATTATGATCACATGTTTACCAAATATACTCTAGAGGATGAAACCAATTTTCAGTTTTAGAGTAGGAATTTTTTCAGTTGTCTTCATTTAGTGGGGTGTCCCCCCCCCATAAAATTAACCTTGAGTGCCTATTGAAATTATTTTATTATTGATGATTGATTAATAACTCTTCCTCTTCAATCCCAATGCTTCCACAGTATATGAAATATCTGAAGAAAGTATATTTTCTATTATAACCTACTTGTTATTCCCATATGTGTATAGATTCTCTATCATTTTAATGATCATTAATATTTTCATCCTATTATGAACCATTTTTGGGAATCCTTTTTGGAATCATGTTATTTAAAATTGAAATCCTCATAACATTAACAATGTTTCCCATTACACATATTTATTCTTTAAACATTTATTCCATAGAAGAAACATAATTTCTAAATTATCATGTTTTAGACACATAAAAAGCCTTTTTAATATGATTCTACATCTGAAAATTGACATCTATAATGTTCACCACTAAGGAATAACTTTTTTTTATTTATAAGTTTTATATATCCTATAACTTTCACAAAATTCTAATGCCTAGTATTGAATTTTTTATTACATCATATGAATCAACATGATTTTTTTGAAAAAGGTCGATTTCATTCTTCTTCACCATAATAAGTTATATAAGAATGATATTTATATTTTTTCTTCAGCAATTAAAATTTTAATATAATCAAAATATTTTAACAAACTATATTTTCATTATTAATTTATTCTAAATTTATGATAATATATCAACTTTTTTTAATTTCAGGTTCTCTTATTAATTTTTTTCAATCGTTGAGAGACATTTAATTAATTAATTTTAAAAAAAATCCCTCTAAGAAACCTCTTATTATTATATAGAGTTACTTATTTCATCACGAGTAATGTTATCATCATTCAATTTTATAATAACCATATATTTAGTAAAATCATCACTTGATTTTTCATATTCTACATACTTATAATCAAATTGAAAACATATTTTTCATGTTTTCATAGTATCGAGGCACATGGTTTAACAGAATAGAATTCATTATCCATCTCTCCATTGAGAATACCAAATTTGAAATCATTTTATATTTTCATTTTCGTTCTTTTTTAAGCAATATAAATGATTATTGTTATGTTTTGCATGTTTCTCTACTAGGGAATGTGTCTTTATAATTGGAACTTTAACTTATTTGAATCCCTTATACACTATTAATTACTTATTTCATATCATTTCAACTTTCTCATTCAATTTATTTTATAAATCCCATTTTTTAATCACATTCTAGTCTTCTTGTTTACACAAATGTTTAAATTTATCATTCATAAAAATCAGATTCAATTATTCATTCATGGGGATAATCAAATATTGTTATTTTAGATCTTATTTAATTTCACTTGGCTAAACCTTTGAATATAAATTGGTATATAGAAATATCCTCATTTTTCCTAAAATTTAATCATTTTTCCTTGTTCACAAATGATATTTTAGAATTGCACCAACATTTCAAGGATAGGATGAAATAAAAAAAATGTCCCTCACAATTGGAAATGGATGAATTAAAATATTCATCTCTTACTATTTCTATATCATCACTTCTATAATAAAATTTTTTATATTTTTTAATTAGAGAAACTTCTTCTTAAAATATTCAATGTAGTTTTCTTGATAGAACTACTGTAACATTTTCCATAAGGTATGATTATAATGATTATATCATCAAAACCAATATGATCAAATGTACCATGAATTTCACCTTTTTACATCGAAAATACATGGACATCTAATCACCCTTAGGTATTTCAAACATTTGTTTTCTTTATTTTATATCTACTATAGATTCGTATTATATTTTTTCCAATTAAAATAGTGATTCTAAATGTGAATTGTAACTCTAATATCTTACCCCCAAAACAATTAAGGAATTTCATTTTTCAGACACCTAGTTTGGGGAATCTTAACCAAACATCTATATATTCATTCAAGAAAACCATTTTATAAGGGCATGTATGGTGCACTATGTTCATGATGAATTCCATAGCCTTTAATAAAATATTTAAAATACTGATTTTTATCCCAAATAATTACCAATTTCATCCATGATTATAGAATATCAAAATTCCCTTTCATTAAATATCATAAATTAGTTAAACATTTTGGGAGACTCTAATTTATAATATAAAAATATTATACATTTAATACATGTAATGTATTCATTAATGTAGAGAAATAAATTTTTTTATGATTTCTTCTTCATTTTTAAACATATTTTAACTGAATAATCTCCAAGGGATGATTTGAATATATCTCAATATTCTTATGTACTAAATTATTAATATTCCCTTTATAAATATAGTAGAAACTAATATCTTCATCTTATAATGTCATGAATATCAAAAATACATTCTATATTTATTTTTTTGATAATATAATTTTTTAAATTATGTTCCATCCTCTTTTCCCAAAACATATCCTCTTCTAACTTTCTTAGATAACATGATATTTGTGTATCACTAACGTGAAAAAATATATATTGGTTTATTTTCCACTCTTTATAATAGTTCCCACTTCAAGGAATTTTATAAAAAACTATCTACTTCAAAAATATCTTTGTCTCCTTCCTCAAAAATCAATGATACACTCAATAAGTTCTATTTTAGTCCATCAAAAAAAACCACGTCAATATTTTAACATTCCTATTTTGATGATAGGAGATCAAATTCCTTTTATTATAAGTATCTAATTATTTAAAAAAAACTATCAATTATTTTTAATCTTATAAATTTTATATGAACATCAAATATGGGTTCATATATAATGATCACCAACTATTCAATATCCTATATTATTAACTTTTTGTATCATTGATAGCAGTATCAACAAATAAGGTAGTTTATTGCCATATTTTTTCTTTCATACAAGGTTTATTAGATTTTTAATCCATATATTTTTTATATATGGGAATAAAAATAATTATTATTTAAATATTTCTATTATGATCACATGTTTACCAAATTTACTCTAGAGGATGAAACCGATTTTCAGTTTTAGAGTAGGAATTTTTCTAGTTGTCTTCATTGAGTGGGGTGTACCCCCCCCCCCATAAAATTAACCTTGAGTGCCTATTGGAATTATTTTATTATTGATGATTGTTTAATAACTCTTCTTCTTCAATCCCAATGCTACCACAGTATATGAAATATCTAAAGAAAGTATATTTTCTGTTATAACCTACTTGTTATTCCCATATGTGTATAGATTCTCTATCATTTTAATGATCATTAATATTTTCATGCTATTATGAACCATTTTTGGGAATCCTTTTTGGAATCATGTTATTTAAAATTGAAATCCTCATAACATTAACAATGTTTCCCATTACACATATTTATTCTTTAAACATTTATTCCATAGAAGAAACATAATTTCTAAATTGTCATGTTTTAGACACATACAAAGTCTTTTTAATATGATTCTATATCTCAAAATTGACATCTATAATGTTCACCACTAAGGAATGACTTTTTTTTATTTATAAGTTTTATATATCCTATAACTTTCACAAAATTCTAATGCCTAGTATTGAATTTTTTATTACATCATATGAATCAACATGATTTTATTGAAAAAGGTCGATTTCATTCTTCTTCACCATAATAAGTTATATAAGAATGATATTTATATTTTTTCTTCAGAAATTAAAATTTTAATATAATCAAAATATTTTAACAAACTATATTTTCATTATTAATTTATTCTAAATGTATGATAATATATCAACTTTTTTTAATTTCAGGTTCTCTTATTAATTTTTTTCAATCGTTGAGAGTCATTTAATCAATTAATTTTAAAAAAAATCCCTCTAAGAAACCTCTTATTATTATATAGAGTTACTTATTTCATCACCAGTAATGTTATCATCATTCACTTTTATAATAACCATATATTTAGTAAAATCATCACTTGATTTTTCATATTCTACATAATTATAATCATCTTCCTTACATTTTGGAGAAAAAGTTTCTATTATTTATTGATAACATATTATTATTTACTTATGAAAATGTGTGTGATCTATCTCTCTTTACATTTTGAGATATTCTTAACATTACATATTCTTTATAACTATCATTACCATGTAGCTCGTGATATCACTACTACAAAAAAGGGCAAGGGAAGCACCCCCTTATATCAGCGCTAAGAAAAAACACTGATAAAGGTTACCCTATATCAGTGCTAAAATTTTAGCACTGATAAAGGAGTTCTTTATCAGCGCTTTTCTAGCGCTGATTTATGGCGTCTTTATCAGCTCTTTTCTAGCACTGATAAAGCGTCCATATATCAGCGCTAGAAAAGAGATGATAAAGAACTCCTTTATCAGCACTAAAATTTTAGCGCTGATACAGGGTAACCTTTATCAGTGCTAAAATAGAACTGATAAAAAGACCCTTTATCAGTGCTAGAAAAGCGCTGATAAAGACTCCTTGTATCCGTGCTAAAATTTTAGCGCTCATACAGTAAGGATTTATCAGCGCTTTTGTAGCGCTGATAAAACCTTACTGTATTTTTTTATAAATTCGGTCGCACAGTACCCTCATTTTATCACAACCTAAAGCTCTTGCGGTACTGGAACTCTATGACTCCCCTCTGCCGCCCACTGAGATCACGTTATCGGACCTCCGCCGCCCGCTGAGTTCGCATTGCCGGACCTCCGCCGCCCTTGCGCTTCAGTTTGTCGGACCTCCGTCGCGCGCAACGCTTTCAATATTCGGTTTGTAGGACCTCCTTTAAGGCATGTTTTCCAAATCTTTTTTCAATATTGTTCTCCTCTCCCATTTTTATATCATTTTTTTAACATGATTTTTTATTCTATGGGTGAGTATTATGGATTGACCGATTGAAGAAAATGGACCATACTTGATGGAAAATGATATAAAGGGGATAATTCACATGTTTTTACTAATTTTCATTATATTTCTCAAGAACTTGGTTCTTGTTTACTTTTATTGTTTAAAATCATCAGTGTTTTTTTGTGGGGTTGTTTGAGAATTTTTGTATTAGTTTGGTTGTGATAGATTCCATTGGGGGAAAATGTGAGATGGTTGAGGTGGTAAATCATGCAGTGGGGAAGCATCAACCTTTCCATTGTTAAAAAGATATAATGAGTGGGTTATTGTGGGAGATGACATCGTTAGTTGATATGGGTTTTCCTTTTAGTTTCCCAGTGACAAATAATATAGTTGTTAATGATGAAATTGAAAAGGGTTTGGTGGGAATTGAATAACTTCATGGATAAAAATGAAATGGTGGCTATAAAACTATGCTCACCCCCTACGCGATGAGTGTATCGGGTGGTTCCCTCTTCTAAAATTCAAATATGTGAGTTCCTTTACCGAGATATAAACCTATGACCACTCTTAATTCAGGAAACATCCAACTCTAGTTGATAATCCTAGGTTTCCTTAAGTGACGAGAATATGAAGTCCCTGTGTTATGGGAATATGAGATCTTCTTTATCTCCCAAATAATGTTCCCTTGATTATACCTCATGATATTATAAATAGATTCATTAGGGGATATGCCTAATAATCCCCTAAGTGATGATCATAAGATCTCTTATTCATCTCCTAGGTAATGATCCTAGGATTATACCTCACATGAGGAGCATGATATTCCTTAGGAGATGTTCCAAAGAATCCCCTATGTGATGAGCATACGATCTCTAAACACTTCCCTTAGTAGATGATCTTATGTTCTTACCTAGTGTGATAAGAACATGATTCATTAGTTGATGAATATAGAAATCCTTATGTTCTATGAATATATTTTATGAACCAAATTGGTGTAGATTCGTCACATGAAAAATGTGATCCACCTTGTGTAATGAGCCCAAATATCCAATTCAAATGGGCATTATTCTATGGGAACCATACATATTAGGACATACTCTAAATGAAAACATTCCCACACATAGAGGACCATATTCACTTAGTGTTCCATACTCCAACTAGTTGAAAAAACCCTATACCACATAAACTCATATTTTTTGGGAATCCAAAATACACTCATTAGGCTATATCCCCTTTTAGTTAGACAAAAAATGTCTTATCACACATATTTACCATACTAACTTTCACTTGGTATCATTTGAAAAATCATATATACAACTTGATGTTAAACTATATCAATTATTTATTATTAGAACTACATTGCACATGGTTGTGATAAATATCCTTAGTGCATTCACTAACCCATGACATGTTGGAGGATGGTTTTAGGGGGTCACTAGACTATAATCTACTAACAAATAGAGGGGTCTAAATGGGTATAGGCCTTGAAATAGTGTTATCAAATAATTTTATTAGGAGATATGATGGGGTTTGATGTTAGGAACATTTGATAATTTCAATGGTTTGGTTTAGAAATTATTTCATTTAAATTCATTAGTATGTTTTGGGTGTACCTTTCCTTAGGTTTCAAATTATGCTATTAGTGGTTCTTCATGGTTAGTGGTTGTAGTATCTTATTTGGGTGAAGGGATGTGTTCTTAGTATATTTCCATCTTATGATGTTCTTCATGGTTAGTGGTTATAGTCTCTTATTTGGAGATGTATAATGTTCTTGGTGAGTGCCACTATCTAGCTAGTGGTGTCATTGTATATGGGAAAGCATCGATGTAGTTGGAGATGTATGATGTTCTTCATTTGAGCAGACTCATTCAGATTCCAAGTGGGTGTTTCTATACTATATCTTTTTTTTGGGATTCCTGTGTTTCATGAATTCATATTTTATCCATTTGAAGTTTTTTAGACATGTTTTGATCATTTTGAAGCACAAAATAACCCTAATAATGAAAATAATATATGGAATGGATTGTATCTTGTTGTGAATTATCCTTTTTAATTGAAATAAATTAGGTTTCCTTCTAGCCAACATGAAATCCACTAACCTATTCTCAAATACCATGTTTTTCCATCTTGTTTGGGGTATTTTGATTCACTCCCACCTTTTGGTTTCCATTTCTTCTTGGCATGATCATCAGGAACGGTTTCACTTCCACCAGCAGTGAGTATTTAGGCATGATGAATAAATACTAATGGTTAGGCTCTATTAATCTCCATTTTTATAAGTGTTTCTCTTCTACTATATTTGGAATTCTTGTTTTGTGTACTTGAACCATAAATACTAATATTTGAGATTCTAATAGGATGGAGATGAATAAAGATTGTATGGATTCTAATCATTCAACAATAGAGTACGAGAACAGAGTGAAAGAGTTCATCGAGTTTTCAAAGGATCACGCAAAGGATCGTTCTCAAATACTTTGTCCATTTTTACATTGTTTTTATTATATACTACTTACGCCAGAGGAGTTGGAAGAACATTTGATATGTCATGGAATAGATCGGAGTTATAAATGTTGGAATAAACACGGAGAAAAATCGAATGTAGCTACTGGCTAGGATATAACTGTGTTTTATGGATCGTCAGATATGAATACAAATATGGATAATGAAAAAGATCGTATGGAGGATGTGATTACATATGTCAATGATGATGAAGATCGTATTGAGGAAATGAAAAAGACAATTCAAGATGAACTTCATGATTGCCCAAATTTGATTGAGAAGTTAAAGAGTTGTGAAAAGACGCCATTGTATGCTTCTTGCACTAGGTATACAACATTTTCAGTTGTAATGAAGTTGTATAAATTGAAAGCAAGAAATGGATGGAGTGATGTAAGTTTTAAAGAACTACTTTCTCTCTTGAATGACATGCTCCCAGAAGATAATGAGCTCCCAATCCGGACATATGAAGCTAGACGAATTCTACGCTCGATGGGAATGATTTCTGAAAGAATACATGCCTGCCCGAAAGACTGTATATTGTTTTTCAAAGAGAACAAATCACTTACAGAATGCCCAAAGTGTGGTGCTTCTCGATACAAGAAAGATAAATCCAATCCTATGAAAGTTGTATGGTACTTTCCAATCATTCCAAGGTTTAGGCGTCTATATGGAAGTGAAGAAACTGCAAGACAATTCTCGTGCCATGTAGATAAAAGAAATAAAGATGGGTTATTACGTCATCCGGCCGACTCTCCTCAATGGAAGAAAATTGATCATGAGTATCTTGAATTTGGAAAATAGCCATGAAACCTTCGTCTTGCGTTATCTACAAATGGAGTGAATCCTTTTGGTTTTCAAACCAGCACTCATAGTACATGGCCTGTTATGTTGGTAAATTATAACTTGCCACCCTGGTTATGCACGAAGCGGAAATTCATCATGTTATCTATGCTTATATCAAGAAAAAAACAACCAGGTAACGATATTGATGTTTATCTGGCTCCTTTGATCGAGGATTTGAAGTTATTGTGGGACTCAGGTGTAATGTTGTATGATTCTTATAAAAGTGAATACTTCACGTTGAGAGTGATGTTGTATGGGACAATAAATGATTTCCCTGCTTATGAAAATTTGTTAGGCTATAGCATTAAAGGAACTCAAGGGTGTACCGTGTGCGAAGAAGATACAGAATCAATTAGGTTGAATCATTAATCGAAATCTGTGTTTCTAGGACATCGTAGATCTCTACCTCGTCGGCATAAGTACCGATCTTGGACGACATCATTCAATGGAAGTTCAGAAAAACGTGCAACACCGTCTCCACTAACAGGTGATCAGCTATTTGAGAAAGTAAAAGATCTGAACACTATTTTGGGTAAACCATTTTCGAAAAACCTTATGAAAATTGGTTGGAAAAAGAGATCAGTTTTTTTGAATTACCATACTGGAATTGTTTGTACGTTAGACATTTTCTTGATGTGATGCATGTGGAAAAAAATGTATGTGACAGTGTTATCGGAATGTTGCTAAATTCCCTTGGCAAAATAAAATATGGAATTAAGGCAAGGTTGGACATGGTTGACATGGGAATACGAGAAGAGTTGGCTCCTGTGAAGGGGGAAAATCAAATGTTTCTTCCTCCAACTGCTTATACTCTTTCTAGGGCGGAGAGATATCAGTTTTGCAACTTCTTCAATGATGTAAAGGTTCCAGAGGGGTACTCAAGAAATATCAAGAACATTGTGTCAATGAATGATTTTAAGTTAAAAGGTTTGAAATCACATGATTGTCATGTTTTGATGCAAGATCTAATTCCTATACCTTTACATTGAATTTCGCCCAAGAATGTTCGTCATACGTTAACCAAACTTTGTTTCTTTTTCAAAGATATATGTAGCAAAGTTTTAGACCCGAGGAAATTTCCAGTTATGGAAAAAGAAATTGTCATCATATTATGTGAATTGAAAATATTCTTCCCGCCAACATTCTTTGATATGATGGTTCATTTGATGATTCACTTAGTGAGAGAGATTCGACTTTGTGGTTCTGTGTACTATAGATGAATCTATCCTGTTGAACGGTATATGAAGATTATGAAAGGGTATGTCAAAAATCGAAGTCGGTCAGAGGGTTGTATAGTGGAGCGATATATTGTTGAGGAAACCATTGAATTTCGTACTAAATACCTATCTGATGTGGAAAGCATTGGTCTCCCGAAATCTCGTCACACTGGACGCATTGAGGGTGAGGGAATTTCTGGAAGAGAAGTTGTGACAATCAATATTACAGATCGGGAGCAGGCGCATCTTTATGTTTTGCATAACAGTTGGGAGGTTGCTCCATATATTAAAACTCACAAAGAAATTCTTAGTAAGTTGAATCCATCGAGGGCTGAAAAATGGTTATCAAATACACATAACCACCAATTTATAGGACGGTTTCAGGACCATATTTTTAAGCAGTTGGATGAAAATCCGAATTCAATTTCAGAACGTCTTCGATGGCTAGCCGCTGGACCAAGTGTGTATGTATTATCATATAGTGGTTATGTAATTAATGGTTATACATTCTATACAGATGAACATGATGAAGATAGTACCATGAAAAATAGTGGAGTTACACTAGTGTCTAAAGCGATTCATGTTTCTGGTAGTAAGGACAGAAATCCAATTTATACAAATATGTCATACTTTGGCATTATCAAACTAATATGGTATTTGGATTATACGACATTCCAATTTCCGATTTTTCAATGTAAATGGATTGATAACAACAGTGGTGTTAAAATAGATGAATGGGGATTTGTGAAAGTTGATTTTAGTAAAGAAGGGTACGAAGATGAAAAGTTTATAATGGCATCACAAGCGGTACAAGTTTTTTATGTTCCAGATCCCGCAAACCGAAAGTGGTCGATTGTTCTGTTATCGTCCAAAACTACTGAAGGTTCCGATGAAAATTCAGTTGAGGACGATCCTTTTAGTGGTACATCACAATCATTTCGGAGCAGTCCCAATGCAGATGATGTTTTGTATATTAGAGGAGACCACAATGAAGGGATTTGGATAGTCAATAGAGGTGACAAATCCCTTCAACCTTTGAAAAAAAAGAAAGAGAGTTCAGTAAACAAGTTATATTTTGTTTGTAATATAGATCTTGTTATCTCATGTTATTATATTATCATTGCTGAATTTATGTAATCTAAATTAACTGTTCAACCACTTTTGCATATAATGACTGCTGCACATTCTGATGCTCCTAACCTTGAGGCTGAACAAGTCTCTCAAGCAGCTGCTGTTGCGGATGCTTCTGCTCCTGCATCTCATGTTGCTACTGTTGTTGCTCCTGCTGCTCCTGCAGCTCATGCTGCTGCTACTATTGCTCCTGCTGCGGCTCCGGTTTCTCCTGCTGCTCCTCCTACTGTGGCTCCTGCTGCTGTTGCTCCTGCTGCTGTGGCTCCTGCTGCTCTTAGTGTTGAGGTCCAACAAACATCAACACATTTCGTTGATACCATTCTAGATGAACATATAGATGATGTTGATATCGATGAAATGGTCGGGAATGAAAGGCCAGCGTCGCAGAAATCACAGGTGCGTCGTAGTTTGATGGTGTTAGCCACAATTCTTAAGGCGAAAAGCAAAGGCATCAAATTTGAAGTCAGATGGAATGCACGAATCCAACATGTGAATCCCAAAAAGGCTATGTTTAGCAGCTACATTGGAGTTGTCACTCGGCAACGCATGCCGATTGACATAGATTCATGGCACCATGTTGTTTCCAGGCTGAAGGCTATGATCTGGGAAGAAATTACGGTAACATTATGAATTTATTTCTTTAATTTACTAGCAAATAAAATAATGAAACAATGTCTTACTCTTCTCAATCTCTTGTAGAGTACATTTATAGTAGACGATTTACACAAGGATTATGTACTAAGGCTTGCGGGAAAGATTCATCGATGTTTTTGCACTATTTTAACAAGATGTCACCTCAAAGATTCTAAAGGTAAAATAAACCCACACCCACCCATTGTCTACGCTCAACTGATATCCCAAGAAGCATGGGATTCATTTATTGGCCGTCGTGGGGATGAGAAGTTTCAGGTACATTGTGAGTGATAATACGTTGTTTGAGGATACCTGTATTCATCACTTTGATTGTCAATATTTCATTTATGAAACAAAAACTCTGTACAGAAAATAAGGAATGTGCTTCAAAACCAACATACCCCTATCGTAAAGCAAGGATGGGGTACGCTTCATTAGAAAAGAAAATGGTATGTATTTTAAATTTACAATAATATTGTTAGGTGCCAATAAACAAAATCATAATTATTTTTCTATGTTTATATGTAGATTGATGAGTCTAAAACCAAATGCACTTCCATCCCATGTCATGTGTTATGGAAGGAGGCACTTGTGAACAAAGATGGGAAGTTAGTAGATGAGAACACACAGAAAGTGTGGGAAATTTTTTTAAGTATGACACGATGATAAAATAATTTTTTTAAAATTTCCATTACCTAAAAATAATTAGTTATTTTCCTATATCTGACTGTCACATGAATCAGCTACTCCAGTAGCTGATACAGACCTATTATCGATGGCTTTGAAGCAGCTAGAAAAATACGGTCGTGTCAGAGGTGCAGGGTTTGGGGTGACACCCCGAGTATATTTTGAGAAGAAGAAAAAAATGGATGATACAGATGAAAAATTGGAACAAATGAGCGAAAAAATAGCAACCCTTGAAGAACAATTGCAATGGCAGGGAGTGTTTCTAGCAACCTTTATGGGTGGGAAGAAAAGGGTAGCCACAACTCAAGAACAACCGCCGCATGAACATCCCCCCCCCCACCAGCTTTGAGGCGATCCATTCGCCTCAAAGAACTATCTTAGCCGTGGTAATCAATATTCTAATAATTGTTCCCATAAAATATGAATCATACAAACACTGATAATTTTTTTGTACTCATCTTTTATAGGGTGATAATGATTGTGATTTATATCTATCAACACCCACATATCAACTTGTAGCGAGGGCTACAATGTTCAATATCACAGATTCCACACTACATAATAGACCACTTCTGAAAGATCATCTGAAAGTGACGATTACTGTAGCTCATGAGCAAATGGTAGAGCTACCTATTCCACTTCATGACGATGATATTCATATGGTCGTAAAGGCTATTGGGACATTCATTGCATGGCCATCACAACTTGTAACAGTACATGCGGAATAAGAGGTATTTATTTCCTTTTCTTTTCAAGCTAAACCCTTAATAATTAATGAAAAAAGGGTCTGAACCAGTGATTGTTGTTATAGACAGAGAAAGGGAAGGGGGTGACAAAGGTCGGCTCGAAACCATCTAAAGGATTGACCAACTGATCCCAAGGAGCTACTGGAAGCACAATAACACCACCTGTTCTCTTTCCACATTTACTAGCATTGAAGACTCATGTGGATATGAAGCTAAAAGATGGTAATAGTCATCTAGTGGTTTTCGAAGAGAATATATATAGAGAGGAAAGTCAAGATTTTGTTGCTACTAAAAATGTAAATGAAATCCTTGAAAACGGTTGGCTAGGCGTCACAATTGTAAATATATATATGAGGTATGTTTTCATGAATTGATTTTCCAAAAGCTGATCTAGCGTGCAAATTATGACTAAATGCATTTTATATTGTTGACATACGCATTTATGAAAAACAATTGAAGGAATTTTCCCATGAGACAAGATTTGGACTGGTTAGTCCTCATATCACATCAACACGCCTAACAAAAATAGAGCCATCGAAAAGGAATGAAATAGTGAATGACTTGCTGAAAACATTTGAACGCAAGATTACATATGACAGACTTTTCCTAATACCAACCATGCAGGGGTAATACTCTACGATTAAAGCATATCAATTATATTTTCACTTCTTTTATTACTTATTACTTTTTGTGTTTTTAGGAAACATTGGTTTTTAATTGCGGTGAACTTGGATACTCCGATGATTTATTTTCTGGATTCAAAGCAAAGATATCCATCAAACCAACCACACATGATAGAGTTTGTGAATCTGTAAGACACTACATCTTACGTTTTAGGTCTAAACATCAAGTAATATAATTTTTATTATCTTTTACTGATAGGTAGGTGTATCATTATCGTCTAAAAAAGGAATGAGGCTAAGGGATAAGCATAAGGAGGTGAGCAAGTACTACGTCTAGACAAATATCAGGGTATATATAATAAAATTTCACTATCCAAACACATCTCAACACAAGTTACTTATTCTCCTAATGATCAATTTTTTTTCAGTGTCCAAAACAAACAAACGATAATGATTGCGGTTATTATGTTTGTAAATTTATGAAAGAGATCGTTTTTCATCAGCAAACTAGCATCCCTAAAGAGGTATTTTTAAAAACAACTACTAGTTCGTTTAAGTTATTTATTAATTCTTTATTTTTTTATTTTGCAGTACTACTATGACTGCTGAAAAGCCTCATACTCACAAGACGATATAGATGTGTTCAGAAATGATTGGGCCACATAACTAATGGAAGATTGTACACAAATACAATGAAGATATTACTTGGGGACATGTACAATTTGTGGTCATTTTTGAGAGGGGTTAAGGGGATCAAAAGATGAAACATTGTTGTATGTAAATGTTCATAAGAAAATTGTAATTGTTATTAAATAAAACAGAATTTCTCCAATGAGTCATTTTACCATTTTAACAGATGATATGCACCAGCAACATGCAAGAATGCTGAACCACTCAAAGGGTCTCTATTTTGATTAAAATGGACAAGATTTTAAGTGAAAACAACAACTGACCTATGGAAATCTGACCAAACGCATTAGAATTGCATTGATCTTTTATAGAAAATATCCAAGGGTCCTTGGTGACGTTTATGAGTCAACCTCGCCTCAATCTGAGGCATGGTGTGGCCGCTAGCACTCAAAGGGTCTCTATTTTGTTTAAAATGGACAAGATTTTAAGTGAAGACAACAACTGACCTACGGAAATACGACCAAATGCATTCAGATTGCATTGATATTTTATAAGAACAATCCGAGGGTCCTTGGTGACGTTTACGAGTCAACCCCGCCTCAATTTGAGGCACGGTGTGGCCGCTAGCACTCAAAGGGTCTCTATTTTGTTTAAAATGGACAAGATTTTAAGTGAAAACAACAACTGACCTACGGAAATCCGACCAAAAGCATTCAAATTGCATTGATCTTTTATAAGAACGATCCAAGGGTCCTTGGTGACGTGTTCGAGTCAACCCTGCCTCAATCCTAGGCATGGTGTGGCTTATACCACTCAAAGGGTCTCTATTTTGTTTAAAATGGACAAGATTTTAAGTGAAAACAACAACTGACCAACAGAAATCCAACCAAGCGCATTCGGATTGCATTGATCTTTTATAAAAACGATCCAAGGGTCCTTGGTGATGTGTACGAGTCAACCCTGCCACAATTCGAGGTACGGTGTGGCCGCTAGAACTCAAAGGGTCTCTATTTTGTTTAAAATGGACAAGAATTTAAGTGAAAACAACAACTAACCTATGGAAATCTGACCAAACGCATTCGGATTGCATTGATCTGTTATAAGAATGATCCAAGGGTCCTTGGTGACGTGTAAGATAGTTGACCTTATTAGATAAGATTTTATGGAAGAGTATAAGAGACATGAAGCAATGAATATCATTAGAGTGTTGGAGAAAATGTGGTTGCTACAAATAATGTGGCAATCGGCTTGTGCAACGCGGCCTAAGTTACAACTTGCAGGTATTGTACTTTATTTTTTTCTGGAGGGTTTCAGTGTAAATGCATTTTCGAATGATCATTGCTCTTCATTGTCTTTTAGGTTTTTTTGATAGATGAGGGGAAAGGGTGGGGTCTGCAGACATTGGAGGATATGTCGAAGGGTGATTTTGTGTGTGAATATGATGGAGAAATGGCCTCTTTTCCCTTCAAGCTCCCCGAACCCCGATGGTGATCAAGGTTCTAGGATCTTGAAGGGCAAAGAGGCCATTTGGTTAGATGTTAGATACTATGGAAATGTTGCAAAAATATAGGATGTAATTTCTTATAAAGGAACCCTTCGACATATCCTCCAATGTCTGCAGACCCCACCCATTCCCCTCGGCTGTCAAAAAAACCTAAAAGACAATGAATAACAATGATCATTCCAAAATTCATTTAAACTGAAACCCTCCAGAAAAAAATAAATTACAATACCTGCAAGTTGTAACTTAGGTTGCATTGCACAAGCTGATTTCCACATTGTTTGTAGCAACCACATTTTCTCCAATACTCTAATGATATTCATTGCTTCATGTCTCTTATACTCTTCCAGAAACTCTTCTCTAAGAAAGTCAACTATTGTGTACGCATACTCGCCTTCAAATTCATGGGTGCAAGTACAAGGAATGGATGAAGATAAAAAATTTCTAAAACAATTTGACCAACATGAATCATCCTCGATGGAAGTAAGATAGAAATTCACATGGAAGTTCTTAAAGATATGATTTTGATGTATATAGTGAAATGGTGGTGGATGTTCATTGTTGATTTTGTTCATCTACGAGACTTTCACCTTCTCTTCTCTTCTCGCTATGTCTTGGAAATCATGCAATAGCCTTATATCATGTGGGGTAAATTGAGGTTGCTGAGAAACTATGGAACCTCCTGATCTTTCATGTCCAGTGCCCTCAGGATTGTTTTTCTAATCAAGATGCCTCTGATCATTAGTTGTGTGTAAAGGTGGTGCGGCGGTCTCCATGATAGATTGGAAGTTGACCAATCCATTTGATTAACAAGATGGGATGCTAAATCTGACATTAAGAGTATCCAATACAGGAAATTGTTCCAATGATTCGGCAAGTGAGGCTGCATTTAAATATATTTCCTGTGTTTCATCAAGTGAGTCAGTTCTTAGTTCCAAAAGGCATTCACAAACATCACTCATCAGTTTCCTCAAGGATAAACTTGGGTTCATGGCTTTGTATGATCAAAGATATCTATCCTCTACTGTTTTTACAACCTATGTGGTGCATGTTTCAAATTCCTCCATGAAAAAGGAACAAATGTGGTGAGTTTTAAGCCACATCTATTTGATGTTTTGAAATGATAATTATGTTTTGAAAATGGGTTCAATCTTTGAGGAAAAGTTGAATTGTCCTTGATTCATATATGGATGATATATTCACATCCATTCCAAGTGGTTTTGATGGAATGGATGGATGATAAAATTGGTTGGTGTTCTCATGGATGTCTAATCATGGTATGTTAGAAAACATGTTGGGTATGTTGTGGAGTTTTAGTTGGGGTTCTAGTGGTTCTTTCCCGATGATGGACGTGTTAAACATCAGATGGTGGTGTTTGTGAGCTAAAGCGTATAGTGGGGAGCATCATAGAAATTAATTGGTCGGTCGATGACATGATCGGCATTTTGAATTAGATAGTCTTGGGTAAAATCCATCTTGGTGTTTAGATCGGTTGAGTACATTGAGATGAAGGTTGTGGTTGGGTTCTCTTATGGGTGTTTGGGGCAATGTAAGTATTTAACGGTACCTTTATGTTTTGCATAATTAATAATTATTAGATCACATTCAGATTGCATTGATATTTTATAAAAACGATCCATGGGTCCTTGGTGACGTGTATGAGTCAACCCCGCCTCAATATGAGGCACGGTGTGGCCGCTAGCACTCAAAGGGTCTCTATTTTGTTTAAAATGGAGAAGATTTTAAGTGAAAACAACAACTGACCTATGGAAATCCGACCAAATGAATTCAGATTGCATTGATCTTTTATAATAACAATCCAAGGGTCCTTGGTGACGTGTACGAGTCATCCCCGCCTCAATCCGAGGCACGATGTGGCCGCTAACACTCAAAGGGTCTCTATTTTGTTTAAAACGGACAAGATTTTAAGTGAAAACAAAAACTGACCTACGGAAATCCGACCAAACACATTCAGAATGCATTGATATTTTATAAGAACGGTCCAAGGGTCCTTCGTGATGTTTACGAGTCAACCCCGTCTCAATCGGAGCCACGGTGTGGCCGCTAGCACTCAAAGGGTCTCTATTTTGTTTAAAAAGGACAAGATTTTAAGTGAAAACAACAACTAACCTACGGAAATCTGACCAAACGCATTTGGATTGCATTTATCTTTTATAAGAACAATCCAAGGGTCCTTGGTGACATGTAAGAGTCAACCCCACTTCAATCCGAGGCACGGTGTGGCCGATAGCACTCAAAGGGTCTCTATTTTCTTTAAAATGGACAAGATTTTAAGTGAAAACAACAACTGACCTATGGAAATCTGACCAAACGCATTCATATTGCATTGATATTTTATAATAAAGATTCAAGGGTCCTTGGTGACGTGTACGAGTCAACCTCGCCTCAATCCGAGGCATGGTGTGGCCGCTAGCACTCAAAGGGTCTCTATTTTGTTTAAAATGGACAAGATTTTAAGTGAAAACAACAACTGACCTACGGAAATCTGACCAAATGCATTCGGATTGCATTGATATTTTATAAGAACGATCCAAGGGTCCTTGTTGATGTGTAAAAGTCAACCCCGCCTCAATATGAGGCACGGTGTGTCCGCTAGCACTCAAAGGGTCTCTATTTTGTTTAAAGTGGACAAGATTTTAAGTGAAAACAACAACTGACCTACAGAAATCCGACCAAACGCATTCTGATTGCATTGATCTTTAATAAGAATTATCCAAGGGTCCTTGGTGACATGTACGAGTCAACCCCGCCTCAATAAGAGGCACGGTGTGGCCGCTATCACTCAAAAGGTCTCTATTTTGTTTAAAGTGGACACGATTTTAATTGAAAACAACAACTGACCTACGGAAATCCGACCAAACGCATTCTTATTGCATTGATATTTTATAAGAATGATCCAAGGGTCCTTGGTGACATGTACGAGTCAACTCCGCCTCAATCCGAGGCACGGTGTGGCCGGTATCACTCAAAGGGTCTCTATTTTGTTTAAAATGGACAAGATTTTAAGGGAAAACAACAACTGGCCTACGGAAATCCAACCAAACGCATTTGGATTGCATTGATCTTTTATAAGAACGATCCAAGGGTCCTTGGTGATGTGTACGAGTCAACCCCACCTCAATCTGAGGTACGGTGTGACCGCTAGCACTCAAAGGGTCTCTATTTTGTTTAAAGTGGACAAGATTTTAAGTGAAAACAACAACTAACCTACAGAAATCCAATCAAACGCATTCAGATTGCATTGATCTTTTATAAAAAAGATCCAAGGGACCTTGGTGATGTGTACACATCAACCCCACCTCAATCCGAGGCATGGTGTGGCCGCTATCACTCAAAGGGTCTCTATTTTGTTTAAAATGGACAGGATTTTAAGTGAAAACAACAACTGTCCTACGGAAATCTGACCAAACGCATTCAGATTGAATTGATATTTTATAAGAACGATCCAAGGGTCCTTAGTGACATGTACGAGTCAACCCCACCTCTATCCGAGGCACGGTGTGGCTGCTAGCACTCAAAGGGTCTCTATTTTGTTTAAAATGGACAAAATTTTAAGTGAAAACAACAAGTGACCTACGGAAATCCGGCCAAACGCATTCGGATTGCATTGATATTTTAAATGGGGTGTCATGGAATGTGATCTATCAGGTTCCTCATATATATCAGGTCATGGTTGGCCTGGTATACTAGGGTGATCATGTGTTTGGGTCTATGATACTTATGGGCTTATATCTGGATGAAAATACTCCCATTTGGGAGGGTGGATATGATTATGGGTCTTATTCCTTGAATGAGAATACACTCATAGGGGAGGGATGAGATGTATATAGGTATTATTCCCCAAATGAGAATACAACCATAGGAGTGGGATGAGATTCTTATCGGGAATATTCACTAAATGAAAATAATCCCATAGGGGAGGGCTGAGATGATTATATAGATTATGCCTCAAATGAGAATACACCCATATTGGAGGGTTGATATGCTTCTAGGGATTATAATTTGGATGATAATACTCCCATATGGTAAAGAATATATGCTTCTTAGTATTATTCCCTAAATAAGGGTACTCACATAGTATAGGGATGAGATCCTTATAGGTCTTATGCCTCGGAATTGGAAGAACACATATGGGTGGTCTGAGATACTGTTGAGGGTATTCCCTGGATAAGAAAACTCCCATAAGTGGATTTCCATGATGGAGTATAAATAAAACTCACATATTGGAGGTCAATGATAATTATGTATATAGTGGGGAGACCATGTTATATTATATGTTTTGTGTGGTTCCTATGATGTACTCAGAGAAACCCTAACATTGGATGAAGTAGGTATGGTTGATCAACATTTAATACTTGAGAATCAATGTGTCTTGATGTAGGTGGGGTAGGACTTGGTCAAACTATATTTTTATAATGTCGACACGATCCTTGTGAAATGCTTGGTAAAAGTTCAGCACTTGGAAAATTAATTTGGGTTTAATCATGGTCATGGATTTGAGGATCAATGATGATTTTTTATTAGTTTTATTCCAGTTCTTTCTCAACTAGGTTGTGTATATTGCCTGATCATGCACTTACAATAGCCTATTGCAGGTTTAATATTGGGGGTTTATTAATGAGATTCACCCCCCCCCCAAGTATGTGCACCTCTGTGTGTGTAAAAACCTTATAACTTTTTTGAGGTTGAGAACATGGTGCATAGTGGATAGAGAAAAGTCCAAAGATTTATGTATTGATAAAACACACCCATGTGGAGCCTTAGGATTGAACTGGAAAGCCCCCCGGACACCCCCTACCCCCCCTTGGACAACCACCCCAAACCCTTGAACAGCCACCCCAAACCCTTGAACAGCCCCCAAACCCCCTGAATTCTGAATTGATTCCTTTAAGTACTTGATTAACTTATAAATTATGTGTTAATGGTGTACGGGTATAATTGTTGTATGGGTATACTTGGTCTAATTTGCTTATGATTTATGAGTTAATCTTGTATGGGTATACTTTCTTTAATTGGCTTATTGAGATGCTGTTTTTTTTTCAGGTGTTCGGGTGTCCTGCTGCAGATTTATCAGAGTAGCAGAGAGGGAATTTATCAGCGCTAAAAAAGCGCTGATAAACTACACCTTTATCAGCGCTAAAGAAGCGCGGATAAAAGATAAGTTTATCAGCGCTAAAGGAGCACTGATAAAACAATCATTTATCAGTGCTAAAGAAGCACTTGTTTAGCACTGATAAAGAGTTGTTTTATCAATGATTTTTTAGCACTAATAAAGTAACCCTTTATCAGCGCTTACTAAGCGATGATAAAGGGGTACCTCCTTTATCAGCGCCGAGATTTACAGCGTTTTTTTAGCGCTGTTAAATCCCGTTTTTAGCGTTGTTAATGCCCGTTTTTGTAGTAGTGTATTTTTTGGAGGAAGTGTTCAATGGTACAAAAAAATGAAATAACTTTAATGGAATCCTTCCTTTATATATCCCTATGAATCTTTTCAATTTTATTGAAAAAAGTCGTGAAATCATAAAAAAATTTACTTACTAAATATTCAATGTTAGAGAAATTTACTTCTTCGTCATGTATAATATTCAATACTCTTTTCTCAACATTTGTGAATGATATATCCTAATAAACCTAAATGTAATGGCCCAGAATCCCATGGATTGTTTTTTAAAATTTAAATGGTATTTTTCTGAGAGCACATGCTCTGACAACACATGATTCTGAGGCCCTGTGAGCCCAAAACAAGGTTTTAAACTTTTCTTTAATTACACTTAAGTAAACGTGCGAGCGGCTTTTTCTAAATTTTGAACCATTACTTGAATCGAAAATATGTGGGCACCGTTGAACTGAGAACACCGTGATTCGCCTAGAAAAGACTAAACTTCTGACGGAAAGGGTCAACCAAAAAAGTTAAATTTCCAGACATTTAATGAAAAGGTTAAAATTCAAATAAACTTGTTTTATTATATTTTTGAATTTTCAAAATCATTACTGTGTAATGATTTTCCACTCGAGCATAACTGACACACTGTTTTATTTATGAAACAATGTAGCGACTATGTAACAGATTGTAACTGAAACACTGATTCACGTTCGACCATTAATGTCCAAGCCGGAAACTCTGAATCTTTATTCTCCAAAAAATGTCTTAGAAAATATCCAAGGTTGAGGGAGTATGTTTAATTCTTTTGGGAAGGTTTCCATGAATAATTCATGGGTGAATAACGACGACACGGTGGATCGACGATGGGAGTTTGGATCAGATGTCGATGGATTGGAGAACTACGATCTCAAACTTCTTCTTCATTAACGATCGATCTATTCAAGGTAGGACTCATATTTGGTGTGTTATGCCTTTGATTAAAAAATTGAGCATGTTGATAATTAGTTCTTTAATCTGCACCCCTTTCACCTGCCTGTTTGCTGAAAATATATTGTTTCTTAATTGTTTAATCTATGTTCTAACAATGGTGCCCATCATAGTTCGCTGGCCAAGAACACTTGGCCAGTGATATTCAAGTCTTATTTTTGTGCCTTTATCCCATATTTCTTCACTTTATTAACCATAGAACCCCCCAGGATCTAGGTTCGACATTTTTTGGGAAACCCGATCCCATTCATGTGCCCGGATTCGTAGCAATTCGAAAAAAAACATGGATGGTTTGTTGATCCAATAACAGATCTGGAATCCTCGCGAGAAGAGGATGACCGATCTGGAATTTTTACATCAAAACCGTGAATAACGAAGACACGGTGCCTTGCTGAAGGTGTGGCGACATCGTGCGGTCTGGTGAAGCAGGGTGGGCGTGAGCAGGGTGGCTGTCCGGCACGGCCTGAGGTGGTCGGTGGCCCAGGAGGCAGCTGTCGAGGGCGGCATGTGCTGATAAGGGAAGCTGATTGGTGTTAGACCATGGGAATATCAGGGTTGAAAGATGGGAAGATCGGTTTTAGAGTGTGCCATGGGCTGCCACGTAATAGAGATCCCCAGCTAGGGTTGCAGCATTTTTTACGGCGAAGAATAAGTCTAAAACTAAAAATGATATTAATAGTTTATTATATCATTAATAAAGTATAAGAATCTTATTCAAGGGCAGGGACGTGGGTGTAAATCCCTTATATTCATGATTTAAGAGATAGAAGACTCATGGACTAATCAAATATATTTATATATGTTCAATAATAATAAAGAAATAAAATATTACTATTATTTTTGTCGTCGAGGAAACCATGTTTCAGTCATAACTTCTTCGTAAGATATTGGATTGAAAAACCATCAGCAGATGTGTCATCTTATCTTCGATGCAATCTTTTTGAGTAAAATGTAGTGTAACTTTTGTCGTCTAATGGAGAAGGTCAATAAACACTCTAAAATAATAACAAAATTATTATTTGCAAACGCTGAGTCGAACATAACTCATACATGGAGTGTATGTTTCACGTGTTGTCATTGGAAGCATGACTCTAACATTGAGATGATCATTTTAATACCAATGTTGGATACCTTTTTCAGACATGAGGCTTGGGTCAATGAAACACCCAATAATATTAAAATTATTATTATTATGAGATCTTGTATCTGACATATCTCCCTCTTACAATAGCATAATGATGAACTGTCTATCACGCTGTGACCCTAAAATTAATATAAATGATTCAAGAACAATTTTGGATATTTAAATCAAGATTAAGGAATGGGCCCCATGAGGCCCAATTCTCACATGTTGCGTTGAAACACATCTTTTTCACCGGGTATCCGTTTTGGAGAAATGAGTAGTCCATCTTGTGTGTTTTCCCATGAGGATCGCAATAGTGTAATCCCTATAATTTTTTTCGTGGCTGAGGTGTGGGCCCCCTGAGACACATCTCGAGCATATTATAAAGACATGAATTTAATATCAGATACACTTACAGGGAACGAGTCCTCTGTCTATGGAGTTTGTAATCCCCTATAAGACTAGGTCGTGGGTCCTCCACACCTAATGTACGTAGATTTATTACTCCCCTACTGTTTATGGTGTGTGTCTTCTATGTTAGGATTCAGTACTCCTCAGTCGTACTAGGGCGCGGGTCCTCCATAATTCTTATGCACATAGATTCGGTACTCCCCTCCCAAGTAGGGTGCGGGTCCTCTATGACAGGAGTTAGTACTCACCTGTCGTACCAAGGTGTGGTGCACATAGAGTCAGTAATCCCCTATCGGGTAGGGCGCGGGTCATCTATGATTGTAGTCAGTACTCCCCTAATATACAAGGGCGCGGTTCCTCCACACATGATCGATAGAGTTTGTACTCCCCTAATGGGCAGGGTGAGGGTCCTAAATTATAGGATTCGGTATTCCCCTAACATACTAGCACATGGATCCTCTACACATTAACTGAGTGAGTCGGTACTACCCTATCGTACAAGGGGGAGGGTCCTCCATTCACTGAGTAGTACTCCCCTACTAGGTAGGGTGTGGGTCCTCAATTGGAAGATGGATCTCCCATGATGAAATGAAGTACGGGACCATCCCCTTCATGAAAATGATACCTAGAAAAGAGCTAGTGCTCCCTCGACAAACTGAGGTGCAGGACACTCCATATAGGAGAGACAGAAGTTTCGTGGGATGTTAGGAGCAGGGCTCACTTTTACGTGTATAGTGGTGAGGGCGGACCTCTTCACTTGAGTTTCCTTTGCCTTGCGTTTGGCACAAGATGACGACAATTGAACCTTTGGTGCTAGGCACAGGATCTGGACCTAGTAGAGTGTTCCCAAAGGAGTGTACCTCTCAGACGAATGCCATATGGGATGGCTGAGCTCATGGGGCGTGTTATCCTCATATCATTTGTTACTTCTCAAACCTGTGATTAGGATCCTAATGATGGTAATGAGGTTGGAGCCTTATGTTATCTTAGTGGTAGAGATGATTATATCTGGATGTTCATGGTAGATGTATGGGAATATAACATAGTCAAGCTATCGGTGGATTCCTTTGTTGTTTTTCTTTTGCACCTTTCCTTTTACGTTTCGGGGTCTCCTACAAAGTATTGTTTTATTGACCCCTACATGAACTTTTCTAGCACGTTTCATGTCTTGTGTAGATGAAAAAAGATTCTATGGAGTTTAGGGAGGACCACGACTAGGTGGTTTTTAGTGAGAGCAGATAGACGAGGTGTACTCCTACGACTTCAGGCAGCTACCCTCCACCTACCCTCTAGGTAGGCTTTCCGGCAGATGAGCTCCAGGGACATGGAGTTGTACTTTTGTTCTATTTTTTCTTTTGGGTGGCTTGTATACTGGCTCAGTTTACCCTTGCACATTACATTCCATTATACTCTGGTTTTGTTATACTTAGTGGTTTACATGTATGGTTTACTGGGCATTTAATTTCTAGTACCTTTGGCTTGGAGTTGGGAGGATGCATATATGTACTTATAAAAATGCCTCCTATTTCTGGAATATTCCTAGATAGTGCTAGTCACCAGCCCCTGGCCTATCAGAGGCGGGCTTGGGGTAGTCATGACACGGGCCCTGGGGGACGGGTCATAACAGTGTGGTATCATAGGGCGGTCGGTTTTACCTTAAGACCATAGTGTCGTGATCTTGGTATGGGTTTTATAGCAACAATGTTAAAAAAAATTCGAGTTCATCTCTCAAGACAGAGGTTCTATTATTGGTGTGGTGGCTGACGTATCCATTCTCTGGGACTCTAACAACCTTCTTTTCAACTCAGTAAATTAGGATACTATTCTCTAAGAAATAAATGGTACATGCATCACATAGAAATGGTTTGTGTTTTCAATGTCCTTTGTGCGTCACCTCTGGAGATATACTATAACAATCGTTGTCCATATTGATCTATTTTAGGATGCCTCAACAGAGACATCCAGATAGGATTTTGTAGTATGATCATGATGAAAATCTTTCCCATGATGAGGCTTTAGTATAGGGAACTCGTTCTGAGGAGTTTCCCCAAGGTGGTCTACCGGAAGTGCCACCACCCACAAGATAGCATGTTTTACCAGCAGTTCAGACAGAGGATGTGTGCAGACTGAGTGTGCTAAACGAGTTCCAGAGGTAGATACCTCACAAGTTATAAGGAGAGATAGATCCTCAGGTAGCTGAGGATTGTCTTGAGTCAGTTACATGAGTCTTTCTCTTAATGAGGACACCGCTCGACCAGATGTTAGTCCTAGCTGCGAGCCTTCTACAGGGTACAACAGGACAATGGTGGAGCTTGGTGATCCAGATACAAGAGGAGGTGACCCACACATAGACATACTTTGATCACCTATTTTGGGAGGAGTTCTATCCATTGACTTTACGCTCTATGTATATACAGAAGCTATTGCACCTACGGCTACGCAGCCCATCGGTATTAGAGTACTCAGTGAGATTCACAGATCATTCTCGCTAATTTACGGATATGGTTCGAGAACCATACATCAGGGCCCGAACCTTTGAGCATGGAAAACACCATTAGATCAAGGCATTGGTGATACCCCTTACCATTCTTTCATATGATGGGGGTGCTAGAGAGAGTTCTGTTGGTCGAGAGATTTCTGGTAGAGGAGCAGATGGATGTGACCTATAGCATAGGTCATGAGGTAGATGTGTCTGATAGGGCTAGTAGATGAATGGTGACAAGATTTCGACGTAAGAGGCATACCCATGCCTAAATGTAGATGTGTGGGTTTGTGGCACAAAAGTAGTTCCAAGGATCTAATCAGCCACATGAAAGGCGATGTTTGTCTTGCAACAGTTGGGGACATATCGCAAGGGACTTTCTGACATGCCATGTCCTTTTGAGGGAGCTGGTAGACGAGCCTCCATGGGTAAGAAAACACTTGGAGCTTGGAGTTATACTTGATGGTGGGAAAGGCAAAGGAACTGGACGAGAAGTAGGAGGTGATACGTGCCAGACTCAGAGAGTTGGAGGGTGTGGGTGAGGGTTTCTGTGTGCAGTCATGGCTTATGAACCAGACGATCTTAGAGAGATTTGAGGTGCGATTTCTATCTTTTCTTTTGGATACCATTTTAAATAGACACATGTGATGGACGTTATCTTTTTTTAACGAGTTCTATTTGAGACATTGAGGTTCTGGTTGGACCGTGGACTTGACCCTCATGCTTATAGACTCCCACTGGAGGAGACTCATTAATTAACACTGGTGCTGATAGTGTGACCTGACTCTTGGAGGCAAGATTTGCGGTTGAGATCTATTAGTTGTGGTGTCGAAGCTTTACGAAATCATTCATGATATGGACTACTACCATTCATACTCGAATTGACTATGTTAAGCAAAGGATACAGTATATCTGCGATGGTGTAAAAGGGTTTTCCCTTGAGGTAAAAGGGAAACTCAGGCAGCACAGGGTGGACACGTACAAATTGTCCTATTTCGGATCATTTCATGGTGACTGAGTTAGTGAGTGTGACAAAGTTCTTGTTTTGGTAAGTTGTGTAGCCCCTATAGGTTATAGGCAGATGGCCTAGTAGGACCCAATGTTCGCTCATGTGAAGCCATGTTTTGTTCATAAATTACCCTACATGTCTAACATCAACCATGAACATGTAATTCTTGTGTAGGATTTAGCACTGTTCATCCAAGGGTGGGAGAAAACCGTGGGGTTCAATCTATATATGTGTGAGGCTAGCATGGCAGTGAGCCGCTAGACCCCCATGATTGTAGATGTATCATAATGCTTAGTGTTTTTTCCCACTTGTCGCAGCTAATGGAACATGTTCTCATTGTTTCATGAAGTTTACTGAGTAGAAGCTAGATACGAGAGTGGTTGATCTCAGCGGTTCCTTGAGGTGTGTGCTTGTAAGCCAAAAATGAACCCTTGATGAACTCAGTTTTAGATCCTTGAGTTTATGGTTATTCTTTTTGGGGATAAAAATCCTTAAGTTGGGGATAGTGTAACAACCCAGTTTCCCGTGGAATTTTTTTAAAAATTAATTAAATTGTATTTTTCTGAGACCACACGCTCTAACGACACATGATTCTGAGGGCCGGTGAGCCCGGAACAGTAATTTAAACTTTTTTTAAGTACTCTTAAGTAAATGTGCGAGTGGGTTTTTCTAAATTTTTAACCGGTACTCTAATAAAAAATATGAGGGCACCATTGAACTCAGAGCAATGAGATTTGCCTACAAATGACTTAACTTCGGCCAGTAAGGGTGGATCGAAAAAGTTAAATTTTTGGACTTTTAAAGAAATAGTTAAAAATAAAACAAACTTTTTTTATTATATTTTGGAATTTTTAAAATTGTTTTAGTGCAATGATTTCCCATAAGAGCATAACCAACATGGTGTTTCATTTATGAAATAGTGTAGCGACTATGTAACAGATCGTAATAGAAATGCTGATTCATGTTCGACCTTTAATGGAAAAGCAGGAAATGATGAATCTTGATTCTACACATAATGGATTAGAAAAGGCCCATGGTCAAGGGAGGACATATAATTCTTTTGGTAATGATTCGTTGAATAAATGATGGGATATCAACGATGAGATGACAGCTCGATAATTTGAGTTTGGATCAGATGTTGATGGATCGATGAATGACGAGCACAGACTTCATCATCATCAACGATCGATCTAATCTAGGTAGGAATCATCTATGGTATTTTACACCTTTGATTAAACTATTGAGCATGTTGATAATGAGTTCTTAAATTTTCTCCCATTACACATACATTTTTACTGAAAATATATTGTTTCTCAATTTTTTAATCTATGTTCTAATTGTGGTGCCCCATCATATGTAAAGACCCGTAAATTTCAAGGGAAATTTTTTCTTAATTTTTTTTGGGATTTTGAGAGTACGTAGTTTCTGACGGCACCTGATTCTGAGGCCCGATGTGCCCGGAATCATTTTCTGAAGTTTACCTCGGGTACGTTCAGTGAACGAACGAGCGGGTTTTACTAACTTTTGAACCGGTGCTCAGAATCGAAATCTGAGGGCACCTATGAAACTGCAGCACCGATAATTGATTAGGAACACATTTTATGGAGTTTCATTTGTTCGGGTGAGAGTATTTAAAAAGTGGGTTAACTAAGGAATGAAATAAAAATTTGTGCAACAATTTTTATTTTCTATTCTAAGTAGTATAACCTATGCATGGTGGTTGGAGTGGGACCGACTAATATCCTAACTCCACTAGGTAGGATATTAGTGAGTGGGGCCCACACGATCCCCACCCCTTCAAATCCCTTAAAACCTCTCATGTGCATTTAATTTGTAACTCACCTGCAAACCCCTTTTTAATGGCAAGTCAACCCCCAAATTAATTTGAATTTTAAACGCTCTTCAATTAAGTGAATTAATTGAATGAGATTCCTTTTGAATTTTAAATTAATGGCTTGCGTGAGTGTTAATAAAATAATATAATGACTTATTTTATTAGGGGTTGATTAGTTGTGTGAAAAGAAGGAGAGGACTCTTGCGTTCTTGAAGAATATCTTCTTCCTCATCGAAGAACGTGAAGAACGCCGAGTCTTCGACGAAGAACTCCATCACTGCAAGGGAATCGCCGTGCCATCTCCTCTCTTCTCCGCAGCCGGCGAGAGACACCTTCTTCGAGGAACGACGATGCGCCACATCTTTCTTCGGGCGAACACCAGCGACGCTTACGGAACATCGAACCACGACGCCATCTTCCGCGACACCGTCTTCCGCAACATCGTCTTCTGCGACGCCCTTTTCCTGCGACGAACCTCGTTCGAAGACTTCATCGAGGTAGGAGTTTAGAATTTTGTTCGTGAAATATTCTTTGCCGTTCTTCATCTTTTATTCTGGGCCGCTTGTTATCAACTTAACAGGAGGAGGTCGGGCCGCATGAACATGGCCGACTCTCCTCCTCCTTTGTTGTTGTGTTTACTGCGGCTCGAAAGAAGGCGGCGCAGTGCAACGACACCGCACGGAAACGTGGAGGAATGTGGCGAAGAAGCGTGGCGCCGTCGCGCTGCGCCGTTGAGGCCGAACGAAGCCGCGGCCGGAGTCAGGCCGGGGCGAAGGGGCGCGGCGCCACTGCGCCGCGTTGGGGAACCACGATGAGGCCGCAGCCATAGTGGGGCCGCGGCGGAGGGGCACGGCGCAGTGGCGCCGCGCCGGTCGGACAAAGCCGCCATGGTGCGGGGAGCGGCGGCCGGAACCGTCGGCTGCCGGCGCAAGGAGGGTGGGACCTGCGGGGGTCCCGCGGCGACACACCGGCCGGCCAGACCGGCCGGCCGATTTCCAAAAAACTTGCAGGTCGTAACCCTCGACTGGCAAAGGGCGAGACCCCCAAGCAGGGGGCCGTTTCTCAATCAGGGGGGCAGTACACCCCCCTTTCCGCGAGAGCTTGGCTAGCGTCGAGCCGGCCATGCGGGCCGCGCCCGTGCCAGGCTAACCGGCCGCACTGGGCTGGGCCACACCGGCTGGGCTGGGCCGCGCCCTAATGGGCCGGACCCGGACCCGGATCGGGTCAACCCGGTTCGGGCCGACCCAGGGGGTCTTGGGTCGGGTCGGTTCAGGCCCAAAACCCCCTATTTTCGGACAGTTACATTCAAACACCCTTATCTTGGTCTACGGACCTCTGATCGATGAAACTTCATTTGAGATACGATCCTTGGAGCGAGACGGTCGTTTCGGTATATTACAGTCAAGGTTTCTGAGAACTTTGGGTATGAACGAGTTGGTTCGAACCCGAAACCAACCGGGCCCTCAGAGCGGAAATTCTTATAACTTGAGCTCCGGACATCCGATTGATGTGCCATCGACTTTGTTGGATTCCTATTAGTGATACAGGCCTTTTGGATTACTCCGCTCGAGGTTTGGATGTAGTTGGAGTGCGGTCGTTTTGGTTTTGACTTAAAAACCAACAGGGCCCCTGGAACGAAAAAACCAATAAATCTCAGACCGGGCGTCCGATTGATGCGCCGTCTGTCGCATTGAGTTCCTTTTGTCGAGACGGAACTTTGGGATATATCAACTCCGGACTATGTGTCAGTTGATGTATCGACCCCCTTGGCTTGTGGAGCGGACCCTCCTAGAATTGAGCATGCTGTGTGCGGGAACCCTAGAGCTGGCTACGACTGCGACGACGATGAAGACTGCACTAAAATCCTCCGTGGGTTCGGCAGCGACGACGAATGCACTGAAATACTCCATGGGTTCGGCAGTGATGAAGACTGCACTGAAATCCTTCGTGGGTTTGATAGTGATGAAGACTGCACTGAAATCCTCCGTGGGTTCGGCAGCGATGAAGACCGTACTGAAATCCTCCGTGGGTTCGACAGTGATGACTACTGTTCTTGTATCCTATGTGGGTCTGGTAGTGTTTGAATCTATTCTTGTATCCTACGTGGGTCTAGCAGAGTAGCTAGTCTGTATCCTATGTGGGTCTGACAGCTTAGCTGGTCTGGTATCCTACGTGGGTCCCATCTTAGATGAATCAGTGGCTACATCTGATCATCTCTATCACCTTACGAAGAAGTATACCTGTGTGAGCTGAGTCTTGACATTCAATCAATATCATCGATATGATTGACTTGCTTTCCTATGTGGATTGGGTTGTGTTATCCTGTGTGGATTGGTTTGTGCTATCCTGTGTGGACATGATCGAACTTGGGCTCGGATGTTGGAGCCAAACTGGTATTGATGACTTAGGAATATGTATGGGCATATACCTAAGTAGTGTTGGATGTTACTTCGTGATTGTATCTTTCCTTTGTAGATTATGATTTTTGGATTCTGGGAGACCTTCGGGGGTCTCGGGGTCCCTACTGAGTATCGTATACTCACCCCTGCATGGGTTATGCCCGCACTACATTGTGTTGGATGCAGAAGACGGACATCGCTGATTGTGGTTGAGGCTTGTGGAGCAAGTCGGTACGTGGAGGTGGACCACTGGGCGGGACAGACACGGAGCGGACGACTGGACCCGAGGAGTTGAGGAGGCTATCTGTACCCACCCTTCAGGTGAGACTTCTAGTGGATGGCTCGACGTTGCTGCTTTACTTTCAGTTGCTGTACTTTCTTTCCAGTTGTACTTTACCTTCAGTTTGGGTTTGTATTCTGGCCCATTTACTTTCTGCACTTACTATTGTACCCAGTTTTACATAGTGTATAATTCTACTTTCTTACTCTGTGGTGTTTGTTTAATTTATAAAGGCAATGACTTTCCCTTTTTGTCGGGATTTACGCCTTGGTGCTAGTTTCCAGCCCCTAGGCTATGGGAGGCGAGCTTTGGGTAGTCACGACACGGGTCCTGAGGACGGGTCGTGACATCCTAGTTCACTGGACAAGAACGCTTGGCCGGTGATATTGAATAATTTGGTTTTTTGGTGCCATTCTCCCTTATTTCTCCATTTTCATCACTACAGAATCCCCACGGATCCCGGTTCGACATTTTTTGGGCAACCCGAGCCCTTTTAGGTGCTCAGATTGGCAGCGAATCGAGAAAACATAGAAGGTTTGATGATCTGAGCATAGATCTGGAAACCTCGTGAGATGAGGATGACTGATATGGAATTTTTACCTCAACACCTTGAAGCACGAAGACACAGAGCCTCACCAAAGGTGTGTCAACATCGTGCAGTCCGGTGAAGATAGGTCGGCGCAAGCAGGGTGGCTATTCGACGTGGCTTGAGGTAGTCGGTGGCCTAGGAGGCGGTAGTCGAGGGCGGCTGATCAGTGTCAGACTATGGGAAGATCTGTGTCGGACTGTGGGTAGATCAGTGTCGGAGTGTGACATGGGTCTCCGCATAATGGAAATCCCTTGCTAGGGTTGCATCATTTTTCACGGGGAAGAAGAAGTCTAAAATGGAAAATGATGTTAATAGATTTTCTTATATCATTAATAAAGTAAAAGAATCATTGGCAAGGGGAGGGGCATGGGTGGAAAGTTCTTAAATGACTGATTGGAGAGATGGAAGAGTCATGTATAGTAGAATAATAAAATATATTTATATACACTCATTAATAATAATGATATAAAATATTATTGTTATTGTTATTTTTGAGAAAACCATGTTTCATTCATAACTCCTCCGTTGGATATTGGATTGATGAACAGTTAACATAAGTGTCATCATGTCTTCAATATGATTTTCTTGAGTTCAATTTTGAGTACCTTTTGTTAGCTCATGGAGTAGGTCAATAAAACGCTCTAAAATAATAATAAAATTATTATTTTTAAACGTTGAGTCGAATGTAACTCATACATAGAGTGTCTGTTTGATGTGTCATTAGTTGAAGCAAGACTTTAACATCGAGAGGTCATTTTAAGACCAATTTTGGATACCTTTTTCAGACATTCAACTCAGGTCAACAAAACACCCAATAATAATAAAATTATTATTATCATGAGATATTATATATGCCATATCTCCCTCTTATGACGTCAGAATGACGAACCGACTATGACACTATGACCTTGAAATTAAGATGAACACTTAAAGACCAATTTTTGATATTTAAATCAAGATCAAGGTTCACACTCCATGAGGCCCAATTCACACCTGTTGTGGTGAAACGTTACTTTTTCACCGGGTATCCATTTTGAAATAATGAGTAGTCCATCTCGTGTGATTTTCCGCGAGGATTGTAAAGGTGTAATCTATATAATTTGTTTCTATATTTAGGTGTAGGCCCCACAAGATTCCTTTCGATCATATTACGATGAAATATAAATTTTCTATTGGATACAGTTACAGGGAATGATTCATCTATCTGTGGATTTAGTATTCCCTTATAGGACTAGGGAATGGTTCCTCCACACCTAACATACATAGAGTCGGTACTCCACAACAGAGTAGGGAACGAGTCTTATATGATAGGATTCATTACCGCCCTGTCATACCAAGGTGTGGGTCCATCGTAAATCATATTCATATAGAGTTGGTACTCCCCTCCCGGGTAGGGTGCCGATACTCTATGATAGGAGTCAGTACTTGCATAATTTACCATGACGCAGGTCCCCCACACATGATCAATATAGTCGGTACTCCCCTACTGGGTAGGGTGCGGGTCTTGTATTATAGGAGTTGGTACTACCCTAACATACTTGGGTGTGGGTCCTCCACCCATTAACTGACAGATTCAATACTCCCCTGTCTTATAAGGGTGCAGATCCTCTGTTCACAGAGTAGTAGTCCCCTACTGGGTAGGGTGTTGTTCCTCGATTGGAAGATGGAGCTCCCTCGATGGAATGAGGTGCGGGTCCATCCCCTTGATAAAAACGATACTAGAAAAAGAGTTAGTGCTCCCTCATTGGAATGAGGTGTGGTCCACTCCTTATAGGAGTGATAGAAGTTTTGTGGGATATTAGGAGAAAAGGTCCCTCTTATGTGTATAGTGGTGAGGGCGGGCCACTTCACTTGGGTTTCCTTAGCCTTGCATCGGGCACAAGACAACGACAACTGAACCTCCAGTGCTATGAACTGGAGCTAAACATAGTAGAGTGTTTTCGAAGGAGTGTACCTCTCGAATGAATACCATCTGGGATGGCGGATCTCAAGGGGAGTGTTTTCCTGGTATCGTGTGTCACATCGCAAAACTACTAGGAGAATCCTAATGCTCTCTATGAGGTTGGAGCCTTAAGTTTTCTTAGTGGATGTGACGAGAAAATCCGGATGTTCCTAGTATATGTATGGGCATATACCCGAGTAGAGTGATCAGTGCATTCATTTGTGTCTTTTAACTTATGCCTTACCTTTTTGGTTTCAGGGTCTCCTACTGAGTATTGTTTTACTCACCCATACACGGGCTTTTCCCACATAAGTCATGTCTTGTGTAGATTATTGATGCTTCGATAGCTTTCAAGGAGGACCAGGACCAGGCAGTGTTCAGTGCAAGCAGACAGACGAGGCGTACTCCTATGACATCAGGCAGCTTCCCTCCACCTTCCCTCCAAGTAGGATTTCCAGTGGATGTTCTTCAGGGATTTAGATTTGTTCTTTTGTTATATTATTCTTTTGGTGGGCTTTTATACTATCTCGGTTTACCCTTGCACTTTACTTTCTGTTTTACTCTGGTTGTGTGATACTTAGTGGTTTATGTGTATGGTTTACATGGAGCTTACATTCTAGTAACTTTGGCTTGGAGTTGTGTGCGTGTGTATAGGTACTTAGGAAAATTCCTCCCATTTGTGAAATATGCCTATTTGGCACTGGTCACCAGCCCATGGCTTATCAGAGGCGGGCTTGGGGTAGTCACAACACGGGCCCCAGGGGACGAGTCCTGACAATATATCATTATATTGATACCTTATTCTTTTTTTCTTATCAAATTTGGTGAGAGTTATATGTAAATAATATTGATATATAGATTTAGTATCATTATAATCTAATCATAATAACTTGTATTAAAATCTATTTAAAATAGTTCCCTATATCTTTTAAAGAATATTTAATTCTTCCATCTTCTCATAGAGACATATAATGGTTATTAAAACATAATTTAATACTGTAATGAAGTCCCCAATAGATTAATTATTTCTTCTTTTATGAAATTTATATTTATATTCTCTATATCTATAATATATCTTTATTCAATATCATGTTTTATGTATTTATATTCATCAACATTTCCCAGACTCCATTGTCTATCCCAATTATTTTAACACTCATAAATTCACATTAAATGTGGTAGGACATATTATTATTTCTATCTCACCTATCATTGTATATATTATTCCTATCTTCCACTATTAAGGGATTAACCTTAGCAATATTAGCGATGCCATCTATTTAATATTCAATGTTATTATAACTAATTGATAATAGATTTGGTTAAAGTAATCACTTATTGTTGTGATAGATCTTTTCATCGAATATATGAACACCCTTATGATTAATAGAGTTTTGAAAATACAACATAACATAAGTCTTCATCAGACTCCGCATTAAAAAAGTTCAAATAAGTAAACCTTATCTGATACCAATTGAAAGAACTATTCAGGATTTGTTTCATCATTAAGAGGGAAATGGGGTGAATCTGTGCAAAATGTTTTTTCATTTGTCTTATTTTAGAAATAATATTCACTTCCAATTAATGAAAATTGACTATTAAAGAAACCAAAAATATTCACAAACAAAAAATAGAAGAAATTATAAGGATCACTACCCATTATGAGAAACTTTTTCTTGGCATGGATTCAAGATAATGCAATACAACACAACTACTAGAAAATATACTTTGGTGGTTTGCAAAAATAAGTTAATATTAATCAATTTCATATAACTATATTCCTTTGACACATAATTTAAACATAATATTGATGATATTATAGACATTTTTGTCAAATATTATAAGAACAATAACCAACATTCTTCAATATGTGTTCATATTTCTATATGAACTTCATTACACATTACTTCTATTAAGTTCATCTTCTTCATGTACACTTTATTTCATATAATTGGTCACAAACTTATAAATTATTTTCTAGTATAAATTATATTTTCCAATAACCTCTCCATCTAGTTGAAGTCCACCTAGAATTCTATGTCTCACACTCCATCTAGTACCCCTGATATGATCCCACTTTCTGAAACCATTTTTCTTCAAAACCAACTATTACATTAACAATACTCTGTTTAGTATCCTCTAGTTTATAACACTATTTGGGTGATGCTACTACTTATGATACTAAAATAAAACTATATAAATATTTATTTAATTAAAATTACAAATATATTGAAATACACCCACAAAAAATAACATCAACAACATTCCATAGTGCACCACATACACTTTATATAGCAATCATTTATTTAAAAATATATCGGTAGGATAAACTTCAAATTCATAGTTACCAATTGAAATTTGAGTATCATACTAAAATATTTCATTATTGTACAACTATGAAAAACAAAAAAAAAGATATTTTCCAATAAAAAATTATAGGAATAATTCCTTAAGAATCTAACCCAATGATCTCTTAAAAATATTGAAATCGCTTCTAGATTCATGATCTTCCCTTCATTATTATTGAAGAATTGAACATCCAAATTATTAATATCACAATGTATGACTTCCTAAAAACTTTTTAAAGTTACAAATAAATTCATCCAAAAAATAATTTTTGAAAATTATCTATCCAAATTTACTATATCTGTTTAATATTTTTAAGACTCTTTATCATCTAGAATATCATTTTATGATGAACTCAAGATCATTTATTTAGGGATATCAATCTGATGATATCAAAAACATTTTTGAATTGGAATATTCTAAATTTTTATATATTCAAACATCCCTTCATCTAGATATTCTATAAAATAATCTCTGTTTGATAATTTTCATATGTTTCTTTTGATGACTTCATTAAGAAGCCTCTATCTAATCAACTAGAAGCCTTTGTTCAATGAAGTCGCTCAAAAACATTTGTATGATCCCTCAAATAAAATCTCTGTCTGGTGCCTCTTCAAAAAATATATTTTTTAATGAATCATTTTGTAAAAACCTTTTCTAGTAAGATAATTCTACCAATACAACACCTCGATAGATTATGATATATCTCTTTTCAACTATTTTAAATCTCTTCTGTATCCTGTAATACATGCAACCACAAAGATAAAAGAACTATAAAATAGTATACTACTATAATCAAGCCATTAAAATTTTATGTAAGAGTATAAATAATAAAATGATAAAAATAAAAAATTAAACACAAATATAAATAATTTTATTTGTTATCAATTGACATGAAATAAAAAGAAAAATTCTTATAAATTAACAAAGATTTTATAAAAATCATACTTTTTCAAAAAAGAGTTTCATTGGGTTTTGTGAAATTTTGGGAAAATTAATAATTATCACTTATAGAAAATTTATTTTAAAATCTAAAATAAATTTTTAAAATCATCATGAAAAAATTATATTTAAATAAGTTTTTGATATTTTTACGAAGAGATTTTTTTGAAGAGCTAAAAATAAAAATTTTTAATCAATAATTCCTTTTCATTTAAAGTGATTATTAGTTATTTTTTTGAAAAAAAATTAAATATAAAAATTTGTTCAATAATTTTATTATAAATCCAATTTATGAAATTTTAATGAATTATATATTCAAATTTGAGGTAAAAACTATTTATACTTAAAAAGACATTTCTTTTGAGGACCAATTTGTCATATTTCATATGAGATTAATTGTATTTTAAATTATTCCTATTACGAGGTTTGAATTTTGAAAAGTGGAATCCATATTTGGAATAAAAATATATAATATTATTTAATAAGGAAAAATTAAATTTTGTTCATAAAAATTAAGAAAAATAGTGAAAATTAATTACATATATTAAAGTTAAAATCAGTTTACTGGTGGTGAAAATAATAATATTATGGTTAAATTTAATTATAATATAATATAATTCCAATTTAATGGAAATATATTTAACTTTTCACATCTCAAGTTATATTATGAAAAATTATGATCCATTTTTCATAATAAAAATGTTGGAATAATGTATTTGTTTTAAACTTTTGAGTTTGTCCTTAACCCCAGTAATAAATGCACAAAAACTATACTATCCTATTAACACATCCAGTTTCCTTTGGGTCACCATATCCATATCCAAATAATTTAAATTAATCCCTCCACATGACCTAGAGTTCTTATATTTACCAAAAAATTCCTTCGAGGAAGGCGTTTGGTCAAAATCTAATGAGGTTATTCAAAGAATATGTACATTTCTTAACTGATCATTTCTGTTTTATTCCTTTTTCCAAATACATAAAATATACATGAAATATGATGAAATAATAACAAACCTATCTCCTCTATAATTATATATTATTTTATAAATATCATAATCTATATCCATATCCAATTCCATCAAATTGGAAATGAACTCATTCACTATGTGTAATGAAGATGCTTGTATCACAAACTGATGTAAATAGTTTTCCACCACCACCACTCTCAACTGGATATACAAATTTATGTAATTTTATTATATTATACTAATTTAAAAATTAAACTTAAATAGTTATATTATATCATATACATTATTACCTTCCAGTCATTCAGAAAATGATAATGTGGCTCTTGTGTGTTTGTGGACATCCACCTCCATAAAGTGGTGTGAAACAATTTTCATTTTATATTGACATAGATTCTATTATGAATATTATTAATGCATATATATTTTTGTATACAATCATTGTTTTTTATATTTTAAATATTATATACCTTTATTTCATTGCATCTGTCCAAAATTTGAAAATAGAATTCTTATGTAGGTACAACCAACATTCTCCATGAACAATGTAACTCATTTTTTATATCTCTAATTATTATGGAATATAATAAAAGTTTATATAATTAATATATTTATTATTTATATAATTTATATCATTCTAGATATTTGGGAACCATGATCATGGTACAAGTACCGAAACTACTATACAAAAACATACATGAAAATGAAGCATTTATTACTAGAAACAGTGATTTTAACAAAGAATTATTATTTAAATGGTGATAAAGGGTTAAAATAACACTATATATGGTAGGATATATATGTTTCTTGAATCTAAAATTTATTTATTATTAATTTAAATTCAGTATATACGAGGTTCAAACATGTATGAAGGATATAATACATAAGGTATGGTTTTGTCATCTCTCATTTTCTTCTGTGAGACAAAGTCCATATTCACCACTTATTTATTTTATGACATGTGTATATTATCCCATGGTTATGTTATATAATTATTCAGATTAAATTCATTTTTTTAAAATTTCATTTGATTTTATAGAGGTTATGATTCAGAAGTCTTCAAACTAGTAAGGGTTTATTTTACAATCATGTGGTTTATAAAGATTTATTATAATTAAGATTTTTATGATTAAATATTATGATCTACCAATCAAAAAAATTTTGAAATTACATACCCTATGGTTATAAGGTAAAATTTCATATAATTTTAGTATTTTCCTCCCTTATTTATATAAAACAATTGCTAAAATATGTTTACAAAAAATTTAATTTATTTTGTCACTTATGTCAGAAATAAGTTTTCTTCCATAAAAAAATATTCAAAAATTATTATCAATAATTTTTTTATCATTATAAAAATTATTTATTAATGATTTTTTAAAACCTTATATTTTTTACAAAATTTTTTGAATGTAATATTATTTTAATTTTCAAAACTAGAAACTTTTTAACATTTATACAGTAGTTTGAATTGAATTACTATTTTACATAAAATAAACACATGGAATTAAAATACATCATGAACACTCATTTATTTATTTATTAATTTAAAATTATACATGTTTCATTTCTATGAAATTTTTTTCCTTTATATCTTTGGAAATATTTCACATCCTAAAAAAGAAAATTTAATGTGAAAATTGAAATTTCCTCAATAAAAATTTAAATAATAACTTAGATTTATTTTATTATATTTGAATAGATTTTGTTGAATAGTATAATAAGGATATACAATAATAACACTATCCTTATTATTTATATATATTTTTTATTATCAGTTTTACTATGTATTTATTTTCTTAAACAATTTTCTATATTATATAGATGTTTTTTTGCGACCCAAATATCACATACTTAAATATTACATATTCTGATAATAATATTCATTATATTACACAAACAAATGCCTTATTATTATACAACTATAACTCTATTGGAGACTAGAAAAGAAATTTTTTTATTCCATGTAATATGTCCAAAATATCACTAAAATATATTTCCACATAGTAATATTCCTAGACAAACGCTACCTAAAACCTTTCTTCATAACCTGGGGAATGGAAACATAAGAAAATGTGATTTTAGTTTCTTAGTAAGGGTTTAAAATGAAGATAAATGATCATAAAAAATGGTATATAAGTATGAGAACATGTGATTAACATTTTAAAACCAAACCATATATATCAAATATCATATTATTAAGTCATGGAATGTCTGTTGGTATTTCATAAGATATAAATCATAAGTAAATCAATAAAAAAAATGAGACCATAAAATTGACATCATATGTGGAATTTTGGAATACACATAAGCATATAAAATCATGTCCATAATAGTTAAGGATCACTACCATGTTCTTAATAGTGGAATTGGTTTACTCTTGAAACCATCATTGTAGTCAAGTTTCACTCCCAAAACCATCATAAAAAAGAAAAAATTTCTTACTAAACTGGGCTCACTCCCCATTCCAGTTACATCTATCTAATAGGATAAAAACATTTACCTAATTCATTGCGGGGGAGATATAGGTCTCATATATTAAAAAATTAAATTCATATGTATGTGCGCTAAAAGGTCATACAAAATTTATCATATAATAAACCATTAAATGAAATGGGTGTCATAAACATTTCATCATACTGTAACCTATTTAAAAAAGAAAAAATTTATTATCATTTCATCATTAAATTAGCCATGGTAATAAGTAGGTTTCCAAATCATTTCCTCATGGTATCACTTTTTATATAGAAACATGTTTCATAAACATCATTCCATCATAAACATAAATAACTAAAATTCATAAAAAAAATTGATTATGTGGACCTTGTCCTCATTAAAGAATAAGCGAATTAAAAAAATTTATAATTGATGTAAAATTATTTCAAAAGGACTCAAGGAATATTTCTTCAGAAATATAAATTTTATTTGAAAAGTCTTATTTAAAACTAAAAAAATCCTCAATCATTTTGGAAATATTTTTTTTAAAAATTATTTGAAACATATGAGTAAGATTTAAAATAATTTAAAACAATTTTTTATGAAAATATCATTTTTACATTAAAACACTTTTTTAAAACATAAAATATTATTATAATTTTATTCATTGAATATATCCTTGAAAACATATTAATGAATCATTAAAAATTATATAAAACATGTCATGATGAAAATATCATTTACACTTTGAAAATATATTTTTTAAAGATAAAACATTACAAAAATAACTCTAATTGATTATAACCATTAAAACCTATAACAGAATCTTAAAACCAAATAATTATCAATATAGTGGTAATTTTTGTTCATTTGGAATGCGTTAATAAATATTCCTTCAACATTTTATGAAAAAAAAATATTTAAAAAATGATATGAATATTTTTTTAAAATAATATCTAAAAAATAAAAACATGGATAAAAATATATTTGAGAAATTTTTTCATTATTTTTAAAAACCTTTTTAGAAAACATTATTTTGGACAAAAAATAGATTTCAATCGAAGAGGGATATAAGGATCATTTTTTTTTAAAAACATTATTTTACCTCTTAATTATATTAACAGAGTACAATGAATTGAATATTTGTATTCCCATGGAATAAATTTAGAAGAATAAAATCATGATTCGATTGGGAGTAATATCATATGATTTCATCCTTATAAACAAAATCTTAAATAATCATCACAAACAATTAGATTATAACATAACGTATTTATTACTTTGGTAACATTTAATTATAAGACTCATGAATGGATAACATTAAATTAAACAAATAATATAATTAAAAGTATTATATTCATGATATCACATATAAAGGTAATATTATATACACCACATAAAAGATGATAGGTGAATACCATAACATATGTTTCATAGAAGTCAAATTAAGACAAAATCCATTTTTAATTTATTCGTAATAGAACTATAAACCCATTGAAAGTGTGATCCTAAAATGGATATGTTTGTCCCCTTAATTTTAAGGTTAATAACATTGAAATAAATTCATGGGAATTATATAAATAAAATTAATGATACAAGTGGTGAATATGTATTCTATTTAAGAGAAAATGAATGTGAGACAAATATCGTATACCATCAGTCTCAAAATCCATAATATATTTCAAAAACACTATGTAATTAACATAAGATTATTTTAAATATCTTAAATAATTATAATGATATGTATCATACCATATATGATTTATTTATGACCTTATATTACCTGTTTATCAACAATTACATGTTAATAATACATTTTGGGTAATAACTAAGCTGTTTTTTGTGTTTGTTTTGATTTTCTAGTTTTTTGGTTCTATTAATTTTATCATTATTAAAAAATATAAAAAATTTTACCCATGATATAAATATAATATATATTCTATATTTTTTTATTTTAGTCCATAAAAGTTAGATTTAGAAAATGAAATACAATATTTATTAAGATGGAAGGTCGTACGCACGTATGAACTATATTTACACATTCTCATAGGATTTAAATTAAGAATATAAAATAATCTATTAAAATTCAAGAATAATTTTTATTTCATATATATCACATAAGATCATTAAACCAGTAATTATTAACTTCCATGTAATGTGTGAATGAATCACATCACTTCGGTAGGTGGTGGTACGATGTACACACCCACGATGTAATCAAATAACAAAGAATAAAAAGTGAGAAATTACTAATGATAACTTATTACATGAGTATAATAATATTATAAATATAATACATAATCATTTTATCTATCATTATATCCCTCTAGGAGATGAAGTAATGGAAAAATGAATAACATCGGTTCGCGAGGTGATAGTCTGTCATACACACACAATATAATTTCATAACCCATTTTATAAAAGAAGATAAATATTAAGGATGTTCAATTAACATAATAAAATATAAAAATATTTAATACATTTAGGTTACTATATCATAATATTTTAATAATAATTCATGAAAGAGGATGAAAAAATAAAATAAAATGCTCGGTTAGGGACATTACCCCTTCTTCTAACAACTCCTTTTGATTTTCACTTAATTGGTCATGAAGAGGAATTTATAAAAAAACAAATCCCTATAGAATGATAGGGTTTAATTCATAAATTTATTTTGGATTTTATCTTCCTTATAAATTGTTTTGTAAGTGTGAAGAGGATATTAGAGGGCTAGATTTTTATAAGTGAGGTTAGTGGAACACTTGTAATTATTTAAGGGAAAAAGGTGTATCCACATTTTCTAAATTCCAAAAGGAACCAAAATGATTTAAATATATAATAAATAATATTTAAGGATTCAATTTTTCTATAAAATACTTGTTGGACAAGTTTTGGGTCATTTTATACCCTTTATGTTCAGTTTAACCCACAGTAAACCCATTTTTACTATAACATTGGTAAATAATTTTTACCGGTTTTACTATTCATTAATGTAAAAAATTATGTTAAAATTATTATGTAATATATATTATTATAATTCAAAATTGGTAATCCATTTCTATAAATTCCATTCACATAAGTTAAAATTTAAAATTTAAAATTAATAACATAATTAGGATGAGAAAGAGGTTTCGCAAAGAAAAAATGTTCAAAGGTTTAAAATGATTTTATATTAATATTAAATATGAAATTGATTAAATTGAACTAAATTTTGTTAATATATACTATTAAAATAATATTTTATACCTAATATAATAAAATAATATGTAATATTTTAACTATTTTAAAAGTTATGAAAATCTAAATAAATCCCATTATTTTACACTTTTCATTGGAAATTTTAACTTTTAAAAAAATTATCAAAAATTTACATGAAGATAATATTTACATGATTATGTAAAAATATTGGTTTAATTTTTCCCAATAAATTTCTATAATTTGTAAAGAATTAATTTTAAAATAAATGTGAAATAGTTAAGAGAACATGTTTTTAGAAAAATATAATTATTGAGCATAAAATTGGATTCATTCTAATCTCTTGTCTATAAAGATCATAATATGAATAATGTAAATTTTATAAAATATATAATATATATTTCATTAAATTTATCCACCCAAAGTGATTTTCTAAATTTACGAATGGAAAACTTATTTGGGCCCATAAAATTATTTATGAAGAAAATTATTTAATTTTTTCAAATAGTTTTTATTTTAATTTCTAAATAATTTTTCAACAAATAATTAAATTTATATATATTTTGTAAACCATATTTTGATAATTAAAATAATCATATTCAAGCCCCCTATTCCAATTTCTATGCGATAACTATCATTTAAAATAATAATATTTCAATAGTATTTCCGGATTCATTTAAACTCAGTCTCACATGTAACACAATATACACTTAATGTTAGGTTTAATTTTTGATAAAAACATTATGTTGTGAAACATAAAATATTTAAATGATTAAATTTATCTAACAAAAATATTTCACAAAATATTGGGGTGTTAAATTCTACCTCCCTTAAATATATTTCATCCTCTGAATTTGAACATGTTCTTGGTAACAAAGGATTTATCATTATAAAATCCATTTGTTTGAGACCCGCATAATATAAAGGCATAATAAAAAATTATCATAAAAATAAATAAATTTATATGTGAATTTCATATGTAATAACACATACTTGGTTTCAAAATATTATAAAATTTTCTAGAATTGAAAACATGGACGTTGAAGATAAAATTAACACAAAAATAATGATAGAGATTGATGGAGAAAATTTTATGGAGAATGTAAATTATAAATATGCCATAGATATATTATTGGTTAAATTATAATTCAATAATTGAAAAGCAAGGAAAATTATTAACACATTATTTCAAGATTCATTTCTTAATGTTGAAAACTTTTCTTGAGAACAATTACTTGCAAAATTTCATTCAATTTCATAATTAAAATCTCGTCCTTTGGTTATTCCATCATCAACTTCCACTACATTGAATAATCCAATAAAGAAACATTAATACGTTATGCCTAAATCACTGATGGATCATAAGATCCATAATATAATGACATGCCATTCATTTTATCTCATGTTATCATCATAACAAAATGGTTTTCATTGGTTATCTAAAATATATAAATCATTATATAGTGAAGTAATAAATTAACATCAAAAATATCATCAACAAAAACCGTTCCATAAATGGTTAACCTTATAACCCTTCCAAAATTAAAAAATTTATAAATTATTTTAATAAATTTTTTAAAATATACATAAAATTATTCCTTTAATTGTAAAAAAGTAGATCTTCTTGGTTGTAGAAAAAATATGTGAATACTTTGGTCATATATTCTCTAGAAACAGGTTAATATCCTAAATTACCATAAAAACATAGTGAAACAATACATTCATTCAAAAATTAAATCCTCACTCATAAAATTACATATTATGGAATATATTACATAAATTACAAAATGTTATAAACTCTATTAGTGAAAACTTATACTACTTTTCCCACAAATCATTAATATGTTGAAAGGCCATAAATATTATCTTATTTCCTTTATTCATATCAATAATATATTTATTAAATCTAAACACCATATTCTCAACATCTAGAATATTTTAATATTTATCACCCCTTAATAAAAATATCACCTACATATTAAATAACTTTATTAATCCATTAGTACCATTTAAAATATTCATAAAAATACATAATGAAAAAACTAATGTTAAACAATCCATTGATGATTCATTATTGTAATATCAAAAATACACCTGCTAAAAATATAATTCATTGAATCCCAATACATAAATACATTAATCAATCACATGCATCATTAACTATAATTTGTCATATTATTCTATAACACTTCATTACTTTTATATATAATTTTTAGTTTCTTCATCATCATAAATATAACGATTACTCATAGAACCTTGTGCATTTTCATCATTTTCATTACCTTTTAGAGATTTATTTATATAATTTTCATGTGTTTTAGATTTAAACCATTCAATTGTCAATTATATATAACAGATATGATTATTTTAATCTATTTCATTAACCAATATATTTATTTTTTATCTAAAATTACACGTATTTTATTCTGATACTACACACTCAAAACATCTTCCCATTCTTTTAATGCATCTACAAGGATGATTCTTCCAACATTTTTATCAAAAATAAAAATGAATCTTCATTATTATTTGGTAGCCACCACCTAAACTCTGGATGATAATTATACTCCTCTTCTTTGGTGTGTTTGAGAGTTGGTTATGGTGTAAGTTGGTAATCAAATATATTCATAAATAAAAAGTATTAATCACAATATAATTCACTATAAGAATAATCCAATTAGGATTATCATCAACATAATATTGATCACATTAATGTTTAAACTGGTTCCTTCTTGTTTTTTCAACTGAATATAACCATAAAAATAGTGTGAGTAATAACATTCAAAGTGGGAAACCATATAACTATGAATCATATCTTATAGTGTGTTTAATTCATGAAAACTAATTTTCCATCATTGAAAACATAGTTTTATCCTTTATATTCATTATCAATATTCAAATCATTAATAATGATTCATAAAGAGTTTGTGATTTTTTGATGCATATCCCTCAGATGTGTCATACAAGGTGTGAAATAAGGCCTATTTTAATGCCCTAGGTGGGGATAATGTATTTCTCAATGCACTACTTTTTGGGGTAATTACCACTAGGTACCTCTATACTATAGACCCATTAACTTATATTATCTAGGTTGGGATATAATTTTATGGAAACCACTCACTCTATCTATTACAAAAATTGAAGGAAATTTTTTAATAATTTAAATCTTCCCCAGACTTATCCATGGATGTATCCCTAAAAATATTTTTATAAATGACCATAGGGACCTCCTTAATGTGTTCTAATCCAAGATTGAAATGGTTAACTCAACATATGCTCTGATACAAACTCTAATGACAAAAACATATCAGACATATATATGGAATCATTTTAAATAGCTATTCATTACATTTAATGAAAACAAAACTGTGTAATGGAATTGTATAGTGCATTTTGGGTATATAGACAAATAAATATATTTATTAATTGGATTATCAAGAAACGTTTCCATATTGATCTTCCTAAATAGTAATATTTTCATACAAACCTTACATAATACCTTTCTTGATAATCTGGGGAAAGGAAAATAACGAATTGTGAGATCGGATGATCAATTATGGTAAAAAAAAGAAGATGTATAATAAAAACATGACCATAAGGATATAAGAACATGAGAAAAACATTTTAAAACCATATCGGAATTATAAAATAACCAAATCATAAGTCTGGGAATATATATTGGTGGTTTTAAGACATAAATAAAATTAAATCAATTTACGAGATCCATAATAGTATTCTATTTACATAGGACAAGGAGTTTTGTCACACACATAAGTATAGAAAATCATTTCCACAGTAGTCGGGTCTCACTGACTAGGCTATCATCGTGGAATGGTTTCACTCCCAATCCATCATAGTAGTCATGGTTCACTCCCATGACCATCATAGTGAAAAAATTAACTTATTTAATCAGGTTCAATCATCATTATAGTCCTATCTGTCTGACAAAATATAAATCATTATCCATGGAATTTTAGTGATATATAGGTTCTTAACATGAAATACTGAAAATCATATGTATGTGTACCACAATATCATAAATAATTCCCCAAATAATGACACATGAAATTTAATGGCCATCAATATAATTTTACCCAAGAATATACTATAGAAAAGTTACAGGTTTCATAATCATATAATCATTTTATAATATCATAATTATTGATAGGAAGTGGGTTTAATAATCATTTTTTCACGGTATAACTTGAGGAAGATAAAGTGGTCACAAAAATCATTCAATCATAAACAAAAACCTTTCAGAGAACAAATAAGAATGGTTACCTATAATAATATCTCATATATGTCATAAGTAATATCATCGAATTTCATATAATATGGAAAAAGATTTCTAAATGAAAGGTGGAATATTTCCTAATAAAAATTACTTTTACTTGAAAAATAACTTTTTAATACCAAAAATAAAAAAACAATTTGGAAATCCTTCATATTAAAAATAATCATTGAAAGTTTTAATGGAATCATTAAAAGTAATTTAAAACATTTCCTAGTGATAATATCATTTCAAGATTAAAATATAATTTTTAAAACCTAAAACATTTTCAATATCCTTTTATTTTCTAATAACCACGAGAATATATAATTGAATCATTAAAATCATTAAAAAATTAAATTATGAAAATACAATTTCATTTTTGAAAAATTATTTATAATAAATTAAAAAAATAATATTTTTTTATTTGAAAATAACATTGTAAGAAAATAATTTTATCTTCAATGAAAATAATGGTCATGATGTTAATAAATGATATTCATGTCGTACAAGTTAAAGCAATGATTCCTTTAATTTTTTTTGTAAATTTTAAATTGGAGATATTTAAAAATGACATAAAGATTCTGATTATTTTTTTAAATCACATTCATGGGTAAAAATGTATTTAAAAACATTTGAATGATTTTAATAATATTTTTAGATAAATTTTTTTCGATGAAAAAGGGTTTTCAACCAATGAGATAAATAAAGAATATTTTAATTATGAACATTATTTTAAAGACTTATATACATAATGATAAGAATGGTTAGAGAAATAATTTATCCTAATGGATGAAAAAGAGTTTAATAAAATTCATGAGTTTAATTAGATATAGATCATAATATTTAATTCTCATAAACATAATCGTAAACAAACCTGATAAAATATGTGGTGGTAACATAAAATCTATACCACTTTAGTGATGTTGATTTACTAGCCCTGTAATGTAATAAAATTAAATGAATCTTATAATACCATAAAAATAAGTTTATTAAAGATTTAACATGTCTATTTGGGAGTATATGAACTTCATAAATGATTATAGGTGCATACCATAACATATATATCAAAGAATAAAAATTGAGACACAAATATCTTACCTATTTGGTAAATTTTGTACTATAAAACTACTAATATATAGATTAAAAAATGTATATTTATGTCCTAATAATTTTATGTATGATATTTTTAAAATAAATTCATGATAATTATATACACAACATAAAAGTAAAATCTGGTGAATATGTCTTGCGTCTCACAAAAAATAAATATGACCCGATAATCCATTACCACAAGTATATACTTCTTTTGTATATGAATGAACCTCTTATATAATAAATATAAGTCTACTATATATCTATTACATGACTATAATCATATTTATCATACCAAATATTATTTTCCTATGAAAAGTTTTACCTATTTTTTGACAATTCCTTATTAAGATCACGTTTCGGGTAATAACCGCTTTGTATTTCTTGTATTTTTTTATTTTTCCATTTTGGGATGTCATAATTTTAACATGGATACAAAATATACAAAATTTTAAACAATATATATATATATCATATATATTATGTTTTTATATTTTTATATTATTCTATACTAGTTTGAGATAAAAAATTAAATGCACCATTAATAGAGACGGTAGATCGTAAATAAGGGTGAATAGTGTTTAAATTTTCTCCAAAGATCAAAATAAATAATGGTAAATAATATATTACCATTTGATAATAATTTCTTAATATATATCACATATTTTTATTATACTAATACTTATTAAATTTTATATAAATCAGTAATGAATCACATCACTTGGTGAGATTGAAGTCTGTCACAAACACAAGCAATGTAATCGTATTCCCACAAAATGGAAATTTAGAAGGTATATATTATATATTAATTACATAAGTATAATAATATCATAAATATCGTATATAAACATTTAATATATCATTATATTCATTCTTGAGAGGTGATAATGGACCAAAAAATAACATCGGGTCACGAGGTGGTAGTCCGCCAAACACACGATTGATGATTTCAAACCCCATTTTATGGAAGAGTATAATGATTAAAGTAATACCATTAAAATAATAAAACATAAGTATATATAATATAGTGATGTCATTATATCATTTTTGTTTAAAAATAATTAGATATGGTGGAGGAAGAAATAGAATAAAACACTCTTTTATGGATAATACCTCTTATTCGGTCATGTTTATTTGGTTTGCAAAAAATGGCTTAATAGGTTGGATTTTAGAAACAAAAATTGGTATAATATATTAGGGGAAAAAGGATTTAATTTTGGTAGGACTTGGTTGATCTAATGAGTTTTTTAAGTTTGAATATGAGAGTAGAGGCAAGACTTTTATAATTGGAGAGAGTGGGAGACACATAATTTTTAAAATTTAAAATATGTACCAACATTTTTCACATTCCATAAGACTCTAAAATGATTCATCCAAGAACCTATAAGATAAAATGTCGAAATAATTCTATATGATGGGTTATAGACCATATTTGGTTCATTTTTAACCATTATCTACTTAGTTTAAACCCCCCCCCCCACAAAAAAAAAACCATTTTCCCTTGACTATTGTAAATAATTGTTAATATTTATTATCTTCATTAGGATAAAAATTTATTTTTACATTTATAAATAATATATATTAGGGTGATTCAAAATATGGAATCCTTTTTTAAAAATTACATTCTTATAAGACGAAAATATGAATTTAAAACTAATCCTTCACTTGTGATTAAAAAGATGTTTCTTAAAGAGAATTTTTTTAAATTTTTTAAAAGGTTTTATAAATAATATAATATAATTTTTTCAATAATATAAAATGGATTAATATATATATAATCAAACTATTTTAACTTTTAAATCCACCTTTAAAAATTTTAATGTGTTAAATAACTATTTTTAATAGAAACATATACTTTTCACTATTAATTGATAAATATATCTTTTCATGAAATTCTATAAAATTCAGTCCAATATAATTTTGACAAGTGCATTTAAAAAAAGATTATTTTTTCTAATAAATTTCATAAAATATGAGAATTTTTGCTGAAATAAATGTGCAAATAGTGAGAAAACTTCATTTTAGTAAAATATTGTTTTGAAGTGTAAAATTGATTATATTCTTATATATTTTCTAGAATATAGATAAGAAGAATTTTGGAGATTGTACTTAATATATAATTTAAAATTTTCATTAAAATAATTGCCCAAAATTTATTTGTTTAATTTATTGAGGTAAGAAATGTATGTACACATAAATATAGTTTTAGAGAGAAATATTTCCTTTGTTTTAAAATGGTTTTTAATTTAATTTCTTATTAATTGGACAAAAAATAATTCATTACATATACATGTGTAAACTATATATTTATATTTTAGTTTATTCTATTCATACCTAACATTCTATGGGCTACACAATAACTATTATATTATTTTGTATCATTTCAATAGTATTTAACATTTCGTTAAAACAAGTCATTGCATGTAACACAAACTAAAAACAGTGTTTAGTTTAATGAAAGATAAACATAGTGTTTTATGTAAGACAAATGTCAAAAAAATTATTTAAAAAATATTATTTCACATAATCTCAAGGTGTTATAGTTGATTATTTTTACTTATTGGTGTAATTAGTACCACTTTATATGCAAGTTTTTCAATATTAATGTTTATATTGATTATGTTTCACCCATTTTATATGTGGAATTAATTATACATAGATACCGATGGCCGATACCTGCTATATCTCCATGATGCACTAGAATATCTCATGAGATAAAATATCTATTGAATTTGGTCATGGCCCTTCCAATTTATATAAAATGTATTGGAATGAGGTTTTGATGGTATGGTTATGATATAAGAAATTATGTATTACCTATTTATGAGATTACTTATTAATTCCCAATATATTATTCAATTAGCCAAAATATGAATTCATAAGTTTCATGATCATTTGAATATTTATATGGTATTACTTCATCATAACATATTCCTTCCATATTATTCATGTTTTTCATGTTATTGATTTAATGGAATGTGTTTCCGTTATTTACATTTCCATAGTGATTATACATTTTTTTAATGATATAATATATTCTATGTATTCCCTTACTAATAATTATATGTCACCTATTTCATTCATTTCATTTCCCTAATATTCTTGTACGTGTATGATGACAGGTATTTTAGGATATAATAAAAGAAAATTATGGATTCATCACTTAAAATTCTATAATGTATTTTATTTATACTATTATATTATAAGATTCAAGTTTGTATCTAGTTTTCCAAGAATGATAAACTATTCATTTAATTGGTATGTGATTCCTTATATCTATTTACAAAGGAATAATATAACCACTGACTCTCAACTACTAGGGTCAGAGTCATTAATGTTGTTATGAGTGTAAGTTTGATATAAATTTTGGTAAATTGACTTTGGAAGACGTAGATTAGACAACACAACATTATTAATAACTTTGAGTATATCTCTTTTTACATTATAAAATATAGATGTTTTTATGTTTTTGATTATACAGATTTCATATAAATGAATCCATGTATAGGCACTAAGAGTATATAAAGCTCTGAAAAACTTGTACCTAGCATTAATTAATTAGAAAAGGGTACATTTCTCCTTCACATTATCATCACCTAGTGCATGTCAATAAGACATGATGCACAAATTGTTTGACACTCTAATGGGATATGAGTGGTATATTTAACATTTTTTTATAATCCATTATGAAATATTTTTAAAAAAAATTAATTTGAAAATATTCCCAAAGAATGAATGTTTATGATTATAACATTATATGTGAATAAGTGTTTAAATTTATGTTTTTTGTTTCACTTTTTTTTCAGATTATATAAAATGTTTAATAATGTAGGGATGTAATCTAACATATTCTATTGTTTAGAAATTGATCCTTTCAGAATAAATGTGAACGGTATTAGTTCGTGTAATCTATGTAGGGATTTCCCTACTAGAAATGTTAATGAAGTTGCATCTATAGTTGAACTAATTATTAATATATTTGGGCACATCTATCATGTTAGGACTATTAACGTTTCCTTTATGGAGACTAATATTGATCCATAACATAGTTTAGCAATGTTCGACCTCTTCATGCATTAGAAACCTCCATCATTCAAGGGACCATGGAATTAATTTATTGCTAAATAATGGATAAGATCCATAGAGAATAAGTTACTCACTTCAGAAATTAATTAATGGGAGAATATTTTCATGCAATTTTATCATCTCTTTGGATATGTGAATCAAGTGTTCTCATAGATTCAAAAATATAAGGATGAAGATGTATTAGGAAACATGGATTTTTACGATTTTAAGGCTATATTCATGGTAAATTATTTTCCTAGTTAATAATAAGAGTATATGAAGATATATTTATTGAGTTTTGGGGAAAATAAATAGGAAAATTTTACTATATGTGAATCCAAAATTATATGATTTGAAAGTAATTTTGAGAAATACATACATAATAAAAATTTAATGATTGGTCATTTCATTTATTTTCTTAAGAAAATCATTCGAAGAGAACTGGTATCTCAAAAATTGTCATTATATGAATATATAGTGTCATGTGATTTCATGAGAGAGAAATAATTATATAAGTGTTTTGAATTCGTAGGAAACCTTGATATGAAATTAGAAATTATGAACTCTAGAAAATGAAATATTGAAAAAATGTGAAGACCTGAAGGATATAAATACAATCTTGTAATAAATGTGGAAATATAAATCATGTAACATAATTACTGGTAATGTTAATTTTCTATAATGTTGGAGATAAAGGCCACATTGCTCATTATTTTGAGGGAATGAAATAATCTTTTTATGCCCAATGAATCAACTACATTGTTAAGGGAAAAAATAAAAAAATTCCAAAGACATAAAGGTAAATTTCCCTATAATATTCTATTAGACAAAGGCTATGACAATGTGATCAGAACAACCAAGGTTAATGTTCCTAATTCTTTGGTTATACGTAGTTTATTCAAATCCACAAATTTAGCTAATACATTATTTTATGCAAAATCATCTCACACATTTATATCTTACAATTTCTCAAAAAAAAATTGATATTTACTTTTCAATTTAAGAAGATAGTTATTAGTCAAGACTCCATGTTTATGAATCACTACAACATGTTCGTTATAGTTAGTTCAGATTATGACCAAAAAACATGCTCTATTTTGAGAAATCATTATTATAAAAATAATTAATTATCATATAGTCCATATTAGGGACTCAATTTCCAAATATATTATAAAAATTTATTTCAAGGGTAAGGAAGTTACAATTTTTGATGAAGATGGGGGATTAAATATCTTTGTAGGGAGACATCTCCATCTGAGTTATGTCTAGATCCACCCCGATTAGCTTTTCTGAATGAGATTCTTGGGGAAGAAGAGTAAACAAAATATTTGGATGAAAATTTTAATCTAAAAATTAAGGATGTACATATTATACAAAAACACATAGATGTATAACTATAAGAATTAACTGGACATCCATCAGATCATGAAGATGGTTTTTTCATTATTTTAATCCTTGATACAAAACCTATATTAATAACTCATTATAGAATGGGAATATTGGAATTACTAGTGTTATAGTAACTACTAGATAGGTTGTGTGATAAGGGATTTTCACACCTTGGAGTTTAACCATGTGAAGACCCTTTTATTTTTATTAAAAAGATATATGGATCTATAAGTCTATACATTTATTACAGAGAAATAAATTATATTAAAAAATAACCATTATATATTTTCTCGCATTGGTGACTAATTCAATCAAATTTCTAGAGAAAAGTATTTTTCAGAATTTAACATTTTCTCTGGGTATCATCATTTGTGAGTAAATATAGATTATATTCATAAGATAGTATTTGCTATGAGGTATAGATATTATGAGTTTATAGTAATCCAAATTTGAATGACTAACACACCCTCAGTCATCATGGATCTAATTATAAGAGTAATCAAGGAATATCTTGATACCTTTTAAGTTATTTATTGATTATATATTGATCTACTCTATGATCTATGAGGACCCTAGGAATCAATTGGTGATGATTCTACATACCCTAAAAATAAAATAGTTATATGGTAAATTTTGAATGTGTTCTTTTTTCTTTATAGTGTTTCATTTCCTATAATCATTATCTCTAAGGATGGAATCTTGGATGATAATATGAAGGTGAAGGTATTCCATGGATTGCCTCAAGTAATGAAAATAATGGTGGTATGTAGTTTCTTTTTATTGGGAGGTTACTATTGGTGATTTTTTCAAAAAAATCATAATTAACAAGACCATTAACCCAAAACACTTATTAAGGGTTTAATTTCATATAGATAATGAAATATATATATATATATATATATCTAAATTATTGAGAAGGGGATCCTTGAATTCACTAAATTAGATTCTACCGTCTATAAATGATGGGTTTGTAATATAGATAGATGAATCAATGAAGGGAATTAGTTGTCTATATATGATGAATGTTATTTTTAATTCATATTAATCATAGTAGTTATATATTCATTAAAAAAATCCAACACATGATCTTGAGTTAGTAGTTATAATAATTTCTTTGATGGTATAGATAAATTACCCCTATAGTGAAAATTTTGAGATTTATATGGATGAGAATTCTTGAAAATAAATATTTCTATAGAAATCGCTCAGTATGAGGTAAAAGAGAAAACTCTAGCTACCCAAGGATTATGATTTCCAAGTGTAATACCACATAGGGAAGGAAAATATTTTTTTGAGTGAATTAATCTAGAATGATCATAGATTCCAGGCCAAATTGAAGATGGATAGGGATCCTATGCTAATGTATTTAGTGAAAATGGTTATGGGAATCATTAAGAAATAGGAAAAGTCACTTCTATTTCAAATTATTTATAATAAATTTCTATTAGAATGATAAAAATATCCCACCTAGTTTAACATAAAATTTTATTTTCAAAAGAACATTTAAAAAAATGTGGGAGACCTCACAATTAGAAACATGAAAAACAATAGAAAAAGATAAAATATTAAAAGGATATCACTACATTATTCTAGAAGAAATTAAAAAAATTATTTTCTTACATAAAATGTACTATAACTTACCTTTGTTGATTCCATAATTCTAAATTCAATCACGAGTTCCATGTAGTTTGTTACATCAATAAAACTATTGTTATACTCCTTATATTTGTAGAGTTAATAGAGTTCACATGTAACTTATTCCTATCATGTACTGTAGGGGAGAGGGGAAGGGAATTAGAGATATTTTGGTTAAGGTTTTGTAATGGAGGCCATGCCTCATTTCTAGAAACTAATTTTTGAGAAGTATAATAGTCTACATGATCTAAAAGAGCATGAAATGTTTCCAAGCCAATATTGTAATACCCTGGAATTCCATGAATTTTTTTTTAAAAATTAAATGGGATTATTTTGAAATCAGGGATTGAGACAACATGTGATTCCAAGGCCCTAAGTGCCTGAAATTATCCATTGAAAATTTTTAAGTTTCAAATAGTGCACATGAGAGGCTTTCCTAAAAAATTTCAACAACTCTTAAACTATTTTTTGTATCAGAAATTGGATGCCATCGATGAGTTTAGGATGGAGGGTTAACCCTATGCACGACATAATTTTTTTGGCATAGGCCTTCAGTGAGAAAACCAAAACTGAAAAAAAAACTGTAAATAAAATAATTAAATAAAATTATATTAATTTTCAAATGCTTATAACACAAAAACAGTGACTCAGATTAGAAATTTGAGAACACCGTTGACCTCATGAGGGTATTCTTTTTTTACATAGAGCCTAATGTTGTCTAGAGCGGGCCAATAGTGGAAGTTAGTTTTTTGATGTATATAAAATAATTCAGTAACAATTATTTTATTTCCAGATCCCTTTATCTCATAAAAAGTAACTCAGATTGGAAATCCAAGAGTATCGCTGATCTCTTGAGTGCATGTTAACCTTAGGCAGAGCTAAACCTCGATTAGTGCGAGTCGAGGGTGAAGGATATTTTTGGGAACTTTTTAAAGAGAATTAAAATGGGCATGTGTGAATGGTTTTGACAACTTATAAATGGGTTCCCATATTGAAAATATGAGGGAATATTTGCATCCATAATGGTGAAATTACCTAATAATTGACCTCACCTCAATCAGTGCTGGTCGAGGAAAAAAGTTAACTTTCAGACGATTTAATAAAGAAACATAAAAAGTTTATTTTATTCAAAAGAATTGTTTCACTATAATGCAGTGATGAGCCGATTGTTTCATTCCATAAATGAAATTGCATAGATACTCTTTAGATAAAGTGTAACAAATACGATGTTTCATAGATGAAACTACAAAATGGCATGATGACACAACATAACAGAAATGATGCAACATGTTTCTCTTTTAATGAGATAATGGGTTGGAGAATCAGATATAGAATTTATCTAATGGACAGTGGAGGGTTTCTCTCCAACAAAGATCACCGGTTAATCATAAATTGGAGATGATGTATGGGAGAATAGATCCAGGACTGGATATTAATGAATTCCAAAATCTTCAAATAGATTGACAACAACGATGATCCTTCTCTAGGTAGGGGTTTATTGTTTTTTAATTACAGTATCCTTTCCTTCTTTCTAAATAAGGAATGTGGATCAACCCATGAACAGGTTTATCTACAGATTATATATTCTTACAGGAGGTATGTTTGAAATTGGGGATATTAATTGCGGGGTAAATTAATTTGTTGGAATCCTAAAACCTCCACAATAAATTCCTTCTTTTAAAATCTGATGTGAAGGGTGTGAGCAGACCCGAAAAGGCTTGAGCCCCTCTTTCTTATGTGTTCTTGTTCCTACTTCATGGATGCACCTTCAGAATGGCAGAATTAATGTTTCAAGGCCCTAGTAGGAAAGGTGGCATACCATGGATTCCAGGGGTGCAGACGGTATGATGAACGGACAACCGAAGCAGACCTCATGGTTTGCAGAAGTTGCTGTTAGCGGTGGCCCATGGCGGCGACCCCGAGTGAGAGGCGGTGCGCCACGATGGCATGCCAAGGAACTTCATGGCCACCTCGGTCCGGTCGTTGGTAGTATTGAATGCGGCCAGTAGGCCGCGTCGTAAAAGTAGCCCATGCCACATAGGCTGCAGCTCTTTGCTAGCATACCTTCCAATGTCTGTGTGCAGGACCCTAGGGTTGGTCAGCTTCAAATGACCGCAACACACAGGAACCGAAATCCCTGTGGAGTCTGGGCTAGAGGGGACTGGTCTGGTGGGAGGGCCAGACTGGGGCACGCAAAACAGGCCACGGCGCGACCCGGGATGGAAACAAAGTCGGCCCGCTTCTATGGGATAAGCTAGAAAATTAAAATTGGGCTACTGAGCATCCCATACTAGGAACAAACTAACCCGCTAGTTGTGGGCCAGGCTGGGTGTAATCGAGTTATCGGGCGGCCTTGTGGGATGGACCCCCGGTCGAACTGATAGTTACTAAATAGTTACTGATACAATGCTTCATAAATGAAACAACATAACAACGCGACGACATAGCATAATAGAGATGTTGTAACATGTTTCTATTTTAATGATATAATGGGTTGGATAATCAGATATGGAATTCCTCTAACAGATGGTGAATAATTTCTCTCAAATGAAGAACTCTGGTTAATTGGAAAGCAGCGGCGATGCCTTGGAGAAAGGATCTGGGACCTTAGATTAATGAATTCCAACAACTTCGAACGTATCGACACTAACAACAAAACTTCTCCATGTAGGGGTTTGTTGATTTTGAATTACAGTATCTCATTCTTCTATCTAAACAATGAATGTTGATCAACCCATGAAAAGGTTGATCCTAGGATTGTATGTTATTGCGGGAGGGATGTTTGAACATGGGGAATTCAATTTCATGTTAAATTCATTTTTTGGAATACCAAAACCTCCCCTTATTACTTTCTGTGTTGAAACAACAATGTAGAGTGTGCAAACTGATACAAATAAGGCATGATCCCCTCGGTCTTGTGCGTTCTTATGGATTCTTCATGGTCGCACCTTTGAAATGGTGGCAAGGAGGTTTCAAGTCTATAACAGGAAAAGTGAAATAACTTAGAGTCCATGGGCACAGATGGAATGAGGAACAGACCAACAGAGTGGACCCCATGGTCCGAGGGAGATCCCAGCAGTGGTGTTGGTGACCACTGGTGGTGGCCCGCGATGAAGCAGCAGGAGCCGTTGGCGCTCAGGCTGGCGGCTGGCAGTGGCGAACGCGGCCACCCAGCCAGGTCGGGGGAGCAACCCGCGCCATGTGGGCTACGGTTCTTTGCCGGAACACTATCTAGCGGCCGTGTTAGTCAGGTCGGTTCGACCGGGTCGGACTGAGCCTAGACACTACCATCCCCCGGTTACTAAAACAATAATATCTTTCAAACCATGTGTCTAATTGATTATCTGTTTTTGTATTGGAACCCTTTCAACAAGGTAGATATTTTGGAATATTCAATGGAAGATTTCATAGATGTTGAAATGAGACTAATGTCATTATGAGTGGATTTTCCCAGAATTAAGTGCACAACATGATAGAATCCTGCAGCTGGATAAGACCCGAAGACTAGTGACATTGTGTGGATTAGGTCCTAGTGACCCAATGTAGATTTTTTCCTGGAAACCATGTGTGGATAATCTTCTAGAGGACCTGTGTGGATCAACACTTAGTGGCTCTGTGTGACCCAGCAGACCCATGTTACTAATCTAGGATGTGTACCTCAACAGTCCAAAGTGTTTAGTGTTACGAAGGATAGTCCTGTTTTCTGTACTTTTATTATAATTGTGTGAGATAACTCTCAGTTTACTTGGTGTACTCTCCTCAGTGGTGTAATTATTGTACTTGACATACTCTCCTAATTGTTGTATTAAGTGTACTTGGTTTACTCTCTTTAATGGCATATTAAGTGTACTTTATGTACTCTTCTTAGTGGTGTACATAGAGTTATTGGCGTATTCTCTTCAATGGAGTACTATGTGTACCTGGTGTACTCTTCTCGTTGGTGTACACAGTGTACTTTGTGCACTCTCATAAGTGTTTTACTTAGGTTACTTGAATTAAACTCCTTAGTGGTTTACTTAGGTTACTTGAAGTACTCTCCTTAGTGGTTTACTTTGTGTAATTGGCATACTCTCCTCAGTGGGGTACTTAGTGTACTTGGTGTAGTCTCCTCAGTGGTATACTTAGTGTATTTGGCGTACTCCCCTCAGTGGTGTACTTAGTATACTTGGTGTACTCTACTCAGTGGTTTACATAGTGTACATGGTGTACTCTCCTTAGTGGTGTACATAGTTTACTTGGTGTACTCTCTTCAATGGTGTACTTAGTGTATTTGGCATACTCTCCACAGGGGTTTACTGACAGTACCTTGTGAATACTCTCCATTGTGATCTTCCCTTTGTCGTTTGGGGTCCCTACTGAGTATTGTGTTACTCACCCCAGTATGATCTTCGCCCGCATGTGTCATGTCCTGTGCAGGTGATCGACGCTTCGACGAAGAAATTATTTTTCTAGGACCAGGTGGAGCTCAATGAGATGGGACCAACAGACGCTTCGATGGATACCTTGGTGGTCCAAGACCAGGTGGTGCTTGGTGAGACAGGATGGAAGGGTGTACTACTAAATCTGTAGGTAAATACCCTTCACCTACTCTTCAAGTAGGGTCTCAAGCGGATGGACTAGGGTGGTTTTACTTTCCTTTTTTGGTTTTGGTCTTGTATTCTAGACCCTTTTTACTTTCCTTTGTGGTTTCATATTGTTTTATGGCACCTTTATACATTCAGTTTTTGTTGTGTGTGTGTGTATAGGTTTAAAAGAAAAATGCCTTTCCTTTTTTGGATATTACTTCTCGGTGCTAGTCGCTATCCCCTGGCCTATTGAAGGTGATCTTGGGGTTAGTCATGGAATGGGCCCTGGGGGATGGTTCATGATAAGAACCCACTAAATAGCAGTCAAATTGAGAGTGGAAATCCCCATTTACATGGTTTTATGATGTTAGCCTAGGTGAATCTTGGATGAAAATTTCGGACCTACCTTCCCCACACCAAGTATGACATGAGAGTGTTCATGCTTCATCCTGTGGATTATTTATAGGTTCATAGGATTTTATATCATTTTTGGCACCTTAACAGTGAATTTTTCTAATATGATCTCATTTTCTATATCATCAAGAATAATCACCACCATGGATTTGTAGGTTGACCTTGTATTCAATTTTCTAGGAGTATTATAATAGTACCTTTGGGATCTAGATTTTTTATCCTTAAAAAATGTGAATACATCCCCAATATAAATGGGATGTTTGACTTTATCTATAGCAGATTGGTTTCCATGTGTATCAGTAGTCTTTGATGATTTAAAAATACCGGACACAAATTCATGAGGAAAATCCAATTGTCCCCAAGAAAGAAATGCATATCTCCTCATAACTGAGGAATCAAGAACATGAATGGGAGAAGCACCAATATCTTTACCAAAAAAATAATATCAAATAGCTTTTGTATAATCCTGAACACTAACAATTTGGGTCAAAGAATCAATTTTTCCTTTCTCAATTCCTTAAGAACTCACATCCACTTGAAGAACAAAGTAAAGAAGGATAGTCCTATCCACCATTATTCCAAAAATTAAATTTTATTCACCACCAACATTTTCTACCCAATACTAGACACCACTGTAATACATAGGAGATTTTGGGGCACACAATGTATGGGTAAGTCTCTAGTTAGAATCTAGATGATGATGATAGAAAAAGGGTCCAACAAGAAAGGATATCCTCATAGAAAAAAAAATTAAAAGATAATTTTGGTCTAGTTCATAATCCAAATAACATCAGTTAGCTCCCTAGAAATATCAAATAATTTACAGACATGGAGAAAAGGGTTTAGAAATCCACATAGTAGAGTATTTGAACCTATAGTTTTTCCAAAAATCATTATAATAGGAAAAAAGGGAATCCTGAAAAAATAGATTAAGGGGTCAGCCTGCAAGGCTGAACCATACTGGAAGTACAATAAATTTCTATCGCTCAATAAATAATAATGAAAACTTGGTTATATCCATTTTTTACTTATAATCTACCATGATTCTTGAAACAATCAATGATAAAATTCATCAATTTCATCTAATTGAATAGTAACCCAGACATGATCAAGAACACCAATTTTAGTAGAAGAAAATCAAATAAAATACATTTTCATTCATATCATAGACACTTTAAGGAGATAAACATGAATGTAACATACTATCACAAGATGAATACTTATAGAAAATATCTTAAACCCTTCATCATAAAACCTGATTTTTGGATATCCATTGAAATGGATGAGGCGATTTTCATGTAGCATGGAAGAATCTATGATTGGGAGTCTTTGAGTGGGGTCAATTATTCAATGACCCCTTTGTCGATCATAAATATCTTTGATTGTAGGGTCTTTATATAGGGTTTCTTGGTTGATAGTATTTCTATTGAGAGGGAAACACTACATCTTAATTTAATAGAACATAAATATAAAAACTTCTCACCTTAATGATGTTTATTTTCAAAATAATATTAGAGTCCTAAATAATGGTAAATTCAATGACTTCATTTGTGAATATATATATAAAAAATGATAGAAATACTATATATTCAATATGTAACTGATCTAAAAGGGGATGTTTTGGATGATTCACTCATCTAGAGTTACTCTACACAATTTTAAATATACAACATGTATAGACATGTTAAGAAACATTTTTTCAAGGATAATATATAGCAGGAAATTACTGGTTATGTGTCAAGAGTTTTGTTTGTCCAACAAGTGAAAGTTGATAGACAACACATCGAGGAGTAATCAGACCACTTCCAATTCTTATAAGTAAATTGGATGAAATTATTGTGGACTTTGTCAGAGGAATAATAAGGAATCCTAGAAATAATGATAGATTATGTGTTATTGATGATCATCTCATGAAATATTCACATTTCATTTCAATAAGATAATATTTACCTATTTATCTCCTTCCATAGATATATATTAATAAATTTGTAAGTATTTGTGAAACACAACATTCAATGGTGTCTTGTCATAAACAACAATTTTTATCCAAATTCTAGAAAATTCTTCATATGGATCCTTATATTGAGGTTCATTTAATAACCAATTATCAACCTTAAATATATATAAAGTCTAAATTAATTATTCAAACAATAGAATAAATTTTATGATAATTCTCTATTTACATTAATTGTATGTGTAATCATTATTTACCTTCAAAATAGTTTTCCTAAAATAATAGCTTCAATTCTAGTATTCAAATGGAACTCTTTGATAATTTATATGTAGAGAGATTTTATACTCACACTTTAGAGATGAATTTGATGAAAGGAATATTTTAGTCAATGAAATTGGGTAAAAGACAATGAAAAATGTAAATACTATTCAAAATAATATCTATTCATACTAAATCAATAAATGGAATTAGGATAATATTCGGTAGAATGATTCTGAATTTCACATGGGTGATCAAATTTTGTTGAATGCATCTCAATGAAAGTGTGTTATAATGGTTGGTATAAATGAAAAAATGATCCCTATGTACATTAAAACATTAACAATCATTTATATAGCTTGAAATGTTTACCATTTAGAAATGAAACTATGAATCTCAAAATTTCATTATGTGATTCATATATCATTATTAAAGAAGTAATTAATAGACCCAAAAAAGTGTTAACTACTGAAAATATGGAATTGGAACCATGTTTATCTTACTGTGAAGTTCCAATCGTTGTTATAGACACTATAGAATAGTTTTTGAGGAGTTGGATGATTGGTCTAGTGAAAATAATTTGGAGAAATTATAAAATTAAAGGGGAAACATTTGTACCGGATGATGTTATTTTGAAGAACTATCCAAATATTTTCACAGTTTGAATTTTTTATATTTTTATGATAAATTTTTTTAATGGATGGATGTAACACCCCAAGACTTTATGATATGTATATTTTTAAATAAATTGATTCTTTTTTAATTTAGTGATTCATTCATCTATGAGTCTAAAAGAATCAAGAAATATTTTTCTATTACAATTTAGCAATTAAATTCATGTATTCAAAAATATTAACAAACATTATTAAAATTATATGTTCTTCACATGTAAAACTAAATTTATTTTTTATCCATTTACTGTAAAGTAATATAACAATAATTTTAAAGAAAAATCAATTTTAAAAAAATATAATTTTTGTTGATAATGGATTTTTTGTGTTTAATGCACTTATATTAAAATTAATTTTTACCACTATTCGAATAAATATTTCCAAAAAATATCTTTATTTTTGAAATCAAAATTTAAAAATTATCAGTTATTTAAATTTTTAGAAATTTATGAAAATGTTTTTTTGACTAATAGTGAAAAATATAAATATTAATATTAATTTCCCATTTCCATTAATGAATAATCCACATCAATTTTACATTAAAATTATATTAAATATAATATTTGTTATTTTATTTTACAATTAATGAAATTTATGTAATTTTAGTCAATTACATGTTATATTTTCAAATAAAAATGTTTTATACATATGAAAATGTTTATTTAGAAAATAAATTTTCATAATAATAACTAGTTTAATTTTAAAATAAATTCTACAACTTCATTATTTATAATTTGAATAAATTGATTAAATATTTTGAATAATAATATTTAAATTTATATAATATTTCAAAATTAATTTTTTTTCATAATTGATGGTAAAAATAATAATAATATATATATAACTACTAAGGATAAAACAAGTTTACTAGGGGTTAATCCTAAAAAATAAGGGTTAGAATGACCTTACTACAAGAATAATTCATATTTTATTACAATAATTTATCTATATATATTATTATTTTATATATTTATCCATTTTAGAATCATTTTCATGTGAAAAATGTTTGAATATTTATTCTTTTCAAAAATTACAATGATATCTTTTACCCCACTTATAAAATGGAACCCTCGGTCCTCTCTACTTCACAACTATATTGCATATTGGTTCAGAAAATACTTGAAAGAATCCATTACACAAATATTTTCTCATGAACTATAGTCCCTAGTTTGATCAGAAAACTTTTCATAGAGGGATTTTGTTGCAAGTATAAAGAATTTTCTCAATAAAGATGCATCGTTATTACCTGAACATTTTGGTTTTATTTCATCATCCACTTAATTTAAATCATCTTAATAAATTATGAAATAATAAAACCAATATCTACCATATAGTTATATTTTATTATGTATATAAATATTTTATATCAATATTCAATTCTATCAAATGGGAAATGAAATGATCTAGTGTGTGTATGGATGATTATAGACACACAAACCGATGTAATTTTTTTATATCACTACCTTTTTCATAGGTATATAATAATGGATTTAATTTATATATATGATATTTGTCAAATAATTAATATTTTACTATAAAATTATTAAATATACCTTATTAACTTGTAATTAGTTGGAAAATGATATCATCACTCAGGCATCTATGTGGACTACCACCTTCGTGAAGTAATGTGAATATTTTTTCATTTTATTTTTACATGGTCTATAATAAGGATTTATTTAATAAATATATATTATATATATATGATAATTATTTTATAAAGTTGAAATATTATTTTCTTTTATTTTATCCATCCCTAGAAAAAACAAAAAACAATGTCCATGTGTTGGTACAAAATACCATCACCATCAATAGTGTAACTCATTTTTCTATCTCTAATTTTATGTTATATTATAAATATCTATATAGTTAATTTATATAATTTTGATTTTATGGAAATAAATCTTTATATGATGGAACCATGATCAAATTAAAATTATTAAAACTCTAAGATCAAAACATACTTGAAAAATGATGTAGTTATTACATGATACCTTGAATTTAACAAAGAATTGTCAATAAACCGGTGATAAAAGATTATAGGTGAATATATATGGTCTGATAAAAAATAGTTTCTTTGTATATATATATATAGAAAATAATTACATATTATGAAGGATCATTGAACACATACTAAGAAATTTGGACCGAAGATAATGGTTTCAGGTCTCACTATTACTTCGGTGGGACCTATATTATATTCACCACATATTTCTTTTGTGTTGTGTATATATTTACCCTTTGATATTTTATATCAATAATATATTTAAATTTATCTTATTTAATTTTTCATTTGATGTTTTCGAGGATATGATTTAAAATTTACCAAATTTTTGAGTATTTGTTTTATAATCTTATCGTATAACAGAATTTTTAAAGATTAAGATTTTAATTATGAATTATTATGATCTATATATTTAAAAACACATGAAATTTTTTATCTTGTGGTTATTTATGAATATTTATTATAATAGTAACATTTTAATCTATCATTCACATAAAATTATTGAGAAATTGTTTCTAACAAAGTATTACTTTATTTCCCTCTTTGGTTGAATGTCATTCTTCCCCCATATACATTTTTCAAATAATGTTTTTATGATATTTTCCAATATTATATAAATTATTTACTAAAGTAGTTTTTACTGATGTATTGACTTTTAATACATTGTTAAAAAATAACCATGTAGTAATTTTCAAAATTAGGTATTGTTTATCCTTTTTACAACATTGTGAAATGAATATATTTTCAACATATACTACAGGTACTGAATTACCCACTACTATTAAAATATTTTTACTTGAAGCTTATTTTATTATTTTACAATTTCCTTTTCAATGAATTTTTTTCCGTAATATTTTCGAAATAATTTATAGTTCAAATAATTTATTTAAAAGTAAAAAGAGTAATTTTTAATCATATGTCCCAATTATCATAATGAAGTATTTTTATTTAATTTAACACAATTTTTTGAATATTTTTCTGATGATAAACTATAATGATACAATAATCATTATTTATTTAATTATTTTATGATTAGTTTGATCAAGGATATTCTATATTGATTCCATTCACCATATTATTCTAGAAGGTTTATTATTAGGTTTATTGACTTTGGTAATTTTTAAAAAAAAATTGATAGTTCTCCAATATGAATGTTTATGTTTATTAGGATTATCCCCATTCACTAGAAGAATTCATTGGACACTTTTTTTGATGTGTGGGACTTGAAATATAGCCTCAATGCATTGATAGGTCTCATGGAAAAATCTTTATTGGATTTTTGTTTGAGTCCTTACCATTTCTGTAATATTTCATAGAATGATTCCATGATAGTATAGTAGTGACGTCTTGCATTATGAATTCAATAATTATGATATTATTTATTGATTCACATGTTATTACTCGATTATTTTTAATATTTTTGGATAAGTTTCAATCTCTTTTGAATATTTATATGAAATTTTTTGGTCATAAATTATTCATGATATATTATTATTCATCATCATTTAGTGATTAAATGTCATTACTTTGAATTATTTACCTATCATTATTGGTTATGACTAATTTAATCCAAACATCCTATATTATATGCATAACCTTAATAAGAATTAGTGCTCAACCATTTCTAACGTCTCCTTTAAATATCATTATATGAAGTATATTATGATTGATATACATGGATATGAAAATGTAAATAATAGTGTTTTAAAATAAAATATTATGTTATGTTTTATTTTTTCAATTTTATTGTGAGATTCAAGTATTTATTTATTCTTATAAGAATGCTAAACTAATTGGTCCTTTAGGATGTGATTCCATGTGTATTTTCCTAATGTAATAAAGTAACAACTAACTCTTAGATTCTAGGGTTGTGGTCTTTACAACTAAACTCAATCTTCTCGCATCTTTAGTTTAACACATTCCAACAATATTTTCTCCACCAATTCACAATAATTTATTCCTATAAACACCATTAGTCAAAACCATGAATACCTTTATATAAACATGTTGTTTAGTAATTTGGATATAAACATTGATTTTATGTAATTCTCTTTATAGAAAATCTATATTTGATTGAATAATAAAAAAATTGGATAAACATTTTTTCTCTAATCTATCTAATATATATTGTCTATTTGTCTCAATGTATTCACTATTATTCTCTCGACTCCATCCATTCACCATTAAAAGAAAATGCTCAACAATTTTCAATGATTTATGTTAAACAAAAAAACAAAACACTAAAGTAATAATTCACCCATCATGACCAAATTCTTCACAAAAACACCTCAAATCTTATCGGTATCCAAAATATTACTATTATACATATGGTGGGTTGAAATATAGGCATTAGATATATGATTATTTGAACAAAAACACTGAATTTATGGTCTATCATATTTATTCATCACATTCCTATTGAGATACAAATATTATAAAATCTCTTCATTTGGGATTCTTATAGGATGTTTAAAGATATATTTTGGTTTTTAGTGTTTTCTAGGTCATTTTATGTGTTGTTTACTATGTTATGGAAGACCATGAATCTCAAGCTATGAAACCTTGAAACAAGTTTTGGAGTCCTAGAAGAGGGTGAACGGTTGGAGTATGGTTAGGACAATTCGTGTGTTCATCTACTCAAACTTCGTGGCATGAGACAGATGTGAGTCATATGATAGGACAATGATATGTCAAACCATGTGAAAAAAACTACTTGACACCACCAAAATCCTATAATGGGGGGTTACACTTGGTGCATTAAGTGTTAAATCTTCTAGAAAAAACTGTGTTATGACAATTAATTATTCTAAATTTGATGTATAAAAAATAGAGGAAAATAAATTATATCATTATTGTTTTTTTGAATTAAAATCTTGACATAATAGACTAATTTAATAGTTTTTTGGAATTTATTTCTTCTTGATGATCAATTTTGACAGATCCTTATGTGTTTGATATATTTTTTAAATGACATGTCTTCATTCATTATCATTATTATCATTATCCTTCATCTCTACCCATATTATTGATAGCAATATTTTATTAGATCTGTATTAATTATATCAAGGTATTTTTTGTCTATATTTATTTGTATAACTTATATTCAACACTGTAATAGGAAATATTCATTATATCTAGGTTGATTGATGATTGAATCCTTGATATTTTCATAGTAAGTGGTTTCACTATCTCACTCTATTATCCATTGACATCAATATTTTTTAATCTATTTTTTTATGAGATTCATTTTATATAATCATTAGTTGATTCCTACAGATATCTTCTTTTTTGTTGTGTGGATACCATGGAATTATAAGAATACTAAGGTGTTAAACTAGGAAATTTAATAGATAGTGTGTTTTGTAAACTATTCATTCTCTCTCATTTATAAACATGTTTTATTGAATTGTAAATGGATTTATATTTTATTTATTGAAAATTTTATATGATTTTCTTTGATAATAACTAGTTTTACACTTTTTTATGATATGTTGATTTCCAAGAACTCATGTCTTGTTTGATCAATTTGAATTTGTAATAATATTTTTGATATGAAGTTATATTATTGGTTTGATTGATAACATTTTATATACTATTTGGATGTTATTTTAAATGTTCATCCCCTCATAACATAGGGTAATTAGGAGAATGGGGTTCATTAGGGAATTGTTTTTGTGACTTTTTGGGAGTTTCACACATAATAATGTCAATTTTCTGACTAAGTCACTATTAAAAGCAATATTTTAAATGAAATCCTAGGGTGTTCATACATCATGGTGTTCCTATCCTCCTCAAGTCATAATACTAGTGTTCTTTTTAGTGTTATCTAGTCACTATTATTATAGAGCGTAAGTATCCTAGACTTCCTGGACCAATATTATCCTAAGGGTAGTTTTATTATTATTTTCACTGATGTGGATTTATGATACGTGAATTAAAAATGGTAAATAAAATTTTATTGTGATTTGGAAAAAAATTAATATTTAAAACTCATTGTAAAAAATTAAAAATGATAAATTTTCTTATTTTTGTTCATTTTGGAAATTGAAAATCATGAATAATTTTCTTTTTAAATGTTTTTTTTCGAATTAATTACCAAATCCCACAAGGGGAACACCTTATAGGATCCAAATGGGATTGATTTTATCAAACCTTGTATACACTATTAGGTCTGTGGAGACATTTTTTTCACTTATGTAGGAATGGGTATAACACCATAGTGAGGTAGAAGGTTTTCGAGTCATCTTGATTTGAGACTATGGTGGTGATCTAGTGGGATGTTTATCACTTGGAACATAGATATAATGATCATTTTATTTTTAAATTTAGTTACTATTGGATCAAGAAACTAGTTTTTTGTTTTTCATTACTCTTATATTTCACCCCGTTATGAAATATATATTCATCTTTATTGTCATTTATTTTATCTGATGGGGAGAAATTGATACAACTAAGTTATCTGTGTTTCCCTTGTGCTTATCTTCAGCCACTGGATTACTAGAATGACCTTCATTTCATTTTTTATATCTATTTGAAACATTTATTTATGGTTCACTCGGGTATGCTCATAGAATAATGGGGACTAGGAAATTATTGTTCTCTTTTTTTCATGAGATATTTTTTATAAAATATATATTATTTTTATGAAAAAACAGTTTGTTTATAATCTAGTTTCTAGAAATATCTCATTGTAATAAACATAAACATACCATGAGATGTTACTAAATGAGTCTCCTATGTAGGTTTTTGATCTACTCTCAGTTATTTAAAAAATATATTGTTATTAATTGAGATTTATTTCTTGTCTAATGATCTCATTTATTTCCATGAAATAATACCATGCTACCCAAAACATTTCCTCCAATTCACAATGAGGGAATTGTGGATGATGTTATGTTAGAAAACCCTCTAATTCACTTGAATCTAGTTTATAATTTAGTAATGTTAGTTGGAAAATTGGAAAAAAATGAACCCTTATACAAAAAATATGAATGGGTGGCACAACTAGGTTCAATTGAAGATAATGATTATGCTCATGAATTCCTTTGATGGAAGACTCCACCCTTTCAAGGGTTTAATGGGCCGCAAAAATTAGTTGAATGTTTGGATAATATTGAACAAATATTTTAATTCATAGAGACAATGATATCATTTATAGTGAAGTGGGATGATTTTTTTAATGGCACATGCATTCCTAGACTATTACTATTTTTGTTATGGGTTTTGGAGTTGTTTCATAAATGGTTTGTGTTAGTTTACAAGTGGTCATAGGTTTAGTAGAGATTTTTTTATATTCATATTTTGAATGGTTTGGAATGCATGAATTGGTTTTTCATGTATTTTATATGGTCTTTGTGTAACCTATGAAATAGATCCACTATCTGAAAGTAGTTTACGATATGTAAAAATAATAATGGCATAGGTGACATAAATTTAATCCGATGTTTTTTTATAGAATTCATGTGGAATTCATGTAATAAATTAGTTTCATGATATGAAATCAGGGGGATTACTAGTTTTAAATTTTATTTTTTTATCGAACCCCTCTTCATTTAGCTACATTTCTTCCTATAATTTTGAGCAATTACCTTGGAGATTTTTAGGGATCTTATCTCCCTCCTTACCTCACCTTAATCCATTTTAATGGTGGATTTCCATTGGTGATTTATTTTAATCGCCTCTCTCATTCCTTGGTTTTCTTTTATTATTCTAACATGGATCTACATAGGGTGTGTGGTTTTGGTTATGATTGTGAGTTGGGATGAATTTTTTATAACACCAAATTCGATGTAGAATGAAATATGGTATTTGTGTTCCTTTTTTATTTTTTGTTCATTTATTATTTTCCCTACGGGGCATAGTGAGTTGGAAAATATTATCTGTGGTACGAAATCCTTCATTTATCACTACTTTACATAATGAGTATGTTTTTTCTTCCATATCTATAGGAGATATTTGTTCTCTATTAATTAAATATAGATAGTTTTGTAATTAAAATTGATGGTGAATGGGAATTTTCTCATGCATTTTTCACATTGATAGTATCATCAAATTGTAAATCTAATGGATAAATGATCTACTAAATTTTTTTTGAAATTGGTGTATTTTTTTGTTCTTTTTTGGACTATGTTGTGGAGCCCATTTTTTGAAAGTTATTTTGACATCACCTACAAATGTGAAATTTTTTAATTCCATATATTTATATAATGAAATGTTTTACCCTATATTTATGTATTGTGTGATAACACCCAAAAAATGAAGTGGTGGTGGTAAATTCCCCATTGTAAAATATATAAAATGTTTTTTTGTTGTTATAGGATTGGTGGTTAGTGAATGTGAGCCTAATGGGTGATATGTGGTCAAGGTTTTGTAGTGGTGAGGTGATAGTTTCTTTGGAAGTGAATTTGGGTTGGTGAAAAGATAGTTTGTTTTATTTTTATTTTTTGGAACTTTGGGTAAATATTTGTCTAATCATTCTTTTGGAGTGTTAAGGATACATTTTTTATTAGGATTTTAGGGATTTAGAGTGATGGTTTGATTGGTCATTCATTTTTATCGGTGAGGTGATGGTTTGTTTGGTTGTGATTTTGGGTGGAAATGTGATGGTTTGTTTGGACATGATTTTGGGTTGGTAAGGTGATGGGGTTTTCCCATGATTTTGGGGTGGTGAGGTGGCAGTTTGTTTGGCAGTGATTTTGGGTCAATGGGTGGTGGTTTGTTTGACAATTCTATTAATTCATGTGAGGTGTTTATTCGAAGGGGATGATGATATTCTTATGGGAATATGTTCTTTATGATAGAATCTTGGGTAGTTTTATAATAATTCATTAATAATGATTGAAATTGATAGATTTAGTTTTGTTAATGTGATAAAAATTACTAATGAACATCTAAATTATGGTTTGTGTGGTTAGAGGTAGTTTTTGGTAAACAATGAAATGCATGGGTGGATAATATAATTGGTTGGTGGAGGGATATGTGGCTTGATGTTTTTGTGCTGATGTTATTGAAGAGGAGATATACAATGTGGGTATATTTTATATGGTCTAGTGTTTTCTTTGGAACACATAAGTGGTGATGTTTTTGTTGATATAAGTATGAAGTTGTATATTTATTGTGATTTCTATACCCCCCAACATGAACCACTGTATAAAAACACTTGAATATTCACACTAGGGTGTTTTTACAAACAACCCAATGATGATGAAGGATTGATGGATACCTATTATTTTTTTCTCTCTCTTTTCCAAGTGAGTAGAAATGAACATTCTATTATAGATGGAGTTCTATCAGTGCTATAGGCAAAGGACCATATTTTTTCTAGTGATATTTGATATGATTATATTTTGGGGTGGAATCATATGTTTCTTGTAGAAATATGTGATGTGAACAGGATGTGGGGTGCCATATGGTGTGGTATTTTATAGTAGGAGTAGGGAATGAAGCTGATTTCATTCATTTCCATTATGCCATTCTACATTGGTTATGGTAGTGGTGGTGACGTGATAACTCAGGTGTTTTTGGGTGAGATGATATTTGACTTTTTTATGGGGTGGTGGCATATATTTTTGTAGGTATGATGTTATGTGACCATGTTTTGGGGGATAGAATATGTTATAAATAATAAATGGGAGATCCAAGACATATGACTCCGGGGGTTTGAGAGTATAAAATTAGTGGGAAAGTGGCGTGGGGTAAAATGTTTTGATATAATTAATATTAATTTATTATACTTGTCCTGCATTTGATTGTGAGCATACCTTGGTGAGGTTGGATAGATAGTTGACCTATTTAGGTTTTTTTGTTCTTCTTTTTGTTAATGGGTTCATGAGTATGATTCTTTCACATGTTCACAAGAGACATTTGTTTTCCTACTAATTGTACTTTTATTATCACACAATGTATAAAAACTATTTTTCTTGTTCCTAGGAGGATTACCTGGATCGGGATAGACAATACTTGCTCATACCTATTTGTTCAATTGATCTATCACTACTTTTTCTTGGATTTTATAAACTACATTTTAAGGTATTTTCTTCATACCACATTAATTTATACATTCATTGTGGTATGGTTTAGTTTCTTTTTATATTTTTTCTAGATTTTCATGTGCATTATTATTCTTGTTCCTCGATCCTATATTATAATAGAGGTTAATGCCTCTTATTTAATGATATTTTCATAATCTTGGTTGTAGTGTATAGACTGGAGTCTACTAAAGGTGGGACATTGGGATCATCTTTCTCCCCCCATTGTGGTATATTTTAAGGGAGGGGACACGATAGAGTGATCGTAAATGAGATATTTGAGAGATATGATGGATTTTGAGATAGAGATAGTGGGTAATTCAAGAGTTGGTATGGAAATAGTTTCTGTAGGACTTTTTTGGTTATATAGGATACTGAGACTGGCTAGGACATGGGATTTTAGGGCTCCCAAGATTATGTTCGTGGACTTTCAGCTTATTGAATGACCAAGTGAGGTGAACATATTTATTGTGTATGGGCTTAGAAGAGGTACATCCATCTTGGTATCTTTTTTCTAGTTTCAATTTGTTTCTTTTATCAATGATAACATAAATAATGTTAATTAAAATGAATCTAAATGAAATTTCATACTACTAGGATTAATAAATACTTGTTTTATTTTTAGATATGGATCATATACATCATATACATGTGTCTTAGGAAGTTTAATTTTAGCATTCCGAACAATTTTATCATCCTATAGTTGAACTAATAGAGGAGGATGAGGCTTGGTACATGTAATTATGCACTTTTCAACAGCAGCATTTGGGTATGTATGAGGGAAGAGTTTTATATGTGGTGATATAAATTTTATTGGGGGCATATGAGATTGTTTTTAGATTAATGTGGGCCTTGGTGGGATACACAATCTCTTTGGTAGTACTTCAAATGTTGTGTGTTATGAGTTAATGATAGACATTATATCTTGGTGACTGGAATGGGGCATATGTTTTATTGATGAACATTCAAAAATTCTTTTGAGAAGAGTTTCGTTCAATGACCATGAAGGTAGGGAAGAGGTAAGATATTCTTTCTATCTAATTTGGGAGTATTCTAGTCTCGAAGTTCCGAATCATGTTTATGCACCTCCATCTGAGTGTAGTCAGAGAGGTAGTCTTCAAAATAGATGTAGAGTAGCTGGGCATTGTCAACATTAGAGATTAAAGGTAGAACCACTAGATGGAATATAGATCATTCGAGGTAACCCCATTTTTTCATCAAACCTTATTAGTTCCTTGTTTTATATATGATATTTTCACTGCTTTGTTACAAACATTATAGTTCACTCTATGGAACTAGATGTAAAGAGGCCTCTCATGCCCCTTGTGTTGACAAGACCTATCAGCATATAGACTAGCTTGTTCGATGTGTGTAGGGGGTGTAGACTGATGGTGGTACCACATTAGTCCCATGGGGATAATTTCATTCTATATATATAGCCTTACTATTCCATTTAAGTCATCGGTTTGTGGTATTATGTGAGTGGTATTATCGAATGATACTAGAGGATTGTCGTGTTCTCTAATGTGTATAATAATAGTTTGGTTTTTCTTGGTGAGAGGGGAAATAAAGTGAGTTGTTGAGATGTGTTTCCCCTTTATTATTTGGTAGATTCTTATTAGTGGTGTCAATAGATTTGATGATAGTGAAGGTCCCTAGGATTGAAGATTATTTTCTAGATGTTTTCCTTAAGGAGGTTTTGATTTTACCCCCTCTATGTATTGTTGAGTTTGAGATAGACTTACAGTATGATGCTTCTCTGATTTTAATTGATCCTTATTGTATTATGCATTATGAGTTTCAGAAATTGAGAATTTAGATAGTATATCTTATGAAAATATTTTTTATCAAATCTAGTGTGTTGTCATCATTTTATCAACTATATTTCTCTAAGAAAAAGTATGGTAGGTTGAGGTTGTCTATAGGCTACCGAATGTGGAATACAATGACAGTCATGAACCATTACCCTTTTCAGAGGATAGATGGTATTTTCAACTAGAATAGAATTGTGATTCGGTTTTCTAAGGTTGATATATAATATGTATATAACCAATTAAGTTTGAAGGATGAAGATATCCTGATTATTATCTTTATATATTTGGATGATTACGTTCATTTTTTAGTAATTTTATTCGGGTTCATGAATGTGTCAACTATGCTCATAGGGCTCATGAACATCTTGATCTATGAATTTTTGACCAGTTCATAGTTGTGTTCATAGATGTCATATAGATCTACTCAAAATCATAGGAGGAACATGTCATTCAACTTAGGGATTTCATGGAGATTTATCAATGCCACAAAATCTATAGAATACTATCCAAGTGTATATTTTGGACACAATGGGTGAGTTTCCTCATGGATGTAGTGTCTCTTCAGGGTGTCATAGTAGACCTCTTGAATTCCATGGTATTTATTTCTTGGGTAGTTCCCAATAAAATCGTAGAGGTTCACATATTTATTTATCTTGTTGGATGATATCAAAGGATTATTCTTTATTAATCTCATTTTGTGGACCTATTTAAATCATTTACCAGTAAGTACTAGGATTTTTTGTCGATATATCGAAAAAAGTTAGTGTTTGGTTATATAAAGTTAGGTTGGTCAGTTCCATAATACTTTTATAACCTAAAGAGGGTGTTCTATTTGAGTTTTTTTGTGAAGATTCCCATACCTTATTGGGATGCATGTTTATTAAAATGATATATGTGATATATTATGGGTCTAGATAGCTATATCCCCATGATCATAACTACTCAACTCATGATTTAGAGATATTAATTGTCTTTTCACTATTTTTTGAGGCATTACATTAATTGGGACCACCATTTGGACTTCACATATGACAAAATTTTGAGTTAAATATTTTATCTATGTGAAATTAATTTGGGTCATTTGAGGAGGATGCGGTTTCTTTAGGATTTTGATATTGATATCTACACTACCTCATGAAAGGTAAATTTTATGGCTAGTGGTTTTTGGAATAATTCATGGGTGGATTTTAATCAAACTAATGTGGATTTTTGGAGGGTGATGGAGTAGTTATTATCCTATCACATAGATGTAAGGTTTGTTTATTGTATTTTATATTTGGTTTAGATAATGGATTGGTATTCTCTAATTTTAAAGGTGGAGGATTTTTAGTGGGGGTACTCAAAGGAAGAGGTGATGCACAAGCTTTTTGGCCATGGGGATGCTCTAGAGGGACGGTCTGATGATAGTGGGAAATAAATGTATTTTTCATGTAAGGTTGTTTATTTCAATTGTAATATGTGATGGATTCCATTTTAGTTTTCAATATCACCTTTGGTAGTCCACCCATAAGTATCATAGATGTACCATGACTTGATAGTGTAGTTTTGGAAATCCGAGATGAAATGGGTTGAACATCAGATACTACTAATACAGAATAAAGGGTTAAATTAATTTCAAGTGCATATTATCTTCTAGAATTAACAACAACTCTTACATGTATTTTGGTTTCCTCAAGAGTCTTATTATTCAGAAAATCTCTTACATAAATGGATTGAACTATCCTCTCCCATATAATATAGATAACTGGAGGAATTACCCCACCAATGGAAAAAACACATCTAATATTAATCCCCCTGAGTCTTTATAGAGTCTTTTCTAATGACTTATTTAGAACTCAATGGTAACAACTTATTCAATGAAGAATTAAAACAAAAACCGATTATTATTAAAATAAATTTACTCAAAATTATTAGACCATGACAATGGGATGTGCTATTATCATAAAAATCAGTACCAATAATAATGAAATCTAATGTTAATATTAATCCCAAAAAGTAAAAAATTGCAGACTTATTCTTTTAATTCCACATTAATCTCAAAACATATTGTTCTAGATTAACCACCTTCTCAATCATAAAGAAATATAATAACGTAACATCTTGAAATAAAACTATTTGACCTCTCCATTTTTCTAAAAGATGAAATATTTCATGAATATTATAATGACTTTTCTTTCAATATTTATTCCCTTTACTAGATTATTCACTATATTATTCGATCTATACAGGGTATTCATAATATCATGACTGAATTCAACTCTTATGTGAAACAAATTTCTATTTTATGTCTCTATTTCATTAGATAACATGAATCCTTCAACCATTAACACTGAGTTAAAAACATTTTTGGTTCGTGTTTGCAGTGAACAAGTCATCATTGTATCCAAATTGAAAAACATGAGTTTCATTAAACTCTTGAACATCCTTTTTCTTACATGGGATTGGTTCTTCTTTTATCAAAACCATATTACCTTCCCTGAAAATTGATAACCATCATTATAAACATGTTCATACCATCGAGAAAGAAAAAATATATTTCTGATCCACATGAAAAATTCATTGATGATCTATGACACATCATTCTTCCAGAGTAATATCCATCAGTTATCTTAGTTTTATCAATTGATGATAGGATTTAAATGATTGAAGGGTTATGAAAACATGGTTTTGGGTAGAAGAAAGAATGAGGATCTGTTTTTTACGAACATTTATCACATATAGCTGACACACTTGCTTTCGTTTTTAGCAAATTAAGGGGTCCTACAATGATTTTCAGAGTAATAATTATAAAATATACAAGACATGTTCTATTTTATGTGACTACAATGTGAATGATGACTCCCAAAATTTATTAAAATAATCAAAATAAAATATTTTTTTGAATACAAAACTATTTTATTGAAGAATATAATATAAAACTAAATAAAATTAAAAAACCCAATTTTTTATTTCAATGAAATTAAAATCAATTAAGAGTTAGTGGCTTCAAAAAATTTATAATAATTAGTATTCATTAAAAAACATTTCCAAAGAGATATCAGTATTTTTTTCATTATATCTTAATAAATGTGTTTTCAAATCAATGGGCTTTTTATTAATGGTTTAATTTCTTTTTTTGAAATGTTGGTAACTCAAATGTTATCACATTTTATTGGATCATAATTAAAATTAAATCCAAAATCCATTAAGTTATTTTTTCTCCACAAAACCAATGTATAAAAACTTCTTTCCGAAATACTACATTAGTCGATAGTGGTATAGATTTTTTGTTTAATACATGAATAGTATTTTTGTGATTTTCCAAGAAAATAAAATGTCCCTGAGTTGAAATTCATATATAATCTAAATCCTCCAAAATAAGTATTGGAATATGATGAAAAATTAAATTTATAAGTTTTTTTAGGAATAAAGGAATGAAATAAAGTTATGCTTGAATACCCAAAAATTATTTTAACCTCATTTAAAGGAGACTCATTACAATTGGATGGAAATATTTTACAAGGACATACTGAAAATACTATGTCTGGTCTACTTGTAATAAGATACAATAATATTTCAATGATTCCTCTAAAAAAATTTGGTCAACTCGTTTTCTAGTCTAATCCAAGTCATGATTAATATTGAAGCTCATAGAGTCTATGTAAGTAATTCTATTTTGAATTCCAAACTTCTATTATAAATCAATTATGTATTTTATTTGATTTAAAATATTTCTAAAATCTTTTTTGGTAAAGATTAAATCTTATAAAATATTTTAGCTCACCCATCATACCTATTTGAAATTATTTTTTCATAAGTTTAAAAAAATAATCACAAAACATATAATTTTTTGATCAAAAAATAACTTTACCGTCATATATTTATACTGAAAAATATATTTGAGTACAATGTTTTCATAAATAATGCAGGATCTTCCATTCGCGTTGTAAAACCAATTTTTAAAATAAAATAACATAATATATCATATGAATCTCTCAGTTTTTATTTAATTAGATATATTGATTTATATGTTTGAAAACATAATTTTTAACGTGTGGTCTTAAAAATAAATAGGGTTTTAAATAAATACAACCTTCATTGAAAATAAATTTATTAAAATATATTTTACATCAATTTGATTTAATTTGAAATTCAAATTATGTACATATGATAGAAGAATTTTAATTTCATCTAGTCTTACTAGAGGAGGAATGGATTATTCATAGTGTATTACTCCTTTCCAAATATAACCTTTTTCAACTAGACTTGATTTATTTCATGTGATTTCACAATGATCATATTATTTCTTTTAAACACCATATTTTTCTAATTATAGGATAATAAGAGAGTCAATAAAGTAATACCAATACATTTTTTCTTTTAAAATTATTTAACTCATCTTGTATAGCTAAAAATAAATAATCTTTCATGAAATATTCATCTACAAATTAATATTCTATCTGGGATAAAAAGTAAGATAATTCTAGTATGTTTCTTATGTTTATTCTAGTTATAACTCATTCATTTATGCTTATTATATTTGTTTCTAATGGTTGGTCGTTGTGGTTTCTAGAAAATCTAGGAAACACACTTTCTGGTTCACTAGTTTCAACCCTTATTGGATTTAGATTATGGTAATATAGTTCTAAGTCAACCTTCTTGTTTCTATTAAAGATAGGAACATGAATAATGCCCTTGAGATAATCATTCAGCAAGTCAATTTGAATATTTTTGTGATCAAATGGATCGCTTTCATCAATGATCAAATGAATTTATTCTTTAAAACTCATTTACTATTAATTAAAAACACTATAGGCCTCATAAGTACAAGAATAACCTATAAAAATACCTTAATAAAATTTTGGATCAATTTACCAAGATTATACTTGGTGTCCAAGATTTAAACCTTTAATCCAAATACATTAAAGTATCCTAACATTGGTTTTCTATTATTCCATTAATCATAGTGTGTTTTATATAATATTTTTCTTAATAAAACTATATTAATGAAATAAAATGTTGTGTTATCTGCCTCAATCAAAAAAATATGTTGGAATATTCTATTCACACAATTATGTTCAAGAAATCTATTTCTATGTGTTATTCCTCTACTCAACAACACCATTCTACCGAGGTTTGCTAGGGGATGAGAGTGTCTGCTTAATTCCATTAGTTTGTAATTATGAATTAAATCTATGATTCCAAAATTTACATATATGATCACTTATTAAAGGAATAATTTTTGCATCATTTTCATTTTTCACAAGATTACATAAATTAATAAAAATAGAATAATACTCAATATTATGACATAGAATTTAATCCTATGTAAATATTGAAATATAATGAAATAACACATAAAAAAATTATTTACTGGTAATAATTTCATCTTAGTATATTCAAAATCATCTATGTGGAAAGATCAGGAGGTCTATATATATAAACCTCTTTAATTAATTTTAATGATTACTTATGTTTCATTCCTATTAGATATGTTTCACACATCTTTATTTTATCCAATTTATGGCTAGGAAATTCAGAAATCAAATATTTCTTAGAAAACCTTTTCATGGAGTGAACGATATAATTTCTAAGACTTCTATTCAAAATCCATTTTTATCAATTTCAGAATTCAAACAACTTATATTTTTACTACATAAGAAATTGATATCTATAGTATATTCATTATCAGTTCGAGGTTTTTTATACTTAAGAAATTCATCTTTGAAAAGGGAATATGCATTTTTGAAAAATCATCAAAATTACCATCATCATAATGTTGAGATATAGTTATTAGGTTATGCTCCAATCCTTCTACATAAAAATAATTTTTTATGCGAATAGACTGAGGATTTCCAATAGATCCAATGCCAACAATTTTTTTTAAACTTTCGCTAAATGTGAGGTAGACTCCATCTATCATGGATACTTAGTAAAGGTTTCATAAATCTCAAATCATTTTTTTTAACAACCCTAGTACGTTAACCATTTCTAACTTTAATATATATTGTTTGTTCCCCACAATGAAACTTCAAAAAAAAATGAAACAAAAACTCTATTGGGGCCATAAATATTAGGTACAAATTACATGAGGATCTAAATATGATTATTTTATAATGAAAAAACTTGGAAAACATTTTAAAAAAGATTTTTAAAGAAATTATTTTTTATTACATAGAATGGAATATTTTTTAAATTATAAATTTTAGAATAATGTACATCCAATTCACATTGAAAAAAAAGTTACATTGGAAATGGATCTATTTTTAGAAATAGGTACAAAATAATTCTTGTAAAATTTGAGCCCTTCAGATTGACTTCCAATTCTAATTTTTTTTATTTTGGTTGATTCTTTCCAAAAATATTTTTTTAATGTTAATCCACTTTATTGAAAACACTTTCAACAACTAATCATTTTAAAAATCCTTCAATAGTTTCCCTATTACCCTTACAAGATTAGTATATTAGGATGTAGACTTCTCTAATTTATTTATCAAAAAAGAATTATTTTTCTTACCTCCTACTATTCATTGAAAATTTTATTATGTAAGTTCTTGGGATATTCCATTTTTTATTTTTTATTCTTTAATAATTATTTTGTAATATGATAAAATATATATTTAATAATTTATATGAGAAATTATCAATTTATTATTCATCAATATGATCATAAGAATTGTATATATGTACCTCATATCGATGTTCCATAAATCATTTTTGTGGAATTTTTATTAATAGTTTCATACTTTGATTCTGATGATGTGCACTCACAATAATCTTTAAAACCACTCCAACTGGACTTCTGATGCATCGTGGATTTTTAATATCCATACTTTTTAATAACTTATTATTAGAATTATTAATTTATGGTAATCAAAATTGTTATATCTTGATGTTCCCCAGATTCATAAATTATTAATATCAAAACTATTTATATTTCTCACTCAATTTCATATATATATATATGGTTTTTCTGAAACCAATTCTCTTGTAATACATTTATTTTATCTTTTGATAAAAATATGTGTGTCTATCATTCGATCCATAATATCTTGAGGAGTATTTTTATTCATATGTATATGATATTTTCATGACTTTATTATTCTTTCCATACTTTTTAGTAGGTACCTTCATGGAATAATTTTCATTCTTCATCATTTCATATTCTCTATATTTAGCATCCATTTCAAAATCATACATCAATTGATTTTCAATGAGATATTTTATATTGAAATTCATTACCTATGTTTATTTTATAATGTAAGATCAGATTCCACTCCACTTGGGTGGTAAAACATTGATAAAATTCCATGCAAGTTCAATTTCAATGAGAGGTGATTCTAGAGAAGCAACATTATTAACAATTTTAGTGATTTTTTCCTTAAATTGAGTAATTATCTAAACTTTGAACATTTTTAATGTGTCAAACATAATTTTTGAAGTATTATATCTTAGATCATTCAAATTATATGTTCATTCGTAGGATACTACTATAGTGTACCACATTTCTTAATCCATTGTACACTTAGAAACTTTGCTGAACTCTTCTGGTCCTATTATAAAATTATATCACTAAACACTATAAAATTTTGATGAAATTATAATTCAATTATAGAATCCCATGTTTTAGGTTAATTATTAAAAATTTATTAAGGATTTAAATCTCTAAGATAATCCTTCATGCCATAATTTTTCATGTTCATTATCATGCATTCATTTTGGGATCCATAATACTCACTATTAAAGTACAATTCTCTTCCCATTTAAATAAATTCTCAGTTTTCAGCCATATAAACCATTTAGAATATATATTTTTACATTATACATTCATAGTTATGAAAACCAGATTCACAATATATAATTCCAATTCTGGTCCTAGTGAATGGCTAACCAAACACTCATGATGGCTGAATTGAGTTCCTAAAATTTTCTTTATAGAAAACCTCCCTCTTCATGAGTGATTGTTCAAATATTTATCTTAAATAAAATATTTATAAAATATATAAAAATATTAATTAAACGTGATTTGACACATTATATTTATATTTTTTGGGAACATAAATTACCTAGTCCACTCCACCAACACTCTACTCTACGAGTTTGGTTATTTTCACTAAAAAAGCTCTTTTTCTGGGGTCTCCCAGCTGAAAAAAAGTAGTTTTCACATAATAAAAAGTTCCAATAGCATTAAAATATGATATAACATTATAAAACCATTCCATATTTATACACACACTCTTAGAAAAATTGTAAACAAAGAGATGTGAGTAAACTACTAAAAGAACAGTTGTTACACATAGTTGCAAGCAGAAACATATAGTTGTTGAAGATACATACTATGGAGATGATTGTATTCATGGTGAAACTCCAGATTATATTTTTTAAAACTAATAAAATGGTAATTAAATCATGAGAATTTATGTTTTATTTACTCTATGTAAGTGAGTTTTTTCTACTAATATTATAGTTCATGTATGTTTGTGTGTTCTATCCATCCATATAATACTTCTCTTAAATGTGGTGGAAAAGTGATCAATATGTATATCATATTTAATTTTGTACTTCAGAATTGAGATAACCACAATTTTTTAGATGATAATCCATTTAAATTTTGATATCATAGTCCATTACTAGTATGTGTCACTTCTGACCATATATGGAATAATTTTCCATATAAACACTATTATATATCTTCATCTTCAAATATTTTCACTCTAGGAAACATGAAACTTTGTACAAATTGATCATTCCAAAAATATATAATCCATTAAATGATACATTTAAAAATAATTAAATTAATTATAAATTGATTTGAAATGTAATCATGAAATAATTCATAATAATAAAAAATTATTATGATATTCAACTCGAAGTACTTGTCTCATGAGATAAAACTATAAGAAACCATGTATCATAAAATAGATCTCGGTCATCTTCCAATAATAAAATAAAATACTTTACATGGGATAATATTTCAGTGTAAGATAAATATGTATCTTAGTTATGATACTTATCTTCCAGGACATCTTCTAAAATTCATAAAATAATATTTTACGAATATCCTTTTAATAAGATAATGAAATCTCATAACTTCAATATATTTTAAGTATCTAATATTTGAATCATAAAACAACTCAATAATTTTCATCATGAGATTTTATATTAAAAATTAAGATAATCAACCTACATGGATTTCTATGACTTTGAGTAGATATATGATAATCATTGGTTATGGTAATGTGAAATACTTTGTTATGAAATGAATACCTCGCACACTGTAATATAATCTCTTAAATAATATTCATTAGATAAATTATTTTGATAAATTTTATCTGAAAACTTTAATAAAAACCCATTATAATAAAAATACAATTTTTTTGATTCATTTAAACCCATAAAAATTTAGATATATTGGAACAACATAAGTTTTTCCAACATTTTCCCCTTGATTATCTATGGGAGAAGGTTGTTCAAGATTATTCAAAGATAATGAATTGGATAATTGATGTTTATGGGTAATGGGAAATATTTTAATGCATTTTTATATTTTGATATTATCTTGATAGTTTAATTATATGGGTTAAATTTTATCCATGAATATATTGTCAATTTGGAGATTTATTTAGGCTGGTTTGGTATGTATTATGGAGTCCATTTGGTTAAAATTGTATTGATATCACCCTTAAATTAGAAATAATAAAATCACTTATATTTGTATAATGAAATGGTTTCCTTGGATTTATAGATTATTATATAACACCCAAATAATGAAGTTATTTGTTATAAAAAATATATTTTTAATTCTATAATTTTTTTTGATATTCTATGATGTGTGGTTGATGATTGTGAGGCTGATGGGTGAGATGTATTTGTTCTATTGGGGGGATAAAGTTATGGTTTATTTTAAATTTCCCTTGGAGTAGGTGATATGATGGTTTCTTTTTTCCATGATTTTGGGGTGGCAATGTGACAGTTTCTTTTGTTGTACATTTGTGGTGGAGAGGTGATAGTTTTTTTGGCCATGCATTTGGAGCACCATGGTGATGGTTTGTTTGTATATTCTTTTTAAGTGGTGAGGTTATGGTTTTATTTGTGTTCAATTGTTTTTTCTAGATTATGGTTTGGTTGGATATTCTTTTGAGGGATTATGTGATAGTTTTTCTCTCTATTATTTTCGGTTGGTGTGGTGGTGGTTTGTTTTAGTGATATTTTATTGATCTGAGGTTGTATTTTTCTTATAGATCCTTTGTGGGTGGTGATGTGGTGATTCATTGGATGTGATTATATGATTTAGAGAATGGTTTTGTTGATTTAAAATCCTAGGTATTTATGGAATAATTACTTATTAATGATTTAAATATATGTGTATTGGTTTGTTTAATCAGGTTCAAATGAGTAATGAACACATAAATGATGGTCCATGTGGTAAAATGAATTTATTGTTAAATAATGTAAGGAATGGGAAAGATAATTTAATTTTGTGGTGGGATATATGTGTCTTTTGGTATATGTGGTTCTTATCATTTATAAGTGGTAGAATAATTAGTGATGTTGTGAGTTTATTAGTGTTTTGTTATGAACCCATAGGTTGGTCTTGTTTGTGTCTATATGTATACACATGTACAAGGATTTTTATTTCTATATGAAGACCACCTATTTCTATCACTATGTAATAAAGAAAATATTTTCAGATGATGTGGTTTTTTCCAACATCCTAGTGATGTGGATAGATAGCTAGCTACCTGTTAATGTCCACTCTATCTTACAAGATATTAGATATTAACCTTATGTGATTATTAGAAGTCTATTTGTGTGTTGGGTGATGATATAGGTGTCTTCGGGAAAGTTGTTTAATGATCGAGCTATGGGGAGGTGGCCTCAGTGTCTTTGGATGAGAATTCATATGACCTTTCTATGGGGTGTCTTATAGTGGGGGTTGTGTATGGTAGGAGGGGTAAGAAGTTAGATCTCACTTATGTTCATGATACACTACTACTTTGGTTATGGGTATGGTTTAGAAATGATTGACCTAGTGTTTTTGTGTGATATGAGATGCGACCTTGTTTTAGGGTGGTGGCCTTGGTTTCTATGGGTGAAATGTGATGTGCCGATGACATGGGGAAGTTAAATATGTTATTAAGATGATATATGATCTACATTATTTAAAATTTTGGGGTGTGATAGTTTAATATTAGTGGGAAAGTGGTACAGGGTACCGTTTAGATATTTACTTCATATTATAATATTATACTTGACTAGCATTATTTGGTGAGTGTTCCTTATTGAGGTTTGGATGGAAATTTTAACTATTTAGGGGATATTTGTTATAATCTTTTCTCATTAGTGAATTAGTATGATTCTTTCACATGTTCTCGAGGGACATTATTTTTTATACTAAGTATAATTATATGATCACCTACATATAGAAACTAATTTTCATTTTTCTGGGAGGATTATATGTATTCTGATAAAGAGTAGTAGGTCAAACCTTTTTATGTAGTTTTTATGTCAATGCTTTAACATTGACTTAGGGCATTTACTTTTGGTGGGTTTTATTTGTACCCATTTTAATTTTACATTCATTACATAGTTATTTGATATATTTTTCTATGTCATAAAGTTTCTTGGGGATAATTCAACTTATCTCATGATCTTGTATTATTATGGAAGGTAATTCCTCACATTTCCTGAGATTTTTATAGCCTCGATGGTAGTCTCCAACCTATAGCCTACTGGATTAGATACTCTAAGGTCAATATTTGTCGCCACTAATTGTGGTATCTTCTGTGGTAGGGATTAATGTAATATTCAATATTGAAAGATATAGTAATAGCTGGTGTGACAAATTGGTCTAGAAAATAAAAAATATATATCTATGATTTAAATGACTTAATGAACCTTCTTCATTTTCCTATTATATGAATAATCTTTGACTATAGTGATTGATATGATGTTTCTATATTTTTTCTAGTTGATCACTTGTTGAAATAGTATGAAAATAATTTTATTCAATTCATCTATTTTAACTCATGGTTATGGAAAATAAATATTTAAGGGTTCATAGATTTCAAATGGGCTTGAGACCAAAAATTAATTCCCTATTCTTCAAAAATAAGCTTCTCATTTATGTTAAGGTAGTATATAAAGTTTTTATGGCTGAAAAAAAATCTAAAATACAATTTGGATTTGGTTATACATCCCTATATACCCATTGGATACATTAGTAGATATAATGGAAATAAGAGGATGTGGAAAGATACTCATAATGGTGGTGGTTCTAGACCATATTAGTGAAATTCATCCATTCAATATTTAGTAACTGTCGATGTTCCTTTGAAATTATAAAAGTTTTAAAGATAGGAAAAACTAAGAATTACTTTCCTACATCTACAAAGATCAATTATTCTTATGTATATTGAGGCCACTAGTTGATATTCTATTAGGATCATCCCACACCTCATTTTTCTCTAGTCCTTTAGAATATAAGGGAACAATTGCATCATCTTAATTTTCTATGCTTATATTGATATAGAAAAAGGCATCTTGAGAGAAGAATTTTGTTCTGGTAGATGATTTTTTTATTGAATTTGACATAGTTGACGTCACATTGATAGGTTTGATCTTTATTGCATCATCTAAAAAACAACATTATCTTATATATGAGAATCACATTTATTTATGTTGACATTTCTTATAGACATTTTGTAACATAAAATATAACTCATTTCAATTTTTATAGAGCTAGTTAAACTTCATATTATGAAGGGTAAGGATTTCAATAACCCACATGTTATTTCTTGATATTTTTTTGGATTTATGGTTTCTCTAACTATAACTCATTAATTTCATCATTTGGAAGGATTGGATGGTTCCCAATTGAGTCGAGGTTGATTCATATCACAAACGGGTGTTCTTTAATTACTCATATTGTAAAAACTAAGTATGTATTGGTGAATGGGATATGAGTCCTATCCAACCAACTCATTGTCAACTAGAATGATGTTGTTTGGTGTCCACTTGTATTACTATGATTGGGTGTTATTCCTCTAGTTGTGAAAATGCTTTGGTGGTCAGGTATTTTCTTAACATATTCACTAGGGACATATATGGTATTTATCCAGAAATAGTTTTTTTCTTTTTTATTGATCGGATCTCTTGAATAATATATTCTATATTCACTCCTATTTTATTTCATTATTTTATTGTATATAAGTTAATAATCATTTATATTATTTAATAGAGAAGTTTTTTATTTTTTCTATTATGTTTCATTATGAAGCCCTTGTGTTTTATTTCCAAGAATGATAATGGAACTCTTTAACAATTTATTGATTATCAAAATTTTATTAGGATAATAAATATGAATAAATTATGATTTCCATGTTTGGATTAATTTTTTGATTAATTAAATGTTGAATGGTGGTTCTCTATGATAGAACTCGAATATAGTTATCATTAGCTCAATGTTAATGAGCTGAATATCCTAAATAATGAATTTAGAAGCATGTATAGAAACTTGGAATATCCAATTATATGTTTTAGTATGAAAAATGATATTCTGGTTTTAATGGATTTGATGAATGACATATTCAACCCGTATCAGGACTACATTTTGTGGAATTTGGGATGATATATTAGTTTATTAAAAATACTGATAGGAGAATTATAATCATTAAATATTGGCATTTGTAATTTTTATGTTTCATGATCTTTATGAGAGTTTTTAAAAATATAGGTCCCTGATTTGGGAAGTGAATTTATTAAGACATGTGGTTTCAAAAAATTGAATTGATGTCCAACATGATAAGGATATGGATTTCCTGTAATAGGGGAGCCACATAATGGTTTTTAGATAAGAATTATTTTGGGTTTTTATAGTTAATATCATTGTTTTGTTAATGAATTCATAAAACAATCATCACCATTGAAAAATATTTCTTTCAAAGTGTTAAAATTACTGTAGGATGAAAAATGGTAGACATAAATTGATGAATTGACATAAGTTATGGATTAAAATCCAATAATTATATTACCACCATCTAGTTTGGGTCAAGTGGTGTATTGTGATAGTTCATGTTATGGTCTAGGGTTTCTTCTTATTTAGTGACAACATGTATTGTCATATATATCTTTTCATTTTAAGCCATATCAAAATAACTTTCCCACTCACAATCTCAAACTCATATTTATATATGATATTAATTGTTAGGGTCACTATAATATTGGTGATATATTTACTACATTTTATGAAGATAATAGTTTGACACATATCATAATATATAAATACAAGAATCTTGGGAAGGGTTTATGGGTGGATAACTTTATAAATTTTAAGGTGAAATCACCTACACCCCTTAAAAGGGGAATATTGTTTCTAATTACCATATCTTGAAATTATACTCCCTTTACATCTTGTAATCGACGGTGGAATGAAATTTCATGTGTCACATTGCTCAAATGAACATAAAAAAGTGGGAGGATGATACTTGTTTGTTTATTCCTAGAGCTCAGTTAATGTCATTTCTCCTTGAGTTTATTCATCAAGAGTAGCAGTGGGATGATGCGTTCAGAGAAATCAAGAAAACTGTATATGGTAGAGATAACATTTCTATACTATCACTCTCTTCAGAAGGGATTATATACATTAGGAGGCAGTTTTTCATCCCAGATTATATTTAGAATACCATTATGAAGGGTTGTCATATTTCCTATTAGGATGTTCATCCAAGAACAACAAAGATGTATTATGACATGAATAGTCAGATCAGGTGGCTGGGAATAATGTTTGACATAAATGAAATTATTTATAATTATTATACACCCACTGCGACTAAAGCTAAGAAATAAAAGCCTTATGGTCTATTTCATCCTCTTCTTATTCCTTTAAAAAAATGGGAAGAGATATCCATGAATTTATTATGCAGACTACCATGGATACCATGAGTGAGAAAACTAACTATATGATGATAAATCAATTGAATAAATTGGATCAATTAATTCTAATTATAGACACCACTAATGTTTGGGTTTTTTGAAAATACGTACATGTAGAATATTTTGATATTTGATAGGGTAACATATAATTTTTTATATATAATTCCTAGGTTTTCATCTCGGTTCTAAAAGGGTTTTGATGTGGTTATATTGACTTGATTCAAATTTAGTATGGCTTACCATCATCAAATAGATATCTATATAGAGAATCCTATTCAGATATAGGAGGATATACTATGTTCATTCATTCCATGTTTAATTAGATATTTATATAGGTTGGTGGATCATTCTAAATTTTTATGCAATAATAATTATATATTTTCTTCCAGAATGACTCCTTTATATTCTTTGTATGGTAGTATTTATAGATATCCTCTTTTATGATTGGTGGTGGTAAAGGATTCTCTTATGGTGTATTGAATTGTTCAATAGATATTAGAAAATATTTAGGTTATATTTCTATTATTAGTGGTGGATCATTGTCATCATAATTATTAAAAAAACATCAGCATCGGCCTATGGAGTTATCAGTTGTTGACTAAGTTTTATTGAGTATAACAAATCTATTTGGTCACCATTTTCATAAAAATATGAGTAATATTTCATTAATATAAGTTGAAATATTTTAGATTATATATTAGATCGGTAAGGAGGATAATCATTTAGAATTAATTTATTAGTTAAATTTTATTCATGATGTATTCTACAAATATTATCTTAAGAAATATTTTCTTTACACATCTCAAATATTGAATTGGGAGGATATTTGTATAGAATTGAATGTATATATGGTTTGGGAACTAGTGATAATTACCGATTTTCATAAAAATTAATTAATGGAAATTCAACTCCATTTGTTCATGTGATGTAGTGGAATATAGAGGATTCATATGAAATTTTTGAGTGGTAATCCTTGATAAGGGAGTAATGGAAAGATGCCTTTTGGGATCAACCTTACATAATAATACTTTTTGGGGTATAATGTTATGTTAATGAAATAATTTTCATATCCCAACATCACATTCATGTAAAAATATAATTTGGTTTCTTCATCCTCGTGATTTAGGTTTCACATTGTTTTTTTATTGTAAAATTGTTGTGTTTTTATAGTTCTCTATGAATGTTCATGCTTAGGAATATGAATAGGGGGAATTGTATGGGTTATCCTAGGAAAATATTTGAATAGTTTTCGAGTCTATGAATAGGCTTCATAGTTAGGCCAAACTATGTGGCCCACTACATAAACCACGTGCCATGGTATAAGGGAATTTCTTGTGGTTAGAATAAGGTTATTCAAATAATATGTCTGAAAAATGTGGATTTACTAGAATCCATGAGGGGTGCATGATTAGTGTATGAATTAGGGAACAACCCATTCAAACCATTGACTCCAATTAATTAATCTTATTTTTTGATGATATACCAAAACACCTCTGATTTTACACCATATTTTTTCATTGAAATAGGATCATGTTGTAGTTTTATCCCCTTATATATTTTTTGGATTTCATTCCAAATAGTGATCAATTATTATGTATTCTTAGTTGTTCGATATAGTTTTTCAAACACATGCCTCCATTTTTTATCATTATTCTACTTACAACTTGATATATCCCCATTAGATTGAATAATATCTTAGATCATAGATTTATTAAAAAAATATATGGTTTTTATATAATATAATGGTGTTTCAATTAAATTGGATATTGGTAGAGGTGGAATTCATTGGATCTGGGTTGATCATTGTTTGATAATTTTATATCATCCTTATAATAATTCTCTCTATGTCTTCACCTTCGACCATGGTATCATTGAATTTGAATAATAATGTTTAGGATTAATGGATTAGGATCATACCATGATTCCAATAGAAATCTTCAACTTTGGTGTATAGATGTTAAGGAATTATTGGAATACAAAACAGTTGACATGAGTGATTTTATCTAAAGTGATTGTTTTATAAAATAAACATTCCCTATTATTTAATAACATCATTTATAAATTGGTAATTGGATTTTCTCAGATTTATTAAATTCATATATATATATTTTTATATAAAATGATTCCCCCTGTGTATTAGATAATAAAAGGTTGATTTCAATTCAATTTTAGCTTTTTTGAGAAAATTGAAAGCAAATTAATTGGTTTCTTATGATTTTTTTGGAATGATTATTGAAATATGATATACCATTTGAAAATGATCTAAAATGGATATCACATGAAATTATTAGTTAATTAAGATGTGGGTGTTCTATGGGGTATTTTGTTTGTGACTCATAGGGAGGTTCAAAGGTTGTTCCATTATGCCAAAGGCAATCATGTTTGGGAAAGGTATACTTGACTCCATAGGGGGTTCACACATCATGATATACCTCTTCTCCCCATGTCTTCATAATAAGTATTTTTTCAATGCACGCTAGTCGTTACTATTATATAGGGAAAGGAACCTAGCTATCATATAAAAATACTATCTTAGGTGTCCATTCATTGTGAATTTATATTATGTGGATTTATGATTCATTATTTGAAAATGATAAGTAGAAATTTATTGTGCTTTGGAAACAATTTATCTGAAATTGTGTATAAACAATTGATATAGGAGAATATCCATGTAATTGGTTAATTTGTGAAAATTATATATAATTTCTTATATTTATTTCAATTGAGAATATTAGGATTATTTAATTAAGGATAATTGTGGAACATTTTGTAGTATACCAATGGGATTGTTTCTTCACAACCTACACACACCATTAGGTATGTGAAAACCTTATAATTTTTCTATAGGAAAGGGAAAGCAATCATAGTGAGGTAGTGATTATCTGCTTTAACTGGATCTAGGAATCTAGTAGTGAGCTGGTGGGATGTTTCCAAAATGGCACATTAAAATAATAGTCATTATCGTCAATACACTGATTACTCATTGATGTTGTAACTAGATTTTGGATTCTTTTTCTAGTTCTATATTATTTTTTAATAAACTGACTTGGTTATGAAATATTTGTCCATCCATGTTATATATTTAATGATGGTTTTTTTATTCGGTTTTCCGAAATTATTTCCCTAGGTTTTCATTTTTCCATAAAACTTGTTGTTAACCCATGGGGATCAAGAAAAACCATCATTTCATTTTGCAGATCGGTTCAGAACATGGGTTGAAGGGACTTCTAGGTTGGTTTTGGAAATTTTTATTGTGTCTACCCAGTGGTTGTTATGAGTTTCTGAAAAAAAAAATATAACAATTAATATTTTTTTACTAAACCAAATAGATATAATTTAATTAATATAGTTCATTATTAGAATATTATTCATGTGTTATATGTTATTATTATTATTTAATTATTACTTGATATATTTAGAAAATTAAAATAATTATTTTAATATAAATGTATTAAAAATGTAGTAGTTAGAAGATAAATAATTAATTTTACAAGTACATGGTTAAAAATATATAAAAGTAAAAATATGATATTTTTTAGAAAAAAAATTATATAATGAGTATTTGTAACTTAATATATTAAATTGAACATTTTTTAATGATTAATCTACTACAGTTTAAGGGAATATTATTGCAATGATTGGGGGAGGGGTATAAATACAAAAAAATACCTACACTATTGACAATGAAGAACTCAGCAAGACTCAAACTCGAGACCTCGCCGACACTCCACAGGGCCGCTACCAATTGAGCTTCACCCTGTGGGAAGTGTGAGAGAAATATTGAAAAGAATTAAATTAGTAATTTATATTAAATAATATTACCAACACATAGTGTTTAAATGGTCATTTTTTATAAAAAAATATGTGATCCACATTAATTACAATATCATTTAAAAATTAAAATTTTAATATTTATATATTAAACTAGAATAAATGGAGTTCAGATCTATAATAAAATATATAAAAAATACGTAATATGTGAAATTCATTTTAATGCATGAGAAGATGGTACTTATGTAAAAATTGAGTTACCATGAAAAATTTAAGATAAGGAAGAAAGTTTTAAACTAAGTGGTAAATACTCAGAATATCATAAAAATTTATCTCAATATTTTGTGGATAATGTAATTCACATAAAATATACATTATATTTACTCGGTTTGTTTACTTTTACTCTAAAATGGAAACCATTATAAATTTAAAAATGGGTATTTTTGAATATTTCACTCGAAACTAAAATATAAAATATATATTTCTATAACCCTAAAAACCCACTAAAACCATTAAATTATATCACAAATACCTATAAATTGTTACTCTCTCAAATAATTCCCATATTTTTTATAGCTTTGTTATATTATCCACGAACTAGAGACCACTAATCTGTGTCTCATTCCATGGAACCAAATGACCTCATGTACACCTCCTCATACTATTACGGATGCTAACTGATAGCAAGGGTGTCATAAACCCCTCCCCAAAATGAAACCACAATGAGGGGAGATAGATAGTAACTGTCCTAATGCTGCCCCATGTAGGCCTTTAGTTTACAACTGGCATCGAGGTTATAACAAACATGCCTATGGGAGACATTATCCTCTTAGATAAACTTGTGGAAGAGAGAGATAAGAAAATATAAACCCAACAACATGTACTCAAAAATATATATAATGAAACCCTGAGTGAAATCATGAAGCACCATACATTACTTTAACAACTAAATGTAAACAAAATGTACCCAAAGGGGGGCATTGACCATGAATCCCAAATAGAACCGGCAAAAACAATGTTTAGTAATATACATCATAATCTCTAGCCTAATCTAGATTCCTTAAAAAATGAGTATATAATTGTAGGCTTATCATAAAAGTATACTCAATATTATCCTCCCTAAATCCTCTCATTCAAAATAAAAAGAATGTATACAAAAGAACAATAAAATATAGTAAAAATAACTCATCACCTAAACAATTATACTAATATAATATCATCACCATGAATAACTCTCACCAAGTTTCGTATACAATAGACTATATATTATAATAATGAAATAAAATGTGTATCCTACTACTACTTCTAGATTAGTCTTCCACTATACCACAACATCACAGGTCCTAAGCCTTCTCTCTCCAAAAGTAAGCCAGCCCAAAAATACTTTTTAAAGGTAATAAAACAAATAAATTGTGCATCCAATAAACACATCATCCCATTAAAGTATCTATATATAGTGACCATGTAGTTTTGGATATCCACCACAACACCGATAATGAGTATCATACATCAAGTATTATACCTAAAGCCATCACATCCCATACACTGTGTAAGTACCTCAACCCATCACAGCCTATACCCATCATACCTATAACAATCCTATGGATAATATATCTAGTAATATATGTGTGTGACATAAAAAAATCCATCACATCCCTCTACACACATATATTGGGAAACTAATAATCGTGCATACCCGCGCATGTAACTAACAAGAGAATATAGTGGGATAGAGGGGATAATCATACATCAATCCTCCAAACAAGATATTAACGATATCATGCTTTATTGGGTGTTAGTCTCCCTACCATACATGAGTTATACCTGGTTTTAGAATCAACTGTAGGTTATATCACTTGGAAACCTGGGTACCACTACTAAGCCTAGACAACCTATAAGAAATCCTGAATTTTAAGGAGATAAATTAAATTTATAACTAAATTTTTATAATTTTCCATGGGTTAATAACTTAATTTTACATTAATTAAACATTATAATTATTTCACGTTATATTACATTATGTATTAGAGTAATGTTTTTTCCCTTGAGGCATAAACCAAATTGTTGAATCATTTTGTCAAGATTAACATATTTTATGAGATTTCATTCCATTATCACCCACCACCAATGTTGATATTTATTCATTATTTATTAGAATTATTCCATAGACCAAGTACTATAGGAATTGAATACTAAGAGACCACATAGAGGAAACATGCATCCAATAATCGTCATTTACCTCATGTAGTGGGGAAAGGAATATTGATGAAACAAAAAAATAGCCATTGGCCATTAAATAATTTCATTATAAAGAATGCCATATCTTAGTATCATATCAACAAGTAATCTCAACTTCAACCTGTTTCATCATCACTAGTTTCATACCTAATAGCCACATGCATATCCTGGTGCATCTCTCAATAATATGTGTCAACTACTACCACATCATCTGGGCCTCCCCCCATATCACATCAACCATCCCTAGATCAAATCACATCCATAACTCCTCGACCCATATCATATAATTCACTCTAGGATCATCCATATCATTCTCACATCATAAGCCTCATATCGGTAGCACATCAAAAAAGTAGCAGGAAACAAATATCTTATGAAACGGGACAAATGGGCCCTAAAACAAGGCATCCATCAACACACATAAATTAGCTCTCACGGTTTCAATAGAAGGATCCTGGTTATCTCAAGAAAATTGTACAATGGCACAGTAGAAAATATATTTATCACATAAATGGTTCTTATTCCATATTTAATTAATTTATTAATTATTTATAGGTTCTACATTTGGAGAACTTATGGAAACAATCTATAACACCCTATCAATGAAAAAACTTGCTCCTATCATTTAAAACTATTCTCATTCAATATTATTGTTGTTATAATCATCAAGGATTATCATTTTCCAGGTTTATTAACCAATTTCATCTTCTCATGGAATAACCAATTCAATAAAACATTAATTCGTACATCAATTGTATCACCATCAATTTACAACAAACATCGGATGAAAACATACATATTATTTAATTATTATTAGGATAATTATTTAACAATAAAATTTAGGATTATGTTATTTATAAATTTACATCAATAAAATACTTCTAATACATATAATAAAATAAAATTAAAATAAATAAATTCAAATATATTACACTATATTTAAAATAAAGAGGAAAACTTATATCACAGTACAAAGAAAAAACATCAGCATGCGATCTCTATCAAATTTATTTAATCTGGTTCAATATTTACCAGGTTAATTTCATTTCCTTCTAAAGATCCTAAACATTCTAAATTAATGATTTATTATAAATGATATAATATAATAAATTAATACCCTAATTTAAAGGTGTTAATGTTCTAAACATGATAACATACCAATGTTATAGATCCTGCCATCTTCTCCAAATGAAGTTTCATCCCTTTATAAACACCATGAATTTACTCACCAACTAACAACTAATAAATCCCTATAGAAATGTGGAAGATTATATACCATCACATTATAACAATAATGGGATGAAAATAATAATTAAAAAAGAAGAATATGTGAGAAATAGAGGTAAGAAATCACCTTTGATAAGCACTGATCATAGAAGGAATCCAAAGGATTGAACCACATCGAAGGAAATACAAAATTAAAGAGGAAGTGATGTGGTTCACATGAAATTCTATAGATATGTTGCACTATATGTATGGTTGAGAAAACACCCAAGTCTCTTTTACCTTTTAATGATAAATTTCAATTGGGATTCACATGAATTGTAATTCATACACATCATGTAAATGTTGGGATTCATGTTCTATAAAAAATGAATCACTCTAAAAGTTTTATCCCTAAATAAATAAATATTATTAAAACCTCGTGATCCATACATAAAATAGTTATAAACTATAGTTAAATTATTTGAAAAACCATTACATCTCATGTATTCTACCACCCTCTAAATTTAAGAAGCTAAACCACTCCATGCTCAATCCAAGCCTCCTTCGAGCCCCATGAGCCTCCAGGATTTGAAAAGGGTCAGACCACATGGGTATATGATACTGTATTATGTACATATAAAATAATTCTAGTCCCCAAGAATCCAGAAGAAAAAATAAAGAGAAAATGTAAATGGTTCATCTAAACAACCACCTCACGATATACCTCTAAAACATCATGCCATCGTAGGATCCCAAATACATCACCGGTTGAACATCATAAAACCATAATATAGAAACAAAATCCTCAATACACTCTCTTGGGGGAGATACCATATAAATGAGAGTAAAGAGACAAAAAATAAACAAGAGGAAACCATATCTTTAACCCAAAATATCAACACACACTAGGGAAAAATTTTAAAATAGAAAAGTTATACACTAAATAGATTGGGGTACTATGTGTGCATCTCTAACTCACATTCTCTTTTACTCTACCACACACCTCCTTATTGCCAAAATCAAACCCCATGGAAATTCCATACCTATGAAAAACCTTCTTTTAAAGGTCCCAGATCTTCATAGACCGCTCCTCAAAGGTCGCACCACCATCAACATTGATCTCCTGGTAATCGATGACATAAAATCTATCATAAATATAATTAAAGATCCACCACAAGTGAAAAACATCATGTATTAAGATCATATATGTGAGTAGTTTAATCTGATATGTCATATCTCCAACATGAGACACCACCATGAATTTCCCAAAAAACCGATGAGAAAACTTACACCAATGGAAAAAACATCACTTCCCATGATGATGATTCCCCTTTGGAAACACATGATCTATAATGTCGTACTATATATTTATCCTCCTATAATCAACATAGGATTTCAAACTATCATCCACAACCTTCATTATCTAGTGAATTACTAGAACCAACACAATCATATTTTTTACGAATTTCTTCTCGTGCATTGATACCTCCCTGAACCCATTCCTTCACAAAGGAGAATAGAAGGACTGTCTGTAGAAAGATTCAAACAATAACTTACCAATGGAAAAGATGAAAGTATTTGTGTAAAAAATCATCCAATTTTAGAAACCTCAACTAGAAACTTCTAAAAAACCCAACATAAGATAACTACATGTCTTCTAGATTATGGATGGTCTACTAAAGCTAAAATTCCTTATGGAGACGAAAAGAATTTATAAGGAATAATTGAGAAATAAAAAAATTATAATAACCACCCCAAACCCTGGAGGTAAGGAAAGGATTCTGATGAGAAATTATCATCCATGGGACTTTGTGAAGTCACACCACATACTCCATACACCACCTTAAAAATTTCTCTAATGATCTCAACTCCCAGATCCCTATAAAGTTGTATGATTCATAAAATGATCCACTATCACCCATATCACTATAGCCTCATTCAGATTGAGTTAAACTAATAACTAAGTCCATCAATATGTACTCCCACTTCAATTATGGAACACATAAATGTTAATTAAAACCACCATGAACACATCACTCGACCATCACCTTCTGGTATATGGAACAATTGAAAAAAAACTCAGAAACCACACACTTTAACCAAAGACACAAAATTTGACCTCTCAAATCTCGGTACATTCACATCACTATGGGATTCAGTTAAAAGGATAACTATGGAACTCACAAATAACCATCCCATTTGTCCTTGGATGAAAAAATCCTTCCCTGGATGAACACCCAGTTTGCTCCATCCTTAGAAAAACCATATAGGGAATCCTAAAAAACAAATTTTTCCCTCCAAACCTCCACCTCAGAATCCCTTAACTAGGACCCCTCCACCTACAATATTAAATATGACCACACTATTATGATGAAAATACATCCTCATTCACCAAACTCTCCCATATATAGATACATCACTAAGATTTCTTCTCTAAATCTCCAAGAATACCAAGATTATTAAACAATATCACTACATGGATTCCTACATAATGCATAGGCAAAAAAATTTCCCTTTCCTATAAACTACAATATTTCAAAGTCATAATCCTGAAAGAATTATATCCACCGACACTGGTTTATATTCTTATCGTGCCAGGTTAAAACATTCCTAGAGCAATAGTGGTTAGTAAAAACCACAAAACACTCACTGATGAGATAATTTCACAATAACTTCTAAGAAAACACAACTTCTACAAACTGAATATCATGCCTGGCATAGTTATGATCATGGGGATGTAACTATTGAGACCCATAAGAAATAACTGATATTGGATGCATCATAACTGATACCAAACCAATATGTGAAGAATTATAGAAAACCTCAAATTGAACTCCCTGCATAGGAAAATAAGGGACTTGAGCACTAAACAACATCTCCATTATATACTCAATAGCTTCATGAAATTGTTCAATCTATACGAATTTCAAATAATTTTTTATCAATGTTATCAATGGAGTCCCAATAGAGAGACATCAGACATGAACATCCTATTATATCCTTCAAGACTAAAGAATCATCACACCTCTACCACTATATTTTGGGTTTCCCAATACACAATTTCCACTATCATCGAAGGATCCACCAGTAATCCCTACGAGGACACATCATTCCCCAATAAAAAGACTTTGAATTACAAGAACTCACACTTTGAAAACTTCTGAAACATCTATTCATGGGGAATAATGTCCAAAATATAACATAGATTCTCTTCATGCTCCTCAAATATAGATTACACAAAGATGGAATTGATGAAACCACTATTAAATTATCCAATAACTCTATAAAAAATGTGTTCATCAACCACATGAACACATATAGAATATTCATCATACCAAACTTCACCAAAATGAACTAATAATTCCCCTGATTATAATAGAAATTAGTCTTCTAAATATCCGAATCCTTAACCTATATTTGATGATTTCATGACCATTTTTTATAAAACAACATTCTATCTTCATCTGATACAATAAATCATAAATATCTATAAGAGGATAGTGATTCTTCACTATCACATAGTTTAATGGATGATAATCGATACATAGATATAAACCATATCATACTTTTTCATGAACTAAACTAGTACACCCCAAGTGAAACACCCAAACAAACAAGACATCACTATAATATATCATCAACCTATTATCATATCTCTCACAACATAGAATGTTGTATCCTATACGAAGACATCGATATAAGAGACATGTCTAGAAATTCCTCAATCTAATACTCGATCTCCCATCGATGGTGTAATGCTACAAACTCCTTTGGAAAGACCTCCCATTAAACCTCCTCCACCACGGGAAACATTAGATACTGAACCTCCGATGAACTCAGCATCAACTCAACCATAAATAATGACAATGTCAAAGTACACCTTTGTCCCATCTGAGGGTCTCACTAACCAAAAAACATAGTTATATCCCCATCATCATCAAATAAATCAACCTAAATTATATAAAAATAAATTACATCATATACCAAATATAAACAATATGTGATGAGAATGATTTTATAAGGATATATTTGTAAACATGGGAAATATCCTGAAGAACATTACATCCTATTACTAGCTCATAGTCCCTACATTTTTCATATAAGTTAGTGTTACCATCAACTGACTTAGTCAATATCAAAGAAACGCGATGAATCTCTACAACAAGATAAAAATCATGGAAACTGCTAGGTGATATAAAGGAATCTATCTCTCTTGAATCAAACAAATCTTTTACCCATGTAGAAAACAAGAAATAATTACCTCAATAATTGTGTGGATTATCAATACCTATAAATGCTAAATCATAAATATGATCATTACCTAATCCATAGACTCTCTGACCATGTTCATGACCACATCCATGACCATGACCTACTCCCTTAGGATGAGGAGCATCTCATTTATGTACACTACTTTCCACATATCCTCTCTTCTAATCCCAAACAAGAGCATCAAGGTACTGTTCCTCAGATGAAACATCCCCAATAAAGGATCATAAAAAAATCACAAAGCACACACTAATTTCTCATAAAGGTTATGAATTCTCACTACTGATGACCTCATCCTCCACAAGAAAAATACAAATCATATACCTTAGAAAGGTTTTGAGTGTTTACGACCCTGTAGAATAAAGTTGATGAGGGATATGACCTACCTCCGAATAACTGAATGATCTTATGTCCAAATAATTAGGAACCGCATACCACAACACTACTTCATGCGGAATCCTAATCACTCCACACAAATAAAAATCTAGAAAATTACATCATACTCTCAATAAAATCTTACCTTTTCCACACCTTCTGATATGTATTTGGAATAAATGGGGGGACCTAGATCAAGAACTATAGATGAAAATCCTCCAAAAAATGCCTCACAGTGTCCTCCTCATCTACCAACAAGTCTTAATCATATAATTGAAGGCTCAAGAAAGGGACCCCAAAATGTCACACATTGAAACACCCCAACAAAAGGGTAAGTGGTTCCTTGATACATGCTGACTTTGTGGTAAAAGAAACAAACTGCTCTAGAAAATGGTATTAGAACTTCTCTCAAAAGACTATTGACTGTATTTGATCGATATGGAACAAGAAACACTACTACCTAATTGCTAAAAAATGTAGCATCATAGCCAAAGAATCCCAATAATCCTTCCAATCATGGATTGAACTGAAAGCTATATCAACCTCTGGTAACTAGTCTTATAAGAATGAATTTGAAATGGATCCCTCAAATATCTCTTGGTTCTATAGCTGAAACTCTTAGAGTGTCTTTTTCCAAGTGTCATCATCAAAAAAATCAACTCTTCAGTGATCTATTGGCACATCCTACTAAAAATATTCAGCGCGAACCTAATGAGGACATTGACCTCGAGCCAGTTCTGGAAAAATAAAAAACTAATAGGTATCCTAAATCTAGAATATTAAATATTTATCACTATATAATTAATTATTGGTTATCATGTTTATATTTTTTCAAGTCCCGAGATCAACCCATTTCAAACATAGGGTTGAAGAAGAATGATGTAGGATCCCTTTTGAGGTATCTACTCTAAAACATGTATCACTTCATTTAGTTGGCTCTATAAACATAAAGATCCATGTATCAGATCATGAGGGGGACCTAAATAAATTTTTATCAACTGGTCTCCCACAATTACATCACTCACTAAACTTATCTGACATTGTTTCCCTACCAACCCATGAAACGACACTTATTCCTAACTCCATGATCCATCATAGTGCTCAAACTGAGACTTTAATACCACTCTATCACAACCCCATCCTCAAAATGATACCCTAATGATGGGAGAGAGATAGTGAAATCATATTTCTTACCTAAAGTAGGCCCTAGGTTGGTGAAAAGTACCAAGGTTTTAATAAGTATATATATGGGAGGCATTACCTACCAAGAGAAACATAAAAAATAGAGATATAAGATAAAATACATTAAAAAACACTTGATCCAACAAATATATAAATAATCCCAGAGTGAAAACATGAAATTCAAAATAGTTCTATAAGAAATAAAATTAAATTAAATGTTCCCAAAAAACATGGTAGTGAAAACAAAACCCAAATGTATCCTGAAAATCCACAATCTAGTACTTTTCAAATCAATCTCCAGTATACTCTAGTTGTTTGAAAAAAATTATATATATGTAGGATGAGAATAGTATTATACTTGATAGGATCCTACTAAGATCCTCTCATGAAATAGATAAACAATGAATGACAAATCACATTTAAAAATAGTGAAACTAACTCTTTACCAAAAAAAGGTATACTATGTTCTCATCCTCACTATGGCTAACACTAACCATGTATCTCATTCAAGATATCATATAATATAATAAATAATACTCAAGGGCACATTGATCTAGCTTTATAATTGGTTTTACACATTTATCCAATGTGTCATGTTCTAATCTATCCCTCTCAAAATGTTATCCAGTCCCAAAACACATAGGAACTGCATCAGAACATGCACCTCATCCATTACATAACCACAACGTCCCATTAAAATATTAATCCATAGTAACCTAGTAGTATCCCGAATCCACCACATTCATTATAAAATGTATCATAGATCAAGAATTATACCTCATTATATCATAGCCCATACACTGAGTAAGAAATTCAATCCATCACTTCCAATACCATTCAAATCTTAAATAACCCATTGGATATTATATCAGGAAATACATGTCTATGAAATAACAACAATCTAGCACATCCCTATATACAAATATATGGGGAAACTAACCACCACTCATTCTATTATAAGAAAATACCAAGAGAAGAGATGGGGGATAGAGGGAGTGGTCATCCATATATCCTCAAACATGGCTGTTGGGGAAAACACCTTCCCATAGTCCACTGGATTTCAATTTCACAAACTAACATAGATGTTCCAGTGTATGAATTCATATAATATATATGATATAATATTTCTCAAAAAAATGATAATAACCTATTCCTATAATAAAATAATGCTAGCATCTCTCATAATCATGGCTACTAATGCTACGACTATATACCCTTTACGAAATAAATCATTTTAAAGATGTACATTAAATTCATTATTTAGTTTTTATCATCTCCCATGTTCTAATTAATTCATTATGAATGAATAAAACATTACTATTATTCCACATTACATTACATAAACTATCATAGTAAATTACTTGACTCCCATAAATAATCCAAATCAATAACTCGATTTATCAATATTATTAACTTTTATAAATTTTTATTCCATCTACACCAACCTCATGGGTTAAGAATTATTCATTCACTCTTTGTATCATTCCATGGATTATGTACTCTAGGAAAAAAATATTATGCTTCTAAAAATAGGAAAAATGCAACCGAGAAACCTTAACTACCTCATCCAGTGGAGGAAAATTATGATAAATTAAAAAACATGACCATTGGCCATTAAAAAAATCATATGATAGAATATCATCTCTAATATTCATATCAATGAGTAATAATAGCTTTAACATGTTCCATCATCAATGGTGTCATCCATGAAACTCACACACATATCATGATGCATTTCTCAATCATACGGGTCAAATTCCACCATACAATCTAGCCTCCCCACCCCATATCACATCAGCCATGTGAGGATCAAATCACATCTGGCCCTCCTAGTACCATGTCACATCATTCTTCCTAGGATCACTTGTATAATTATCAAATAAAAATGACTATATTGAGATATCATCTCTAATGTAGTATGAAACTACATACATAGTAAATAAGGAAACTATTCCCTCAAACAAGTCATACATCCTTCACACTTAAAATATGTCTCACAGCTCCAAAATAGGGATTTATTCCTTCTCAAGTAAGCAGAAATCAAAGTCCCTATAAAATAAAATTATTACATAATTGGTTATATTTCTATATTTGATTAAAAGGTTCATTATTTAAAATTTCTAAAGACAAGAAACCTATAGAAACTACCTATGACAAGATATCAAATCAGAAACATGATCTTAAAATTTAAAACAATTCTCATTCTATATGGATTTAACTATTATTATTATGAATTATCATTATTTAGGTTCATTAATCAATTTAATCATATCATTGAATAACCAATTCAATTAAAAATGCATACTTTCAATAATTTTATCAATATAAATTGTCAATATATAGTGGATTACAACATGCCTCTTATATAATAATTCAAAAACTAATTATTTATCAATAAATAACGGCTTTACATTCTTTATCAATTTTCATAGAGAACAACCTTCTAATCCATATCATAAAAAAAGATGCTAAAATCATGCCATAGACATCAGGCTATCTAGAAAATTAATTGGAAAACCACTATAATGGAATAAAGCAAACAATATTTACATGGGATCACTATGTAGTTTCATTAATTTGGTTGATAATTTATTCAGAATTTCCATCCAAATGGATTAACCGATATCAATTTAGAATATCATGAAAATAAAATAAGAGAAAAAATGAATCCCCTATATCAAAGGATTCAACAGTTTTTTCATTAGAACAGAGAAATGTTACGACCCCTAATCACCTCTCCCGCAATATGTTGCATCCCTCCATGGACACCATGACACAAACAAAAAAAACCAACCAAGATAGCCCTTTAGAAATTTTAGAGATGTTACACCATTTAATGAAAAGAATATTGAGATATAAATAATACCATATGATTAATAATCCATGAGAAACGATTGTATAAATCATGATGTATCACTACAGATGGAAGAAGGAATTCCAATAATTGATCATCATCAATGGAATCCCATCACAAAAAAGGGAGGGCTACAGTTCACCATAATTTTGAGTGACATGTGTTGGTGCCTGTAGGGTTAATAAAAACCCTAAGTCACTTCTTATATTTAAATATGTGCATAATGTATTACCCAAATGACATGTAATGATTACATGTCATGTAAATATCAAGAATCATGTTCTGCTATAAAACACATTACATTGGAACTATTAAACCTAAATAAATACACATCGTGTATCACCCCAAGATACATCCTTAACATGATGTGAACTTTGAATACACAATGTGTAAACCCATAAAATGTCATTTATTCTCGTAGATTTTATATTTTAGCATCTGAACCCCTCCATATTCAGTAAAATCTTCTTATGACCACTACAAGCCTTAGGATCATGAAATGGGTGAGACAATATATATCCAGAACCATATAGTAGGACAATGGTTGTATGGTGGGATGACTATTCCTTGGTATTAGTGTAAAAGAAAAAAATTTAAAAAAAATATATATATATTAATCTTGAATAAACATTTAAACTCACATCTTGGAAAGTTTTGATAAATAATCATAACATATGATATACAAAAATGATTAGTACAATACATGTCATGTAGGTATATATCTGTATTAGATCATATATATCAAAATCTAAATGACCAAATGAAAAAAAAGGAAAACAAAAAAAATATTAATTTATTTATCAATCCCATTCTCCCATTCGATATCATATCTTCCAAAATTCTCAACAATCATGTGATGTTTTCTCGTGTCCTACTCTGTAATCCTAATTTATTCTTGGGTACCCCATGATGGCCTGGGTAGGATTTCCTTGTGACTCAGTAGGCCACCACTAACTCTTTATAAAAAATATCCATTATTATAAAAATGGTTCTTAGTTATGTTTATAAATAATAAAGGTAAGAAATACCAAATAAACATTTTTTATCCATGAGTTCTATAGTGACACCTAGTATTGACCATACCTAATTTAACATATGTCAAATATTTCTATCCCAAATATCCAATATATGTCAATCTGATCCTATGGAATTTTACTAAAAGTAAGTCGAACCCATTAATGACAACATGCTTGAACGGGGTATCCCAAAACACTCCAAAACTTGAATTAACATTTGAACCCATTGGGGACTTCTCCATAGTATTCTAAACCATGTTTCATAATATGAAACCATGATTTATTTCTACAAGGCTTCCTAATACATGATTCAAAATTTGTACACATGGGGGATTTCACCACAATGTTCCAATCCATGTGACAAAATTAAATTCCATGAGGAATTTCCCCATGGAATCTGAAATAATGATTCATTATCTGAACCCACGTGGGACTTCCACAAGAATTCCCAAATTATGGAACATCATCTGAACCCATGGGGGGTTTCTACATGGTTTCTCAAACTATATTACATAATCTAATTCCATAGTATGTTCTATAAAAATTTGATGACCCATGTTTAGAAATTCAATCCTATTTGGAGTTGGATGAAATTATTTAAACCCATGATGCATAATTTTCAACTTTATATGAAACCCTATAAACAATTATCTAAATTCATTTACAATTTTACTCAAATAAAAACCATATTGCAATGGTCTTCAATAATTTTTTTAGAATCCTTAACCACATAAAATATAATGTTATTATATAATGGTACATCAGTTATCTCTCCTTTAATTAACCATTCAGGTTTCCAAAGCATTCTACCTGTACAGTGATGGATAAGGTCTCAATCACACAACAAAATCAACATTATAATTCTATGGAACCTATAGGGTCACGTATTTATTTTTCCAACTCAAATACATTGGTTAATCATGCCCCATGTGAGGTCAATTTCATGGAATAAAATAACCAATGAGATTTTTGGGACAACTGGGGATGTTTTTATCCTCCTTGATCTTTTTTTTATTTTTTTGAAAGTGAACTTTTTGGTTTATTGGGAACCTAGAACACCATTGATTCCACACATACAAAACAAAACACAAAATTCAAACTTAAATTTCAATTATCAAATTTAAAATTTAAAATTGTAACCACAACACCTCCTTTGGATAAATCCCACCTCGAGTCGCGGACCCTGACACATATCGAACCAAAAGTTGTACCCGAATGATGGTAAGGAATGACAACCAGAATCCATAATAATCATTAAAAACCATCGTCCTAAGAAAATATAAAATAAAATACCATAGAACATCTGCACCTGTGACCATGAAGTGAATCACCAGAAAGACCTATCCTTGCTACTTTGAAACATCACAGAGAACAAACCAGCCCATCAAAACAACCAATAAAAGAGAAACAAACCATTGTCAAGGATGAATCACCACCACCCCGGAGATCACATGGAGATATGAAGAAGAAAACCCCAAAATTACTCTCATAGAAATTCTCTATTTAATTATTGGCCTTTGATTCAAGATAAACTGATAGGAAAAGTAATAGGAGAAGAATACCATGGAAATATTGAAAAATTATCATAAAAATCATGATCTCACTTGTCAATATAAGAAACATAGGAAAAGTGGATGTATGAAATTAAAAACATGACAATATTCTTATCACAAATAATGATGCATTATTTTATAGCTGAATGGTGAATATATCCTATTTTAAGGGGAGGAATCCAAAGGGTGTGGGGTCCTTATTATTACTACCTAAGGGGAAACCCTTTCCCCATTATTTTTTTCATTATTCCAAATTTTGACAATTTGTAAATGGGAAACCCTCTCTATAATATAAAATTACCCTTATTTTAATCAATTAAATAAAAATATATAAAACTCAAACATTAGGTTTTCATGGTTTGAAAATCATATTATCATCATGAGTTTTGGAGGTAAGATAATCATACTCTCCACCCATCATTATTATGTCAAGAAGAAACTCTTCACACTATGAGTATATTAGAGTCTGTATAACTAATATATATTCCTAACAATTCTTCATTTAATTTATGTCAATCCATTACCGAACCCTAAAAAATTATGTACTAATAGAAAACAAAATGTTCCACAATAATTCAAATTGAATCACACCCTAGAATGTGTGGGGTTTAACAATTTACCCATAACATTTTTTTTCTATCGTTGAGTTGTTTTGTATAACATCATTGGGTATTATTTAAAATGAAATTTGGATATTATGATGAAATGATTAACTCACGTCTCTCTAATTTCATTATAATTATACCCAATGATATATCATTGTTAAAGAGAGCCTACTGTCCATGGTAAACAACACTAAATATATTTTTGGAAAAATAAATGTTAGTATCAAGCATGATATCTAACCAACAATCTCACACATAGTATCCTCCTCATAATCCAAAGCCATAATACCAACTTCTCATTCTACCTTAATGACTAATTCCCTAAAATGACACTTTATTTTGTTTCATCACTTATTCTCCCCTTGAATCAAGCTATGTACTATGGTTCACCCCCTAAACCATGTAATAAATTGGTGTTGACCCCATGAATTTCGATATAAAAAAGGGTTTACCCATTTAATCATTTCACGTACTATGATTCAATCCTTGAAAAATATCACGAACATGGGTATGCCCCATGAATCATTTCATGAACTATGAGTCACCCATGGAATCCGTATTTGAACTATAGGTCAACCCCTAAACCATATCCTGATATGTAAAATGAAAAAATGGTTAATCTGAGAGATATAAGTCTATTGAGATGTTAAAACCATTACCTATATCATAATGGAAATGGGAAAACAACATCATGCATTACATAGTAAGACTCCCTAAAACACTTAATGTCCAAAATGATATTTGTGATTTAGTTGATAGGTTTATAATGTTTGAATACATCACTACTATCATAAAATATTTATTTCATGTTAATCATTATATAATATACATAAAAGAAGTTATAAGGTTATATATAGTTCCACATTCTATTATGTTTGATTAAGATCTATTTTTTTCCTCAAATTTCTAGTGATTTCTTCAAGGGGATCTGTATATTGAGTTTATTTATAGTACAATATATCATCCTCATACAAATGTTCAGTCAAAGATGCCCATTCATACCCTATAGGATATGTTGAGATATTATTCTATATATTTTTAAGGTGGTGGGATCAACACTTTACTCTAGTCATGTTTTCCTACAACAATAGATTTCACTATAGTATTAAGATATCTTTTTATCCATAGCTCTATGAAAATTAGTTTATAACTCCATCTGTTGGATCGAATATCTAAATGTAAATGTATATTATATGGAACAATACAAGAGGGGGGGTGAATTGTAGGTTTAAAAACTTTGTGTTTAAACACTTAAGAGATTAGTTTAAAAAAATCTTAAACTAATACAATTCAAACAACCACAATAGTATTGAATATAAAGTTATGATGTAATGTAATACTATTAGAAAAGTAAAATAATTGTATTCAAGATGAATACAGTAATCAGAGTAATACAAGTGTGAGAGATTATACCATAAAGCGTATAGAATCTATTAATACAATATGTAATAGATTAATTGTAATTGAAATAATTACAATTGAAAGTGCAATGAATAAAGGAAACAATACAAATTCCTTTCTAATACAAACAGCAGTGGAAATGTAAAATTATTACAATTCTTTTGACCCAAAGAGAAGGGTTATACTTTCACCTGGGATAAGAGGTCTGTCTTACCACCACCTTGGTAAGCCCTCGATACGATGATCGGTTCGTCTGTCTGCCTATCCCTGGCAGCCCTCGATATGATGATCGGAACGTCTGTCTGCCTATCCCTGGCAGCCCTCGATTTTGTAGGTAATCGATACCTCTTTCTTTCAATTACTTGAAAGCCCTCGATACGAAGATCGGACACAAAAATCACAAATCATGAGAGAAGTCACAACGTCTCTCTCTAGATCTTGATAGAAGCAAAGTATCATAGTTGTTCTTCTCAGCTTCAAATGACCTCTTATTTATAGGCCTCAGGTTCCAACGGTCACATTTCCTCCAACGGTCATATTTCTCTGAAAAACTCGGAGGGACATGGACACTTGGCATTATATCAGTCACATTGAAACAAAAAGCACGAAATAATTTTGATTAGTTTGTAACTAACTCACCAACATCGTATTGGTTAAAACAAAATACATATGAAGATGATAAACAAGAGTATGATTAATATGAAAAATGTGTTTTTTGACTAAGTACCAAAATAAGAAAGTAATTAAATTATGAGTATTATAAGTATTACTAAATGTAATGTATTGATATGATACAATGTAAGATACACAAAAGTGAGTACAATTGACAGAGTCAGTATGATATGATTGACAGAGTCAGTACGATACGATTGACAGATTCAGTATGATACGATTGACAGAGTCAGTACGATATGATTGAGAGAGTCAGTACAATACGATTGACAGAGTCAGTATGATACGATTGACAAAGTCAGTACGATACGATTGATAGAGTCAGTACGATTAGCAAGATAAAAGAAATTTTTGATTTCCAAAACATGATATAGAAGTCAAAGGAGAACTTTTGACTCAACACCATCATGTTGGGATGAAGTTGGAGAATGAAATATTTTGGGACCTAAGGTATCTATGGAAATGAAAAATAAATTAAGATCCATTCAGTATCACATCAATTTAGCTTATAGTTAACAAAAATTTTATTCACAATATCATAAGTAAAAAATAAAATTTCAATATTATGATAAGGTATTTCTATGAATTTTTCTACGGAGGAAGGATATGTTTTTCTGAAAGAATGGAAATTTTATTTGTAGGTATGTTTTTCCCTTTTTGATTCTTTATCGAGTTGAAATAATTTCTTTGTTTAGTGGATCCATAGAACCTCTCTCATGATTATAATGTGTTCTATGTATCTATAAAGATGATGTACCTACCTGATCATACACATTTACTAACAATATATACTGTACCAATGAAGAATGATATTTTTAATTATGAATAACTAGAATAAATCAAGTATTATAGATTCAATGTTTCCTGAAACCATCCTACTTAGCTAGTTAAAGTACACTATAGGAACTTTAAATTTAAAGAATATACATATAATCTTATGGATGTGATGAAATAGGGATATCTAAATTTTAATTAATCATATTAATGGAATTTAAATGGTGAAATTCATTTTAAATGGGTAATAAAGGAACAACCTGATAATTAATGATATATTTTTCTTTAAATATATTTATTTTCCTCAATAAAAATTAATACATAAGAACACAAGCCTAAAGGAATGATAATATGATACATATTTATATCATCAATTTTAAATTGGACTTATATATAAAAATAACAATTTGAAACAATATAAATAAATATTTTATATTATTCAAAAATATTGAGAAATTGGTACTCAATGTTTTTTGTCATTTTTTTCTAAAAAATATATTTTCATCAGAAGTTGTTTTTATTAAAATTAAAATACAATTAATTTATTAAATTATTATTATTATTATTTTAAAAAATAGAAAAAAATATTATAATTATATTTGAGTTAATTTTATATTATATTCAGAGTAGTAATATTATTCAATGAATAATGAAAATGCAAAATATTATTGAAAACTATTGATTCATATAAAGAATTTAAAAAATAATATTTTACTTAAAATTATTTTAAAATTATAATTAGTTAATTTATATTATAAAAAATCAAATTCTGTTCATTAGAATCAGTGTTGTGGTTGAATTTGGTATAAATTTATTTTTATACTTACAAGACTTATTTTTCTAAAAACATTCTTTTCATTTCATTTTTCATTTTTTTGTTACATTAATTTTTCCACTAATATAATTTTTATCAATGATAATAGATCTCCTCTATTAAATCATGAGGTTAATAATTTTTAAATTGAAAATTATTATTTTTGGTTTATATGAATAATAATTGTAGTAAAATGTTGTCTCTTAGTAATTGTAAAATGGGTAAAATAGGGTTAATCCTTCAGAATAATACATTAAAATTTTATATCACTTTTCATTATCCTATTTTTTTAGAGTTTTTTTGTAATTTTCATCCATATCCCAAATATATGGCCACTATGTACCAATTTTCTTTGTTTTTATATATTTTATTTTAGTTTTTTTAAAGAATAAATAAAAAATGTCACTCTTTAATTTTATATAAATATAAACCGAAGGACTAACGAATTATAGGTATAATTATAAATTTTTATAATAAATATAAGTTAAATTTATCGCATATATTTATTTCTTATTTTTATTTATTAAAAAATGGCTTTTAATTATTATACAATGTCGAGAGAGTTTTTGTACAATTAATAGAAAAATTGTGTAAATGGTTTTTAAAAAATATAAAAGTAATGAAATTTGGATGAATTATTGTGTATGTCAAAATTTTATGGTAAAAATAACATATTATGTATATTTTTAATGGTTTTTAATTTAATTACATTACTTTAATATTGGTATCAATGCCAAATTAAATGAATTTTTTAGAGAATGACATTAATAATATTTTATAATAAATTAAAAATTGTTAAATAGTTTAGAATAAATAAAAGTAATATTTTTGACAAATTTAATGGGATTTATATATATATCAACCATTCTAAATTTATGTGTCACTTTTCCTTTTATGGTGACATTATATGCCCATAAATAGTAGAAAACATTGACATTGTGGTAATTGTGATAAGGGGTAATGGGGTGGGGGCTAGAACTAAGAGATAAGGGTAAAAACATAACCAAAATATGTTAAAATTTTATTTTATGAAATTAATTAGACTCATAAACATCATATATTTTAATTATATCACTTAAGATTCATTTTTACATAATGGTTAATTTATATAATTTTAGATCTTTTTTAATTCTAAGAGTGCCCCTCCACTCATTTATAAAATGGAGGTTCATATCCTCAGTTCATAGAAAATTTTTATCCTTTCATCATATCCATGTTCTACCATAAAAACTTCATATCATACATCTACACATCCTAAATGTAGTTTTGTTTCCAATAAAATATCTTTTTATGTATTATTTTTTAATCCAAAATAGGTTTCACAATGAAGAGTTATATCTCTTAAACAACAATTTCCAATTCAATTTTTTTACCCTAATCCAAATCCATGTAATAAATTATAAAATTATGAATTAGACGTATCATTTATATTTAATTTTTAATATGATAATTTAATAACCTTTTTCCACCTCATTTCTATCCTTTTTAAATTCGTAATGTCTCTCTTGCATATGTTTAGACTACCACCTCCACGAAGGGATGTGATTATTTTTTCATTTTCAAATGAAAAATATAGGAATAAGAAAAAATTTAATGAAAATATAAGACATATATTATATACCAATTATATTGAAATCATAAATTATTATTTAAATTTTTTTATCCCATCCATCAGAAAATGAAAACATATTTTATAACGTTGTATGGAATTTCAAATCCATGAACAATGTATTTATTTTCTCAATCCCTAAATTACACGGATTTTTGTCTCTCTGTATATATATATATGTATATATATCATGAAAATATGTTATATTTGTGTCAATATTATCATCTTTTAGATGATATAACCATGATCATTTTACATGTTCCAAAAACTACTGAACAAAAACATATCTAAAAAATGAAGCAGTTATCAACTTGAACTGTGATTTTAATAAATAATTTTTAATAAATAGGTGATAAGTGGTTATGAGTAAATAATATATAGTATGATATATATGATTATGGTTTTATAATACATGTATAATTTTTAAATAATTATTATATGGTAAATTCAAAAAAATACGGATGAATTGAGACATGAGGTCATCATTTATTTTATAATCCAATCATTATTCGAGATTATTTATGTTTAAGTATCTATTGTCAAAAATATATGATAATTTTCTAATTAAAAAAATTATTTTATTCTCCTCAATTTATTTTTAAAAATTTCTAGTTTTCTATTCACTATCCTAATTTTATGTACTATAGTGACTACAATAATTTTTAATTGAAAACCATCTTCATTTCTCTCTATTATCCATGATATTTTTTATTCCAAATCCATGTTTTCTAAATATCATCTAGAAATTGATTTTAATATTATCTTATTTTATTTTTAAAGTTCTTTTTATAAAATTTTTTATTTATTTTTTTAAAATTTATATTCGAATATTATCATAATTATTCAAATGATATAATTTTCATTGTTTACCAATAACTTTAAAGGAATCATTATTTTAACCTAGACAACATGAACTGGATTTCCCATTATTGTGAAAGATCAAATATGTTAATCTTCTAATGAATTTTTTTGATTTTATTTTCAATGAGAACTTTTTAATTATTATTTTTGATAATTTTATATTTTAATATTGATTTTTAATTTAAAAAGGATGTTTTACTTAAGAATGTTTTAAATGAACATTCTTGGTATTTAAATTTATCAATGATAATAAACCATTATTTTAATTATTCTTCACTAGGGATATATTGTACTTATTCCATCCTTATTATTTCTCAATATGTTTTATGATTAGTTTGCTTAGGAAAATTATTGACATTATATACTTTATTTTTTCTATTATAGAATGATATTTATTACAAGTAATGAATCTTTATGTTGTGTTTGTTATTCACATAATGAATTAATTCTACTTTTTAAGTGATGGGTGATGCCTATAATTTCATAGAACCTCAATTTTTAGGTCTCATGATACTAAATATGATGGGTATTTTTCTGATCTATTACCCATTTATGTAGATATCTTGGGATGAGGCCACGATAGTATGTATATGGTGTCCGAAAATATGAATTACATATTTTTGAAATTAGTTATTAATTTACTTTATATTATTTTAATAGTTCTGATATCTATGTATATGATTAAATATCATGTGATTATGTATATGGTATTAATTTATCATCATTTATTCCTTCCATATTATTCAGGTTATATTTATTTCATGATATATTCTATTGTATGAATTCCCTTAATGAAAATTTGAGCTTATGGATTTATTATGCTTCCCTTATATTGAAATACTAAAAAGTTTTTGATTGACATTAAATCATATGATATATGGAATAATTATACTTTCAAATAAAATAATACATTTCATACTATTTATTCATATGTATTTTAGATTTATGTTTTTATTTATATTTCCACGACCACTAAACTGTTCAATACATCAAAATAAGATTTCTAGTATCTAGTACCAATGTCATAATATAACCAATGGATTGTGGTTACTAGGGTTATTGTATTTAAAAAATGTATTATTTAATTATTTCCCAATGCACTTCTATATATCTAGGAATTTTTCTCAGAGAATAAAATCACTACCCAAAAGGATTAGATATTTATTTTTGAGTTCGAAATAATAGTTGTATGATTATTGAATATTAATTCTCTAAATAATTCATTATTGATGTTTGTGGGTATATAATTATTCTAATTCTTATTTTTATCTCATTAATAGAATTTCCTTTTATTTTAGACATTAATTGGATCTCAAAAATAAATCCTAGAGTAATTTTATGAATTTATAAATCACTTTTTATATCCAAAATTAGTCTATCATCATCTATCGATGCATGATTGGGAATATACTCATAATGGAAATTAATAAATTTATATGGGTATTATTATCCAATCATGTTGGGTATTTATCTCAAATGGGTTGGTAAATCAATACTGATGGTACGCTAGTTGTGGATTAAAATTTTGATGGATTCTTGAATATTTTTATGGTCTTCAGACATTTCAGGAAGTTGATATTTTTATAGTACTCACACCTAGTTTTATTCATATATCAAATAATCATTATAAAATATCCCAAATTAAATTAATATAACTAAACAAGAATCTCTAATAGAACCTACATAAGGGATTATATGTTCACTTGCATCATCATAGGGTCCAATAGTTGAATTAATCAATAATAAATATTGAATAATGCATCAATATATTGATTATCTTGAACAAAAAATCACGACCAAGAAAAAATAACCTTTATCCCTTCAACCATGTCACAAATTGGTCATCAATGCATTAATCTAGTTTTGAAAATTGGTTTACCACCTTAATCACATCACAAACTATGGTTCAAACCTTAAATATTGTTATGAAATTGTGTATTTTCTATTAATCAAGTCATAGAGAAGGGTTCACCCCTTGAATCTAACTATGAACTACAGTTCACTCCCTAAACAAAATAATGATGCCTCATATGTCTTTAAGTTAAGGCTAAGAGATATAAGTATAATGGGATTATACAACCATTACCCATACCAAAATGGAAATGAGAAATCATCACCATGTATTTTATAGTCAATCTCCACAAAAAAACTAAATGCCATAATTTTATTTCTTTTAGTTGATTGAATTATTAATTTATCAAATGTATTTATTATCATAGAGGCTTCATATCAAAATGAAAAATCAAAAATATACATTAAAATGGTCGTAAGGTTGTATGGAGTGCCATATTTTATTGTATCTAATTCAGATTACCTTTTTACATTGTTTTTTAGGGATGTATTCAATATGATTTGGAAGCATTTTTTAGATTCAGTGATTCTTATAATCCCCAAAAATATGGTCAGTCTAAGAGAGTCATTAAAACCCTACAGGATATTTTAGATCTTATTTTATAGATTTCCAAGGTGTTGGGATCAAAAGATTCCTCTGTTAAAGTATTCCTATAATAATAGATTTTACATGAGCATGAAGAGGGATAACTATGATGAAATATAGTTAATAAATTTTATAAATCAATAATTTTTGGATGAGGTAGTAGAATAAAATATATTGGGACCTAATAAACCTGATGTAATTGTAGATAAAGTAAGATTCATTCAGTTTCACATCAAATAAGAAAATATTCTACAAAAAAAGTAATCTGAAAATCATCATTGAATTCTTGAATTTAAGGCTTCTGATAATGATTTATTTATACTGATTTATGAAATTAGGTTTTGAGTTTCTGAATTAAGGGAACCATAAACCCTAGGTATATTTTCTCATTTAATATTCTTCATTAAGTAGGTCTAATATCTTATTTTTTATCATATCCACTGGACCTCTCTCAAGTTCACAATGTTTACTTGTATCTCTCTAGAGGAATTACATAGCATATAATTAATATTTACTAAATTTTGAGGCTATAAAACAATTGAATGAACTTTCTAATGAAGAAAAACTGGATGAAATATTGGATTATAGAGATAATTCTATGGAAAAATACTACTTAACTAGATAAACATCCCCATAGGAATCAAAAATTCGTTGAATATACAGGAGAATTTATGGATGTGATGAAATAGATATATAAATTCATTTCTATATAATAGTAATGTAATTTAGATGGTGATATTAATTATAATGTTGGTGAATTAAGGAAACACCATTACATTTAAGATAAATATCTCTTCAAATGATAATAATTTCTTTGATATCTTGTGATACATGAAAACCTCATTTTGATATGTATGGTAATATGATATATCACTATATCCAAGTCCTTAAATTGATGTTTTTTATATAAATAATTACATTTCTAACAATATATATATAATGGTTTTATATGATTCAAATATATTGATAAAAAATTACTCAATTTTTTAAAACCCATTTTATGCTTCAAAAATATGTTTCTTTAAAAGGTTTTTATTTCTACGAAATTATAATTAAATTATCATATATTATATTTTTAAATTTACAAAATGTAAATTATTTTTTAAATAAATATCTCAAAATTGGATTTGAGTGAATTTTTGATAATTTTTTGAAAAGTTGGATTACTCAATGAATAATTAAAAATACTAACTTTTATTGAAAATTATCTCTTCATTTAAAGGCTTAAAACAAATTAAATTATATTATAAAATTATTTATAAAGAAAAATTAGTATATTTATATTATTAATAATACAAAAAATTTCATTGGAATCAATTTTATAGGACAATTTTTTATTAAAAATATTGTACTTATAAATGTATTTTTCTACAAAAATATATTATTTTCATTTTTTATTTTTTATAAAATTGGTTTTTACACTTCTAGAAATTGAAACATCACAGATTGATTCCCTATTTTTTATCATGAGATTCAACTTTGGTAAACATGTAAGTTCTATTTTTTCATTACGGATACTATTTATAAAATAACTTTTATCACCTTTTTATGGATAAAACGTATAAAATAGAGTTTAAACATGGGGATAAGACATTGCATATTCAATAACACCGGAAAATTTTTATATTTGATTAGTGATTTTCGGCCAATTAGAATAGTTTCTTAAATATATGGCCCCTTTTTGGTTTTTTATATGTTTATGAATTTATTTTTAATTTATGAAAACATTAAATACAAAATTCCACTTTCTTCACATTAATGTCAAAGAAATTTTTATAAAGGAAAAATATGATAAGTACGTATCTAAATATTTAATTAAAATATAAAATATTTGTATTTCACGTTGTTTTATTTATAATTTTTAGTGATTGGATAATCACCAGTTTTGATTACACAATACTGACATTGTATTTGTTCAATTAATAGAAAATTTAAATAATTGGTTTTAATAATATTAAAAGTTATACAATTTGGATGAATTATTTATTTTCCACTTATTTTGATAATATAAATAACATATTAGGAAATGTTTAAAGGTTTTTATTTAAATTCCACCACTTTCATGTTGTTTTCAGAGTCAAATTGAATTAATAGTTCTTAAAATTTCATTAATGATATTTTATAATAAATAATATTTTGTTAAATAACTTAAAACTAATAAAAAACCTATATTTATCCAAATGAATGGGATATAGTTTTAAATATCAAACATGGTTAACTTATGATTTTCTTTTACTTTTATGATAAAATTCATGACCATAAAATTGTTGAAAACATTAACATTGCGGTAAAAAGGGGTAACAATCTTTAAAACTAAGAGATAAGGGTAAAAACATAACCAAAAATGATAAACTCTTATGAGATGAAATAAATTATTCCCATGAAAAATTATATACTAATTATTTTAATTTATTTTCATTTTCCATGACAATAAATTTATATTAATTTAATATTTCATGTAATTCCAAGAGTGCCCCTCCCAAAAAATATAAAAATAAATATCTTCTATGCACATCCTCAAGCCTTTTGATCATTTTAACTCTACTATTTTCTACTATAATATATCTATAGATTTCTTATCCACATTTTGGAGCTTATTTACTTTCTAATAAGAAATCCTTTCAAGGTTTAAGGTGAAATCAAAGTGAGTTTTCATAATGAATAATTACTATACATAACTAACTATTACCAGAAAAATATCATTATAAAATTATTTTAAACCTATGGTATCCATTATAAAATATTATCCATTATAAAATTATTTTAAACCTTTGGTATCATTATAAAATTATTTTAAACCTATGGTATCATTATAAAAGTGAGTTTTATACATGCATTATCCACCATCTTTTTATCCTTTGTAAAATGATAATGTCGATTATGTGTTCATATGGACTACCACCTCTACGAAGTTATTTGATTATTTTATCATTTTAATATGAAATGGATGGTAATAATGATAGATTCAATTAAAGTATAAGATATATATGCTATTAAAAATTTCATTTAAAGGTCAATTTTTATTTACCTTTCTTTTTCATCCATACATTAGAAAATGTAAAGATCGTTTATGCATATGTATGATCTATCTTCTCCATGAACAATGCCATTCATTTTTGTGTATATAAATCACTTAAATAAGAATAAATAAATATATATATATATATATATAATATTATATTTATATAATTATTACAATTATGTAGAAGGTGTAACTGTGATAAATATACAAGGACCAAAAGCTACAGATCCAAGAAATATATGAAAAATAAAGTATTTATTACCTGGAAGAATGATTTTATTAAATAATTGTTAATAAATAGTTTATAAGATGTTATAGTTAAATAATATATGGTTTGATATAAATTATTATGGTCATATAATAGATTTATAAGAAATTTATAATTATTATAGTGGAACTTCAAACACATACGAAGGAATTAATACTTAAGCTAAGGGTTTATTTCACATTCTCATCATTTTTTGGGATTTTTTATGTTAAAGACTCCATTAAGGTAATAATATAATGTCATGATAATAAACTAAAAAATTTATTATTATATTATGATTATTTCAATAAATTACTATTTTTCTTTCATTTTCCACTCTCTATGTAACAAACAGACTAGAAGAATACTTTTAATGAATGTCGAATTTATTTCTCACATCAATGCAAAATCATTTTGCTTCTATAAACAAGTTTTTAATGATTATTCCATGAATTTTTCAAGTATTGTCATTTTATTTTTCATCCATGATTAAATTTTTAAAAACATTATAATAGGATCTACTTTTCAATTTTCAAATGTGGTACTTTTGACTTTTTACCAAAAATGTGAAAGGAATCATTATTTAAATGTACACGATATAAATAAAATTTCTTATTGTGAGGACCTCTCCGTTATTTGATGAATTTTGGACATGGTTCCAATACTCATATAAAATAATATTTTCTCTTCATTATTTGTGATAATTTAATATTTTAATAGTTATTTTCAATATTAAAATTTCATTTTCCTCAAAAACATTATAAATTGACTTTTAATAGGATTTAAATTAATCAATGACAAAAAAAAATTATTTTAATTATTCTATAATAGATATATTATATAATTATTACATATTTATTATTTCATTATTTTTTTATAATAAATTTGACTAGGTAATGTTTTAACATTCCATATTTCAGTTTTTCCAATATAGATAGTCATTTAGTATAAATCATGATTGAATAATATATGTTGTTTATTTATATGATTAATAAATTATACTTTTTATGTGATGGATGGGTCATGAAATTAAATTTCCCCTATATTGATAGGTCTCATGAGGTAAATAAGATGCATAATTGGCTAAGTCTATACCATTTGGTAATTATCACATGATAAAGCCACAATAGTAATTTTTATATGTACAGAATTGTGCTTTAAATATTTTTGAAATTAGTTATTAATATACATGTAATTATTTCAATAGTTAAAATATTATTAGACAATTTTGAAGATAATGTGATATTTTATATGGTATTAATTGATCATGATTTATTTCATCCATATTATTTATTTCATATTTATTCTTTAATAACTATTATTTTATGCATTACCTTAATGAGCATCAAAGATCACCCCTTTCTTATGTTTCGTGTATCCTAGATTCCTAGAACTGTTTTATAATTGATATGAAATGATTTTATATATGAAATAATTATGTTCTAAAATAATATAATATGTTTTCTTCAATGTATTAAACTGTGAAATTAAATTTATGTTTGTAACTAGTATTCCTAGACTACTAAACTATTTAGTCCTTCTCGATGATATTACTGGTATCTAGTACAAATTTAGTAAAGTTACAAATAATATTCAGTTACCAAGGCCAGGGTCCACAAAATATGTATTATTTAATTATGTCTCAACATTCTATTATATATATGTGAATTATTCTTAAAGAATATAATCACCACCCCACTGATTATATTTTAGATATGAGGAAGAAATCCTAGTTTAATGGTGACTTAATCTTATAACCATAAATCTTATTTCATAGAAGTTTATGGGAACATAATTATATTAAAGCTTATTTTTCTTCATTTAGTAGAAGTTTATTTCATTTTTTCATTAGTTAGATCATTTAAATAAATCCCATAATAAGTTTTCAAATAGGGAAACAACATTTCATTACTTGATTCAATATACAATCATTTATTGATGAATGAATGACCACAAACTCCTTAAAAATTTACTACGATTATATGGGTATTAAAATACAATAATGAGGGTTATTTTCCTAAACTAGTGTATGAAAAATAAATATTGTAGATAATCTAATTGTGAATTAATATGTTTACGCTTTTCTGAAATATTTTCCAGGTTATCCCCCAATTTAGAGGATTGAGTTTTATATAGTCTTCATATATGGTGTTATGCCTTTATAAATGAACCCTTACAAAATATACATGATTAAATTGATAGGTTAAATGAGGAAACTCCTATAGAATTTAGAAAATGATTTTTACATTTCCATGTTCTCTACTATGAGGTGCACTAGTCATCGTTGTTAATAAGAAATATTAATGAATAAATCTCAATATTAATTATTTTTAATATAAAATGCTTATCAAGAAAATTTTCATTTTCCAAATATTTATGAATTATTCTATCTGTTTCTAAGGATCAGTACTTATAAAAATGTTACATTTGATCCCATAATCATCAAATAAGGGTGAAATGATATGATGCTTCTAAGGGAGTCTTATTTACTAGATTTCGGCACTATGAATTCCATGTGATTCCATTAATACTCACTAAGTCCTTTTACATCATTATGGATATGATGACATGAGTATTTAGAGATTAAATCAATCAATTTTTGTTAGTTTTAATTGATAATATTATGAAATATTCAAATAGAATGTATGAGAATGAAGTGAAATTTACACATTTTTTAATGGTCTAGATAATGTAGAAACTATATGAAAAACATTACCATTTGAATTTTGGATATCGAGAGTATCATTCAAGGGCCATTTTATCACAGGTGATAGAATATATTTGGATCAATAATGTACTTGTCTTATTTAAAAATTTAGTACCCCAAACAAACTATTAAAGATAAATATTTCTCTTAGAATTTCCATATACAATTGATTATATGTTAAAAATAAAAAAATAATTTCAATTCAACTAACCAAGAGAGGTTAAATTGGATTCAAGTTCTTATAAATATATGAATATCCAAAAAAACATTGAGATTAAGAGAACATTTCTCACTACCCATGTACACACACGACATTTTAGTAGAGAAGGGTGTGATATATATAGTGATTAAATAAAATATATTTTTTTCTCATATTGAATAATATAGTGGTTGTTTATACCACACATAAGTAAATGTTTTATGATAATAATTTACTATAAATTTATTTATGTCTATAAGTGTTAATATTTGTATTTAATATAAGGATATATTATCTTGATAGTGATAAGTGTGAAATATGTACTAATCACAAGAGCTTAATATATATATTTAAAAAAAGAATCTAGAAATTCACAAAATAAGATAAGTGGATTAGATAAATGACAATGACTAATCTGTGAATTACTACCCTTGGAAGGGGAAAAAGTAGGATAATGCTTTGAATAGGAAGGATCATTCTACCTTATCTAAGATGAGGGTTTAAAGAGACCTAATACTCATGGATCATTAAAGGGTTGGCCCTAAAATCATGAGAGAATAGGATAAATCTAATCATACTTAAATTAATTCTCAATAATCCATCAATGTAATGATAAATGAGGCACATAAAAATTATATATATTTGTATAATAAGGAAAAAGAATGTATTTAAGTTCAAATTTAACAATTTTAGAATTATAATATTTATGAAACAAATTAGAGTTCTATTAATACTGAAACAAAAGGATATATTGGATGATGTTAACAACCCATCATTATTTATATAACATGGAATTATAATGGTTTATAGTGATCTAAATGAGAATCTATGAAGAGAAAAATTAAGACAATGATTACAATTTATTTTTCTTGATGCTTAGTATGACTTAATGTAAAGTCTTGACATTAGAAATCAATGGGGATGATATAACCATTTCCTATAATATTAATAAATTCGGGAATGATCACTATAGATTTCATTGTGGGGCCTCAAAATATATATAATGGTTACAATGAAATTTTTGTGGTGGTCAGTATCCTTCCTAAATAAGAAAATATTATTACTATTATAAATAATTTCTCTCACAATCAGGCTTTTCAGATACATATAAAGCAAGAGGACAGGCTGTATAAAGTACCACTCCAAATTATATCTAATTGAGATCTATGGTTTCCTAGAATATCTAGAGAAGTATTCAATAAAAATTTGATACATATTAGAGCGTAAACATTTAATATCATATCTAATTTTTAGTATTATAGGACTATTTAAGCTATAGATGATATTATTAGACCACTTTCATTGAATTTCCAAGTTGGTTTGGATGAAAACATTACCTTTGTGGAATTATCATAAAAAATAATTATTATTATTGAACGTAAATGGTACTACATGAAGATATGTACATGAGTATTTCTAGAAATAAATATTTTTGGGATGAAGATATCTAGTTCAAACTACTAATTATATTTATGTTTGAAGTAATTGAAAATGTATTCTTTGGAATTCCACCTAGAAGAGGGTTATGAGATCAATAATGATAGAAATGTTGATCCATATACTCATTATATTCCTACAAATCCTCAATAATTTGGAAAATGGATATTATCATTGTTAAATTCATTAAAACCAATCCCATTTTTACTACTTGTTCAACGTATCAATTTATATAATGTATATTCCCAATACCATATGTTTATATAAAATAGAGTTTATATACCAGTAAAATGATCTTTTTTTATAAGGATAAATTATTATAAATTAAGGATCATTGAGATGATATAATATGAATCAAAACCACTCACTTGTTCATTGTTCTATTAGGGAATCATATGTTTGAGAAATAAATTTCCTTAACTAATCATATAATTAAGAATAAGTACCCTCATTTTTTAAATAGTGATTAAATTTCTAGTGTGATATTTTTGTGGGGGTAGAATATAGGACCCCAATATTTTATTATGTATTTTCTTTAAAAATAATACTATGTTGAATATAATTTTTCTTACAGAACACCAAACTAAAATAAACTAAAAATTCATTTTATTGAGAAAATTATAATAATTAAAGATAAAAAATAATACATTATTAGAATAAAAAATCATACATCATTTAGAAAATATCATGAGGAATAAAACCATAGTTAGATAAAAAGACCAAAAACATGAAATATTTATATTTATGGTTTTTCCTGAATATCATACCCCCAATTATAACAATAAAATTAATTAAAAAATATAAATATAATAGAATTTTTGAGATAAAATTATATATAATGAATGATTTTAGTGAAACTAAAAATATAAATACAATATTATTGTTATATATACAGTCATGGGACATATTTGCATGGGATATATTGAAATTATAAATTTAGGACATGGAAATATAAATATTGGACACACCTAGTGGATATGTTTTGTGAATAAAAAAAATATAAAAATAAATAATTCTAGGTTGAAACAAAAGGAAAATTTTAAATATAATGTTTTTTATAAATGTTATTTTTATAAAATATGAATTATTAATAATATTTATATTTGTATTATTTTTAATTATAATAATAATATTATTATTATTTTACAACCACATTTTGGAAGCTATAATGGTTTATATTTCCTTCATCTCGATGATGTGAAATGAATTGTTTCTTGAAAATTATAATGCTTCCCTCGATGTGGGTGTCACCGGAATACCTAAAGAAGTCTTGGAATCCTAAAAAATCAAAATATGTTCTTCAAGAAATGATATTTTTGATTTAAGTACATTGAAAATTCTTGGTGTGAGAGTAATGACCTAAGAATATATTCTGATGATGTCAATTTAATAGGTCCCACTAATCCAAACATTGATAAAAGTGAGTGTTTATGGTCTGGAATCACATGCATTAGGACACATTGGTTATTGATGAGTTTTTTAGATACATTGCGGGGTTTTATTGGGATGTAATCATTAATATATTTGAAATGGGTCTTCTAATTAGTAATATCTTTTGGTTTTGTTACTTGATATAAAATATATATCACAATTTGGATTGGTGTCCCTTTCTGTTGAATCTGATTTGAACCGTCCTATATAAGAATTGAGAAAAAAACAAGGAATATACCTTCAACATTCCTTCTACACTGATTATATTTTTTCTATGATGATATTCAAATACTTTTTAATGTGACACATATCTATAGAGAGTAAAATCAAGTAACTAATATGGTATTAATGAAATACATTATTGACATTAACATTTTATTTATTTGGTAGTACTATTTTTCTATTCAACCTATGTGGATTTAGAGGTCATATTTGAATGTCACACCCATCTTTGTAAGACCTCATTGAAATATAATCTCCATGCTCTTTATTTTAACATATTTATTTGACTGGGCGAGCCCGATTACGAACTTTTTTATTAATATTAATATTATTATATAATTATTTGGTATTTTTATAAAATAAAATGAAATATTTTATTATTAATGTATATAAAAAAATATATGGTTGGAAGAAGAGTAGTTAATATAATATTGTGTTGTAAAATTTAATTAATGTTAAATTTATTTATGTACAATTTTTATGTATTGTATAATTATAACAGAGTAAATTTGATTGAAAAAATTTAAAATTATTCATATATTTTAACATTTAATATATATATATACTCATTTAAATTCTAATTTGAATATAAAATTTTTAATAAATATTAATGTTTAAAAATTCATTTATCTATAAAAAATATTTCTTCTATATATATAGTATATATTCATTTAAAAGTAAAAAAATTATATTTAAAAAATTAATTATATTAAATAGTGTTTAAATTTTTATTCTTAAATTTTAAATTAGGTAAATATGCCAATTTTATTTTTTTCATGAAATATTGTTATCATTTTAAATATTTTGTTGCCACGATAAATGAAAAATACGGTTAAAATCATTAAACTAACTGGTGATAACTAAATATATCATGGATTATTATTTCTAAATTATGTTAATAAGTGGATTAAAACTTATATCCATTATCAATCCTCTTTTTATTTACTTTCCAATTAAAATGACATCCTTACACCTTAAGACATTATTATTTATCGAAATGGCACTCAAAATTGACGTATGAAAGGACCCCTACTCTACCCATCACAAAAAACCCCAACCATTTGATTATCCCATGAATATTTGCCCATTATTTTTATTTGAAATCAATTATAGACTATGGGTAGATTTTTTTTCTAAAAATGGAGCCTAAATCCTTCATTCTGAAGGAACACATGATGAGAAGCAGATAATTCATCACATAAGTATATAAGTTTTTCTTTAAATTTTTTAATTACCTTCTAATTTCAAAATTTTATATTTATCATTATACACTATAATGATGTAATATTTCAATTATTATGCTTCTGTGAAAATGATATTACCATCATATGAATTTAACCTCTTAATCATTCATTAGTGTGTCATTTTCTTGTTTGGGTTGGTTCGACTACCCACATGGACGATGTTATAAAAACATCACTATTTTCAATATGAATATGTTTAAGTATATTAATTATTTAATTATATTATATTAAGGGGTAATATATTTCATGATTATTATTTTTTATAGGTAACACAAAAATTATTGATTATTATAAAGTAAATCTTGGATGTTGATAAATTACTTGAAACATGTTCTTAATGTATTCCATTCTCAATAACCATACACATAAATTCAATCAAATGATCAAAAGACTACCAAAATCCTTAGAAATAATAATTAAATTAAATTTAATAATTTATGAATGATGTTTTTTAATCCATGAATGGGGATAGAAATCATTATTACGAAACTTGAACAAAACTATCAAAATTCGTAACATTTGATAATGATAATAACTAATAACTAATATATGTGTGTGTAATGAATGAATAATATGGAATTGTATAAAACATAATAGAGATGATTAATCTGATAAAATATATGATTTGGATAATTATTTATAGTATATATTATATTGTTTCATATTTTTTATTTTGGGATTAATGGTTGGGATTCTTTTAGTTTATCTTTGAAATATGGATTTCCTATTTTAAAATTAAAATTTTGTGAAATTGTATGTTCTTTCTACATAAACCCCATATATTGATAATCCAATGGTTATTAATAGGTTGTAAAAATATTTTCATAATATATCATTCCTTCAGGTTACAATTTAATGTAAATAATACTTGTAAATGAATATAATTGTTTTACTATAGTTTTATATTTAAAATTCTCCCCCAATATAAAAAAATTACTTTTATTGTTCTATGATTACCCTTGCCTATAGAAAAACTATTTATTTTAGTAATTTAAAAATTTTTCTAAATACAATATAAATTATTAAATGGAATCTACTTAACATTTTACACAAAAGTATTTTTCTACGAACTCTAACCATTTTCATAATAATTTCAATGGAATCTATTTCTAAAACATTTTATATACTAGCACATTTCCTTATTGATATTAAAAATATTATTTAAGAAACATACACTCTATGTTTTCAAAAATTCATAAGCTAATTCCTATACTGAATTCTTTATAAATTATTTTCTTTTAATATATGTTTTTTAAATTAAAGGATATTTCCTCTTATATTGTAACATAATTTTCAAAATAACTTATTTATTTATATTTTATATATTTCAAAACATATTAATGATTTTTACACATATTTGATTATATTCTATAATGATATCATCATTCTATTTACCACTTATATCTTACAATAATTTTTTTAGTATGTTTTCATGAAAGTCGTTTTATTTTCACTGGTTAATTAAAAAATGATTTAATTAAGAATATTTTCATGTTCATATTTCCCATATATGTTTGGTTTGTCATTATGCAATGGGTGGGACTATTATAACACTATAATTTATTTAGAAATTTTTTATATATCATGAGATCCATATAGGTTATTAGTGTATAACCTATCTGAAAAAATGTTGTAGGATAGTAGTGCTTAGCCTAAGTTTACAATGTTATAGGATTATTGTTAAATAATTCCACTATAACAGTATTTATTTGTAGTTATCCTTGACACATGTTATAATTTATATTTATATATATATATTCCTTATTTCAATTCATATGTTATTTTAAAAAAACATGAATCTCTACTCATGTTTTAACTCTCATGTTACTTATGTCATATATTGTCCCATTATTCTATTTAATTCATCCTAATTTATTATCTATGTTTTTTTGGTATGATTCAATTTTATATAAACATGAACCCTGTTTTTATTTTCATTCCTCCATTTTCATATTATCTTAAATTATGATCATCAATTATTATATCTTACATTTATAATTATTAAGAATTTGATCTCACACATTCTTATATTCTTATTTATTATCACATAAAGATGAGTATTATGTTTTATGTGTCTAAAAGAGTATCATGGGAGAGGATTATTTGTTGTAGATGCTGATAAGATTGTAGAAAAATTGTTTATGTATCAAATGTATAAGGATACTAAACCTATATGTTCTAAGGTGTTAAATGTTATGTGTCATAAAGAATATTCATACAAAATAATTTTCTATGCATGTATGAAATAATTGGTTTGTGATATATATTTAATTATATTTAAGATAATTTGGTAGGAATTATCCAATAAGGAAACATAAAACATACTTTTTGATTCATAATGTTTAGATGAAAATTAAAACCTAGTACCTCTTATTGGAAAATTACTCCACAAATATTATGATTAGTGATACTTTTAAAGGCAATTTTAAGATTACAAATATTTTTTAGAATTCATAAAAAAAATAATTTTCCTAAAATATTAATCATAATTGGATTTTTCTAAATGTATCCTTCCCTTTTAAAGAAAAATATAAAAATTTTAAAAATAAAATTATTTTTTTTATATTTCAATGTAAAAAGGTTTTTTCATTAAATTACAATTATTTTTATAAGTACAGTGGTTGAAAAAATATCAATGTCACCATTATCCTAATTCAATAAAAAATATAATATGATTTTAACTCAGTTGCATTAATTAATGTTTTTAATATTGGTATTCATAATCTAATGACATATTGTAAAATTTATATTATAGACAAGTAAAAATGATAATGATAGTGATATTTATTACATGAATGTTTGGTGATACATAATTCATTAAATAAAATATTAGAATAATATAGCGGAATATTGAATACAGGTGTCTAGGGAAATAAAAAAATAATTTTAGGGATCTAATTTTTTAATTCATGTTGTAATATCGTATACATGATGTTGCATTCTTCAATTTTTTTATAGACATGTCAGATATGAGAATATGTGTACTAAAATATCCTTAAATGGAAAATGTAATGATACACTTTTTAATGGTGATCCTAGAAGTTTCAACAGTGATATAACTTACATTATTTATTTATTTTAATTTAAAAAATATATTATAATAAAATTTAAAAAATGAAATTTAAAAGTTAATAAATATTAAAAAAAATTGTTGATTAAAATCCATTTATAATAGAGGTAAATAATTTTGTGCAAATTATTCCAAAATATTTAAAATATGACCAATATTTTATATAGAACACCATTTCATATAAAATATTTATATTAGATACACCCCCACACACATATATATATATACATAAAAACATTATATTTCTGCTAATATATTTTACAAAATAAGATTTTATATAGAACGTGATATATATTTATACACACACATAATATATTTTTTCTTCCACCATTGATTTAATTCCCTATATTGATGTGATATTAAGGGGAACAAAACATAAATTTGGAAACCATTTTATTTTACATTATTGAACATTATAGAACATATGATTTTATGTATTGTCGTATAAAATATTTTTAATAATTTGAGTAATTTATAAATGTTAAGAAATATGTATGTTATAATTTTTATTAATAACATTTATTGTCTAAGCCACATCATAAAGAGGTATATTAATTCATAATTAAGGAATATAATGAATCATATTTCATTTAAAAATAATAAATAACAACCCATGAATGACATATATGAATATTACATATTTTTAGATTAATATTCATTATATTTTACTAATTCACGCTTGTGAACTGTAATAGTTTAGTGTCGTTGGAAATATAGAATACATTATTTTAACTTGTGAAAGATATTCAAAATCTCCCATAAAGATCTTACCAATTAATACTCATACTTAAATGATTTTTGTATAATCTAAGGAATAGAAACAAAAGAAATGGTTATCTTAGATGCTCGATAAGGGTAAGAAAACAATATATGATCATATGAATGTAAAAAACATGAACATAACTTTTGAATATCTAAATCTTGAGTCACGAAATAAATCTTAGCAGTTCATAAGGAATAAATCATAAAAGAAAATTAATCATCATAACATAGAATTGGAATAAAACATGAATTTATAGAATACAAATATTCATAGACAATCATTTACATATTATACATGGCTCATATCCCAGACCATCATAACAGACAAAGTCCATTACTAAACATGGCTTACTTGTTGTTCTAGCCATGTATTACTGAACCAGATTTACTTTCCATTCCATTAATATTCATCAAATGATATATAAATTTTTATCCAATGAATTATAAGGAGATATAGGTCCCACCCATCTCATAATGAAATCATTCTAAAATGTTCCACAAAAATATAAATCATTCCTTATAGCCTAACTCAAGGAACAAATAAATGGGTTTCTTAATCATCATTCCATCATAATCCATATAAAATTAATGTATTTCCTAAAAATAATTCCATAATAAACAAAATAAAATAAATGTAATAATATGGATAGAAACATAACCCTATTTCATATTATATGGAAAATAATTTTGATAAAATACTTGAAATTAATTTTTGAGGAAAAAATCCTTTCTTCTTCAAAAACATTTTCTTTCCTAAAAATTCCACGTGATATAAAAAAAGTAATCTAATTGAAATTACATATGAAATATTGTAAATAAATATTCATAGAAATAAGGTATTATGAAAACATAAAAATCAATTTTTTCTATATAAATTAAAAAAACATTATCCTCGAACGTTTGCTGAAAATGTCAAAAAAGTAGCTCGTATCAAATAATGACAAAATTTTCCTTTAATACCATTTAGTAAAAATTCAACTATGGGTAAAATTGAATTTAATTTTTTTTTTGAAGAATATAAATATTATTACATATTTATGGAACATGGTTTGAGGCTGATAAATTTACCCTAGTAAATAATTACATATAAACAATCTTAGAAAAAAATGAGATTGAAAAATAATCCTTTACCTTATGTCTCATACACTTCCTATGTATCCAAACCTCATATATAATGATTTAAATAATTTTATTAACTTATTATAGAATCATAATAATTTTTATGATATCATATAAGATTATATTATCATCTTTTTCTTAGTAACATTTCATTATCACTCATTATTCAAATATTAACTACTTTATGTTATTATGTAAGTTTTGTCGGATCATTTTATGTTCCACCTTTCAAGATATAGTTATATAATTTTAGAATAATATTTCTATAATATATATTTCATATTTATTCATTATTTTCATGTATATAACTGTGGTTTAATTAAAATCATGTACAATGAATAAAATCGCATCATGGAGAAGGTAGGTTGTATGTACGCACGACCAATGATATAATTCACTTAATGGTTAAATGGTATAAAGTTTTATGGTGTACTAATTATATAGAATAATTTTCCTATTATATTAATTATTTTTATCCATTATACTTATGATTATATCAATTCAAATTATGTATCGGTGAATAAAGAATTACACCACGGGGTAGAGATGGTAAGTCGTATGTATACACGAATAGTAATATTGTTATTCGTAGGATTGATAAAAGGGTGTATAAGGTTGTACCATAATTATAATAAAATCTAAGAAGGTATAAGATACATGATATATTACTTTAGTATGTAAAAAACATTAGAACTGGATGTAGAAGAAGAATAGAAATTTGAAAGAGTTGATAAAACAATTACCTCTTTTTCAAGTATCGCCATTTGATTTGCACAAAAGGTCTATGTATGATAGATTTATACCAAAATTGTGGCCTCTAAGAGGAGGGGAGTGATTTTGGAAGCTTATTTGAGTAAAATTTGGATGATCCATGGGGCTTCAGATGTGTGAGTGAGTGAGTAGATGTGGAGGTATTTTATAAGAGGGTGGAGGCGAACTTTCGGAAAGTCTAGAAATATTTTTTTATTATAAATTGGTTTTCAAATTATAATAGATACAAAGTGATATATTTATAGTATAAGAAGAATAATGTTCGAAATAATCTCATCCAATAATTTTTGGACATTTATTTATTTTATTTCAATCCTTATCCATTCAATTTACCCTTAATTACTATCTTTTAATTTTAATTGAGGTAACAAAATTTTAATTATTAAGATCCTAGTATATTTAATTATATGGGTTAAATTTCCCAAAATTAAAAATTTAATTTAATTTTAGACCTTATCAAAGCCACTTTGTAATTTTAAAAGACTTATATGATATTTAAACAAATTAATAAATTATTTCTTTAATAAAATATCAATAGTGTAAATTTTACATAAATTCATTTAATTGAATTTAAATAAAATCAAAAAAAAGATATAACTTCAAAAAAACAGATTTTAATAATCTTATATCATGTCATATTCGCCTAAAAAATTGTAGAAGACATAAAATATTTCAAATAATTTTTTTTTTACAATTTATAATATCATTTATTTGATATTTATCTTAATAAAATTATTATTATATCTCTACTGTGTTAATATTTATGGTAAATATATAATATCTAAAAATTATAAATTAATTCATATGATGTAGATCATTTCATTATATTTCTATAAAATAGTTTTTTTGGATTTTTTATAATGTTTATCACTACATTAAAATTATTATACTTATAAGAGATAAGAGAGTGACATTTTGGCATAGTTTCATTCGGCTCGGCCGACACTTGATGGCGGGTTCTTTCTGTAGCCCATGCCACCCAGTGGCCCTATCCTCCCCACTGGCCCAACCCGCAAATGTGAGCTGGCTTGCTTCCATCTTGGACACCTGAGGCATCTGAGGCATCATGTGTCTAGCTGAGGCTAGCTACCTCTTGACCGCACGCGGTCCAGTAGGGACCGCATGCCACCTACAAATTGTGGCCCACCAACATGGGATGCTCCACTATTGTGGTGCCCGAGTGGCACCACCCTGCCACACCACTACATCCCCAGATAGACGTGTTCTCTACCATCTATGTGCACCATTGTGGTGTGCCACCTCCTTCCCACAGCCGTCACACTGATAATGTCTTTCGTGGGTCACCAGGACTACTCCGGTTGTCTGTTTTTGAACCATCCATTCCCCCGAACATCTTGGGTCACGACTATCCATACTAAGGGCTCGATTTTATTTCCTTTCATTCAATTTGAGAATTTGGTCATGAAGAACACATGAATTCCAAAATTTATCAGATTGTACATTTATTGTGTTGGCTTAGATTTTTTTTGTTAGCAGAAATACAAAGCATATAAATAAATCACTAAGATTTTAATCCCATTATCAACTCCCAACAATTTATTCCCCCCCTTTCAAGGAAAAAATCTATCCCAGATCAACTTGTTAGAGATTTGATATATATTCTTTTTTTAGAAGGGAGAACGGGGGAAAATAATCACACATATTCAAACCCCTACCTAAGAAATGAGATTTCTCAAGGATGATCGTTCATCATTGTCTGTCGATCTTTGATCCTAAATCCTCTATCCAGGGGTGTCATGTCTATCATCTAATTCACTATTATTCATCATTGGAGAGGTTTTCCTTCATCATTAGTCATCACCACACACCAAATCCTCAATGAAATTATAGGATTGTGCCAACAATCTAGCATTGCTTGTTAAGTTATTAATTGACCAAACACGAATCATTTTTTCTGTTACGTTGTGTTACAGTGTCATTATGTAGACTCATTAATGAGGTTCATTAAAGATATTTATCGTTTCCTCATCACTTAACCATAACACTGACGTTCCATTGCTTAACGATGAGAAAAACAATTAAAATAACCTTTTATGTTATTTTATTTTTCTTCTGAAAAGTTTGAAAATTAACTTTCACTCTTGACCCGCGCTAGTCATGGTTATGATCTGCCTAATAAAAACACTCCTTCATGAGATCAATGGTACTATGGGATTTCCAATCTGATTTAAAATTTATGATTTATAATGATTTTAAAATAAAATAATGGTTACTTAATTATTTTATTTATGGACAAAAACTACTTTCTATTGTTGGCCTGTGCTGGCCATTGTTAGGCCCTTTCTAAGAAAATCCCTATGCTCTAAGTTCATTGGTGCCATCGAATTTCTGATATGGTCACTGATTTAAAAGTTAGAAAACTCCACTCACATAGTTATTTATTAAACCTAAAAAATATTTCAAAAATACATTTCAGCCAATCCAGGCCTCAGAATTACGTATCGTCTCAGATCCTGGTCTTGAACAAATACCATTTAATTTTTTTAAAAAAAATAATGTAATTCTAGGGTATTAAGACTTACATGATTTCAATACAATATCACAATTTTTCATTCCTATAACAATTTCTACTTTATCTATTTTTCAAAGAAATGAAGTTGAATTTATCTTCCCTGAAGTGTAAGCAGATCATGTGATCCATAAATAGAATGATTGGTCATTCCATATGTCTCAACAGAAAGGTTAACACATATTGTCTACTATGTATAATTCTACCTATAAGTAAATAATACAATAATATAACAAACATCAAATGTAGTATAAATTATACTATCCATAATTGAATAACCCTACAATCCTTCCAAAAACTAAAAATCTATAATATTTGAAAGAGGTTAACCAAATATGTCTAACATTTATCTCTAATATCTCTTAAGGTAGTTATTAGTTGTCACATTCCAAAATTGTGAACACCTTAATCATTTATTCTCTTTAGTCATGATAGGAACCTGAACTATAAGATATCCTTATTGAAAACATGCATGTTTTCTTATTCTTAAGTCCAAAAGGTTGTATTCATCATCTGAGATAGCATAACCCACATGTAAATAAATCCTTTAATAGATCCAAGGTAACTAATAAGGTCTAATTTACTTATTCCTATCCAACATACCTCTATCCAAATATAATTATCTCAACATCATGTCCATATTAAGGTTCATCTTTCTTTAAATCACGTGTTTTCAAAAAACATCAACTTATTACCTCAATCACTTTTCATGGATACCAGTACAACTCCACATATACTTTCAAATACATGTGGAAAACCATAGTCGACCACTAAATATATATTTCATTATTCCATAATACCATAAAAGCGATTATACATCATTATTCAGAAATCTAATTATATAAACACTCAATCATTTCAACACTTCATTTTCATACTAAACAACATCAATAGTGATCACGTGTGATTTTCCTTTGACTTTGGACTTAGGATGTTACTGACATTGATCATCATTGATCATCCTTGTATTGGGAATTTATTATCATAATTTCATATTTCCATTCACTTATATCACTAAAGTGTGGGTGGTGCATTCTCTATAGCCTTTTCTCTATTCACATCATTAACTACCTTTCTCTGATTAATTTTGCACACAACTACCCGAAGAATTTATTTTCCACACTTAAAACATTTTCTAGTCCCTTTAAGAATGACTCCACTATGATTCTTTCCAAACTTTAAGCATAGGGAAACACTCATCTTTTTTCACCATTTTTTGAGATTTTAATTTGAACTCCATCATTCATTTCTTATCAGAATCATGACAATGATATGTAATACCAACATACATTAATGACTTGATAGAATAACTCACAATATCATAATAGAAACTGAAGTCTCTTATTCCCAATTCCCTTTCAAGACTGGGTTTTAAGCCACTAAAAATTGATCAGCTCTACTTTCAGGTTAGATGATAAATCCAGAAACATACCTTGAAAGTCTTTTAAAATTTTCCTCATATGTACCAATAGATTGATCATACTTTTTATTATGATCAAGTAACTACTTTTCCATTTTCATTTAAATAATACTAAGAAAATACTTATTGAAAAATAATTTCTTTAACTCATCCCATTCCGTGGATTAAATTTCATCTTGTTTCCTTGTATTCTTGATTAGAGTCCACCATTGCTCTGATTCCCCTTCAAAACGATAAACAAACAAGACAAATTTTTCATGTTTCGGATAAAGAATGATGGTAAATATCATTTCAATGGTATTGATCCACTATTTAGCAGCAAGTGGATTGGAATACCCACTAAAATAAGGTGGGTGTTACCTCTTGAAGGAATCAACAAAATATTTTTCCCATCTCTGCTCATTTGGAACACCATAATGATTCCTAACTAGTGTAAGTATAAAAATAAGATATTTCATTCCATTTCACAAAAAAAAATTCTCAGGAGGAAAATATTTTTATTTACCATTGCATTGATCATTAACACAGTTACATCGAGTTCCAACCATTCTCTAAATACCAAAATGAATAATGTGAGAGGAAAATCATACTAGGAAAACAACATAATCAAGCTGGTGTATTTTCAATCTCTAAAATATTAGGTTTAATCCTATATTAGTCATGATCCTTACCATAATTCTAGGACTGTAACCAGTAATTATACATATCCTTTTTAAATCCCTTATAAATATCTCTAGGGATCCCACTAAATTTTTCACATCCTACTTTCTAATGGTTGACTAAACCTTTCATCTAATACCAACTATAACAACCCAATAATGATGTATATGAATATTACATCTTTTTAGATGAATATTAATTACATTTTACCAATGCACACCTGAGGACCATACTAGTTTACTACCTTTGGTAACATAGAATTCATTCTTATTACTTGTTAAATATCTTCAACATATCCCATAAAGATCTTACCCTTTATTACTCCTACTTAAATGACTTCCTTATAACCTGAGGAATGGAAAAATAATAAAGGGTGAGAACATATGCTCATAAAGGGTAATAAAACAATATATGAAAATATGAATGTAAAAAACATGAACACTGCTTTTGAATATCAGAATCTTGAGTATAGAAATAAATCATAGAAGTTCGTAAGGCATAAATCATAAAGGGACATTAACCCTGATAATATAGAATTGGAATAAAATATAAACTTGTATAAAACAAATAATCATAGAAAATCATTTCCATATTATCCAAGGATCATATCCAAGACAATCATTACAGACAACATCCGTTTATGAATTGGGTTTACTTTTTGTTTTAGTCATGTATTATTAAACCAGATTTGCTTGTCATTCCACTCATGTCTATCTCATTAGATATAAAGATTTACCTAATTAATTTGAGGGAGATATATATTCCACCCATCCCATAATGAAATAATTTTTACTATTTCCACAAAAAAAGAAACCATTCATCATAGAATATCCCAAAGAACAGAAAAATTGGTTTCTTAAACATCATTCTATCCTAATCCATATAAAATAAATTGATTTCATAAAAATAATAAAATCATAAACCCAATTAAATCAATTTAATAATAGGTATATAAACATAACTATATGTAATATTTGATAGAAAATAATTTTGATAAAATATTTGAAATTAATTCTTGAGTAAATTAACTTTTCTTCTTCAAAAATGTATTCTTTTCTCAAAATGCAACGAAATTTCAAAAGAAAAAGAATTTAATTGAAAATAAAAATGAAATATTGTAAATGAAGATTCATGGAATTAAAGAATTATGAAATCATGAGAATCTATTCACGTTTTATAGTATTAAAAAACATTATCCTTGTACTTTTGTCAAAAAAGTAAAAAAAAGTATCTCATATCGAATAACAACAAAATATTCCTTTCATACCATTTAGTAAAAATTCACCAATGGGTAAAATTGACTTTAAATTTTATTACAATAATAGAAATAATATTTCATATTTCTAAAACATGGTTGTGGTTGATAAATATACCCCAGCCAATAATTACGTATAAATAGTCTCAGATAATAATACGATTGAAAAATTAACCCCTACCTTAGGCTAGATATCCTCTTTATGTATCTGATCCTCCTGTATAATTATTTAACTAATTCTATTGACTGTTTATATAATAATAATAATTTTCATGATAAAATATATAATTATATTATCATATGTTGTTTATTAATATTTCATTATCACTCGTTATTCAGATATTAACTGCTTTATGATCTTTTGCAAGTTTTGTCAGATAAGTTCTTGTTCCACTTATTATGTTATAGTTATATCATTTAAAAATGAAATTAGTATAATATATATATATCATATTAATTCATTCTATTTTTGTATATAATAATTGTTTAATGATAATCATGTAGAATGAATCGTATCACATCGTGGAGATTGTAGGTCATACGTACACATGAGATACGATTTCATTCACATAATTATTTACTGGAATGGAATTGGATGGTATATTAATTATACATAATAATTATCATTATATATTATTTATTTAAATCCATTATTTGCATCATTATATTCATTTAAATTAAGTATCATTGAATAAAAAATTACACCACTTCGTGTTGACAGTAAGTCATACATACTCCCGCATGGTGGTATTGTTATTCATAGGATGGATAAAAGGAGGTATAAGGTTGTACCATAATTATAATAAAATATCAGTATATATAATATATTGGAATTATTACTTTAATATGTAAAAAATATAAGAAGAAGAAGAATAATAAGAAAATAATTTTTAAAGTGGTGATAAATCAATTACCTCGTTTTCGAGTATATCCTTTTGATTTTCACAAAAGGTCTTTCTAGGTTGTCTTTATGCCCAAAGTTTGACCTATAAGATAAAAGGGAACTATTTATGGATCTTATTTGAGTATAATTATGATGAACCAAGGGTCTAGAAACATGTCATTAAGTCTAAAGATGTGGTGGCCTTTTATAATATGTATGTGAACTTTAGAAATGTCTTGAAATATTATTTAATTATAAATTTATTTTCAAATTATAATAGCTCCAAAATACCATATTTATAGGAATATATGATTAATGTTTTAAATAATCTCATCTAATAATTTTTATTCATTTATTTATTTTATTTTAAACATTATCTTTTTAGTTTACCCTTAATTATTGTCGTTTAATTTTAATAGAGGTAAAAACATTGTTATCATTAAGAGGCTATTATGTTTACCTGTATGGGGTCAATTTTCCATAATAGGAAAATTAATTTAATTTTAGACCTTATCAATTCCACATTGTAATTCTAAAATATTTTTATGTTTTTTAAATAATTTAATAAAATATTATTTTAATAAAATATCAATATTGTCAATTTTTACACTATTAATTCCATTGAATTTAAATAAAATACAAAAGGAGAAATAACATAAAAAACATTTAATAGTCTTAAAAATGTCATATATAGTTATAAAAATTGTGAATGACATAAATTATTTCAAATAATATTTATTTTACTATTTATAATATCATTTATTTGTTATTTCTCTTAATAAAATAATTAACGTATCACCGTTGTGTCAACATTTATGGTAATTATTTAATATAAAAAAATCTAAATAAATTTAAATGATGTAGATAATTTCATTATATTTACGAATACTATTTATGTTTGAAGTTTTATAATTTTTATCACTATATTAAAATTATTATACTTATAAGAGATAAGAGAGTGACAAGTAGTCACTTTCTTTTGTTTTAATTGTAATTACATAACATTCAAGGAAAAATGTCTATTAAATGAATAAATTCTGACCCTTATATTATATTGGTCTACTTTCATTCATCCAATAAGATTTTGGAAAGTGTTAGGATAATTTTATTATCTTTATCATGTTGTTTTTTACCCAAATTTACCTGATTTACCCTTAGATATGGTAAATAAAAATTACCTTAGTTACTATTCATAATATCCAAAAAAATTATATTAACATAATTTAGACCCACTAATTCCAAATATGTAATAAATTTTTCAAAATTAAAAACATAGATGTTACAATAATTGATTTAAAATTAATTCATCTTGTCAAAGTGAGAAAACTAGTTTTTTAACTAAAATCCATGAAAATATTGAGGTATGTTTATATCTAATTTTAATATGAAATTATATAAAATGACCAATATTGTATTATATTATAACAACATGATCTAATTACACTTTAAAACCAATTAAATTTATAACCATTATTTATAAATAAATTAGATGAAAAATAATTTTAAATTAAAATGTAGTATTTTCACAATTCTTTAAAAAATAAATATTTTCAAAAAAAAATCATCCAAAGTAAATTTTTATTACCTTATTCCAAATAATAAGTTTATTTTTTCAAAAAGAAGTTATAAATTTTTCAAAAAAATCAGATTAAAAATTGGTCCACCATCAAAAGCCGACAAAACTCATTTTTTAGAAAAATGTGCATTTTATCGATTCAATTAAAATTTTCTTGTATATTGTATAGAAAACATAAAATTTGAATTTTAAACCTTAAATTGAATATATTAAACATATATTTGAATAATAAAATCCAGAAAGAGTGATTTTATTATTTTATGGACTCACTTATTTTTATTTAATGTTTTTTAGAATGATGTTAATATAATTCATACACGCCATTATAATGACTAGGTTATTATATTTAGTTATTACTTATACTCAGTGTTGAATGAAATTAATTCTATCAAAATAACTTTAAATTGTGTGTAATATAAGCCATGAATAATTTTTCATATACTATAATTTAATAAGGCGTTTCATATAGCGCAAACTAATCTTGGTGTAGCGTATAACATAAAACATAAAAGAAAATAAAAAATATACCTCATAAAATCTCAGAGTGTTACATTATAGGATCTCCATTATCAATTATTTTAAATGTTTTAAATTATAAATACATATTGTAATTATATTTATATAAAATTTTATCTTCTTTATATCTAATATATTTTTATTTATTATCATTCATATTGTTTGGGATTTTTTTTATATTCATTTAGTGTCACACATGTGATTTCACAACACATTTTCAACACTAGTCGCACCAAAAAGGAAGGTAAAGAATTTGGTATCAAATGTAATTATATTTATTAAATATAATTATAATATAATTTTATTTATTTAAATTATTTGGTAATAAGTACTTATTATAAGTCATTGATAATTTAATCCTAAATGGTGGCAATGTTCTTATAGATACAATTAATTACAAAAATATCGTATCATTAGTAGATCATTCAAAGGAACTAATATTATTTCACTATAACCACCATGATGATTTAAAAAATAATGGTTTTATAATTAGGATCCACAAAAATATGAGAGATAATTTAAATAAAATACAAGTTCACTTACATATGATTGTTTTACCCAAGGAAAATTAATATTGGTGTTATTTATGAACTAATGTTTTAAAATCAGGTCGTAATTATAATTTAATAATATTTAATATTATCCCATAATTATAATTTTTTAAAACATATATTACTTTCTTAAATATGTCAGATAATACATTCCATAAATTTATTTTATTAATTTTTATTCAATAAAAAAAATATACAATGAAATTGGCATAAAAAATACTAGGAAATAAGTTTTTTCTCATCATCAAGAAAAATAAATATATCCAAATAAAAAATCAATAATTATAACTAAATTGTAATAATCCATTATGTTTTGGGAATTTTATAACATCTAATAATTCTATTTTTCTTAGGAATGGATTTTTATATTGAAAAGGCCATTGTGAAGGAAGATATTATGATCATTTGGGATAAAATAATCAATCAACTAGAAAGAGAAAATATTTCCATAGAAGGGGTATTGTTCAATAAAATCCCATAAATTATAATGATTCCTAAATGTTTTGATATTAATTTAAATTGTTACACTAGTATCATAAATTTCTAACATAAATCATTCATTTTGTATTTATCAATATTTTTTCTCAATTTAATTTAATGATGTTTAATCGCACTAAATTAATTTTCCATTCATTTCTACCATGAAATGAATGATCTAAAATTTGTAGTTACCCCTTATATGATATACCTGGATATATCTGATTTCAAATAACACCCTAAAATTCATGATCATGTTCAAGATATATAAAATATCATTAGTTTTTCTAAAATTCTATTTTTTGAACATAATATTATAATTTAAATTCATGAAATGTTATCTAACATTATTTTTTTCATTATCCCTTATACAATTTTATTTTTTATATAAATCAGTATTATCATGTTTTATATTGCCCATAGAGTTCATGTTGATGAGACATCTCCTCTTGATTCTAAAAAATATAAATAGTGAAATATAAAAAAATTCAAGCCATAGGATTTTTTGTACTATAATTAGTAACATAAAATGTAGTCAATGAATAATCAAACACTCTGAATGATTTATTTTATTCCTATTTATAGAAAAAATATCATGCATATAATGTTTGAAATTATGTTATGTCTTAAATGAATATGAATGGTTTTAAATATAGTCATAAAAATTTATATATTATTAGGATTATTGATGATAATATATTGAATATTTTTTCCTCTAAATTATTTTAAATTATTCTAAGAAAATTTAAAAAATTTATTATTTTTTCACTATATTAACATATTGTTAAATAAAAGACATTGAATTTAATTTTATAATAAGATAAATGGTCAATGATACATATATTTTTTTCCATATTTCATTATTTCTTAGGCCATTATGGAGATAATAAGAAATGAAAAATTTTGAACAATAGAAATGGGAATCATTTAATGAATAAAATAATATTTATTCCTCATCAATTTACACATGTTAATTTTCTCAATGAAAATTTCTAATGGTAATATGTTTAGTAAATAAAAATGGGAATGAATTGTTTTTGAATAATTTCATTGAGAAATAATTAAACATCAATATAAACTACATATAGAATATAGGATTAATAGTTTTTATGGGTGAAACAACTATACTAGAATATGTGTGTTTATTATCAACATAAAATATAAATTTCCATGTATTTTTCCCAAATAATTTATTTATGAGGTTAATTTTATTATTAAACCAATATGTGTTATATGTTGATGGAATTAGTTGATTTTAATAAAATAATTTTATTATAATTTTCCAGATAATGGGAATAAATATGGGATATATTATATATCAGATTAATAAAAAAATCTATTTTTTTATATTATTATAAATAATTCTGGCATATAAATTACTATAAAAACAAAGTTAACTTGTTTAGTTTGAGGACATGTTATTTTACTTGTTTCAATTTTTTTTTGCATCATACCATGTAGTTATCATTATTAATCTTCTTTATTATTTAATTTTTGTCATCAACCTAGTATATTTATTCCAAAAATAGTTTTTTAATATGTTATGAGTTCAATAAATTATATTGGATCCTTATTAATAATTAATTATAAATATTAGTCATGAATCTCTGTATATAATTAAATATCATGAAATATTAAAAAACAAAATTATTATTTTTTGTTTATTAATATAATTAGTTTAAAATTCATCAAGAAAGTACAGAATATATTTTTTAATTTTTTTTAGATTTTCTTAGTGTTGGGAGGATGTTATTGAGGTTGTGTATAGATAATTTAAAATAATATATTTATTCTATATGGATTATGTTTTGATTTCTCTATGGAGGTGATAGAGATGAAAGGGTATTAGTTTTATTGACTAATGTAAATTAATTTTTATTTTTGTAAAATAATTTTAATAGAAGGGTAGGAAAATATTTCACCTAAAGATATAGTTATTATATCATGATTTTTACATGATATTAAAGAAGAAAGGAATTGTAAAATTCTATGTGTTATAGTGTAAATATCACCCTATAAAAATATTATATTAATGTTTCATTAATAAATTTCTTTTCAATGTTTAGGAAATATATAATTGATGATTTTTTTTGTTTAAAATAAAATTGAAGGCTATAAAATAATTATTGTAAAGACATAATACTATAGTGATTTTGGTTACCCCAAAATATATTTTAATGATATATTTCCAAACACATTAATAGTATAAAATTTATAATAGATTCTTAAACTAATATCTGATTTCCAAATGTATGGGTATTGTTATGGAATTACACAATAATTATTTTTATTATATATTAATGGAGTACGTGTCAGTAGATTTTGAAGAATTCAGTATCCTTCAAAATTGGAAATCTAGGTATTAGATATGGATATATTATTTAACCTAAGGAATTCTTTAACACTTTATTAAAGTTAAAGTAAATATATTAAGATATTAAAGGATATAAACAACTTGATTTGATTTTATTCATTGATAATAATTTATAAAGTTCTTAGAACTATATTTGATGATATATGAATGATAGAGTGATATAAAAAAGGTGAGTTTTAATAGAGATATATTAACTAAATGTAAAATAGAAATGGATACAATTTAAAAACTAAAAAAATATTATGGTGAAGAGGAAGGTTATAACAACCCTCCTCTTTATTACACTCTTAAACATGATTTATTACATAAACTTGCACTTAATAAAACCCATGAGATCAAGAGGTATAGTGTATTTGTGGACTAAAAACATTACATGACAACATAAGACATAAAAATATAACATCTTTATTGAAAACACTTTTTTCATGACCACAAAATTCATTCGTACTTAGCATTGCATGGGATAACCTGAGGACGTACATATGAAAAGGGTGAGCTATAAAGCCCAGTAAGGGAGTAAAACAGGCATAGCATGAATAATAAAATATATGTTAGGAAATAGGAATATCAATGGATCATAAGAGAAACATGAAAATAAGGCATGATATAACATTATTATCATAACATGGAGATGTGGAGACAATATTTAATATGATATTAGCATGAGCTAAGGCTCATTGCACATGGAGCATGAGTAAACCCTCACTGCACTTGAAATAGCATGATTAAACCCTCATTTTAGTTGAATTACCCCGAGAAAACACTCATTTCACATGACGTATCATGATACAATTCATTTCCCAATGCATTGGATCACAATCAGGTCACACCCTTCATAAACATTTCATTTTGTGAATAAGTGTGCCAAATAGATCATACAACACTGATTCATTAAACATCATAATTTATTACATGAATAAGATATTTCAAATACATAAGTGTATGTACTCCATCAATAAGTACATGTTCATAAAGGTTAATACCCTTGATAGAGAAATGGTCATGGTATTCACTTACATAATGAATTTGGCATGGATGTTTTTGTATAACTTCAGCATCATAACGACGTCAATGAGAAATCGTAAAATGGGTTGATGAGATAAAAACGGTTATATCATCATTTATACATGAAATTTAATGTAATGGGATCATGGAAGATAATATCCAAACATATTTAATGTAATTTAAATGCATAATATAAATGAATTTCTTTAATGTAAATGAGGATAGAGAAATCCCTTATGGAATTTTGACAAGGTAACAAGTGTACATGGGAGGAATTAATGAGAGAGAAAGGGGTCTATCATCATTCAAACATAATAAGGGTAGGATAGGGGAGGTGAAAAATCATACCAAAACATTTTAAATTGAAAATAAAAGACCATAACAATAAAAGGAAACTTGGACATAAATAAGGAATGAGGGAAAGTGAGGACCCCTTACATGGAAGTGTGATCCCAAAGGCTTGGGAGAGGCTTGAGAGAGGCTTCTTGGGAGATTGGGGTGACTTGGAAGGATTATAGGGATAGTATGGAAGAGTTTTGTTGAGATCCAAATGGTTTTAGTGAATAGAAATGGGATATTGAGTGGGATTATATAGGAAAGGAGAGAGAATTCATTATTATTTAGGTTTTGGACACTACACAATAAACTAATCAAAACCACAGACCATCCTAGGTTTTCAACCCATGGTTTTTTCCAAATTGGTGTGTAAAACTTTATTTTATATTTCCATTGGCCTAAATTGTTAAAAAAAGTTAGTCTTTCTTATGTGGAGGTGTGTCACACTCTCAAAAAATTCATTTTAAAAAGATAAAATATTTTATAAGTCTTTTAGGGTCAACTAAGGCACCATAAATCTAATAAAAATATCTAAAATCATATTATGTTAAAGTTAAAACATATATTGGAAAAATAAAACTTTTATATTATTTTATTACGTCACTATTGGGTCATTATGATGTCATAAATAACATTATATATTTAAATGGTATTTAATTTTTACCCAAAAAAATCAACTGTCTCAAAAAATTATGAAAAAATAACCATTAGAAAATTTCAGAATCATGAATCCAAAAATGATATTCATTTTATAAAACTAATTTTTCAAATATTTTAATTTTTACTTTTAAAATAAAAACCTACATTTATCGAAAACTCGTGGGTTTTGAAAAAAATAGCTTTCTAACCTTAATAAAAATTATAATTGTTTTCATAAAAATTTATATGATAATTTATATTAAATAATAATAATAATAATAATAATTTTAAAATATTATATAATTTAATAATCCATTTATTCATCAAAATAGGTTTATTAATTGAATATTTATTAGAAATACTAACTGTGGTTTAAAAACAATTTACAATGTAACAATAAAATAAATTTATATTATTTGTACAAAAATAATGCACATAATAATATTTCTAGGGTATTTTTATATAACCCCTTATAACATCTACATAATACCAATGGGTATGGTGCGCTAAATTGACAGACTCTTAGGGTGTCTTAGATAACATCACTCAGGTGGTAATCTCTATTAAATTCCACTTCTCCCATAGGGAATTCCATTCAACCTTAATGTGTTGAAGATCAGGTTGGTCTTAATCAAGAGAAAATCCTAGTGACACTACCTATTTTATGATCTTTGACAAATGGGCTTCATATGGAGCAATTCTACTGGATGAGGTCATCGCTTCCTTTGTCTGAGTAAATTGGATTTGTAAAAGCCATATATTTATACTAATAATGTGATCACCATTCAATAGCTATATTAGCAACAGTAACAATCCATAATAGTATTTTAAAATCCTAAAACATAAAACCAAGTAAGTGAATATGTTTTATATAACCATTTTACATAATAAGAGATTTAGTTATATCAAGAAAAATGTTCATTAATAAAATATTTGGTCATTACAATATTTTCCCCTTAAAAATTTCGCCCTTGAAATTTCCTTTTCCCACGCTAAAATAGATGAGGGTAACTCTACTTCATCACTTCCTCTGATTCTCATGTTGCTTCTTCAAACTAGTGGTGTCTCCACAACACTTGGATGATTAAAATTGTTTTACTTTGTAGAAAATTTTCTCTAAAATCTAAGATCTTCATCGGCTTTACTTTATAGTATAGTTAATTCTCCAATGGTACCACCTCTAGATTGAGTACATGTGATGGGTAAGTTATGTACTTCCTCAAGAGCGATACATGAAATACATTGTTTACTTGAGACTGCTTTTGTGGGAGTTCTAGTTAATAGGACACTTCTCTAATGCAATCAAGTATCTAAAAAGGGTTGATGTACCTTGGACTAATATTTCCATTCTTCACAAATCTCATAACTCTAGTTCACGGTGATATATGGAGGAACACCATATCTCCAACATCAAACTCTTGGTCTCGTCGAAGATTGTCCGCATAGCTCTTTTATGGACTCTTACCTGCTTTAATGTGATATTGTATGGTCTTACCCTTATCCACCATTTCTTAGACCATTTATGGACCTTGGAGTTTTCACTCCCCAACTCCATCCCAACATGTTGGTTTTCTACACCTCTTACCATAAAGGGCATCATAAGGATCCATTTGGATTCTTGAGTGCAAACAGTTATTGTAAGAAAACTCAACCAGAGGAATATATTGATACCATCCTCCTTTTAAGTCTATTAAAAAAGCTCTCAACATATCCTCATGTGTTTTGATAGTCCTCTCAGATTAGCCATAAGTTTGAGGATGATAATCCGTACTAAAGTTCTGCTCAGTATTCAGAGCATGTTTGATACTCTTCCAGAACATAGTGGTGAATAATTGAGCTCGATTAGATATAATAGATAGTGGAAATCAATGAATCCTTACCAATTATCTTGATGTATATCTGTGTTATCTTATCCAAAGAAAAATCCTCTTGAATTTCAATGAAGTTTGCAGTCTTCATAAGACAATCCACAATAACCCAGATAACATTGTTTCCTTTATATTTATTCGGAAGTCTAGTGACAAAGTCCATGGTTATGTTCCTCCATTTCCATATTTGGATGAGTACTGGTTACATCATCCCCTAAGACTTCTTTCTCTTAGCCTTTACTTTCTGACATACCAGGCACATGGATGTATACTCAGATCTCTCTATCTTCATGTTATCCCACCATTAATTCTCTCAGAGATCTTGACACATCTTTGTGTTTCCTAGGTGAATGGATAATTCAAACTATGTGCATCATCAAAAAGTACATTATTTAAATCTAGATATTATAGAACACATAATCTTGACCGATATCTCACAATTCCTTCTTCATTAACACTGAACTCCAAGGATATCCCTTTTCTGATAGTTTCCTCTTTCTTCTGAATTTTCACATCATCCTTTTGAGAATCCTTTAACCTTTCCAAAAACATATTGTTGAGAAATCATTTATGAAAGGATTTATGATGTTCCCTTATTTATTATTATCATTTATTCTTTAAGCATTTGAAACCTTGTTCGCTTTCCTAGGGTGGTAATGGATTGAGCAGTCATAATATTTGATCAACTCTAACCAGCTTTATTGGCACATGTTCAACTCTATTTGTATAATTATATACTTGAGGATTTTTTATATGTTTATATTTCACACTTCTCCCCAAAGAGGTAATGCCCCAAATTTTTTAAAGCGAATATTATTGTATCCAACTTCAGATCATGTGTTGGATAGTTTTTCTCATAATATTTCATTTGCGTTGAAGCATTGGAAATGACATTGTCATTATTCATCAACAAACATCCCAGACCCTTCTTCAAAGCATCACTAAATACCACAAAAAGTTCTCCACTTGTGGGTAGTGTGAGAATGGATGCAATGATAAGCCACATTTTCAAATCCTTGAGTCTCCATTTTCATTCATCACTCCAAGAAAACTTGACTCCCTTCCAAGTTATCCTGGTAAGAGGTTTTCACAATCATGATAAATTTCTCACAAATCGGTGATAACATCTAGCAGACCCAAGGAAGCTATGGATATCTATTAGAGATTTCAGCCTCAGTCATCCCTCAATTTCATTTGTCTTGGAGGTAACCACAGATATCCCATTGTTTGTGATGATATGACCCAATAATGATACTTCCATTAACCATAACTCACACTTGTTATACTTTTCAAATATTTTCTCCTTTCGAAAGGTCACTAGTACAATTCTTAGATACTGCACATGCTCCTCCTTATTTTTGGAGAATATTATAATATCTTTAATAAAGACTATCAAAAATTTACCGAGGTAATCACGAAAGACTCTATTCATCAAGTCCATGAATATATCTATAGAATTTGTTATTATAAACATAATTTCTATGAATACATAGTGCATGTACCTTGTATGAAAAGATGTCTTGTGGATATCCTCCTTCTTCAGCCTTACTTGATAATATCCTGACCACAGATCAACCATGGAGAAGTATTGTTCGCCACATAGCTTATCAAATAAGTTATCAATTTATGGAAGATTATACATGTTCTTTATCATGATTTTGTTGAGATCATGATATTCAATGCAAATGTACATTGACCCATCCTTCTTGATGAAGTGGACTCGTGCACCCCATGAGGAAGCACTTGGGCGAATAAACTCTTTATCCAAATTCTCATGTAGTTGTTTCTCTAGCACCTCAATCTCCACAACATCCATTCTATATGGAGTCTTGTATATTGGTAATGTCCCAAGTATATGGTCAATCAAGAATTCAATATCTCTTCTAAGAGTAAGGCTAGACAATTATTTAGGAAACACTTAAGTGAATTCTATTATAATAGGCATGTCTTCAAGGATGGTTACTTCCATAAACTCAATCAGTTGAGAATGATTTTCATGTTCACAAGGCAGTAATACCCATTCTTGAGATGATGGTTAAAAATAATATTCAACCCCCTCCTTTCACTTGTATAGAATCGAGGGTCAATTCACCATATGGAGAGTGATTTCCCTCTCATGGAAATTTATGTTGGCTCTATATAGGGAAATCCAATTCATGCCAATAATTGCATAAAACTCTACCAGAGAAAGTACGGAGAGGTATTCCAAGAATTTCAATCCAAAAATTGTGACAGGGGAGGAGTTATATTCATGGGATGCAATTATTTCCACATTTTCCATTCTCATTGACATCTATACATCCATGATTTATGGGGGTCTTATGATTATTCTAATAATCTTACAAGATATAAAAGAATGAGTAAAACAAAAAAATATTACGCTCACTATTCATGATTTAATAACTAGTGTACCTATCACCACTTTGTTGTCGGGGTTCACTTTAGAGGTGGTGATGGAAAAATATTATATTTTCTTCTTTGGAGGTTGTTGGTTTCCTCTGAAAACCCTTGTATTAGGGAATTAATTTTCAAAGTGCCTTGGTTCTTTGTAGTTGAAGCACTAAACAATTCATTGAGGTTTGAACAGAGCATTCCTCTCCTTTGTCACAATAGTGTGTTTTTCTTTTTAGAAATTAATGGTTAGGTTTCCTTATCTTCCACACCTAAATCATTTCATCTCTCCCTTTAAGAAATTTCTAGGGTGCTTCTTTCCACACCTTTTCCAAGTGGGGTTCTGGATTATATTAGCACTATTGGATTTATCCATTAGAATGTGATAATTAAAGTCTACTTTCTGCTTCTTATCCCCATGATACTCTTAATATTTTCAAATATCCATTTAGAATTTGAGGGCACGTCCATCAATTTCATTATAGCTATCAAATTCATGGATCAATAAGGATTTTCGTAGGGTAGGTTTCAGCCCACCAAAGAAGTAGACAATTGTGAATTTGGGGGTAACAACAATTCCATAGGTGTATCATGAAATCCTTGTAAATTTTTCCTCATATTCTTTTATGGATTCATCATCTTTTTTGCTGAGGGAAAGAAATTATCTTTATATCTTAAGTCGGTGGGTTTGCAGAAAATATTTATCAATTTTTTTTTAGAAATACTTCCATTCCAACACCCTGATATCATCCTCAAGCATCACAGTTTTGATAAATTTCCACCATTGATCTTCTTTAACCTCTATAAAATTAGCATCCAGAAGAACCTTCTCCTGTTTGGAACATTAAATTATAGAGAAGATATTCTCAATGGAGTTGATCCATTGTTCAGTGATTGAGGTATTAGATGATCCATTAAAATTTGGAGGCCTTTTCCTCGTGAATCTCATGATTGTAGATTGTTCTTTCCTGGGGGGGGGTGGACATTCATCTTGACTCATGTTTCTATTAAAAACATGAGTTAACTAAGAGATTATCGTGAATTTGTTTTTTATTCCTGCTCCCATTAGATTGGGCATTTTATTAGAGAAGTCATCACATTGATCTTTACATCAGTGGTTAGCCCAAGTCCTCCTATTACCATCCATTATATGGAATAAAAGGAATTTTAGGGGTAAAACATAAATGGTAATCCAAATACAAAAATTTATAACTTATAAATTGTATTTATTTCCATAACATATGAATTTATTGGCTTTAATCTATGTTATCCATGATCTACTTTACAACATATATTTTTAGTGGATTTTTTATTCCCTTAATAATAGTTCATACTAAGCTTATGAATTTATCAAAAAATATCCATCAATAGTGTCGAACCAAGATTGAATAAAGTCCCATTTTCATGCACTAGTTCTCATTTGAGTTTGGCTCATAGTGGTGTTGTTGGGTTTTACTGCTAGATACATATGTGACAGAGCCTCTTCTACTTGTTTTTATCAATAAAGAGATGATTTTTTCTTGATAAACCACTTACTATATACTCAACAAAATGTAGGAATGTTTTTATTATACATAGTCTTATCCTTAATTCTTTAACTAGATTTTTCTAATCCTAATCCCAATAAATAACTAAACCTATCCTCTGATACCAACTATAACAACTCTGCTCATTATTACACACTTAAACATGATTTATTACAAAAACTTGATATTAATAAAACCCATAATATATAGAGGTATTATATATTTGGGGAATAGGAACATTACATGACAAAATGAGACATCAAAACAAAACATCTTTATTAAAAAGTTCTCTTAAATGACCACGACATTTATTCATACTTAACATTTCATGGGATAACCTAAGGACATATATAAGAAAGGGGGAGTTATAAAGCCCGACAATAGATTAAACTATGCATAACATAAAGAATACAATACTTGTTAGGCAATAGGAATATCAATGTATCATAAGAGAAACATGAACATAAAGGCATTATATAGCGTGATTATCATAATGTAGAGATGTGGAAACAACATTTAACATGATATTAGCATGAGCCAAGGCTCATTTCACATAGATCAAGAGTAGACCCTCATTGCACAAGAATTATAATGGTTAAACCCTCATTGAACATAAATTATCATGAGTAAACCCTCATTGAACATGGTGTATCATGATACTATTCTTTACCCAAGGCATTGAATCACTATCTGGGCACACCCTTCTTAAACATTTCATTTCTTGTATAAGTGTGCTACATAGATCGTACAACATGGATTCATTAAACACAATAATTCTTCCATGAATAAGAGATGTGGAATAAATAAATTTATTTTTTCAATCAAAAATTACATGTTTATAAAGAAGGATACCATTTATAGAGAAATGGTAATGGAATTCACTTATACGATGATTTTGGCATGGAAGTTTTGGTGTAAATTCGACAGTCTGACGATATCAAATAGAAATCTTAAAATGGGTTGATGAGGGAGAAAGGCATATCTCATCATTTATACATGAAATGGGTAGTAAGGGGGCCCTATAAAATAATATCCCAACAAATTTAATGGAATTTACATGCATAATATAAATTAATTTCTTGAATGTAAATGAGGAGAGATAAATCTGTTATGGAATTTCGGCATGGTAACGAGTGTACATGGGTGGCATTAATGAGAGAGAAAGGGGTATGTCACCATTCAAATATAAGGATGTAATTATATTAGAGGAGTGAAATCCTACCCCATATTTTTTAATTTAAAATAAAAGGGAATAACAATATAAGAAAACTTGGACATAAATTAAGAATGAAGTAATGTGAGGATCCCTTACATGGAAGTGTGATCCCAAAGGCTTGAGAGAGGCTTGAAAGAGGCTTCATGGAAGCTTGGGGCACCTTGGTTGGATTCTATAGAGATGAATACAGAGTTTGGTCAAGATTCAAATGGTTTGAGTGAAGATTAATGGTAGATTGCGTAGGCTTATATAGGAAAAGAGAGTGAATTCTTTATTATTTAGGCTTTGGACACTACACACAAAACTAATCAAAACCACAAAAAATCCCATGGTATTTTCATATGTTTTTTCCAAATCGGTGTAGAAGAAATTATTTTATATGGTAAATGGACTAAATTATTAAAATGTTAAGCTTTCTTATGTCTAGGTGAGTCACACATTCAATGAAATCATTTTAAAAAGGTAAAATATTTTGTAAGTCTTGGAGGGTCCACTAAGGTCCCATAAAGTTAATCAAAAAAATCTAAAATAACATTATTTTAAAGATAAAAAATATATTGGCCAAATAACTATTTTATAGTATTATAATACATCACTATTGGGTCATTATGATGTCATAAAACACATTATATATTTAAACAGTATTTATTTTTCACCCAAAAATTCGACTGTATGAAAAGATTATGAAAAATTCACCATTAGATAATTTCTAAGTCCTGAATACAAGAATGGTATTAATTTTATCTAAACAATTTTCTAAATATGGGAATTTTTTACATTTAAAATAAAAATCAATATTTATCAAAAATTCATTGGTCTTGACAAAAACCGATTTCAAACCTTAATAAAAATTACAATTGTATTCATAACAATTTTTATTATCATTTATATTTAATAAAAAGTAATTTAATAATAATATTTTATTAAAATATTATTAAATTAAAAAATATATTAATTCATCAAAATATATTACTTAAATGAATATTAACTAAAAATAATATTTGTGATTTAAAACCCACATACAAAGTAACAATAAAATGATTGTATATTATTTATACCAAAATGATGCACATAATCATTGTTCTAGGGTATTGTTACATAAACCCTTATAACACCAACATAAGACCTAATTGTAAGGTGGACGATAGTGACAGACTCTTGGGGCGGCTCAGATAACATCACTTAGGTGGTGATATCTATTAAATTCTACTTCTCCTGTAGGAAATTCAGTTCAAGCTTTACTTGTTGAATCTTGGCTTGGTCTTGGTCAAAAGTGAAGCCTAGTGATGCTACCTCCTTTATGAGCTCTAAAAAATGGGCTTCGTGTGGAGAAATTATACTGTGTGAGGCCATCACTTCCTTTGTCTGAGGAAATTGGATTTGTTAAAGCCATATATTTATACTAATCATGTGATAACTATTCAATGACTATGTTAGCAATTGTAACAATTATTAATAGTTTTTTAAAATAGAAAACATGAAACAAAGTATTTGTATAGGTTTTATATAACCATTTTACATAACAATATGTTTAATTAGATAAAAATTAATTTTCATTAATAAAAGTTCGGGTCATTACAGAGGTGATAATTATCACATTAATGATAGCGCATAATAGTAATATTGAATGAAATAATGAGAAATATAATAAAAATTAACTATTTCATCTCTATTTCAATAGGATATTAGTTAGTAAACAAATTTAATTATGATTTTCTAATGGTATATAAAAAAAACTAGGTTGTGAGTGTATCATAATAAGAACTAAATGTTTTTTGAAATTTTAATAATTAGTGTGTATGTTTCTTAAGTAATTTTATGAGTATTACAAAACTAAAATAAATTATTGTTGACTTGTTTCAACGAGTGATGTGTTGATTACTCTTGGTACTGATCATACTCTCTAATGAATTTCACAATAATTTATCATATAAATTTATCAATAATAAAATTAATCAAAAAAAAATACTTCTACAATATACCACAAGACTTACTTATAACACCACAAGTCCATTTATGGTTACAATTATTTTGTAGTAGTGGTAATTAAATAATTCTTTTTTGATTATGTTCCCATTAAATACTTATATCTCTAATATTATATAAATTTTTGGGAAAATTTGTGTTTCATGGTTAAGGATGAAACTATTTTTACATTACACTCAAAATTATATGATTTATATATTTGTAAAAGAGTAAAAATAATAAGTAAAATATTTTCAAATATAGAAACACAGGTTTTAACCGATTGAATTACTTCAATTAATTTTATCCCCTTCATACTTAAAAATTATACCTAGCTAATAATACATAAAATAAAGAAAACATATAATAATGAGGTCATATTTATGATGATTTATTTCTCCATAAACTCATTGGTATTTATATAAATTCTCCTCACTACTTACTAATGTGATGTCTTGGTATTGATTGATCATCTTCTATGAATAATATGGACCCTGCCTTTATTAAATATGTAAATTGAATCATGTAAAAGAATTAAATTTTTTCATTTCAAGGATATTTTTAATTTAGAGTTATAGAGAATTATTTAAAAACTAATACACTAAAAACCATATATTAAAAAGTGGACTCTTCTACTCATTATAAATTTTGTGTAAAATTTTAAAAAAAATAATGAGATTTGTTTTATGTTCATTAATAACCATCATGACTATTGAAATGACTTTATTTTTATTCTTAATAATCCTAAAACCCTATTAAAAATACTTAATAACATTGTATGAGAATAAAAATATTAGTAAGGTATATATAAAAATAATTAAATAATCATTATTGTGCATTTTAAAAAAAATTATCAAAAAAAATATTTTCCCTTAACATAACAAACATTTAGGTCAAATAATAATTTACATACACATAAAATCTTATTTACTAAAAAATGTTTTTTATAATAAACATCTAAGGAATAAATTAAGGTAAAATAATAACCATGTTGGATTCTTAGAAAAAATGATAATCTTGGAAAAACAAAACCATGATCCCTAAAGGTAATAATCATTCCGCTAAAGCTATATAACAATATATTACATTTTTAAGTGACATGATTTTCTTGAAAATAAAATTGAATGTATATAATATAAATTGAGGTTCCTTGAGACATAATCTTCATATTACCATCAAAATAACCCTTACACAAACCCTTATACGTGGAATAACCAATATGGTCAACTTCCAACAAACGTCTCTAGAGAACATAATCATTGACTGAAGCATTCGAGATCTAAACTAGGTGCACCTAACAATAAAAATTATCCATGGAATATAAAATTTATAAAAATCATAGGACATTTATTTTACCTCATCAAAATTATAGAAATTTCTTTGAGAGCACATAGGTTAAACATTTTCAGATAATGATATATCCATTTTTGTTAATACCCTATTTTGAAAAATAAAACACCCAAACCAAAGGTAATAAGGGTTATTTTAATAATTAATTAATAATAATAATGTATGAAAAAACATAAAATAACAGTTTTGGGGGATGGAAAATCATTTTATTGTGTATATGTGATAATAGAACATTCATTTTTTTCCTTTTATATAAAATGACAAAATATTTTGTATATAATACGTAAAAAGATATCTTTTGAAAACCATTTATTGAATGTAAAAAATGATACATAAAATATCCTTGAAATTTTATTTTTTTCAATATAAATACATATAAAAAGGATTTTTAATAAAATATATAGAGATTAAAATGGGTTGGAAAATAAATCTTTAAAATATCTAAAATGATGCTTTTGATGTAAGTGTCCCTTAGCTCGAATATCACTCATGAGGTAAGTTATTTATAATCCAAAATATTAAAATAATGTGTATTATTTAAATTATTACCATTCCTTTTTATTTTAATAATTTATTTTATATTATTTAATACCATTTTATAGATAATAACATAATTTATTAAGTTAATGTTGTATTTTTTGATGTTACTCTACTCATATGTCTGAAATGAATTTGTTAAGTTTATTATGGTAAAATATGTCATTATTACATCATCATTATATTAACAAAAATCGAATAATTATCATTTTTATAAATCAATTTTACTTTTTAAAATCAACAATCGAAAATGCTAAAGAAAAATTAACTATATTACAATCATGGATATGGCATGTCATACGTTCATATAAGAAACATTTCCATTTTTTAAAATAAATCATGGAATGGATTTAAGTATTGTTTTTTATTTCTATAATGATTAATATATCAATATAATATATAATTTTTTACAATAAACTTACATGTAACATCCATGGGATTTGGTCATCAAAAAACGAATCAAATCACATCATGGAGGTGGTAATCCACCCGTAAGCAGGAGAAACAATATCATTTATCAATGGATGGAATGATAAGAAAATATATTCTTCCATATATATAAATAATAATAAATATTACTTGAATATAATATATATATTTATATATATTAAATCCATAATTGTATATAAATATTAGAGGAAGTGATGGAAAATAATTTCTTTAGATCATGAGGCGGTAGTCTACTTTACATATGAATAATTGATTCATTTCCCATTTGAAGGTATAATAATATGTATATTGGTTATACATTTAACAAAAAACACCTTATTATATTACTAATATTAGTTATATTATTTCATCATGTTTTAGAAGTATTTTAATATGGTTCAAGATCATATTAAATGAAAACATTTTTTCAAAAGCTCTACCACTTTTTCAGTAAACCTCTTCGCATTACACCATATGCCATATATGGATTTTATTAAACCAAAAAAAAATATTGAAAACATGGGGATTTATTTTAGGAAGGTATTTGGGTAGTTATTGTCCAATTAAAATGGATCATTATGTGTAGAGATGATAGTATATGGACACCCTGTTAAAATTCAGGGGATAGGCATTCAAGGATTTTACAAAAGTATTAAATTAATATAAATTAACATTAATCATAAAATGATCCTATATTTTTTAATTATAAGGTAGTATGATAATTTTTGTATCTTCTTATCAAATAAAATTTGAAAATTTTATATTAGGTTTCAACCCATATCACCTTGTTTACCCCCACCCCCACCCTTTTGAAATTTACAATGATGTAAATATTTATTCATATTTATTGATCAGGATATTTTCTATAGAAGGAAAAATGAACCTCAAATGAACCGTATAAGAAATTTTAAATAATATCCCACTCACATGTCTAATGAAAGTAATTTTATTAATTTTAAATCATTTAATAAAATATAACTTTTTATAAAATATTATTAAATATTTTTGAAATGCATAAAATATTATAATATAATATGTGTATAACACATGGTAAATGGTTCCAAACTGAAATTTATTAAATTATATGGATAATATTTTCTTAATATTATGATAAAATCAATTTTTTCATGTCTAGATAACATTATAAACCATACAATTTCATTTAACCCCTTTGTAAAGGAATTTTACCTTAACTTTGGAATGAATTTTTAAAAATTAAAGTGTTATAGTTCTATATATTGAGTGTAAATTGGAACATAAATGAAAAAGGGGTGAAATTTCTATCCATTTATAATCATAATATTGATTTTTAATTATAATATTCCAAAACAAGCACTCCCATATACAGTACTGAAATAATAAAAATTATATTTTAGAATTTGATACTAATAATTAGGATGTAATTTTTTCCATCCAAACCATAGAACATCCAAATGAAAAATTGGATTAATTAAATTATCATAGAACTTTTATGTTCAGAGTTTTATATAAATAAGATAGACAACTAAAGAAATAGTTATTATTTTTAAAAATATCATTTATCCAACTAAAATTATATTTTTATTATTTCACATTATATCATCATCATAATTAATATCAAATTCATTCTTGACATAATTTATAAAACCTCATCCATTATAACATAGGTAAGAAATGATATAGGAATGTTGAGATAAAATTATTAATAAGGGTAAATATAATCATTGACAATGTAATTTCATCAATGAGAATAGGAAGTTCATAGGGGTATGATTACACAATAAGGGTGCTTCTGTTAATCAAAAAATAACTCATGACAATCAATACCTGGATCATCAATCATGAATCATTTCATAAGGATTTTAAAAAAAATATTCATAAAAATAAATAATCATTAGCCATGTTATATCAGTCTAGATTAAAAGTAAAACTAAAATACCCTAGAAATAACATATAAAACATATTGGTATCTTGGAACATCATCATCATAGAACCCTTATAAAACTCTTAAAATTTTTTAACCATATGGATGACTTATAATATAATTTTACATAGAACATATGTATTACCCAATGAATTGGAGAACGATCTGAGTGCACCCATTATTTATGCTATGACGTGGTATCTCATTGCTATCAAGGATTACCCATCATAAAAGATGGATTCATCTCACCCTAGGATGTCTGGGATTCCCCCATCATAAAAATTCTAGTGGGATTATCTAGTTATATCAAGGATTCCCCATCATATAAGAAGTAATGGTCTCACTTAGTGGTATCTTGGCCTCCCCATCATATAAGTCGTAACAGGCTCACTCGGTGGTATCTCGGTGCACCAATTATATATAATTTCAATGAATAATAACAAGAACGAAGTATATCAATAGAAATGGGTTCCATAAAAATATCTATGAAATATGGTTAACCAATAAAAATGAAATGGGTTCCATAACAATATCATAGAGTCATAAAAGACTTGTGGAAATGAAACGGGTTATAGGCAATGTATTTGACACAATCTTAATTAATCCAGAGAAAGAATGAGTATTATATCCTTAAAAAATATCTTTACTAGAGCATATTTAACCACAAGAGATATTGAAATTTTTTGATGAAAATACCAATAATATATAATTAAACACTTATTTTGGAAAATTGATTTTTAATTTTTAGAGAAAAACTTCTATGAAAACTAAAAATTCACAAAATATATTATTTTTTTTGAAAACAAACTTCTAAACATATAAATGTATATTTCCAAAATCATTTAAAATATTTGTTTAAGAAAATGTAAATTCCATTTAAAAAAAATATTTTAAATCATTGGAAAAATAATTTTCTACTAAAATAACCTTGGTAAATATAAATAATGTCTCAAAAAACTAATGGTCATGATTTTGGATAATTATATTTATTCTATACATGTTAATATAAACATTCCTTCCACAATTTTCATAAAATGATAAGGGAAATTATTTGGAAAATAACAAGAGGATTACTTTCAATTAATTTTGTAAAAAATTACAACATGGTTAAAAAATATATAATAAAAAATTTATGAATTCTAAAAACATTTTTTGGAACATTTATAGAAATAAGTGTTTCAGAAGAAAAAAAAATAAAAAGAAGAGAGAAATATATATGATTTTTTAAATCGTTTTCTTAATTATTTTAAGTTAAAATATTTTTAAAAATGGTGATATAACATAAAAATAGCATGAATAACCCGAGGATAATAAATTCTATCATAACTCTTGAGATAAGGATCCTAATATTTGATCATTGGAAATATGTTCATAAATAGTCTAGACAAACAGTGAATGTATAACATAAAATCATTACCGCTTTGGTTACCTAGAATATAAGCTCCATTAATAGTTAAAATTAAATGAAACATATAATATCATTAAATTTTTTTATCAATGATGTAAAATTTTAAAGGGGAAGTATATATACCTCATATAAAATGATAGGATTCCAATATCACTTATGTACCAATAAGGTAAAATAAGAAAAAACCCCTCAATTATTTATTAAAAATTAAACCCTAATCCCCATTAAAGATATTAAAATAAATATTTAAACCCAAATAATTTCAATGAAAATAATACTATAATATATTACATATATGTTTATAAACCACATAAAATAAATAGGTTGTGTATAAGGCATGTGTCTCATAGAAGTAAAAAAGTGAGATGTAAATTCCTTACCTCACACTTATTTTTGGTTGAAAATTATTTAACCTCTAGGTTAGTGGTTTAAACCATTCATTTTAATTATTAAAAAACAATATTAAAATTTATATCATCCTTTTAAAACATCTTAACACTCATTCATTAATAGTGTTTCATTATTTTCATGGTTTAAGATGTTAATTGATTCGTTTTCTCAATCAGGATTTGTTATAAAAGTTTATATTCATTTGAATATTATATAGTTCCATAATTTCATGAATAAAAATAATGAAATAATTATATAAGTAATAAACAAATTATATTTTTAAAACCAATAATGAATTGTATTTTTTATATTTGATGTATTTTATAATCATAGAGAGGGTAGACCGTACACACGGATGAGCAATGTTTCCATTTTTCAACGATCATTATGGAAATGAGGTAATTAGAATTTTATATTTCAAAAAATTATCATAATATAATATATACCTTATTATTAACTTAAATATAGTTATATATATCATTCATGTGGTGTGTGGATGAGAAAAGGGTCACATTGCTTCATGAACATGGTAGTCCACATGTAGAGGAATGATGATATCATCATTTTAGTGTACAAAAATAAAGTTATATATTATATTTTCAAATAATAAATATTTCATTAATATCTTAATTATTGTATTTTAATCAAATATAATCAATAATAATCAACATATTACCTTTCATTTATATCATTAGTTAAAAATGAATCACATCGCTTCGCGAGGTTATAGTCCACTAACATGTGAGTGAGGATATCATATCCCCTATAGAATGGATTTTAATTATTTATATATTATATAATTACTACATAGGTAAAATAATGTTATAAATATCATAAATATAATTTATATACATCATTATACTGAACCTTTAATGGTGGTAATGGAATAACTAATGACCTCAGTCTATGAGGTGGTAGTCCATCCTATACACAAATAATGATTTCATAACAAATTTGATGGATAAAGAGACGGTTTCAATTCATACCCTTGAATTAAAAACATTTAATTTTATATAGTATAATTTTATTATTATATCATCATGGTTTAATATGAATTGAAGTATTTTGATGAAAAAATGAAATAAAAACACTCCTTAAAGAAAGTAACCTATTATTCAGGTATCCTCACTTGGTTTTCCCCAATAGAATTCCTAGAATGAATTTATGTAAAAGATAATTCATATAAGATGATAGGAGATAATTTGGGAAATGAGTTGGGAAGGACTTTTCTAAAACAAAATGGTTTTATGTTGTGAAGATGAGAGGAGAAGGGGTGGACATTTATAAGTGATATGAGTGGCACACCTGTAATTTTTTAAAGGAACTAATTCCTCATAGTATGATTTAATTTCCCAATGATATAAAAATTTATCATTATATATAATATTGTTTATAAGATCTATATATTTCTATAAATATTTTTTAGATAATTTTTAGGTCATTTTTTCATACCATTTTAGTATAACACCACGTAAACCCATTTTATCCTTAACTGCAGCAATTATGTTTTACTGTTTTCATTATTCAATTTGAAAAAAAATTATTTTGATCATATTAGATAATAAAATTTCTTATTTTTCCAAATAATTAATAAATGTTTCTGAAAAAATCACATCACTTTCAAACCATTATTTAAAATTAATACCAGGGACGTGATGAGAAACTGTGTTTTTAAAGTGAAAAATATCAAAAGATATCAATGTGTTTAAGTCCAATTTAAATATAATATTTATTTAAATGAAATTAATTTTATTAGTAGATATATAATTTTATTAAAATTACTTATTCCAAATTAAAAATATAGTTTTCAATATAAATTCTTTAAATGAAAAGGTATGATTTCCACTAAAATTCTGTATTTTTCAATATTCATCAAAAATTAATATTTTCATAAAATATATAAAATCACCCAAAAAATATTTTAAAATATATATTTAAAAAATTAATTTAATTTGATAAAAAAAATTATAAAATTTTCAAAAATTAATAAATACATTTTTCATGAGAATTTATTTTTGAATGACTACTTTACTAAATAGTTGACTGATTGTTTTATAAAAATTTATCAATAACTTATTTTGATTATTATATATATATATATATAAATGAGTTAATACTATTCATAGCCTCCAAATTAATGGTTAGGTTATAATGGTTGTAAATATTTTGGGTCGTTTAAGCTCGATGTTGCATGTTGAATACGTTATCAAACATAAAAATCTAAATAATATGGGTAAAGAAATATATTAATAAGATAACATTTATTTATGAATAATCATATAATAATTTTTTAGGGTGTCACATTCCCATCTATATTCATTGTTTCATGTATTGTTTTCTATCTATCATAAATTTCTTTTTTAAAATCTCTCTGTGTTACATTCCCACCCCAAGTAAATTATGTCCTCAAAATATTTACATTATCTCAGTAATCAAATGTTTTATATTTGAATATAATTTTTATTTAAACCTAAATAATTAAATGGGGTAATTAAAATCCTCTTAATAATATATAAAGGAATGTACAACATCCATATAGAATAACACATTACTAGGTTTCCAAATAGGAGGTCATATATGGGAATGGAAGAAATGCATAAATAATTATGGAGAGTAATTTAGGTCATTTAACATTATAAATTTTATTATTAATGGAATATTAGTGGGCTCAAAACCATAACTCTATGGTGATTTGTAAAATATGAATGTAATACGATAAATTTTTTGATTCAATAACCTTTTCCTAATGTTGAAAATTTTTCTTTTCATATAGACTAATATAATAAAGAAATACACTTACTTGATTAATGTAATTTCATCCTTTTGACTATTTACAACATAATATCATCTTTTTTTCAAAATAATTAGTATTCTCGATGAATGTTTCATTCCTAGATCACCAAAATGAACTTTTAATGACCGTATATCCTTAAAATGGAAAATCATCCCATTTCTCCTATATTTCGACATTAACCAAAAAAATATGATTATAACATGGTATTATAATTACAAAAATGAGTAAACACTTATAAAGAGAAATAATACACTAATCCTTAAAATTCAACAGTAATACCCATACTCTAGTCTAAATAAATCTTAAAAAACCTCAACATTAAAGACTATTTTAACTGAAAATGATATATCATATCATTTAACTTTAAAGCGCAAAATATGGTTTTTTATAATGTAATTAATCACTTAATCACTAAATCACTTATCAATCATGTGGTTATCTATAAGAAAAAATCTTGGTTTCCCATAATTACCTCAATATCTAGGAACATATAAAACCAAATTTTTATCAATAAATTAAATATTATTTCCATAAATATTAAAGTAATACTTCATGTTATGAAAAAATATTAAATATACGTCAACTTTCAGAAATATCTCATAATGTGTCATTATTACCATTAAGATCTTGTTACTTTAAACATCATAATTGGTGTCTAAGACTTTCATATTAATATCATCCTTAATATTATATACTTATGATGGTATCCAATACTTATAAGATAACCTGACATGAAAATAAACTATCCTACAAAGTTATATATACCTACCATTAATACCAAATATAATAGCACAAAACTTGCACACCTAAATCCATTACAGAAATAATAAACATTACATTTTAAAATACAGTACTAGAAATTTAAACCCAACTATTACTTATATCCAGAAATTACAACATTAAAACGAAAAATAGATCACTTATATTTTAAAGGGACTTTTAGGTTTAGAGTTTCTGAGAATTAGGAAAAAATCCTACATAAATAAAACCCATTTAATTAAATGATTATTTTCCCACATAACAAAGATTTTTTTATTTCAATTTAATTCATCATCATCATCCATATAAAATCCCTTCTAGACATAATTCATTCTTCCTCATTTTTATAACCTGATGAAGTGGAAATATATTAAGGGATATTTAAAATTATTAGTAGGGGTAAACATAAACTTTAAAAATTGAAATTTGACAATGACAATAGGAAGTTCCTAGGGGTACAAAGACATAAATAGGGTGTAATAGAGAATCATAAAAGAACTGATACCCATAATATCGAAATCACTAATAATGAAACAATAGAAAAAGATTTTAAAAATGACAGAGTATAAAAATCAATAATCATTAGCCATGTTATATCAGTCTTGATCAAAGAAAACATTATATACCCATGGAAAGCATTGATATAAAATGTTAGTTTCTTGGATCATCATCATCATCATAGAACCCTTTAGAACCCATATAATTTGAATAACCATATCTCCAACATCTAATATAATTGTTTGATGAACTTAATTATTACCCAAAACAATGGAGTGAAATCTAGTCACACCCATAATCTACTATATAATGGGCTAACCCGGTGCAATCTGGGATTTCCCATCATATAAGTTGTAATAGGGACACTCAACACTCTCTGGGCAGCCCCATTATATATCCTATAATGGGATTAACCAGTGTTATTTGGGTCTCTCCATCATATAAGTTATAAGGGATCACCTAGTTCTATCTAGGATTCCCCTATATTATGTTATAATGGGATCACCCTACACAATCAGAGAAAACACATCATATATAATTACAAAGAAAATAATAATAATAATGTACATATAGCTTTAATTTCATCATTAAACACAATGGAGGAATAATTATTCCATTGATAATTTGATTTACCCTTATGAATGAAAGGGGTTCATTTCAATTTTTTAAACATGATTGACATGTGGAAAATAAACACATTACATAAAAATCTTTTTTAAACATATTAATCCCACAAATAATAAATTGGTCCCATAACTATCTCTATGGTACTTGGATAACTATTGGAAAAGAAATGAGTTCCATAAAAATATATTTTAATCAATCTTAATCCCTTGAGAGAAATAATGGGCATAGTACCATTAAAAAATATCCCCATTGAATTATAAGTAAAAAATAAGGGTTTTCAACATTGATGAATGGATATACCATTACAATATTATAAAATAATTTTTTTGTAAATGATCCTTTAAAATTTTAAAATCACTTTTAAAAATAACTAAAAACCCAAAAAATAATGACAAATTACTTTTATTTGAATAAAACTTTGAAATATATAAACTAAGATTTTAAAAATAATTTAAATTATTTTATTTTGAAAATATGATTTCTATTTTGAAAGAAAATATCAAACATTTTTAAAATCAATTTTATTTAAAATAACCTTGAAAAATAATAAAGGAAGATTAAAGAAAAAATGATTATGATTTTTAAAAATTCAATTTATAATTTACATGTTAAAACAATGATTCACTTCCTGATTTATGTAAAAGAAAAATGAGGATTGTTTATAATGAAACAAGAAGATTTTATTTAAAAAAAATCAAAAATTCAATCATGGGTATAAATTTCTTCAAAAAAAATTTAATTGTAAAAAACTTGAAAACATTTTTATAAATCATGGCTATGGAAGAAAATGTGTTTTCGACCGAAGATAGAAATAGTGAAGATTTTTCATAAGATCATAACCTAAATTATTTTAAGTACCATAGAGTGAAAAATTGTACTATTAATTTTAAATGACATGTATAACCAAAGGATAATAAATTTCGTTAGAGGTCTTGATATATGTATAATAATATTTGATCATCAGGAAAAATTCATAAATAATCCTGATAAATGATGAAATTGTAACATAAAATCTCTTCTAGTTTGGTAGCATTAAAACATAATCCTCATGAAATAATAAAATTAAATAAATCATAATATATCATGAAAATAATTATATTCATAATATAAAATTTTAAATTGGGGTTATATTACCCTCTTTCAATATTAGAGGTTCCTAACACAACTTATGTCCCAAAAAGGAAAATTGAGACAAGAAACTATGACTGATTTATTATCCTTTGAAAAATAAATCCCATGAGAGAGATATATTAAAATACATAGGTAAACCCAATTAATTTCAATAGTAATCATCATAAAATACATTAACGGGTACTATAGATATCATATAAAATAAATAGTTGGTGAATATGAAATGTGTCTAATAGAAGTAAATAGTGTGACACAAATCCCATACCACACGCTTAATTTTGGTTGAAAAAGATTTAAAATCTTATACAATGATATTAAACATATTATTAACTTATTAAATAACTATAATAAAACTTTTATTATCATTTTATAACATATATTCACTCTTTCATTAATAATATTTTATTATTTTCATTTTTTGCATTGTTAATTGTCTCTTTTTCTCATTCATGGATTGTTATGAAACTTCATGTTCATGTGAAAATCATATTGTTACATAATCATAAGAAAAATAAAAATGAAATTATTTTCATATTAATAAAAAACATATATTATTAATACCCATATTTTATCATGTTTTTTTGAAATGAAGTATGTTACAATCATGGATATGGTTAGTCGTATGTATGCATGTGTAATGTTTCAATTTTTCAATGATCATTAAGTAAAGAAGGTAAATAATATTTTAACACTAAAAAAATTTAATTAAATCATATATACCATATAATGTTTTTAAATATATATATATATATATATTATAAGAACCCGGGTTTCGAGCCTGTAAGACTTTGAAATTTTTCTTGATGTTTTTCCAGAGCAGGGCATTCATACAGCGTGTGATTTAGATCCCCGGTGTGGACGGAATTAAATTTTAAGTGTGATCACACTAGACACGTAAAATAAATAGAATAAATCCTAAACTGATGCTTGGATGGGAAAACTAAGGGTACCATTGAGTCTGGAGCGTGTCTTTTACCCTAGGAGGGGTGTAACTTTCGTGGGCGTGGCCCTTCTATGGAAAACGCCACCAGGGGAATTTTCGTAATTTAGCGGCCTCAGGTGTAAATTTTATTACTTCTGAACAAAGGTTCAGATCAAAATTATGAGACCGACGTTGCGCTCAGAACGTGGATTTTACCCTAGGGGTGGCATAACCCCAACCCCGTCGAATGTTTGGGTATGGGCCTACGGGTGGGTGTTTTAGTGTGTTTCCCTACTTAAACACACCCACCCCCTTCCCCTTCTTCCACTTTAATTTATCTCCGGTGGAAGCTCTCTCAACAAAGGGATCCACCCTCTTCAAGCTTATCTCCTTACCACTCCAAAGCGGTTGCAGCTCAGGCGGACCGTTCATGAAGCGACGGGCTATGCCTTGGTGGTCTGTTCGTGTGTTTAATTTTTAAATTCTGCATCTACTTCAAACTTAAATATTAGTGTTGAATTTCTGTTTAATTTTCAAGTGAAGGCCATATTTGAGTAGGACTCGATCTAAGAATTCCAACGGGCCATTCAAATCGAATTTTTGAGTCCCGGGGTGTCCGGGGTGACCCCTGGAAGTTTTCCAGCAACCCCCCCCCCCCATTTTCGGCAGTTCCAGGGCGGTCTGGCGGCTCCATACGGCGGTCCGGCAGGCGATGGCGGCGGCTTGGTGGGTTCTTTTGCGGTGGCTATAACAACCCAAAGTTTTTCAATGTAAATTCCCTTCTTATATTTATATCATAAAATTACATGAAAACACAACATAATGAACTACTAAGTGATAAGTGGCCTTCAAACATATGTTTTTCACTTCTGTGTTTGAAATTTCGAAAATCCGACATACACGGTTGTGTTCAAGATGATTTTTGGAGTCTAATGAAACAAAAATAATTTTTGGTGAATAGTGACCTACCCTTATGAATAGTAATATACCCTTATGAATAGTAATATGACCCTTATGAATAGTAAATCATCCAACATAAGAGTAACATTACCTATGAATAATTAAATAAAATTTAGACATCTTAGAAAGTGACAATTTGACCTTAGTAAACGTTTTGGAATTTTGTAAGTCATAAATAAATAATTATAATTAATTAATTAATTTATAAGAAAATTTCTTTCCCTAAAATGTATTCATAAATTACTAAATCAATGTATTATAGTTTTTAGATAATTTTATAAGACCCTACATAAATTTTTGAAAGTGTTATAAAGTCAATTTTAATCTTAAAGACTGCTTTTAAGTAAATTATGATTTTAATTAAATATTAAATTAATAATATTTATAAAATTATTCTTGAAAAATGGACATCATTTTTGGATTCAACATGTCAAAAAATGGTTGGGGTAAATTTTTGTGATTTTTCTGAGATACTTGAATTTTTGATGAATAGTAGAATCCGATAATTTACAATAAATGCTAAATAATGGATTAATTGAGTCATTGATGATGTTATGGTGATGTAAGCCCACTTGTTTCAGGATCACATGATAAAATTACTATTATTGATCATTCAATACTCACTATTCCTTGTCATATGGGAAATTAATAAACTAATGAATTTTATATTAAGGAAACCCCTCTCCCCTCCACTATAAAAGCCACCCTTCACACCCTCATTTCCTCACACCTCTCAAGTTCCAAGCCTTCCTTAAAATCTTCCCAAACACTTTCCCTAGCCCCTCCCCCACGTCCAAGAGCTTCTGGTCTCATCAAAATACCAAGCTTAGGCCCTTAAGGAGGTTCTCAAGAAGAGGATTCAAGAGGTAATTTCTCTCCCTCTTCTCCTTTAATTTCCTTTCAAGTTCAAGTTCATTTCTTGATCTCTCCCCACCCATCATCATCCAAATGGTATTTTAACTCCATTATTATACATATACTATTATTTTATGATTCTAATGGGATATTATATCATCCAACTCCCTTTCCCTCTTCCTTTTATTTTATTAAAGAGAACGTTGTTCGTGAGGTGTTAATTTATCACCTTCAAGAACGACATGTTTTTTTCTTCCATTTATACCTTCATATCTGATAATGAAAACATTTTTATGGTTGAACCAGAATATTTTATATTTATTATGTCCTATTTAATGTTCTCGAAATAACTTATGTCCATATTACTAAGTGATATCTTAAAACAAGTTCGTTGTGATCGAAAAACCGCCCAAATTGACCCAAATAGCCATCATTTAATTCTTATCTAATGATTCATCCAAATGGATCTAATATAATTCATTATAATATCATTAAAACTCTTGTAATATAATTAGTTACATGTAATATCATTTCTTTATTTTTACCCATGTTCTACCCGAACTTCAATTTATTAATACAAGTGAACCACCTAAGAAAAACCATAAAAATGAACATCCCTGAAAAATGTTTTAAAAATCTATAAGTCATCCAAAGAAACATAAATTGACATAATGATACCATAATTAACCCTATTAATTTATAAAAGGTTCTTTAATTTCTAATTAATGAATATAATGTCATTATACAGGACATTAAAGAGAAGGAAGCATTCAGATACAAGGTAAGGGGAAATCTCGAACCCAATTTTCTTCCTTCGGGTTCTACCTCTTTCACTCCATTTTTAATATGGTCACTCCTTAAAGATCATGTGTTCGTCATTGTATTTCCTTTTCTGGGATATACATGTTTTCTAATGAAGTTTATGTCAATACAAATGTTTTCCAAAAGAACTCTTCTTTTAAGAACTCAACTTTTACCTCTCATTCATGGTTGATAGTTCTTATATCAATTATGTTGTTCCCTACTTATTTTGGGAACCCCAAGATTATGAATGTATTCTTATAAGATGATATCCATTCCTTACCATGGGTTAGTTATGTTCACTTTTGATGTATGTTCCTTGTGGAAAGCATGATAATGATAATGTTATGATGTGACGGGTGCGCCCAGAATTATATATCGCAATTATGAATGTTTCAAAGTGACGGGTGTGCCCGGAATTATACAACACTCTAATGCGTTGGGTAAAGTGATGAATCTCATGAATAAATGTGAAATGATGTGTGAACAAGATGTTATCTTGGTTCACCAGTATGTGTGGTAGTTAACCACTAAGACATGATGTTTCATTTTTATGCATTGACACATTTCAAGTCTTTTATTTATGCTCCTCTAATGTTCATGATCTTTTTCCTATGTTATGATTATGCTCACCCCATTCTATATTGTTCTTATCTATCCTATTACTGGGCTTTTAGTTCACCCCTTTTAATGTATATCCTCAGGTGGCTACATGTACTAAGGACAGGAAAAGTGCCAATAAGAATCTAGAGAAGAAAAAATTAAATAAATGTTTATGCTTGATGTTGTATTTGTTATGTGTGGTCCTAGTTTTCCCAAGACACTAAACCTTTTGATCCTCTATGTGTAATACTATTATTTTGTTTATCTTTGAAATTATGCAATAGTAATGTAAGAAAATTCTGGGTCACTATAGTTGGTATAAGAGGCAAGGTTTAGTTAATTTGGGAATTAGGATTAGTGAACCCTAGAGGAAACCTATAGCATGAGACTAAGTAAAAATATTCACACAAGAATATTTACCTAGTGATCCCATATGTTATGTTTTTGGTATAAATTTTTTATATGAATAAGTTATTCATGACTTGTTTACTTATGTTTTGTTCTAACCTTTTCTATTTTATAAAATGGTGGGAACCAGGAGAAATCAGGACAACAACTCATGCGAGGGCCAATGCAACGATTTCCCGAATGACATCCCCAATGACTTGGGAGGAGGAGTTAAAAACTTCATGGTGATGCTTACCCAATTATCTCAGGTTATGAACAATAACCATAATAATGGGGAATGTCCTCCTACACCAAAGAGGGATCAACTGGCTATCAAATGTTTTATACGGCAATGACCACCGACGTTTTGTGGATCTTCTGATCCACTAGTTTCAGAACAATGGGTCAACTTCATGGAGAAGATATTTTCTATGCTTCACTATTCTGATATGGAGAAGGTGACTCTCTCCGTTTATCGTCTATATGGAGAAGCTGATAAATGGTGGGCTTGGATTAAGAAAACTAAGCCAAGGGAGGAAATTCAAGAGATGGAATGGTGATACTTTAATATAATGTTTCTTAATAAGTATTTCCCATGAACTCTTCGTACGAAGATAGAGAGAGAATTCATAGAGCTCAAACAAAAAGAAGGAGAATCTGTCACAACCTATGAAGAGAATTTCACAAGGCTTGCAAGGTATGCTTTGGGTTTTATTATCAACAATGATTGAAAAATTGATAGATTCTTTAGTGGATTAAAACCACACCTTAGAAAGGATCTTGCAATTCGAGACTTTTGGAGTTATGAAGAAGTCGTTCGATGTGCCCTCAAAGTGGAGATACAAAAGAGGGTGAATGCAATAAAGGAAGGGAAGATGCAAGAGTTCCATATCGACGATGATGGTGTGATTCGGTTTGGAATGCAACTTTGTGTGCCTTCATCACCCGGGATAAAGAAGGAGCTTTTTGATATTGCACATAGCTCAACTTTATCTATCCATCATGGGAGTACCAGGATATACCATGATCTCCGAGAACACTTCTGGTGGGATAACATGAAGAAGGAGATTGCAGAAATATATATCAAGGTGCTTGGTATGTCAGCAAGTTAAAGTTGAGTGAAAAAAGTCCAAAGGTATGATGCAGCCATTGCCTATACCCATGTGGAAATGGGAAAATTTTACTATGGTCTTTGTCATGGGTGTCCTGAAGATGTCAATGGGAAATAATGCGATATGGGTTGTGGTTGACTGACTCACCAAGACTGCCCATTTTATCGCTATTCGGGAAGACCTCTCGATTGAAAAACTTTCAAAGATATATGTGAAGGAAGTGGTGAGAGTGCACAGTGTTCCACTCTCAATTGTCTCTGACTGTGATCCAAGGTTCACATCTAAATTCTAGAGGATCCTTCAACATGCTTTGAGTACTAAATTAAATTTCATCATGGCCTGTCACCCCCAAACTGATGGTTAGTCTGAAAGAACTATTCAGGCACTTGAAGATATGCTAATATCCTTCTCTATTGAATTCAAAGGTGGTTGGGATCAGCATATCCCATTGGTTGAGTTCTCGTACAACAATAGCTTCCACCCAAGTATCTAGATGGCTCCATATGAAGCTCTGTATGGAAAGCGAGGTAGAACTCCAACCTGTTGGGATGAAGTTGGAGAAAGAAAGCTACTTGGACCCGATATTGTTCAAGAGATAACAGAGAAGGTTCAATTAATTTAGAAACACATCAAAGATGCTCAAAGTCGGAAAAAGATCTATGTTGTCAACCATCAAAGGAACTTGGAGTTCGACGTTGGAGATAAAGTCTTTCTTCGAATATCTCCATGGAAGAGAGTCATGCGATTCGGGAAGAAAGGGAAGCTAAGCCCAATGTATATTGGCCCTTTTGAGATCTTTGACTGCATAGGATTCGTGGCCTATCATCTTTCACTTCCACCGAATATGGATCAAGTTCAATATGTGTTTCATGTATCACTACTGAGGAAGTACATATGAGACCCCTCACATGTACTAAACTCAGAGTTGGTGAAGTTGGTAGATGATCTCTCCAATGAGGAGCAGCCAGTAAAGATTTTGGATCAGAGAGAAAAGGTTCTACACAACAAGACAACCCATATTATCAAATTGTAGTGGAGGAACCATAAGTTTGAGGAATAAACTTGGGAACCATAAGAGGCAATGAAGGAGAAACACCCTCACCTATTTGTGTAAAGTGAAATTTCAAGGGCGAAATTTCTTAAGGGGGGAATAATGTAATGACACAAAGTTTTTCAATGGAAATTCCCTTCTTATATTTATGTTATAAAATAACATGAAAACACAACAAAATGAACTACTAAGTGATAAGTGGCATTTAAACATAAGTTTGTCACTTCTGTGTTTGGAATTTTGAAAATCCAACATACACGGTTGTGTTCAAGATGATTTTTGGAGTCTAATGAATCAAAAATAATTTTTAGTGAATAATGACCTACCCTTATGAATAGTAACATACCCTTATGAATAGTAATATGACCCTTATGAATTTTAAATCATCCAAAATAAGAGTAACATTACCTATTAATAATTAAATAAAATTTAGACATCTTAGAAAGTGCCAATTTGACCTTAGTAAACATTTTGGTATTTTGTAAGTCATAAATAATTAAAAATAATTAATTAATTAATTTAAAAGAAAATTTATTTCCTTGAAATGCATTAATAAATTATTTAATAAATTTATTATAGTTATTAGATAATTTTATAAGACCCTATGTAATTTTTTAAAGCGCTATAAAATCAGTTTTAATCTTAAAAACTGTTTTTTAAGAAAATTATGATTTTAATTAAATATTAAATTATTAATATTTAGAAAATTATTTTTGAAAAATTCACATTATTATTGGATTTTAAAAGTCTAAAAATGGTTGGTGTAAATTTTTCGGATTTTTCTGAGATACTTGAATTTTTGATGAATAGTATAATCCAATAATTTAGAATAAATGCTAAATAATTGATTAATTGAGTCATCGATGATTCTCTACTGATGTAAGCACACTTGTTTTGGGATAACATGATAAAATTACTATTCTTGGTCATTCAGGACTCACTATTCCTTGTCTTAGGAGAAATTAATAAACTAATGAATTTTATATTAAGGAAACCCCCCTCCCCTCCACTATAAAAGCCACCCTTCACACCCTCATTTCCTCACACCTCTCAAGATCCAAGCCTTCTCTAAACTCTACCCAAACACCTTACCTAGAACCTCCCCCACGTCCAAGAGCTTGTGGTCTCATCAAAAGACCAAGATTAGGCCCTTAAAGAGGTTCTCAACAAGAGGATTCAAGAGGTAATTTCTCTCCCTCTTCTCCTTTAATTTTCTTTCAAGTTCAAGTACATTTCTTAATCTCTCCCAACCTATCTTCATACAAATGTTATTGTAACTAAATTATTATAAACATGATGTAATTTTATTATTATAATGGAATATTATATCATCCAACCCCCCTTACCTCTTCCTTTTATTTTATTAAAGAGAACATTGTTCGTGAGGTGTTAATTTATCACCTTCAAGAACGACATGTTTTCTTCTTCCATTTATACCTTCAGATATGATAATGAAACCATTTTTATGGTTGAACCGGAATATTTTATATATATTATGTCCTATTTAATGTTCTGTAAATAAATTATGGCTATATTACTAAGTGATAAGTTAAAACAAGTTCATTGTGATCGAAAAACCGCCCAAATTGACCCAAATAGCCATCATTTAATTCTTATCTAATGATTCATCCAAATGGATCTAATATAATTCATTATAATATCATTAAAACTCCTGTAATATCATTAGTTACATGTAATATCATTTCTGGATTTTTACCCATGTTCTACCCGAACTTCAATTTATTAATTCAAGTGAACCTCCCAAGAAAAACCATAAAAACAAACATCCCCGAACAATGTTTTTAAACTCTATAAGTCATCCAAAGGAATATAAAATGACAGAATGAAAAAATAATGAACCCTATTAAGTTATAAAAGTTCTGTAATTTCTAATTAATGAATATAATGTCATTATATAGGACACTAAAGAGGAGGAAGCATTCAGATACAAGGTAAGGGGAAATCTCGAACTCAATTTTCTTCCTTCGGGTTCTACCTCTTTCACTCCATTTTTTATATGGTCACTCCTTAAAGATCATTTTTTCATCTTTTTATTTACTTTTCTAGGATATACATGTTTTCTTATGAAGTTTATGTCAATACAAATGTTTTACAAAAGAAATCTTCTTTTAAGAACTCAACTTTTACCTCTCATTCATGGTTGATGGTTCTTATATCAAGTATGTTGTTCCCTCTTTCTTTTGGAAACCCAAATCATATGAATGTATTATTATGAGATGAAACCCATTCCTTACCATGGGTTAGTTATGTTCACTTTTGATGTATTTTCCTTGTGTCAAGCATGATAATGATAATGTTATGATGTGACGGGTGCGCCCGGAATTATATATCGCAATTATGAATGTTTCAAAGTGACTGGTGCGCCCAAAATTATACAGCACTCCAATGCATTGGGTAAAGTGATTAATATCATGAGTAAATGTGAAATGATGTGTGAAAAAGATTCTACCTTGGTTCACAAGTATGTGTGGTAGTTAACCACTAAGACACGATGTTTCATTTTTATGCATTGTCACATTTCATGTCTTTTATTTATGCTCCTCTCATGTTCATGATCTTTTGCCTATGATATGATTATGGTCACCCCATGCTATATTATTCTTACATATCCTCTTACTGGGATTCTAGATCACCCCTTTTAATGTATATCCTCAGTTGGATATATGTACTAAGGAGATGAGAAGTTCCAATAAGAAGCTAGAGAAGAAGAAATTAAATAAATGTTTATGCTTGATGTTGTATTTGTTATGTGTGGTCCTAGTTTTCCCAAGACACTAAACCTTTAGGTCTTCTATGTGTAATACTATTATAATGTTTATCTTTAAAATGATGTAATAATAATGTAAGAAAATGTTGGGTCGCTATAGCGGCGGCACGACGGGCTTCCTAGGCGGCGGCGCAGCGGGTTCACAGGCAGCGGCGGCTGAACGAGACAGTGGCCCAACGGTCCGGGCCGCAGGGGCACGCCCAGGCCAGCTTCTCCAGTCGGCGTGTGGCGCGTGAGACCGGGGTCGTCGTGACCCACAATTTGAGGGTCTCGTGGAAAAGGATCCGGATTGGCTCATGCCAGTCTGGGTAAAGTCGCACGGCCCGGACAGTGAACCGTCGGCCACGGTGGACCGGGCGGTCCGAGCGGCCGATCTGCGGACCGCCGGTCTGAAGGTGGTGGACCGGCTAAACCGGTCCGTCCCACCCCGTATCCGTCCAATGATGTTAAAACGTCTCTAGTTTGCAAACTGGATGTCAGATTCGTGCGCTGTCCGTGGTGTCGCGATCCTCGACTCGAGATGAAGATTTTGAGATGGTCTCGAGTATTTTTAATTCCCGAGACGGGGGGTCTCGGTGGTGCGACACACCCATTAAGTATCGTTTAACGCCTCGCTGGGATTCTTCTTTCGGAAGGAGTGAACACATCCGGAGTCCATTTTAGGCATCGTCAGCGGTGTTGTGACCTTCGCATCGAGACGAATAAGTCCAGGGTGGTTCTAGTCATTGAAGCTGGAGTTGAGATGTGGTCCCCACGAACCGTCTTTCAAGCTGTGTGCAGCGTTATGTGACTTTTTCATCTGACGTCTGTTCGGTGTGAATAAATAGTCATTTTAGCATGTTTTTCCGAGAGAATCATGATGGCGCAGTTCGCCCGAACATTTTCGTGACCGAGGTGTGGGCCCCATGAGACGTCGTATGGTCATAGAGTGGTGTTGAATAACTTTTTCATCGGGAGTCAGTTTCCAATGAGTAAGTAGTCTATCTCGCATGTCTTTCCGCGAGGATTACAACGCTGTAATCTGTTTGGGTATGAAAAGCCTCTTTAAATATCTCATTAAATGTGGAAACATGAACGGACGTTTATCGGAGGCTCCTTTGACACACACCAAACCAACGCATGGTAGTGATGTTAGTGATGCCCAGTGATGGAACAGGCAGTGCAGAGTTATCGGACCAGTTCCAGGTTTACCATCCAGTGGGGCTGGGTGGTGGGTTACCCTCCAGCGTACTAGGGTTTACCCTCTAGTGGTGATGGGATGTTGGTAACCTATTGACCTTAGGGTTTACCCTCCAGTAGGGCTGGGCAGTTTGTTACCCGTTCATCTTAGGGTTTACCCTCCAGCTGGGTCGGGCAGTGGGTTACCCGAAGATCTCTTAGGGTTTACCCTCCAGCTGGGCTGGGCAGTGGGTTACCCTATGACTTCGTTCAAACTCAGCCCTTTCTATGAGGCTAGTCAGTGGCCTTTCCCCGTGATTATCGGAGAGGGACCCTTGGTTGTACAGTTTTGCGATGAGGCAACTTTGGCATGTGGGGCTATTGGGCATCAGTGATGGATGTCCTTAGAACTATTGGTGACTTTTTCTTGGGCTGATCTTGGAGATAGAGATCCCCTTACCACTCGTTCAGGTTTCTTATTGAGCATATATATATAGTTATACACCATAATTTTGTTCCCATTCCTTGGGTTCAGTTACTTTCCTTCTAGTAGGGGTGAAGATGCACGGGGTATGCCACTTGCTTTCCATGTTTAGCTCCTATTGGTTGGATGAGTTTACTTCCTTCCTTCTGTTAGGTTGAACTGCACTCTCTCTATTGTAATCTTACACTATCCTTTGTTTTGTCTACTGCTCACCATTTTAGTACCTCCTTTGTTGCTCCCTTGATCTTTTAGGGCATCCTATTGAGTATCTTTATACTCACCCCTGCTTGGGCTTTTCCCGCACTTGGTGTACCCTTGCAGATAATGGATAGGTCGATCGAGACTATGGAGGATCATAGAGGACACATGAGCTTGGGCTGTGTTCAGTTGTCATAGAAGGACATTTAGGTGTGAGACTCACCAACTGTTTACTTTTGTTTACATATTGCCGGGTTTTGGAACCTTTCGGGTTGGGCACATGTTTTACCCTTTTCTTGTTCAGTTATCTTGTCAGTACATTTCAGCACTATACTTATTCTATTTATAAGTTTCTGCATGAATGTGGTTGGGTTATAGCTGTTTTTACTTTGGGGTCCTTTTTACTATTCACATCTGCATTGAGTGGGTTGTGTGTGTGTACAGGTACTTAGGGAAAGGCCTCCCTGAGATTGTCATGCCTTCGGTGCTTGTCGCTAGCCCCTGGCCTATAGAGGTAGGCCTGGGGTAGTTGCGGCTCGATACCGGTAGGTTCAGGTCATGAAATATATCATCTATGTGGTGTGGTGATGAAAAGAGAGTCACATCGCTCTGTGAAGGTTGTATTCCACACATACTCGAACAATGATAGCATCTTTTTAGTATAAAACTAGAAAATGATATATTATATTTTAATAATTATAAATATGCGGTGAATATCATATTTATATCATTCATATCATATATATTCACTAACATTATATATACTACCTTAAATGTAAATACTTAGTAACAAAACTAATCACATCGCTTCACGAGGTAGTAGTCTGTCGTACGCACGAGCAACTTTATTATATCCTCAATGAAATGGAAATTAAAATGAAATATTTGAAAAAATGAATACATAGGTATAATAATTTTATAAATATATTATATAATCTTTATATCAATCACTATACACATCCTTGATATTTGATAATGGAAAAATGAATGAAATTGGTTTGCAAGGGGTTATATATCACACAAACGAATAATTATTTCATAACCTTTTTGTTGGAAGATAAAAAAGATTTATTTAGTTACATTAAAACAAACTCATCTCAGTATATGGAAGATAATTTTATTACTATAACATCATGGTTTAATAAGGATTTATGGAGGTTGGGGAAGAAATAGTATAAAAATTCTTATTGGATAACATTACCTCCTATTCGAGTATCCTCCTTAGGTTTACACAAAAATTCATACTAGGATGGATTTATGTAAATCATAAGGTTTATAGGATGATATTAAAGAATATGGAATATTATTTGGATATCTAATATCTGAAAATAGAGTTTTATGGCACAATGATGAGATCAGAAGAGGAGGCCCTTTATAATTTAGGTGAGTGGTATAGTTATAATTTATTAGAGAAAGAATTTCTCCTATGATTTTTTCAAGTAAAAAGGCTCCATTGATTGTCTATTATCTATAAAAAAAGAGATAAATTATGAATATGGTTAGAAAATTAGTTCTAGGAATTTTTTGTGTCATTTTTTACCCTTATATATTTAATTTAACAACCATGGAAAACCCATTTTATTCTTCACTACGATAATTAATTTTTTATATTTTTATGATTCATTTTAGCCAAAATATATTTACTTTATTATATAACATAAATTATTTTGACACAAAATATAGAATTAATTTTTTATAAATTAAATTCAAAAAAGTTTCAATGTTTAATTTTAAATTATTCCTACAGGCGCGAAGAGAATTTTTGAAATTATACGTGAACTCCATTACTTATAAACAAGTGAACCAATCATGAAAAACAAGAAAACAAATGCTGATGAATGATTTAATTAAACACTATAACTCATAAACAAGTCCATAAATGAACTTAATAGAACTATAATTAATCAAATTATTATTTAAATGGTTCTAAATTAATTATTTAGTGTATTTAATTTGATTATATATAATGTTAAGGTCAAGTTCAGAGTGCATTAGGACATAAGCAAAGGGTTTTCTACCTGAACCTCCATTTTCTTTTTGGTTACTCTTTTTTTCTCTTCACCCCAATAAAATTTCTAATTATTCTAATTTACTCCTAATAAATTAGGTTCTAATGTTATATATATGTGTACCAACTAGAATCCATCTTTCTATTTTGGGGAGTTACATGATTTAAAAGAATCTTTATCATGTTCTTCATGATAAACAATCCATATTCAATGGAACATCTCGAATTCATACATATCTTCAAGTGAACTCTATAATCTATATTAATCAACAATTATTATTTTTAAATGATTCCTTTTATTATGAAAAAACTACATTACTTTACTTTTGTTTTTATACATATATTTTTCCAAAAAAATATTTCTTTGAAAAGTAAATGATTATTTCTACCAAGTATTACTCGATGATTTTATAAGAGTATTTTTTTTCTATCTTAACACTCGTATTTATTCATATATTTAATTCAGATTATTATTTTATTGTATCGTCTACCATGTTTTATTGAATGGTTTATGATTATATTGACTATGGATGTTCTATCTTGATATCATTCACCATATTACTCCAAACAATAAATCTTTATGTTTACTAATTGGGGAATGTTATTTAAATTTTATAGGTTTCTTTTAATATGAATGTATATGTTGATTATTACTCTTCCCTTTAATATGAGAATGAATTTGACTTAGTATTTGATGTGTGGGGCTTGCTATAACCCCTATATGTATCGGTAGGTCTCATGAGACAAACCATCCTGGGTTTTTATCCTTTATGTTTGGTGTCTTGGTCGAGGCCTTGAATATATGTTTATAATGTATGCCATTATGCATTCCCTAATTATAATAATTTTAATTTATATTCCATGTGATTATTAAACTAGTACAACACCCATGGTTATATTTTATTATGGTATTATTTATTCATATTTTATTCCTGATATATTATGATCAATATTTGTTTAATGGAATGTGTTCTTTAGTTATTCATCATGAATTATTATTTATACTTCCACTGTATTACTTTCCCTCACTAAGAATGTGATCTCACCCCTTTATTATTTTTATTTTTCACATGATTCAAAGATGAATTTAACAAATAAGATGCATAGATAATCAAGATGAATAAGTGTTTTTAAAAGGATTTTCAATGATGTATTTCATTTCAAGTTGTAATGTTGATCTTATGTATGTAACTAGTTTTTCTAGAGCTACTAATCTATTTGTACCTTCAGGATACATATTCCTTGTTTATATGCCAATGTAATAAAATAATTGTAAAGACCCGTAAATTTCAAGGAAATTTTTTTCTTAATTTTCTTTGGAATTTTACAAGAGCGCAGTTTCTGACGGCACCTGATTCCGAGACCCGGTGTGCCCGAAATCATTTTCCGAAGTTTGGCTAAGGTACGTTCAGTGAACGAACGAGCGGGTTTTTCTAACTTTTGAATCGGTTCCCGGAATCGAATTCTGAGGGCACCGATGAAATCGCATCGCCGGTATTCGCTTGGAAACGCCTCTTCCGGAGTTGTGTTTGCTCGGGTGTGGTTTTTAATTTTCGGGCATAAAGTTAAGAAATAAAATAATTTTACCACAACTTTATTTTATTTCACTTAAGTCACTTGGAAGCCACTTCAAGCCACTTAAAAGTAGCTTAAACTGAGTTAAAACAGATAGGGGACTATCCAGAAATATCCTACCCTCTCGGTAGGATATTTGTGATGTGGGGCCCGCACGAGACCCTCCGTTTCTTTCCGCTAAGTAACGCACCTGCGAAAACCAGTCATTATGAAATTCAACTGACGCGTTTTCTTAAAATCTTAACGCACCATTTAATTGGGCGGTTTATTTCGTAAATTAAATGGGTGGTTTCTTTCATTGAATTAATTCAACAAATTGATGGGTCGTTACTTAACCTTTTTTGTTTGTTGGCATAATAATAAAATAAGACCAACAAGGTCTTTTGAAGGATTACTCGTTGAGAGGCTTGACAGAATCCTTGAGCCTTCATCCTCCTTCGCGAAGAACGCGAATAACGCCGGCCTCCGACGAAGAACGCCAAACCCGTGGAAGTCGACGACGTGACGCCGTGTTCCGCGACGCCGACGTTCCCTTCCTGCAACGTTCTTCTGCGACGTCTCTTCCTCCGCAACGAATCTTCGATCACCTGTTCAGGAAAGAGACTTCGGGATTCTCTTAAATCTCCCTTGTGTTTTTTTTAACAAAACACAGATTTAATTTTATATAATTAAATTAAATCTGTTTTTTCTTGCACTACTAGAAAAGCAGGTATTTTCGACGGGCTATTTGCGACGGGATCCCGTCGCAAATAGCCATTTGCGACGGGGTCCCGTCGCAAATAGCCCGTTGCTGAAAACGCCGTCGCAACTAAACTTATTTGCGACGGGACCGTCGCTAAAGCCTTTTTTTGCGACGGGCATTCTCCCCGTCGCAAATAGTTTTCCGTATTTTTGTAAAAAACTTTTTAAACAGTTATTGCGACGGGCCCGTCGCAAATACCTTTTGCGACGGCACCCGTCGCAAATAGTTTTTGCGACGGTTCCGTCGCAAAAACTCTTTTTTAAAAAAATAAAAAAAATTAATAATACTAGTATTTGCGACGGGAACCGGGACCCGTCGCAAATACTATTCATAGTATTTGCGACGGGACCCGTCGCAAATACTCTTTTTAAAAAAAATAAAAAACTATTAATAATACTAGTATTTGCGACGGGCATAGTATCCCGTCGCAAATACTATAAAAAAAATAAAAATAATAAATTATTAATAAATTATTTTAATTAATATAATAATAGAATTATAATTTACAAATGAAAATAATAAATTATTTTAATTACTATAATAATAGTAGAATTATAATTCAAAAATAAAAATAATAGAATATTAATAAATAATTTAATTAATATAATAATATTATAATTATAATTCATAAATAAAAAAATATTAATAAGTTATTTTAATTAATATAAAAATAATAGAATTATTTTACATTCAAATATTAAAATAATTCAAGTATTACAAAAAAATAATTAAATTATAATATTATAAAATTTTAATATATATATATAATTTTATTATATAAATAAAATTTTAATATATATATAAAATTTAATATTATAAAATATAAATATTATTATTATTCATATTAATATTGTTATTTAAAAATATAAATATTATTATTATTCATATTAATATTGTTATTTAAAAATATAATATTATTAATATTTTATAATGAGACAGAAACTACGAATAGAAAAAAAAAATATTTTGATTTCACAAATTTTATAACAGAAATACAAACTCTAATCTGTAGGAGGAGGGGGAGGGGGGGAGGTGGGGGATCTGCAGATGGTGGTGGAGGAAACTCCATCCCTAAAGCATGAGTGAGTCGGCGCATGTACTCTATCTGCTCCTGATGCTGCTGCTGCCACCGACTCGTCTGCTCCTCGTACAGCTGCTGCTGGTGTCGACGCTCCTCCTCATGCTGCTGACGCATCTGCTCCTGCTCCTGTCGGAGACTCTCTATCTGTGCAGTCTGAGATCGCAACTGCTCCTCATACTGTGTAGAAGAAGATGCACGAGCTCCTCTCGAGCTGGACGCCGACATCGCAGCACTGCCATAATAATCTCCAGGAGTCCGTCGAGAGCTGATACCAACTACCCAGCCCTTCTCGAAGGCATACTGGGTGTCCTGCATCCATGCCGCCTCATCAAACTGACGGGCAGTGGTCTGATCTGATGACTTGGCCTGACTCTCAGGTCGGGCCTGTGCCGCTGCAGCCTCATATGACTCCTATAGTTGCAATTTAAAATTAAAATTGTGAATATATTATATGCAGTTAATTTTTAAACTTGAAAACAAATAATACTGACCACGATGTGATGCTGACGATCACCTCTGAGCTCCCCAGTAGCAGGATCACTATACATCCTCCGATATACGTCGTACTCTGTAATATCGGGGTGCTCGACAGCCTATAAGAATAAAAAATAAACTGTTAATATTTATAGTTATATAAAATATTTATAAATAATGTACGTACCAGATGTTGTCTATGAGTACTGAAAGAACGACTCCCAGCTCGATGAGTCACCTCCTGCCTCCCCCAATTCTGCCTCCCCACCGATGATCTCCTCTGAAAGGCACCACTCAACCAGTGCGCACATAATCCATCCCATACATGGGATGAAATGTACTCTGGTCGGTGTGCTCTACATGACTCATCAAAATCTGACACTCCTGCTTTCTTCATCGCAGCTTTTCTTAAATTGTGCAAAACTGACGAAGGCGATCACGCATGGCCACCTCCCATGCCTCGTGGATGGCGTCACGCATGGTATCCTCGATCGGATACCATAAACCCTACAAATAATTCAAAATATCAAGTTAGAAATGAAATAATTTTCAAAATAAAAATTATTTATTTACGTACGTACCAACCAACGGCCGAACATGGCCTGCTGCACATCAATGGGAATCTGCTCCCATGTGGTCCACGGCTGAGAGAAATAGTTGCGCAAAATAGCGCTGCCCTGTCCGACTGCTATATGCGAAAAACTGAAAAAATAATAAACATTTATTATGTGAATAGATTAATGAAATCTTAGTCAAATTCACAGGTTATGACACAGGTTATCACACCTCCGGGTGCGCGGATCAAACCCAAGACGTGGACGTCGCTCGGGGACGGGGTCAGGAATCATCAATCGTGCAAGACCGCGCCCCCTCCGCGTACTCCCTGGAGCGCCTGCAGGCTGAGGGTCATCTGCCAGCAATTCATCCGCATCGAAAGGCAGGTCAGCCTCTGCCAACTCACGAAATGTGGCCTCGTCCATCTGAAACAGAAAATGTTAATATTAGAAAATAATTGATAATTACTATTATATATACATATATACATATTATGATTGTATATAAATACCATGGAATTCTATAAGTGTTCATCTTCATCATCATCTTCATATATGTCAATGTCATCTTCATATTCCTCCTCAACATCATCGATATCCATTCGAGTTGCAGTTGCTTCATCTCTTACCATTTCAAATTCATGTGTGACATCATTAACATCATCGTCATCACCGACTCTTAAATGTGGGGTGTCGTCATCGATACTCATATCTCTTTGTAAAAAAGATTGATTTTGAGTACTCTCTTGAAAAACTTCAATTCTATGCACATCAGTGAAAGCACATTCACTTTGACTAAACTGATTGTCTCGAATTTTGATTTTTATTACACTCCACCAATCAGTCAAGTCTCTTGATGTTGCATAGTACTTTGCATAATAAACTTGATATGCCTGTTGAGCCAATAAGAATGGTTCATTTACTGCGAAAACACTTTTACATTTAATATCAATGATTCCATGAGTCGGATGAACACACACGCCTCTCTCTGTATCCAACCACCGACATTTGAACATGGTTATGTAATGTTGTCCAAGATAACAGAGTTCAATGATTTCATCAAGTATGCCATAAAAGTCAACTTCATTTTCTCGATGATGATATCCTCTCAAGCTAACTCCACTGTTCATTGTTTTTTTCGATTCCCCATATGCATGTGTGTGGAATCAAAATCCATTCACCACATATGCATTATAAGTTTTAACAAGTTTGGAAGGTGGGTTACTCAATACACACAGCCGTTTGTCAATTTTATCAGCATGTCGAGACACCTGAAGATTTGTGAAATAATTATCAATATAGTAAACTATACATTGAATGAGTTGCTAAATGATAAAGAATTTATGTTACCAGTTTTTGAAACCACTGAGAGAAATTTTTCAGTCGACGTTCTTCGAGAGCAGCTGCTGTAATTTGTGGAATTTGTTTCTTGATATGATTATCATACAACCTATAAAAACCAAAGTTATTTACTGTAACATAAATGATAGAATAAGTGATATAAACACTTACAGTACAACTGATGTCATCTCTTCACAGTTGAGCAGAACATACGTATGAGCTCTATGATGTTCATCATCTGAAAGCCAGCGTTCAGAAACTCCACCAAAACCATGCTCTGACTGGTTGAAAACAGATAATTGATTGTCGATTTCATCAATATTCCTCTCATTCCGTCCCATTCGGTTGTGTTTTGAAGGATACTCAGATTCAAAATAATGGGAGCAGAAAAAAGATATTTCCTCTTGCAAATAAGCTTCTGCAATAGATCCTTCAACAGATGCTTTGTTGTGTACTTTTCTTTTCAATTTTTGCATGCATCTTTCAAATGGGTACATCCATCGAAACTGTACCGGACCTCCACATTTGGCTTCATATGGCAAATGTAACATCAAATGTTCCATTGAGTCGAAGAAAGACGGCAGAAATATTTTTTCCAGTTTACATATAATTACAACAACATCTTTTTCAAGTTTGCCTAGAGCATCATAATCTGCCGTAGCCGCACAAATTTCCCGAAAAAAATGAGACATGTCTGTTATGGAATCCCAAATCACAGAATTCAACAGACCTCTTAATCCAATGGGTAGAAGTCTCTCCATTATAACATGACAATCATGACTTTTCAATCCAGTAATATGACCATTCTTTACACATCTACCCAAATTGGAAGCACAGCCATCTGGAAGTCTCAAATCTGCAATCCACTGACAAAATAATAAACAGTTTTCTTTAGACAGTGTATAAGCTGCTTTTGGTTTCAGTAACCTTTTTGTTCTGACATTCTCAAATAGTTCCAATTCTGGATGCCTGCAAATTTGGGCAAGATCTAAACGTGCATTTACATTGTCTTTGCTCTTTCCTGGCGTATCCAAAACTGTATGAAACAAATTATCAAAACAGTTCTTCTCAATATGCATGACATCTAACATGTGTCGGACCAACAAATCAGACCAATATGGAAAATCCCAAAATATGCTATGTTTAATCCAATTGGGTTCTTTCCCAAAACCAGAAATTTTCTGTTGGTTTATTATGGGACCAAAAGTGATGGGAGGTAATGAAAATACAACCGATTTTAACTCCGAACCTGATAGCATTTTTGGAGGTCCATCCCTTTCAGCTGTTCCTTTTATGAAATGAGATCTGTTTCTGCGAAAAGGATGATCAGCTGGAAGAAATCTGCGATGACAGTCAAAATAACAAGGTTTCTTTCCATGAATGAGCATAAATGCTTTGTTCTCTCCCATACAGTAAGGACATGATTTCTGACCATGTGTACTCCAGCCAGATAACATCCCATAAGCCGGGAAGTCACTTATTGTCTACATCAATGCTGCTCTCAGTATGAAATTCTGTTTCGTTGCAACATCATATGTACTGACACCAGTACTCCACAATAAATTTAATTCATCAATCAATGGCTTCAAATAAATATCAATATTTTTCTTCGGATGTCCTGGAATTAGTAAAGTCAAAAAGATATATGGCTCCTTCATCACCATCCATGGAGGTAAATTATACGGAGTTAAAAAAACAGGCCAACATGAATATTGACTACCATAAGATCCAAACGGACAGAAACCATCAGTGGAAAGGCCCAGTCGAACATTTCTAGCTTCTAAAGCAAATGATGGATGCACTCTATCAAAATGTTTCCATGAATCACCATCGGCTGGATGATTCAAGCTTTTATCGGTTGAAATATTCTCTTTATGCCATGACATCATTGTTGCTGTATTCTTAGACATGAATAAACGCTGAAGTCTGGATGTAAGCGGAAAATATCTCAACTGTTTTACAGGAATCAAACCAGACTTCCCGTGTTGTCCTTCTTTATATCTCAGTTGCCCACATGTGGGACAACTATCCAACGACTCATTTTCCCCTGAATATAAAATGCAGTCATTTGAACATGCATGAATCTTCTGACAAGTAAGTCCCAAATTTCGAACCAACCTCTTACTTTCATAGTAATTTGCAGGTAAAACATTTCCTTCGGGTAACAGTGTTTTCAGCAATGAAAATATCTGGTCAAAACATGTGTTTGACATTCTGTTATCTGATTTGATAGCCATAAATTTTGCAACTGCTTCTAATTTGCTCATCTTGCAGCCAGGATATAATGCATCCTCAGCAGACTTCAACAACTGATAAAATTCAGACGGTCCCAACTCAGGATTTGAAGCTATATCAGCCGGAGTTTCTGTATGTTGAACAGATGAACCTGCAACATCATGTACTAAATCTTGAAACCGGGATGGATCTGGAATCAAGTTGGTATCACCTGCTCTGGAACTGCGTTCACCATGTTGATACCAAAAAACATAATCTGCTTGAAAACCAAAACGCAAGAGATGTTCCCCCACTTTGTCAAACGTGTCAAATGTTCTCAATGAACATTTTCTACAAGGGCATTTTATCTTTCCTTCTGAAACAAATTCTGAATTTGATGCCGCAAATGATAAAAAAATCTCCACACCCTCTATATATACTGGATTTAAACCAGAACCATTTGGATTTCTACGTTGATTTATCCATATGCGGTCATATAATAATGACTGTTGACGACCTCGTTGTTCCATATTTTTCTATAAAATATAAAAGCATTACTGATTTTGAATAATTTGTTAGAAAAAACACTCAAGCAAGGATTGAATATATTGAGAATAAAGCAAAACCTGTTACAAATATTGATAATTTTAATATTATATTGATTTTTTATTTTTTTTAATAATACTAATATAATTTTTTTTATAAATATTAATTATATAATAATAACATCATTACATTATTAGTATATTTTATTATTAATATTAAAATAATATAATTTTTTATATTATATACAATTCTCCTTTCATCTGTGTGTTTCACATTCTGTCTCCACATGTAATATTGACATTCACTTTCACCTCCTCATTGGCGAGTAGGTTGATAATTTTGAAAAAGAATGCCAATATTACATGTGGAGACAAAAAAAACACAGAAGAAAAGAGAATTGTATATAATATAGAAAATTATATTATTTTAATATTAATAATAAAATATACAAATAATGTAATAAGGTAATTATTCCTAATTATTCCTAATTATTCCTAATTATTACAATCTATTACAATTTATTACTAATTGTTACTAATTATTACAATTTATTACTAATTATTACAATTTATTGCTAATTATTACTATTTATTACTAATTTACCAATACATAGCAATACTTAGCAAAAGGAAAACTGCTTGAATAATGAAAGGAAATTTGGTAATCATCATTGTGGAGATGATTATAAATTTTCCCTTCATTATCCAAGCAGATTTTGTTTACTAATTATTAGTAATAAAAAAAATATTATCAATATTTACGAAAAAACAATATTAATATTATTAAAATAATAACAAAAATTAAAAAATATTAAAATTATCAATATTCATAACAGACTTTGTTCTATTATTAACATGTTCAAATCTTAAAGGGTCGCCAATTGTCAGGTCATGCGCAATAAAAAGTTTGTGTCAGCCATGTCTAATGTAAACTCTATAATTGTCCTTGCATGGTTGATCACTTCGCAAGTAATGTTGCAATCAGACAAACCAAGTCATTCCCTTCTTATCTATAAGAATTATCTCACATGAACCTTTACATAGATCATTCTTCCTTAAAAATTTGAGGGGATATCATTATTTTTCCCTTAAATTTTCAAGGAAGAATGGTCTATGTAAAGGTTCATGTGAGATGATTCTTATAGATAAGAAGGGAATGACTTGGTTTGTCTGATTGCAACATTACTTTTGGCAATTATTGGTAATTATTGGTAATTATTACTAATTATTACAAATTATTGGTAATTATTGGTAATTATTCCTAATTATTACTATTTATTCCTAATTATTACTAATTATTCCTAATTATTACTAATTATTACTAATTATTCCTAATTATTACAAATTATTGGTAATTATTACAAATTATTACTAATTATTACAAATTATTACTAATTATTGTTAATTATTGGTAATTATTCCAAATTATTGGTAATTATTCCAAATTATTGGTAATTATTCCAAATTATAGGTAATTATTCCTAATTATTGGTAATTATTCCTAATTATTGCTAATTATTCCTAATTATTGCTAATTATTACTAATTATTGCTAATTATTGCTAATTATTGGTAATTATTACTAATTATTGGTAATTATTGCTAATTATTGATAATTATTACTAATTATTCCTAATTATTACTAATTATTGATAATTATTGCTAATTATTCCTAATTATTACTAATTATTCCTAATTATTACTAATTATTACTAATTATTCCTAATTATTTGCAATTATTTGCAATTATTGGTAATTATTACCAATTATTCCTAATTATTACTAATTATTACTAATTATTACTAATTATTCCTAATTATTCCTAATTATTACTAATTATTCCTAATTATTTGCAATTATTCCTAATTATTTGCAATTATTGATAATTATTACTAATTATTGGCAATTATTGGTAATTATTGGTAATTATTACTAATTATTAAAAATTATTGGTAATTATTGGTAATTATTCCTAATTATTACTAATTATTCCTAATTATTACTAATTATTAATAATTATTACTAATTATTCCTAATTATTACAAATTATTGGTAATTATTACAAATTATTACTAATTATTGTTAATTATTGGTAATTATTCCAAATTATTGGTAATTATTCCAAATTATTGATAATTATTCCAAATTATAGGTAATTATTCCAAATTATTGGTAATTATTCCTAATTATTGGTAATTATTCCTAATTATTGCTAATTATTCCTAATTATTGCTAATTATTGCTAATTATTGGTAATTATTACTAATTATTGGTAATTATTACTAATTATTGATAATTATTACTAATTATTCCTAATTATTACTAATTATTCCTAATTATTACTAATTATTCCTAATTATTACTAATTATTCCTAATTATTACTAATTATTACTAATTATTCCTAATTATTCCTAATTATTCCTAATTATTCCTAATTATTTGCAATTATTGGGAATTATTGGCAATTATTGGCAATTATTACTAATTATTACTAATTATTGTTAATTATTGGTAATTATTCCAAATTATAGGTAATTATTACTATTTATTGTTAATTATTACTAATTATTACTATTTATTGTTAATTATTACTAATTATTACTAATTATTCCTAATTATTACTAATTATTGGTAATTATTACTAATTATTACTAATTATTACTAATTATTACTAATTATTACTAATTATTGGTAATTATTACTAATTATTAATATTTATTCTTAATTATTAAAAATTATTACAAATTATTCCTAATTACCATTAACTATGAACAATACTAATAATTTAAATTTATTAAGTAAGAAAACAATATAAACATAATTAAATTACAACTAATCAAAAATAATTGAAATTAATACAAAATTAAAAATAAATATTAAATTAAAATGAACATAAATACCTTGAAAATTGATGAGCTCTGATCGTTCTTCAAAACTTTAATAACAGCTCCGAAGAAAAAAATTAAACTGAACAAAAACTCAAATTTAGAAATAGAAATTTTAGAGCAGAAGAAGGTGGAGAATGAGAATGATTTGAGAAAAACGGATGGGGGTATTTATAGGTTAGATTATTAGCGACGGGGCCATTTGCGACGGGCACCGTCGCAAATACCTTCGCCCGCATTTATTACGGTCAACCGGTAAATAGTTATTTGCGACGGGACCCGTCGCAAATAACATACTATTTGCGACGGGAAAGTATTCCCGTCGCAAATACCTTTTACCGCCGCCGGTTATTTGCGACGGGGAAAGGCTTCCCCGTCGCAAATAGTTTTCCCCGGATTTGGCGCCAAAGCCCGGGAAAACTATGTGCGACGGGGAAGCCTATCCCATCGCAAAAGACTACTTATTTGCGACGGGTAAAGACCCCCATCGCAAATAACCCGTCGCAAATACCCATTTTTCCCGTAGTGTTGGTCCGTTGAGTTCGCCGACTCAACGCCGGATTCCGCGACGACCTGACGCCCTTCCGCGACGACGCGACGATCCCCTCCTTCTGTGACGAGCAATTCCGCGAAGAACGCTCACGTGCGACGACTTGTCATGGTAGGGATTTTATTTTTGGAAATGCCCTTATTTCCCATGTTGTTCCCGTTCAAAATGAAGAACCCGATTCATAAACAATTTTTATTTCATTAAAATTGTTTTCGAATATGTATTCATATGTTGCATGTTGTTTCTCCCGTTGTTTAACTCTAACGCGGAGGGTGCGGGCCAAACGAACACGGCCCGACAACCCTCCGTCGTTCTTCGTTATTGCGTGGATTTGACGGGCGACGACGGAACGTGCCGCAATGGAAGTTTGATGGTTCCGCAGTGAAGAGCGAGTCCCGGGTGGAGCAGCGGCGCAGGCGGGAATAGAATCGGACCACCAGAGCAACTCCGGTGGCTCGCGGAAGCCGCCGGCGCGCCGCCAGACAAGGCCGCTGCGGTAGAAGCCGTGGCGGCGGCACTCGCGGACCCGCGGCCGCGCGGGACGCGGCTGAAGCCGCGTCCGGTTTTCCAGAGCGACACCCCGCGGGTGCCGCGGGGTTGTCACGCGGGGGCGGCGGCTCCCCCCCGCGTCGCTCGGCTGTCCAGGGCGACACCCCGCGGGTGCCGCGGGGTTGTCACGCGGGGGCGACGGCTCCCCCCCCCCTGCATCGCTCGGCCGCTTGGCCGAGCCGAGCCGGGCTGGCCGACCGAGGCCGGTCCGACCGGCCGGGCCGCGCTCTGGCCGGGCCGGACTGGGTCTGACTGGGTCGGACCAGGTGAACCCGGGTCACCCCCCGTCTTCAGACCGTTTTCTGTCAAATAAGCTATGGGCCTCCAAACGACTCGCCGTCAGCGGAAACGCCGTCCTTGGATCGAGGCGGTCGTTTCGGTATATCGCACTCAAGGTTTCGGAATACTTTGGGTTCGTCCAGGTTGGTTCGTACACGAAACCAACCCGGCCCTCGGAACGAAAACACTCATATCTTGATCTACAGACGTCCGATTGACGTGCCGTCAGCTTTGTTGAATTCCTCTAAGTGAGACGGATCTTTTGGCTCAATCCACCTGAGGTTTGGACGCAGTTGGAGTATGGTCGGGTTGGTTTTTCCTTAAAACTCAACCGGGCCCCTGGGACGAAAAAGCCAATAACTCTTAGACCGGGCGTCCGATTGACGCGCCGTCTGCGATGTTGAGTTCCTGTTGACGATATGGAACTTTTGGATACATCAAATTCGGACTTTGTGTCAGTTGATGTATCAGCCTCTCAGCTCGTGGAGTGGACCCTCCCGAACGAGCTTGCTGTGTGCGGGAACCCTAGAGCTGGCTGCGACTGCTACTTCGACAGCGACGACCGTGCAGAGATCCTTAGTGGACTGCGGTGACGACCGTGCAGAGATCCTCAGTGGACTACGCTGACGACTGTGCAGAGATCCTCAGTGGACTACGACGACTACTGCACTCAGTGATCCTACGTGGATCAGTGCTACAGGTCCTGTGTAGGCCCGATCCTGTGTGGGTCTGATCCTCTGTGGGTCAGCGCTAAGCGGTTCTGTGTGAGCCAGCGCCTACAGGTCATGTGTGGGCCCGATCCTGTGTGGGTCTTTGCGGGGGTTAGTTACCTATCGATCCTTTGTGGGTCCGACGACTTAGATGGATCAGTGATCATATTTATCGTCATCCGAAGAAGTATACCTGTGTGGGCTGAATCTTGAGTTACTCTCCTTTGTGGATTGTGTTGAGATTTCCTGTGTGGATTTACTGTTTACTCTCCTTTGTGGATTGTGTTGAGCTATCCTGTGTGGATTTACTGTTTACTCTCCTTTGTGGATTGTGTTGAGCTATCCTGTGTGGGTATACGTTTTTCTTTCCTGTGTGGACTGGGTTGGGCTTGGGCTCGGACGTTGGAGCCGAACGGGTATTGATGACTTAGGTATATGTATGGGCATATACCTAAGCCGTGTCATATGTTACTTCGTGATTGTATCTTTCCTTTGTGGTTTATCCTTTGTGGATTTCGGGAGACCTTCGGGGGTCTCGGGGTCCCTACTGAGTAGCTTATACTCACCCCTATATGGGCTATGCCCGCACTTCGTTGTGTTGGTTGCAGACGACGGACAGCGCTGATCGAGGTGGAGGCGTGCAGAGCAGGACGATACCTGGAGGTGGACCACTGGGCGGGACATACTTGGAGCGGCCGGCTGGACCGAGGAGCTGTGGAGGCTATCTGTACCCACCCTTCAGGTGGGACTTCCAGAGGACGGCTCGACGCTGCGGCTTTTCCTTTAGTTGTTGTTTTAATTTTCAGTTGTACTTTACAGTTGGGCTTGTATTTTCGGCCTCTTTTACTTTCAGCTCATCTTGTACAGTTTTTACTTAGTGTTTACTTTTCTGCTTGCTTACTCTGTGGTGCTTGTTTACTTCTCAAAGGCAATTCCTTCCCCTTTTTTCCGGGATTTACGCCTTGGTGCTAGTCGCCAGCCCCTGGCCTATGGAAGGCAGGCTTGGGGTAGTCACGGCACAGGCCCCGATGGCGGATCGTGACAAATTGGTATCAGAGGTGGTCGGTTCTACCGCAGACTCTGATCTTTCTTCTATGTGAAGCAATTGTGTTTAGCGTATTGAGTGTGGTTATCAGTCCAGGGAGTCCAGTGTTGGTGTGGTGGCCAACGTATCCGTACACCAGGACCCTAACTTCTGATTTCCGACTTAATGCACGAAATCATTGATTGCATGTGTGTTTCAATTTTTCTTTGTGATTACTTGTGTCAGCTCACCAGGTATACTGTTCTGACCGTGGCGCACTTGTTTCCTTTTCAGGATGGCCCCACGACGGTAGCCAGCTAGGGTTTCGAGGGTATAGCGCGACGACAGCCCGCCGAGTGACGAGGCCTCGGTACAGGGCTCGTTGACAGCAGAGGCATCGGCGATACCTTTACCCGCCGAGCCCCCGATGCTTCCAACGCCAATCGCTGATGATGCACGACGCCTCGGACCTCTGTACGAGTTCTAGCGCCAGTGACCACCCAGGTTCCGTGGGGAGACGGACCCCCAGGAAGCCGAGGACTGGCTGGAGGCGGTCGTTCGAGTTTTCAGGCTAGTGAGGACACCAGCAGACCTCACGGTGATCCTCACGACAAGCCTACTGCACGCAGCAGCAGGAAGATGGTGGAGCTTGATGCTCCAGGTACATGATGAGGCCTCCCTCATCTAGACGGACTTCGAGAGCCTCTTCCGCTCAGAGTTCGTCCCGACCACCCTCCGTGCGGTGCGCATTCAGGAGCTTCTTCAGCTACGAAAGGGCAGCTTGACGGTCGCTCAGTACGCGGTGAGGTTCATCGACCTTTCTCGCTACTCGACAAGGATGGTAAGAGACCCCTTCTTCCGGGACCGGACCTTTGAGCAGGGTTTGAGACACGAGATCAGGGCATCGCTGATCTCCCTCAGCATCCCGACCCAGGCAGGAGTGCTGGAGCGAGCCCTTCTGATTGAGAGCTTTCTGGATGAGTCCACAGTGAGACCTACCGCAGGGTAGCAGGTAGCAGAGTCTTCGGTAGCAGGTAGCTGATGGATGACTCAGGGTTCCAGGCAGACCAGGCCTTCCGGCAGACGACCTCGGGACACTAGCTCAGCAGTGCGGGGCACACAGTGCGGGGCCAGTATTCCGAGAGGCAGGCAGTGCTACGAGTGCGGCGGGCAGGGCCACATGACTCGTGACTGCCCGACCCGCCATACCGAGGAGCAGCAGACGGTGGAGGGGCCACCCAGTCAGAGGCAGAGGGTCAACCGTGGCGGTCCGCAAGGAGGAGGCGGACGAGGCAGAGGAGCTGGCCGAGCAGCAGGTGGTGGGCGACGCTTTTGAGGCTCTGCCACCACCACCACCAGGAGGTCCGCCCCGACCACAGGGAGCTGGCGGGCAGAGACAGGCACAGCTCCAGGCAGCAGAGGCCTACGACCACGGCATGCCAGAGATGATTCGAGGTACGATCTGTGTCTATTACACCCTTGCTGCAGTTCTTATAGACACAGGAGCGAGTCACTCTTTCATAGACACTGCCCTTGTTCGGAGCTCGGAGATTCCGACAGAGCCGTTGGCTCGATCCTTACGGCTAGAGACGCCTACGGGAGCAGACTCGATGATTACGCACTGGTGTCGGCAGTGTGAGATTACTCTAGGAGGCGAGAGCTTCTACTGGGATCTTTTTGTAGCGGCGTCGAGGCCTTATGAAGTCATCTTGGGCATGGATTGGTGATCTACAGTCCATGATCATATTGACTTCATTAGGCGCAAGGTGCGATGTGTGCGCACCGATGGGAGCAGGTTCACCTTCACCGGCGAGAAGAAAGCCTTCGCAGCACATGATGGACTCACGCAGAGGAGAGGACAGCCCATCACTCATCAGTTGGCTAGCCTCATCCTTGAAGTAGTTGACGTGCGGAGTCCTAGTTTTCCTGCAGTGGTGGATCAGTATGCGGACGTCTTCCCCGAAGACGTTCCAGGGCTACCTCCTCGCAGAGAGGTAGACTTTTATATTGACCTGTACCCCGGGACTACCCTGATATCCACTCCAGCATATCGGATGGCCCCCACCGAGCTTCGAGATCTACGGGTACAGTTGGAGGACTTGCAGGGCAAGGGGTTCATCCGACCCAGTGTTTCACCCTGGGCTTCCCCGATACTGTTTTCCAAGAAGGCAGACGGGAGCTTGCGACTGTGTGTCGACTATCGTCGCTTGAACCAGGTGACAGTGAGGAACAAGTATCCGCTACCCAAGATTGATGACCTCTTCGATCAGCTCAAGGGAGCACGGTGGTTCTCGAAGATAGACCTCAGGTCATGCTATCATCAGCTCAGAGTTCGAGATGAGGACGTGCAGAAGACGGCCTTCAGGTGTCGGTATGGCCACTATGAGTTCTTGGTTATGCCTTTCGGCATAACCAATGCTCCAGTAGTGTTCATGAGCCTCATGAACAGTATCTTCCAGCCATACCTCGATTGATTTTCCGTGGTCTTCATCGACGACATTTTGGTGTACTCGACGACGGAGGAGGAGCACGCCTACCACCTGCGGGTTGTACTAGACACACTCCGAGAGCACCAGCTTTATGGAATGCTCTCGAAGTGCCAGTTCTGGTTACGTGAGGTACACTTCTTGGGGCACGTCATTTCTGAGGCAGGAGTTGCAGTGGATCCCGCGAAGATTGAGGCAGTGCTAGCTTGGGAGCCACCCAGGAGCGTGACGGAGGTGCGGAGTTTCTTGGGCCTAGCCGGATACTATCGGAGATTCGTGCCGGACTTCTCCAGAGTTGCAGTGCCACTCTCAGAATTGATAAAGAAGGGGAAACCCTTTGTGTGGTCAGACAGATGTCAGCAGAGATTCCAGGAGATGAGACAGAGATTGACCAGTGCACCTATCTTCAGGTTGCCTGAGGAGGGAGTTGGATACGTAGTCTACTGCGATGCATCAGGGACCGGACTCGGGTGTGTCCTGATGCAGGAGTGGGCCGTGATTGCCTATGGATCACATCAGTTGTGGCCTCATGAGAAGAACTATGCTACCCATGACCTGGAGTTAGCAGCAGTGGTCTTCACCCTGAAGACATGGCGGCACTATCTGATGGGCGAGCGCTTTACAGTCTTTTCCGACCACCAGAGTCTCAGGTACATCTTCTCTCAGAAGTACCTGAACATGAGACAATGACGATGGCTCGAGTTCCTCCAGGACTATGACTTTGAGATAGTCTATACTCCTGGGAAGGGGAACGTGGTAGCCGATTCCCTCAGCAGGAGGACGGGCATCCAGCTACTTGAGGAGGAGACAGAGCAGCTAGCCGATTTGCAGATATCCTTCGTGGATAGAGATGGAGCAGCCTTCCTTCAGTCTCTCACCGTCTCTCCTCCACTTCTACAGCGGGTCAGAGAGGCTCAACGTGGGGACGCTGACTGTGAGACGCGGCATGCACAAATATTCTTGGGACAGGAACCTGATGGTTTATCCCTTGGAGAAGATCACGACGTCCTTTTCAGAGGACGTACCCTGGTACAAGTTGCTTTACGAGAGGAGGTGCTGAGAGAGTTTCACACTTCCCCTTTGGCGGTACATCCTGGAGTGGCGAAGATGTACCAGGATCTCAGACGACAGCACTGGTGGCCGGGCATGAAGAAGGCTGTGGCAGAGTTCGTTTCACGGTGCCTCACCTTCCAGCAGGTGAAGGCAAAGCATCAGGTACCGGCAGGCTTGGTACATCCCTTGGAGGTCCCGGAGTGGAAGTGGGATGACATATCTATGGACTTCGTGACTGGAATTCCATGCACTTCCAGAGGTCACGACTCCATTTGGGTGATTGTTGACCGACTCACCAAGTCGGCACACTTCTTACCCATCATAGAGCAGGGCTCAGTGGAGAGCTTGGGGCGTCTCTATGTTCAGGAGATTTTACGGCTTCACGGTGTGCCATCGACTATCGTCTCTGATCGGGACACTCGTTTTACTTCCTGGCTTTGGAAGGGGTTTCCAGAGGCGTTCGGGACGTGGCTACGTCTGAGCACCGCCTTTCACCCTCAGACGGATGGTCAGACAGAGAGGATCATTCAGACTCTCGAGGACATGCTCCGTGCATGTTTCCTCGACTTTGGTTGCAGCTGGGAGGACCACCTACCCTTGGCGGAGTTCGCGTACAACAACAGCTACCACTCCACCATCGGGATGGCACCCTACGAGGCGTTGTACGGCAGGCCTTGCAGATCTCCTTTGTGCTGGACAGACCCTGGGGAGTCAGCACTTATGGGACCAGAGATGGTCCGGGCCACGACAGAGAAGGTCCAGGTCATCCAGGAGCGGATGAGGACAGCTCAGAGCTGGAAGAAGTCATATGCTGACAGGAGGCGGAGGCCACTAGAGTTCGAGGATGGCGACCACATCTTCTTGCGGGTCTCACCTCGACGTGGTTTACAGAGATTTGGTCGAGGCGGCAAGTTGTCTCCACGCTTCATCGGGCCTTTCCAGGTCCTCAGCAGGATTGGTGAGGTGGCTTATCGCATGGCTCTGCCACCTCAGTTGCACCGGGTGCACGACGTCTTCCACGTATCTCAGCTGAGGAGATACGTGCACGACCCGACGCACATCATTGAATACGGGGAGCTAGACATGGATGATGGGGTGACTTTTGTGGAGGTCCGGGTAGAGATAGAGGATCGACAGGAGCGGGTTCTACGTGGGTGATTGATTCCTCTTGTGCGCATCAGATGGCAGCACGAGAACCTCCAGGAGATCACATGGGAGAGGGAGGCTCAGATGCGTGCTCAGTACCCACATTTGTTTCCCTAGTTTATGATGTATCTTTATGGGGATGTAAAGCCCTGAGGTGGGAGTAATGTAAAGACCCGTAAATTTCAAGAAATTTTTTTTCTTAATTTTCTTTGGAATTTTACAAGAGCGCAGTTTCTGACGGCACCTGATTCCGAGGCCCGGTGTGCCTGGAATCATTTTCCGAAGTTTGGCTCGGGTACGTTTAGTGAACGGACGAGCGGGTTTTTCTAACTTTTGAACCGGTGCCCGAAATCGAATTCTGAGGGCACCGATGAAATTGCAGCGCTAGTATTCGCTTAGAAACGCCTCTTCCGTAGTTGCTTTTTCTCGTGTGTGGTTTTTAATTTTCGGTCTTAAAGTTAAGAAATAAAATAATTTTACCACAACTTTATTTTATTTCACTTAAGTCACTTGGAAGCCACTTGAAGCCACTTAAAAGCGGCTTAAACTGAGTGGAAACAGATAGGGGACTATCCAGAAATATCCTACCCTCTCGGTAGGATATTTTTGAGGTGGGGCCCGCACGAGCCCCGCCGTTTCTTTCCACTAAGTAACGCACCCGCGAAAACCCGTCATTATGAAAGTAAAATGACGTGTTTTCTTAAAATCTTAACGCACCATTTAATTGGGAGGTTTATTTCATGAATTAAATGGGCAGTTTCTTTCGTTGAATTAATTCAACAAATTGATGGGTCGTTACTTACCCTTTTTCGTTTGTTTGTGTAATAATAAAATAAGACCAAAAAGGTCTTTTGAAGGATTGCTCGTTGAGAGGCTTGACAGAATCCTTGAGCCTTCATCCTCCTTCGTGAAGAACGCGAAGAACGTGAAGAACGCCGGCCTCCGATGAAGAACGCCGAACCCGTGGAAGTCGACGATGCGACGCCGTGTTCCACGACGCCGACGTTCCCTTCCTGTAACATTCTTCTGCGACATCTCTTCCTCCGCAACAAATCTTCGATCATCTGTTGAGGTAAGAGACTTCGGGATTCTCTTAAATCTCCCTTGTGTTTTTTTTAACAAAACACAGATTTAATTTTATATAATAAAATTAAATCTGTTGTTTCCTGGTCCGTTGAGTTCGCCGACTCAACGCCGGATTCCGCGACGACGCGACGCCCTTCCGCGACGATGCGACGATCCCCTCCTTCCGCGACGAGCAATTCCACGAAGAACGCTCACGCGCGATGACTTGTCAAGGTAGGGATTTTATTTTTGGAAATTCCCTTATTTCCCGTGTTGTTCCCGTTCAAAATGAAGAACCCGATTCATAAACAATTTTTATTTCATTAAAATTGTTTTCGGATATGTATTCATATGTTGAATATTGTTTCTCCCGTTGTTTATCTCTAACGCGAAGGGTGCGGGCCAAACAAACACGGCCCGACAACCCTCCGTCGTTCTTCGTTGTTGCGCGGATTTGACGGGCGATGAAGTAACGTGCCGCAACGAAAGTTTGATGGTTCCGCAGTGAAGAGAGAGTCCCGGGAGGAGCAGCGGCGCAGGCAGGAACAGAATCGGACCACCGGAGCGACTTCAGAGGCCCGCGGAAGCCAGCGGCGGCACGGGTCGCCGGCGCGGCGGCGCCGGCAGCCGGGAGCGGCGGCACCCCAGCACGCCGCCGGACAAGGCCACCGCGGCAGAATCCGCGGCGGTGGCACTCGCGGACTCGCGGCCGCACGGGTCTGGCGCGCGCGGGACGCGGCTGAAGCCGCGTCCAGTTGTCCAGAGCGACACCCTGCGGGTGCAGCGAGGTTGTCATGCGGAGGCGGCGGCTCCCCCCCGCGTCGCTCGGCTGTCCAGGGCGACACCCCACGGGTGCCGTGGGTGTGTCACGTGGGGGCGGCAGCTCCCCCCTGCGTCGCTCGGCCGCTCGGCCGAGAAGAGCCGGGCGGGCCGAGCCAGGCCGGTCCGACCGGCCGGACCGCGCTCTGGCCGAGTCGGACCGGGTCCGACCGAGTCGGACTAGGTCAACCCTGTTCGGCCGACCCAGGGGGGGGGGGGTAGGGTCGGGTCAGCCCGGGCCCGGACCCCCGTCTTCGGACCGTTTTCGGTCAAATGCCTGTAACTTGAGATACGAGCCTCCAAACGACTCGTCGTCAGCAGAAACACGATCCTTAGATCGATGCGGTCGTTTAGGTATATCGCACTCAAGGTTTTGGAATACTTTGGGTTCTGCCGGGTTGGTTCGTACACGAAACCAACCGGGCCCTCGGAGCGGAAACACTCATATCTTGAGCTACGGACGTCCGATTGATGTGCCGTCAGCTTTGTTGAATTTCTCTAAGTGAGAAAGATCTTTTGGCTCACTCCGCCCAAGGTTTGGACGCAGGTGGAGTACAATCAGGTTGGTTTTGCCTTAAAAACCAACTGGGCCCTTGGGATGAAAAAGCCAATAACTCTCAGACCGGGCGTCCGATTAACGCGCCGTCTGTGACATTGAGTTTCTGTTGACGATACGGAACTTTTGGATACATCAACTTCGGACTTTGTGTCAGTTTATGTATCAGCCTCTCGGCTCATGGAGCGGACCCTCCCGAACGAGCTTGCTGTGTGCGGGAACCCTAGAGTTGGCTGCGACTGCTACTTCGACAGCGACGACCGTGTAGAGATCCTCAGTGGACTGCGGCGACGACCGTGCATAGATCCTCAGTGGACTGTGCCGACGACTGTGCAGAGATCCTCAGTGGACTGCGACGACTACTGCACTCATAGATCCTACGTGGATCAGTGCTACAGGTCCTGTGTGGGCCTGATCCTGTGTGGGTCCGATCCTGTGTCGGTCAGCGCTCAACGGTTCTATGTGAGCCAGCACCTACAGGTCCTGTGTAGGCCCGATCCTGTGTGGGTCTTTGCGGGGGTTAGTTACCTATCGATCCTTTGTGGGTCCGATGACTTAGATGGATCAGTGATCATCTTTATCGTCATCCGAAGAAGTATACCTGTGTGAGCTGAATCTTGAGTTACTCTCCTTTGTGGATTGTGTTGAGCTTTCCTGTGTGGATTTACTGTTTACTCTCCTTTGTGGATTGTGTTGAGCTATCCTGTGTGGATTTACTGTTTACTCTCCTTTGTGGATTGTGTTGAGCTATCCTGTGTGGGTATACGTTTTTCTTTTCTGTGTGGACTGGGTTGTGCTTGGGCTCAGACGTTGGATCCGAACAGGAATTGATGACTTAGGTATATGTATGGGAATATACCTAATCCGTGTCAGATGTTACTTCGTGATTGTATCTTTTCTCTGTGGTTTATCCTTTGTGGATTTCGGGAGACCTTCGGGGGTCTTGGGGTCCCTACTGAGTAGCTTATACTCACCCCTACACGGGCTATGCCCGCACTTCGTTGTGTTGGTTGCAGACGACGAACAGCGCTGATCGAGGTGGAGGCTTGCAGAGCAGGGCGGTACCTGGAGGTGGACCACTGGGCGGGATGTACTCGGAGCGGACGGCTGGACCGAGGAGCTGTGGAGGCTATCTGTACCCACCCTTCAGGTGGGACTTCCAGAGGACGGCTCGACGCTGCGGCTTTTCCTTCAGTTGCTGTTTTTCTTTTCAGTTGTACTTTACAGTTGGGCTTGTATTTCCGTCCCCTTTTACTTTCAGCACAGCATGTACAGTTTTTACTTAGTGTTTACTTTTCCACTTTCTTACTCTGTGGTGCTTGTTTACTTCTCAAAGGCAATGCCTTCCCAATTTTTTTCGGGATTTACGCCTTGGTGCTAGTCGCCAGCCCCTAGCCTATGGAAGGCGGGCTTGGGGTAGTCACGGCACGGGCCCCGAGGGCGGGTCGTGACAATAATGAACTGTATTTGGGATTCTGGGGTTAGGTTTTACAGTTGTTATTAGAGGAAGTTTAGTAGAAATTGTGGAAATTAGATTTAGAAACCATCAATTAGGGAACACAACCATAAGATATACATTGGGAATAATCATACAAGAACATCCTGTAATTTTGGTAAGATATATATTATGTGGAAATTCCTAGAAAATATATCCATGTATGAAAATACAATTGGATGTGTTTCGGGAATAGATGTACCTTAGAGTAACAGATTTGAAAATGTGTTCAATGCATGATTCTCTATTACCTGTAACATGACAATGGTCCTTACTTCGTACCTAGTTTGACACTCTCAGGGGATGTTCTTAAGATAATTCACATTTTCTTTAAAAACCATTATGAACGATTTAAATGTAAATATTTCTCCAAAGAAACCATACTTATAATTATGAGATTATACATTCCTAAAATTTTAATTTATTTTAAGTTTTTTTCTAGTTTGAAATTATATATTATGATTCATAACATAATTTAGTGAATTACATTATTTAGAATTATGGACTAGTATAAATAATTTAAAATACATGAACTCTCATATCCTATGTAGGGATTTCTCTCTTATAAAAAATAATGATATTGGTTTGGAAGTTATGACTAGTGCGAGAAAACTTATAACTATACTGTGATAGATAACTTTGGTAATGAACAATAACCTTAACTGTATAGAGAAACATGATCAACAACATAGAGGACCAATGCTAGACTAATTTATGTGATAAAAGCCTCCGACATTTAAGGGGACTACAAACCCATTCATAGCATATCAGTGAAAAAGTGCCTTAGAGAATGTATTTCTCACTTTGGTATGTAATAATTGGGAAAAGCCTGTCATGGCAGTTTATCTCCAATCGTGAGATATAGATTGGTGGTGGTTGTTAATTAAAAACATGAAGTAGGATGTTGAAATTAAAAATATGGAACGGATCAATTTTAAGGAAATTTTCCAAAAAAAAATATTGTCATCGCAAAAAACAAACATATTTGGAAAGGAAATTATTGAGTCTACAACAAAAAGATGAAAAAAAGTTGATGAGTATGAATCCAACTTCACAAGGTTAACATGTCATGGCGCGAACTACATAATTAATCCAAGTATGAAGCATGATCGATTCTTTAATAGTTTAAAAACATTCCTATGAAGGAAACTGGTCTTCCAAAACTCCTCATCATATGAATATATAGTCTCATGTGATATCAAGACAAAATAATAATACTATAATATAGATGAATTTAATGGAATTACAGAGAAGAAGACGGTTTCTAAACACTCTAGAAATGAAAATATAGAAAAGGGGAATAAGGACTGACTGACAGAAAATTCTATTTTTTATTTTCAAAGTAACCACTTTGAGGATAAGTAGTCACCACTGAAGTCACGCAGGATACTGAATTACATGTGTAGACCAAATTTGAAATTCAAAAAGAGATATTGAGCCCGAGGAGGCCTCGAGCCATGGGACACCCATGAGGGCAGTGTCTTTTCACCTCCATCTTCCATCACTGGCTATTTTCAGCCATCATTAAACTATCTTCGTCCTCGTTTCCCTCTATCACAACTGGATTCGGTGACTGGAAAAAATGAAACCCTGGAACTATTCAATCCTAATTAGAAAACTACAAAAATCACCACTGAAAACATCACTTCCCATCAACATCATCGTCGCTGCCATCCAAACACAACTCAATAAAGGCCATTGAATCACATCAAATGCACAAACATGAAAATATCTCAACCAGAAATAGAACTATCACCAAATAAGCATTAGAACCTTTCAATGATAATCGAAATTCGAAAACAAAACTAGATCCAAATATGGTTATACAGTCACCAACAGAAAATCCTTCAGACCTCTACGCTAGAACCATTAACATCAAAGTTTAAGAAGACCAACACGGCATAGATCAAGTCCTGGACTCACCTCTTAGAACACCATGGATGACTAAGCGCACATCCTAGAGCCTCCTTGAAACCATCATAATAGTCTGACCTAGAGAGTGGTGTAGGAACATGAAGCCAGATCAGTGATCAATCGGAGATGGCCTTGATAGAGAAACATCCTCTTCAAGACCTCTAACCTGAACCCTTGAATCCATGATAAATAAGAGGTTGTACGCAAGTCATGGATATGGGAAACCCACGGGACTCGACCCGCACATCCTAAACCTTCTCAAGAAGGACCGGAGCACCAGGTCAGAGTGGGTCGAAAATGCCTCCAACCAGGAGGGCAGAGTAGTGGAAGAGCTTATGCGGGCTACACTGAGGGACAAGGTTCCCAAAGGGATCAAATGAGATATAAGGATAGGGGAAACAATAATAAATAAGAAGTAAGGGAAGGAAAAAAGGGTATGAATGGGAGAAATGTGGGGGAATAATGAAGAAGGGTGAAGAAGGGGGAGACGATTCCAGAGACGGCGCATATCTCCCCCCCCCCCACCCCCTAAAATCAACCGAAAAAACCCTAGAAGGAGAGTGGAGGGAGATGGTGCCACTAAATGGATATCTCCCTATAAGAAAAAATGGGAAGAAGGGAATTATTTATTTTCCATTCTATGAAAATTTTGTAAAGAAACAATTATATATTTTCCTAATGGGTATGGGTGTTTGTTTCAAGTGTGGAGGAAAAGGAAACAAAGACCATGATTTTATGGGGGAGAAAGAAGCTACCAATTATCAATGAATATAATTCCTAATATATAGGATATTATGAAAATTATTTCTCTAATAGTCGAGGAAACATTCCCCAAATAGTGCCAAAGAAGAAAGGTCGTTCTTATGCTATCACAATTACTAAGGTGTAAGTTCTTAAGGAAATGGTGGAATGTACTTTAATAATTTCCTAAAACTTATCCAATGATTTATTTTATTCTAGATCATCACAATATTATATATCATCCATGTTTTCCAATAAAATTATTCATTTCCCTTTTGATTTTAAAAATTATTTTTCAATAAAAACTTGTAAGGGAAGTATCATTATAACAATGATTTGTCAATCTGTCCCGTTTATAACAAAAAATTGATATTTAGTTACAGACTATATCATTATACCCATGATTTATTTTGATAGAATACTCAGTATGGATTGGATTTCAAATTTTTATTTGAAAATATATTACCATAATATTAAAGTTACACTTTTAGAGAATGATGAATAATCCTTTATCTTTAGATAATTAATCTCTCTATCTGACTCTTATCTAGATCTACCCCTAGTAACTCTACTAAATTAAATTCTTAGGTAGTATGAGAAAACATTATCTATGGGTGAGGAAATAGATATTAAAAATGAGTATTTATATATTGTGCAATAATATATTGATATATTTCTAAATGATTTACCTGGACATCCTCCATAGATGGATGTTGAGTACTCTATTGATTTAATTCCTAGTTCAAGACCAATATCAACGACTCCTTATAAAATGGACACTATGTAATTAGTAGAACAAAATAGAAAACTAGAGTAATTTACTGAAAAATGATTTATTCACCCTAGTTTCTCTCCAAGGGGAGCCTCAATTTTATTTTTTAAGAAGAAAGATGGATCCATGAGGTTCTTCATTGATTATTGAGAAATGAATGTTATTACCATAACGAAAAAATATCACCTACCTAACATTAATGATTTAGTTTCTAAACTTCTAGTAGATCAATATTTTTAAAGATCAACCTTCAATCCGGATATCCTAAATTGTGTGTGAGGAAGGAATATATTCCAAAGACAACATTTCAAACCAGGTATGGGCATTACGAGTTTACAGAAATGCTCTTTGGACTGACTAATTCACTTGATATGTTCATGGATCTAATGAATTTTTTTTCAAGGAATATCTTGATGACTTTTTTGCGGTGTTTATTGATGATATCGTGGTATAATACAAAAGGTATAAAAATCATGAGAGTCGCATGCATGTTTTTTTTATTACTCTTAAAAGAAATGAGTTATTTGAGAATTTTAGAAAGTGTGAATTCTGGATTCAAATAGTTTCTTTTCATAGATATATTATCTCTAAGGATGGAATCTTAGTCGATCCTATGACAAAAAAGGAAGATCAAGAATGTCCTACACCAATAACCATAACCGAGGTATGTAGTTTTATTGGTTTAGAAGGATATTATCAGCATGTCATTCAGAACATCACCCGATTTGCTAAGCTGTTAAACAAGCTTCATTGTAAAGGGGTTACATTCATATGGAAAAAAGAATGAGATTAAATTTTTGACGAACTTTAGAAGTATTTAGTGAATTCTCCAATCCTGACTCTATCATTAAGAAATGGGGTATTTTTTATTTATAAATATGATTCAAATAAAGTACTTACTTGTGTCCTTTTATAGAATGATAGAGTTATTACCTATGCATAAAGGTAGTTAAAAACTCATGAACAGATATCCAACTCATGATAATGAGTCAAAAACTTTAATAATTTCCTTGAAGATATAGAGACATTATCTCTGTGGAGAAAGATGTGAGATATATATAGATCACAGGATCCTAAAATATATCTTCTCATAGAAAGAAATCAATATAAGGAAAATGAGATGGCTCAATTTGATTATGGATTATTATTGTTTAGTATTCTATCACCTGGGGAAGGAAAATAATATAGTGGATGAATTGATAAGGAATTATCATGGAGTTCTAAAAAAATAAGGATCAATAAGGATCTTATGTACATGGATCTAGCAAGGATGGATATAAGAATTATCAAAGAAGGTGAAACATCATTACTTTTTCAATTGGTTTCCCAAACATATTTATTAGAAAGGATTAAAATCACCTAACCAATTAAAGAGAATATTCAAAAGAAAATTAATGATGTGAACGATGGGAAGTTGGAATAATTTATGTATGAAGATGGAATTATGAAATTTGGTAGGAGGATATGTGTTCCCTCTATACTCAATCTAAAAACAAATTTATTGCATGATTCCCATAGTGTAAATTTCTCTATACACCCTAGAATCACTAAGATGTATAGGTATTTGAAGGAACATTTCTGGTGGTATAATATGATGCATAAAATTACTAATTATGTATCAATATGATTTTTCCATCAACAGGTGACGGATGAAATACAACATCCTAGAGGAGTAATGAAACTACTTCCATTTCTTTCATGGAAATGGGTTGAAATTACTATGGAAACTGTCACTAGATTACCAAAAACTATAATAAAGAATGATGCAATATGGGTAATTATTCATCAACTTACCAAATCTGTAAATTTCCTCTCTATATGGGAGGATTTTCCACTAGAGTTCCTTGCACGATTCTATATTAATGATTTTTAATACATCATAGAGAACATCTCTCAATTATATCTGATCATGACCCATTAATTACATCAAAATTATGGAAAATTCATCAAAAATATTTGCGTATTGCGCTTTATTTGAGTACTTCTTATCACCCTCAAATTACCAAGCAGTCAGAAAGGATGATCAAAACAATATAAGACAGGTTGAAATTATGCTCACATTATTTTCATGGTATGTGGGATTATTGTTTACCTTGGGTAGAGTTTTCATACAATAATAGTTTCTATTGAACTGTTCAAATGGAATTATATGAAGCATTGTACAGAAAGATATGTCATACAAAAAAATTATGAGATATAGTTTGTGAAAAAAACATATAGGCCCAGAGCTTGTGGAATAAGTAAAAACTAAGGTAATGACTATTCAAAACCATATCAAACCAGATAAAACCAAGAAAACTATTTATGCTAATAATACAATGATGGATTTTTAATTTCAAGTGGGAGATCCCATTTTATTTAATGTATCTCCATAAAAGGTTTTTATATGATTTGGGAAGAAAGGGAAATTGAGCCCCATGTACATTGGTCCTTTTGAAATTATAGAGAGAGTTAGAGTTCTGGATTATCATTCAGAGATTCCTTCCATCCTTTATCAAGTAAAAAATGTGTTCCACGAGTCATTGTTAATAAACTACATGTTAGACCAAACACATGTCTACACTTCTGAAGGAATATATCTTGAACATGATTTTTTTTACTGTTAAGAGAATATCTGAATTTTGGACATGAAAGAACAAGTGTTCAGGAATCAGAAAACTTGGTCGGTAAAGGTACTTTGTAAAAATCATAAATTAAAGAGGAATCATGGTATCTTGAGGAACTTATAATGAAGATCTACCGAAATCATTTAGTAAGGTAACATTCCGAAAATTATGAGGATGAAATTTTTTGGAAGGGGGAATGTAACAGCCTACAGATTTACAAATAAATTTAATATAGAATATAATGCACAAAACATAGAGTCTCAATGAAACAACTCTTTTCTATTAAAATTATTTAAACAATATAGTCATAATATATCCATGAAAGTACAAATAAAATTTATGAGCCATATAAATGAAAGTATGATATAATGGTATAAGTTAGTGAATACTATAAAAATTGATAATTAAGTGTTGGTATATAATTAATTATAATTATATAATTAATAAATTAATTTAAATGAAAATTAATTTTCATAAAATTTATTAATAAATTAATATTTTTTCCTCTTATTTTAGGATAATTTAATTATAACTTAATTAATTTTTAAGTGTTTTATAAAATCAGTTGTAATTTTAAACACTTTATTTTTTTAGTAAATAATGATTTTAATTAAAAATTAAATTTCTAATATTTAAAAAATTATTTTATTAAAATGAAGTTCATTTTTTAAATCTACAAAAACTAACAATTTTTAGGGTGAATTTTTGGGATTATTCAAAAATACTTGAATTTTTGGTGAATAGAAAAATATGATAATTTTGATGAATGTTAAATACAAGAATTTTTTGATCATTGTTAATGTAAGGATGTGTTAAGCACCATTATTTTTAACTAACATTCAGATATTGATATATTTGTTTCACCAAAATCAACATTATTGCATGTATTGAGTAAAATAAGAAAATAATGATTAGAATAATGAGAAATCGCCCCCTCTACGCCACTATAAAAACCACCCTTCACCCCCTCTTATTCTCACTCCTAAAAGCCTTTAATCGTGTCAAGGTTCTTCCAAAATCTTATTCACTATTATATCCCCACATCCAGGAGCTGTTTGTCTTACCAAAATACCAAAAACCATTTCCATAGGGATGTTTTCAAGGAGTATTCAAGAGGTAAACTCCTTTTCCTTTTTCTTTTATTTTATTTTCAAGTTCCTTAATTTATTATAATATCCACACCTCCTATATCAAAATGATCAAGATAAATCCATTAAAATCTATATATGGTAATTATATCTTGTTAATAGAAGTATAATCATCAATCTTTTTACTCTCTCTCTCTCTCTCTTATTTTAAAAACCGAAATCATTGTCTAGGAGGTGCTGATTTACAACCTTCATGGATGATGAACATTAGTTATTCAATTTATTCTAAAATGATGATAATGATACAATTTTTATATTTTTAAAAGACTATAATATATATATTATATCCTATTTAATGTTCTAGAACCATTATATATACATAATAATAATTCATACAAAAAACTAGTTCGTGGTGGTCAAAAAATTACTGTAATAATATAAATGATTATCACTAAATGTATTATCTAATAATTCGTCCTCATTAAATATAAACACATGATATATAAATTCATTTATAATTATTTATTTTAATTAATAAAATTCAATTCCAATTATAGATAATGATTCCCATTTTACACAAACTCTATTACTTATAAAAAAGTGAACTAATAATGAAAAGTAAGAAAATGAATGCTCTGGAATGATAAAATTAAACTCTATAACACATTAATAAGGTAAAAATGAACCTAATAAAACTATGATTAATCAAATACTTATTGAAAAGTTTCTTAATTAATTATTTAATGGATTTTATTTTATTTTTTATGATGTTAAGGTCATATTCCAAACACATGTAGACATAGGGTAAGGGTTTTCTACCCGAACATCTATTTTCTTTCGACTTACTCTTTTTTTCCCTTTACCAAATTGAAATTAATAATAATAATTATTTAATCCTGATAAATTATTTTTGAATTTTCTATATATATTTACCAATTATAATCCTTTATTATTTAATGGGGAGTTACATGTTACAAAATGATATTTCTCAAGTTCTTCAGGATAAACAAACCTAATTCAAAAAAAATTCCCGAATTCTTACATATTTTCAAGTGTACTATATAATATGTCTAGATAAATCATTATTTTTATAAAACAAATCCATTTTTTAATAAAAAACTACCTTAGTTCACTTCTATTTTTATACAAATATTTCCCCAAAAGAACTCTTCTTTGTGAAGTAAAAGATTATTTCTCTCAAGTATTATTTGATGATTTTATAACAGTATTTTCATATATTTAAACAATTTTGTTGATTAATAAGTTTAATTAGGAAAAATATTTTAGGATATAATCTACCCTATTTTTTTAATGGTTATTGATTAGTTTGACTATGGGTGTTCTGTCTTGAGGCCATTCTTTATATTACTCCGAACGGTTGGTGTATAGGTTTACTGATTGCAGAAGTTATTTACATTTCATTTGTTAATTTAAATATTCATGTATATTTTTATTATGTTTCTAATATTTTATATAAAGAATACATTTGACTTAGTATGTGGTGGGTTGGTCCCTTTATATCCCCTCTATGCATCCTTAGGTCATACAAGACAAACTAGCCTGGGGTCTTACCCATTATTTATGGTGTCCTAGACGAGGCCTTGATGATATGTTTACAATGTTTCGGACTATGGATTCCCTCATTATGAAACTAGTAATTTATATTCCATGTGATAATTTAACTATTATATTTCCCATGTTTTTGTTTTATTATATAATTAATCATTCTTATTTCATTTCTGACATATGATGCTCAAGATTTTATTTTTATTGAATGTGTTATTTAGTTATTCATCATGCCTTGTTATTTATGCTCCATCTATATTACTTACCATTATTTAGAATATGAGATCACCACTTTATTATGATTATTTTCCTTCATATTCCAAGATTAATATTATGAATGACATGAAATGATAATCTAGAAGAATAAGAGTGTTTCCAAATGAATTTCTATGACGTATTTCATTTCAAGTTGTAATGATGAAAATATTTATATATCTATTTATTAAAAAGCTACTAAACTATTCAATCCTTCAAAATAAATATTTTTTGTTTATATGCTAATGTAATAAAATAATACAACAGATCTGGGATTTTGGGCTTCTAGGTTGGGGTGTTATAAAATTAAATTAAATTCTTTATTGTAAAAAAACTATTAGATTATTTTAAATTATAAATAAATAATTAAATTTAAATAATTTTACAAAATTAAATGTTTCCATTTATGTAAATATAAATAAAATACAGATTTAAATTAAAAATAGTATATTTCATAATCCTTGAATATTTAAATATATCATAAAATTATCAAAAAATACCTAGGATAATTATTATATGATGATTTCAAAAATGATCTTAATTTTTTAAAATAAATTTTTTAAACGTAACATATTTTAATTATAATATTTTCTCACAAAAAGTAATAAAAATACTTTTTTATTAAAAAAATATTCATTAAGAATAATGTAATATTAAAGAAATCATGTTCTAATTTCCTAATCATTGATCAGTAAATTTTTATTGAGTAAGAGGATTATATATATATATATATATCAAAATGAGGTTAATTATATTTACACTCTAGAATTTAATGGCTAGGATATAACTATAACATTTAAATAATAATATTCCATTGTTCATTTAAACTTTGTGATGTGTCTTGTATTCCCTATTGAACGGTCTATGAAATCTCTAGAAAAAACATACCCACACACTTTAAAAAATTTGACCCTCGTGATTTTTATATGAGATCATTAATAAAGGATTTCAAATTTTAAAGTTCCTTTTATTGAATCCCACATCATAAAAAGGGTTAATAAAATATCCTTTCAAAAATCAGTAAAGGTAGATATAGTGTTCATATAAAATAACACAGAACTGGTTTTCAATATAGTATACCATTAGCGAGTTCTTAAATTATGGAATTGAAGGAAAAAATAATTCCAAAAAATTAATAGAGAGTGAAAAATAATAACAATAATAATAATGTGAATTATTGGTAGAAATTTAATAACCCCAAAACCATAAACCAATGAGGTGTGAAAAATATCATAGATTCATCAAAATTAAAGGTAATATAATAAAATTTTTGTTTGAGGATCCCTCTCCAATATTTTAAGAATACCTTTTACATCAAGACTATAACCATAAGGAAAAATAATTTCATGATAATTATATTTTTATTTTGTAATAGATTTCCATCTCAATGTCATCTTTTTCAAAAATAACGAGTTCTCAAGATGAATGTTTCAAGCCTAAAAAAATAAAATCAACTTCTAATTGATCACATGTTCCACAACAGTGTAATAAGATTTTCCACTAATCCTTATTCATTAATCAGAACCTAAAATGTTGGAATAATATTATATTATATAAAAAATATACATACCTTGATATGAATAATTAATAAAAAAAATCAATAATAAACCTAAAAGTTAAACTTAAATTATTAAATAAATTATATCTGAGCTACTGAATTGTTTCTAGTAAAGCAGCAACAACTACAAACATGGATACTCTGCAAACAGTATTCAGGCTTGTATATCTAAAATTTTGGTGGTAATCTGAGGGTAAATTCTACCTAAAATAAAAACTATAATAATTCAATATATGTATTTTATGTTCAAAATGTTTTGGGTTTTTTAAGTAATTATTGTCCTCCCAAAGGAACATTAGAAGTCATTTAGAACTCCCCTTTCATTTGATGCATCACGTGGAATATTGATGGTGCTTCTTGGGGAATCCCTGGACTAGTTGGCCTTGGAAAAGTCTTTAAATATCACAAGGGGATGATAATTGGTTTCCATTATAGACCATTTATATTTTAAACATCTTGTGTTGATTAAATTTCGGGCCTCGTCAAGGATATTGATATTGTGATGAAAAGATGATGGAACAACTTATGGTTGGAGTTTGAATTGACAACTATTTTACAAGTGGTTAGAACTAGAAATTATCTTCTACATTAGATATTTGTATCCCAATGGATTAAAATATTATAGTTTCTATCAATCACGAACTACTTCATCACTCTTTTGTATCAGGAATAAAATCACCACACCAACAGACTTGTAAATAAAGGGGTAAATTGTGACAACATTACCCACTCTATTTTTCTACCAAAAGACTTATCACCTTCCTTTCAATGATACTTTTGTACACCATCCTTCATATCATTGTAACATTGGTTTTTCTAATAAAATTAGTCTACCAGTAAAAAACATTTTTCACTCATAATGTTATGTAACCAAAAATGAATATTCCTTAATAAAATAATTTACAAAATATGAAAATTATTTCCATAAATAACCTGAATCACCATAATGACAAAATAAAATCATATAAACTTATAAAATATAATACAGTCATTGTTCGATAAAAAATCTAATAAAAAATTATTTCTATTTTCATTTATATTATAATACTCTAAAAAATATGGTGAACTTATTCTGAAATAAAATTGATCACTCAATAAACAAATGAGTTTTCAATATTATGGTTATCTATAAATCCTATGATTTGGAATTTTAATAGCCTTTTAATCAAATTTATGTATAATTACCTCTCAATAAATTTTCATATTATCTCTAAAGGTTATTAATATCATTTAACTATGTCCAAAAAATTGAAGAACATTCTTCCTCAAATAGTAATTCATTAAAACTAATTTTAACTATATGGGTTACATGTACCTCAAACATCCATTAAGAATTAATTAATATCTCCAAGGTACACACATCACATATTTATTCATTAGAGTATTAATTCATTTATACATATAATGATATGTCAATAAACCCCTAAATAATAACTCTTGAGTCAATATATGTTGACCCCATAAAAAGTTAACATTATTTATAATACATTAACCATTATTTTAAATATTATTATTTAATAATATATTCATTTAATTAAAAATCATAACCATGGAATAAGATTTTTAAATATCATAACATAATCTAAAATATAATCCATACCTTTTCGTATTTCATTCATAGGACCTCCATATTCATCAGTAATGAAATTACGGATAATTAAAAACATTATTTATTTGTTATATTCTTCATATTTACTCATAGGACATATATCTTCATAAATACTATTCTCTTAAAATTTAAAACATTCAATTTATACGTTGGGAATAACATTAATCCCCATACTGGTGTTACCAGAACTCTTCATTTTTCATTGGATGATTTTTTCTTTTTTTCTCTATGTTAAATTTTGTATAACATCTTCGCAATATTTAATATTGTATCCCATGATACTTACTCATACATTCATGAAAATTATATCATATAATATTTTTATCATTATGATCTTTATCACATGAAAATCCATGGAACATAATTTTTCTATTATTTCGATCATTAGAAAACTCACTTAGGTATAGATAATTAATCAAAAATCATGAGAGCGGGTTAAGAGTGGCAATAATATTTTTCACTAAATATACCTTTAAATTTGGTTTCCCATTTAAACAAACACAAAAATGTTATTAATTATCATTTTTTATTTTTTCCAGTTGTTTTATGTCATAAAATAAAATAATAAAGGATAGTACGTGTATATCAATAAAATAATAATAATAAATCTTAAGCATATGATAAAAAAATGATATCATTAACCATGTCATCTTCAATTCAAGTCATTCAATCAATCCAAAATAACCATAGTTATACCTAACATACTATCCTATATGGTTATAGATAACATTTAACATAATCTCAAATAACATCATAAGCTCTAATTTTATATAACCCATTCCTCTGATACAAATAATAAGGACTCAACCCTTATCCAATCTGTAAATTCAATCGTAGCAATGAATTAGGTTTCGCTAACTTGTGGGACATTTAATAATGATTTTTAGGGATTCCAATCATGAATATTACATATAAAACATTTATATAATAATGTGTTGGCTTCAAATTAGAATCCAATTAACATACAACATGAAATATATATAATGAAACCCATTTTTTCCATTAAAAATGTTCATGGTTTTAAACATGACGTCTTCTTTATTTTTAAAAAAACATAAAACTTTTAAAAAAAAGAAATTAAAAACACAAGATGATAATAATAATATTTTTAGGGGACATATTAATGTAATCAAAGAAACCATGTAGTCCATTTTAAAACCATTAGACCAGGAAATATAGTTTTCCTTTAACATAAAAGGATTTGAGTTGAAATTATCATTTAAATACAACTGAAATCAACATTACTACTGAATTTTTTTAATAAAATGATTTATAATAAAACATTGAATCATAATCATAATAATGATGGCCTATTATATGAATGAATAAATCACAAAAAAATCATATAAATAATTTTTTAACCTCAAAGTACATAATATTTCTTTTTAAATAAAATATCACTACCTTGCATTTTTAAATCAAATGATTTCCTTGAAGTTTTTTTAGAAATAATGGAAACATCATATAATTCCCTTGTAACTTAATAATTATTTAACCATTATAAGACCATTTACAAGAACCCCTGTAATTGGAATTACATATGAGGTCAATTTCCTATATTCTTCTTTAGATAACATATTCATTAACCAATTCATTAGATAGATATACTTGGATAACTTAATAATAAAAAATTTACAAGTACCATAATATTTATATAATAAAAATATGATATAATTTACATCATCAAACATTCAAATATATAATTTTGATACCATTGGTAAAATATATTTGGATACCGATATATCCTTTTTCATTAAAACTAATTATTTAAAATTAAATACTCGGAACAAAACGATGGAATATTTTTCATTGAAGAAAAATTGGAAAATTATATGGGAATATAAAATTTGAATAATGGTTTGGGTTTTAGGAAAATTCATTGATTTAATATATTTTAAATAATAATATTCATTTTTTTATTCTGTAATGAAATTAAAAATGTTTTGAATAAAATTCATTTAAATATTCCTTTAAAATGATATTAAATGAAAGTTAAAAATCCAATAAAAATCTTCAATAATTAGTTTATGTCCATATAAATAAAAATATGATTTATTTTTTTATAATATATAAATTAAAGGAAAATATTTCTAAAATTTATCTTAAAAACATTTAAAACTAGTTTTTTAACATAATTCATCCCTTAACTCAACTCCAAATCATAAAATAAATTCATTATCTTCTTAAATATATAATTATGTTATTTATTAACATTATTATGATCCTTTTTCAATATTATTATTCCATTTAATTTGTTTGTTACTTTGCTCTACATAATGACTTATTTTATTAAGTTCTTGTTGGGTGTTTTGAAAATATTCAACTCAAATGTCCAAAACGGATGGGGTTATTTGACTATTGTCAAAGAGTAAATTATTATTCAATCCCCATAATAATAATCATGACATATTTACCATTTTAATGAATAAATTATGCATATTAAATCCAATATTAAATTAATATTTTGAGAAACTAACTACATTTTGATTAGGTAAATGTCAGGTCATACGTACGCATGAGTGACATTTCAATTTTTTTACGAACCTATTGGAATGAATTTAAATAATTTTTTATCATTAAATTTTTTTTAATATAAACAAAATCATATAATTTCTTTAAATGAATTTACATATTGTGAGTACCTTTACACTAGTAGCCCAAAATCGGTGGTTACTTTATTACATTAGAACAAGAGATAATAAATCCCCTTTCATTGGATCTAATAGTTTATTTTTCCTATATACATACTTGAAACTCACATTTCGTTTTAAAACACATTATAATTCATTTTATAACATCATTATTCCTGTTAGAGTATCCCTAAATATCATTCATAACTGACTTCCTAGAATCATATGCAATGGAAACATAATAATGTGGTGATCTTAGATTCTTAATAAGAGGATTCATACTATGGAAGCTATCAAGAATTAACATGTATTAATAAATATTGAAAGTTAAATATTAAAAACAAAATTACATTTAATCAAATGATTGAGCATAATGAATAACATTGTTGTAATAATGGATGATCAAATAATTTTATAAAAATATTCACATAAACATGAAACATATACATTGATATCATAACTAATCCAATAATCACATGGAAATCATTAAATAATATCACAATTATAGAATTCATATTGTTTTAAATGATAAAAATACTATTATGAATTTTCGCCAAAACCTCTTTCACAAATGGTTAATTCCCAAGCCAAATACCCAATCTAGTTTGTTTTATGAGATAAGTCAGTGCATAAATGGGCTATAAGGGTCCATTCATGTCACTTACTAAGTCCAATTAATTCTACATATTAAAGGGTTGAATGAATTTCAACATCAAATTTTATCATTAAAAAATAGTTTTTGAAACTTTAATACTTTCCCCAATCAATTAAAATAATCATAAACTGTCCATTTTTAATGGTGAATTGTATCAGAATAGTACATCTACTGTCAAAATAATCATAAACCATCCTAAAAAATAAAATATTTGGTATCATTAAATTATATATCAATGGATCCTAAGTAAGATAATTGTTATTTCTATTGATGATATAAATATCACAAAATTTATTTAAAATCATTCATGATAAAAATATACTTTTCACTTTAAAATTTACATTTAAAAAATATGAATTTCAAGAATATTTGGAAAAATATTTTCATTGAAAATGTATCATGGAATCATCTAATGTAAATTTCAAATTATTAATTGGTCATGATAGTGGTAAATAATTTTCATTCCAAATATGTTAATTGAAACAATCCTTTCACACTTCAATAAAATTCAAAAAGTACAAAATTTTGAAAATGATAGAAATATTCCATATAAATATTTTTTTAAAAGTATATCTTAGAAAAAAAAAATTATTTACAACCTCATAGGGAAAAATTATAAACATTTCTGAAAATTATTTTATAAATCAAAGACATAGAAGAGAAAGGGTTTTTGATTAAAGAAGATACATTTTTTCATAAAAACATTCTTTTAAATTTTTGAGTCCCTAAAAGATAAAAAATAATGGAAAAATATAAAATTGAAAAATAAAAAAATGGAATAATTCATATTCTTTCATTACAGAATAAACCTATATTTCCTCTAGTTGATACATAAACATAATCGATCCTCAAATATTATGAGATTGTGAAATAAACTCTAACCACTTTGGTAACTTTTGAATCTTAATACCCAATAAATAATGTTACCTATGTGGATATGTATATAAAATAAATTTAATGATAATAAAAATAATATATATTCATGTTTTGAACAAAAATAACACAAAATAAATAAGTGGGTAGTATGAAATATGTCTCATAGAAGATGAAGTGAAATGAGAAATCTAACCTCACATACATATTCATTTTATCTTGTTAAAACCACTATTATAATTAATATAGATATATTATAAATCGGTTAAAAATACAAAATAGTGTATATAATCCTATATATTATTTACTTGAAATATTTTATCTTCTATTTATTTATAATTCTTTATTAAACTCACTATTTCATGTAATAAATGCTTTGTTTTCATATATGTCTTTGTTTTTTAGTTTCATTCCATGTACATAAAAAATGGTTCTATAGTCTCCAAAATGTTAATCTCTAATATTTTTTATATTAATTATATACATATTTAGAGTCATCAATAGTAGTTATAGACTTAAAAAATGGTTTTCATTGATCATGGAGATGGTAGGTCTCCCATACGTATGACTTCTGTTTTCAGTTATTAACTAATGGTATGAAAGAAAGGTAAATAATAATTCACCTTTATAGAATAATTATTTTGTCATATATATCATATATTTTCATTAAATCCATACTTATTTCCATTCATGTAAAGAATAAATGAAAAACGAATCACATCAGTTTGTATAGGCGGTAGTCCACACATACGCACAGGCCACATTATCGTTTTCTAGTGTCTTAGAATGTAAAAACATAATAAATGATATCATAATTAACTAATTATAATTATGTATAAAATATTATATATATATATATACATTAAAAAATCATTATATACATTCATGAGAGGTTATTATTGAAAATTAATTATATCAATTCGCGAGGTGGTTATCATCCTTACACGATCAAAAGTTTTCTTTCACATTTGATTGAAGAGGATTTTGATATAGTTTATCACATATACCTAATAAAATTTCGTTATATGTTTAAAAAAAATTATTATATTTTAATTATTAAGACAAGATAAAAATTGTACATATAGGAAGAAAAAAGAAGATTTTAGTGAATGTAATTAACTTCTCTTATAATTACCCCTTTGGATCTCTTACTAAGGTCCCTAGGGTTGGTATTTTGGAAATAAATAAATATCTAGAATGTGGAAATATATTTTTTGTAGTAATTTTGATAGTATTAATTTGTTCAAAATTTATTTATCTGTGTAAATAAGTTATGGTAGGATATTCCCTTTTATAATTTAGGAGGAGTGGGGTTTTTGAAAATACCCAAAACTATTCAATAATTGGAATCCACTCTCAACCAATGGGATTAAAAAATTATAAATAGGGAATATATGGTTGATCTACACCTAAAACATAAAAATATAACATTTTTAAAAAAATTTATTCTGAAAACATCAAGGGATTCTTAGTTTTACTATTTTAGGTTTCCCTACAGTAACAAATTTTTTATTAACCTTGGTAATATATCTTCTTAGAAGAAAAATAAGTGACCATTATAACAAAATTTGGAACATAAAATTTTAAAAATTAATTCCAATTTATCAAAAAAAATTCCAATGTGTGTCTAAATTTAATTTTATCATGTTCAAGTGTAAATTACAGAACTATCTTTTAACATTAACCACGGTAATTAATTAATACAGTTTTTACTATTCATTATGACTAAAAATTAACTTGAGGTTATTACCTAATATTAATTATTTTGATTAAAAATGTGGAATTCATTTTATCAAATTTAATTTATAGAAGTTGAATAATTTAATTTTAAATTACACCCATAAACCTGATGAAAATGTAGTTTCTAAAAAAAAAATTCTTATGTATAAAATGTTATTGTATCAAATTTAAATGTAGAACTAAAACAATGATCTAAAATTAGGAAATAAACTTTTATAATTACATATTAATGGTTATTTTAACTATAATAATCATAATTTAAATCCTAAAGATATGTTTTTTAAAAAATTATAATTAGGATAAAATCATACATAGTAAACCCATACATTTCAGGTGGGAACTTAAAATCTATATCAATTTTTCCACCAAAATACATTTTAATTTAAAACATGTTTTCCCTTAAAGATAAATATTAAAATTTATCATTTTGACCTCATAATTGTCCCTTATATTTCGTAAAACATGTTAAAAACACTTTAAAATGGTATTATCCTAAAAATATTAGTAATGGTCATAAAAAGAAGAAATTTGTTAGCCTAGTGAAAAATATGAAATCTCAGGTCATGAATATCTTTATCATTATAGTTAATTGATAATATGAACTAAAACATTTTCACATGAATAAAAAACACAAAAAATCCTCAAATATATTATAAGGACTCCGCCTTGAATGTTACATAATCTAGTTAATTCAATTAGATTCTACTTCATTACATTCGCAAAGAATTATTCAGTTTAGTGTTTTATAAATTCTAGACATAAATCATACATATCATCCCACAATCTTACAAAATGGGTAAAACTAAAATAGTATCCATTTATTTCACAATACTAATATTTTAAATAACACATGAAATCCTTTCATTAAAAGTATTCACAAAATTCATCTTGGATTCCTTTTTTCTCTTAACCATCCTTACTCTATGTGAAAAACATTTTAAAACATGGTATCATCACAAAACCTCAATAACAGATATGAAAGTAAGTATAGATACCATTATTCCATGAATAATTATAAACATGTGAAATCATTTACACAAAGACATACTTCTCACCCATAAAGAATCATATACTTACTTGTGAAACATAAGATTTCCATAAACAATATAAAAACTAAATAGACCATAAGGGTATCTTGGGGAATTAATTACATAATTTTGTAACTCTCATGTCTATCTTATTATTTTTAACCCTCACAGCTACCTTACAATGTAATCCTAATGGCTACCTTTTGGTGTAACCATCGCAGTTACACTTAGAGTAACCATTTGGCTGACCTCAAACATACACATACCCAATACATTATAGGGAGATATAGGTCCCACCCATCAAAAAAATCAATTCTAAATAACAATAACATAATAATAAAACAATAATACTTGCATAAAAATATTCACGTTTAATTTTGTAAAACTAGAAGTCTAAAAGAAGATTTTATTACAAAAGTATGTTACCAATAACATATAATAGATATGATAATTAAATAGAATGAAAAGAATAGGTGTATAAATTATAAATAAACATAATATAACATAATATAAACAAAATTCATTACAAAAAAATTGTAGTACCGCATAATTAATGAATCAGAAGGTTAACCCAGAGAATGGAAATTTTGTTAAGAATTCTCTTATCTCAGGTTCATATTACTTAAAACTTGTTTAAAAATCATTTATAATGTTTTAAAAGTGTTATTAATATCATTAAAAAACATATTAATATTCAGAAAAACTTATATGATCATATTATAATATAATTTGACCCATTAATTGTTATTATTTTTTCTTTCCATTGTTTCGGGTGCGATCTTTACTTGATTTTCATGGTCAGTTCGTAAAGGATTTATTTGTTAAATGGAATAGAAATAAAAGAAGGGGAATTAAATGGTATTAATATGTTTCATGAATATTTAATAATTCCATAAATAATTTTGTATATATGTTATGAGGATGAATCATTAGATAAATCCTTAGTGATACCAGTTATGATCATTTCGGCGATTCTTCAATAACAATGAACTAGTTTTATTATATAACTTAAAATTATGTATATATGTTAACTAAATAATATAAAATAGAATATATCATAAACTTTAGAATATTTTTAAACCATTAAAATGATTTTATAACCAGTTTTGAAGTATTTAATGGAAATTTAAAACACATCATACATGATTTTGACAAATCGGCACATCACGGACTATGTTTTTATTTTTAGAATAAGAGGAATATGAGAGTGATAATGAAGATGAATTCTTTCATAAACATGATAAAATCTTGAATATATAATATTATGTAGCCTTAAGTCCTATTTGATAAGGGTTGGGTAAGAGAGTATAATAAATGAAAAGGAATTGAAAGTAAAACATAAGAAAATGAAAGAGGATATTTACCTCTTTATCTCTTCTCCTTGATATCATCCATAAGGACCTTGATATTGGCCTTTTGGGGAGACCAGAAAGTCTATGAAATGGGAAAGAGCCTTGGGAAGGGTATTTGGTAGAATTTATACAAATATTAAAACATGATAGGTTTGATAGAAAGATGGTGGTGAGGGTGGTATTTATAGTGGAGGAGAGGAGGGGTTTTCCATTATTTTATTCATTAGTTTAATATTTTTCTCAAGAATATGAATAGTATTGATTCAAGTTACCCAGAACAGTAATAAGTGAATATTTTTTCTAATTAAGGTCTAAAAAAATTCTTTATTTAGCATTTTTTTGTAAATTATTGAACATAACTATTCACTAAAAATAAATTATTTCAAATAATTCTTGAATCTTCACCCCAACCATTTAACAATGTGTAGAATTCAAAAATAAAATCCATTTTTTGATAATATTTTTCAATATATGACTAATTTATTATTTAAATAAAATCATAATTCATTAGGAAAATTAAAATTTTAAAACTATAACTCATTTTATATCACCATGAAAATTTAATCAAGATCTCATTATATTATAAACTTTAAAGAATAAAATAATAATATGATTTAATATTTATAATGTTCATATTAATATTTATATTTACATTCATAATTGTATGTTACTATTCACTAAAAAACAAGTTGGTTCTATTAAACTCAAATAACTTACTCATCACAACTGTAGATGACCGTTTTTTTTTCAATCCAAATCATAAAAGTAGAAAAAATATTTTTGACTACTAGTTTCTAACTATCCACATAAAACAATGTTTCATTAATTTCAATTTATTTTTAAAACCTTGGGGTGATGCATTCTCCCCATATTCTGGAAATTGCATCCTCACAATTTTATTTACTTATTAAACAAATGAGGGTATTATTCTCTCATAGCATTCTCATATTCCCATGTTTCTTCTTCAACCATATGGTTTCTCCACAAAATCTTCACATGCTAGATTGAATTATTCCAAAATACGTTTTCTCTTTAATCAAGAATCTAAACAGGTTTATCATTATAAGAAAGGTTCTCTTCCAACTGAACTGCTTCTAGGATCAAAATATTAGATGATTCTGGCACATACTTTCTCAACATCAAAACATGAAAAACATTGTATAATTATGATAGACTCATAGAAAGATATACTCTATAATAGAATAGACCAACTTTCTCCAAGATTTCCTAGGATATAGTAAACATTGGAATTAGCTTCTCTTTCTTACCAAAATTTATAACACTTTTCCATTGTGAGATTCTAAGAAAAACCTGACCACCTACCTCTAAAGAAAAGTCCTTCCTCCAGCTATCTATATAACTTTTATGCCATAGTTGAGATGTACTCATGTATTGTTGGATCATCTTCACTTTCTCAGCCACATCCTCTACTAATTTTGGTCCCATAAAGTTCCTTTCTCTAAATTCATCCCAAAAAGGTAGAGTTCAACAATGCTTCTCATATAATTCCCTAAATGGATCCATTTTCATACTAGAATAAAAAAATGTTATTATAAAAAAACTCATCTAAAGAAAGATGTTGATCCCGACATCCCTAGTAGTCTATTGAACAAGCTCAAAGGATATCCTATGATTTCTAAATTGTTATCTCGGTATATCCATTATATTAAGAATGGAAATTACTTATGAATTTTAATTTCATGCCCAAATACTTGTGAAGGACTTTACAAAAGTTATTTTTGAACCTAGGATTATGATAAGATACAATTGAAATAGTAACTCCATGTAAACTAACAAGTTCTTTAAGTTACAGTCAAGAAATCTTATCCAAAGACATAGTATCTTGAATTGGAAGAAAATTTGTTGATGTAGTATCTCGATCAAAAATAACCCAAATAACATTACTACTTCGAGAATTCATTGGTATTCCCAACGAGAAATCCATGGATATGTTTTTCCATTTCCACTCTATCACTACACAAGGTTGAAGTACCCCCTTCAGTAATTTTCACTCTACTTTAACTTGTTGACATGTCAAATATTTCATGGTAAAATATGAAACATCTCTTTTCATTTTGTCTCACCAGTAATACTCCCAAATGTCTTTGTACATCTTAGTACTACCAAGACGAATAGGAAATGGAGAACTATGATCTTCACACAACAATTATTTCTTCAGTTAGAAATCACAAAGTATACATAATATTTTTCAAAACCATAATACAAAATATTTGTCATTGTAAAATTCTAGAAACTTACCCATTTTAACTAAATCAATATTTGTTTGTAACTCACCATCTTAATTATATTAATTATAAATTATGTCTAAAAAATATGACTACACTAAAACCGAAACCAAATAGGGTAATTTCCTATAAAAATAAAATCCAAACCAAAATTCATAAAATAATTAATCAAGGATTCATGTTCCAATCATAACATGGTTATTGATTCATGATGTTTTCATATAAATCCATCTGATACATTGTTTTATTTTTCAAAATGGTAATTAATTGTGCAACCATAATCTTTTATCAATTTAGGTCATCTTCTATGCCTCGTGTTTAATTATTTCCCGTGTGGATATATACTTTAGAATTTTATGGTCGGTATATATTTTATATTTGACTCTGTATAAATGATGCCTTCAAATTCTTAAAGCATAAAAAACATATACTAATTCCAAATCATGTGTGGGATAATTTAACTCATGAGGTTTCAGTTGTTTAGAAGCCTTGGAAAATTATGTGGTCATTCTACATTAGAAAAAAACCAATTCCGTTCAATAAAGCATCGCTGTAGATAAAAATCTCACCATTTCTAAAAGATAGGGCCAAAATTTGAGCATTCACCAATCACTTCTTCATCTACCGGAAATAAACATCACATTATGCTATCAAAACATATTTAGCCTCTCTTCAAGTTATCATATTTAATGTCCTAGATAATCGTGAAAAATTATTATCAAAATATTAGTAATAACCTACTAATCCAAGAAAACTATGAATATATGTAACATTTGTAGGTTTTAGGCATTCATCAACCACTTTTTTGTAAGATCAACTATTATTTCATCCAAATTTACAATATTCCCTATAAAAGAAATCTATAGAAAAAGAATCGCACTTCTTGAATTTTCCATACAGTTTATTTTCTTTTATGGTTTTCAAAACAATTCTTAGTTGCTTTTTAGGATATTATTTTCTTTTAGAATATACCATAATATCATTAGAAAACACAACTAAAAAAATTATCCAATAAATCGTGATATTTTCTATTAATAATATCCATAAATACATCTAGTGCATTAGTTAACCCAAATGGTATAACAACAAATTTATAATGCCAATATATAGTAAGGAACGTAGTTTTCAGGATGTTTTCTTACCTTACTTTCAACTAATAGCCCCTACCTCATTTCAACCTTGAAAAAATATTTTTCTACCTAGAGGTGATCAAACAAATCATCGATATGAGTCAAAAGATACCCTCTTTAACAGTGATGCTATTCAATGACCTATAATCAATGCAAATTCTCATTGAACCATATTTCTTTTTAATAAACAAGAGAGTAGAACATTGTGGTTAAATGATGGGTCAGATGAAGCCTTTATCTAATAATTCATGTAACTTTTCATTTGACTCTAAATGTTCTATTAGAGCCATTCGATATGGGTTTTTGAAATTGTCTTAGCATCAGGAACCAAGTGAATGGTAAATTCAACTTCATGATCAAGCATATCACTAGTTAACTCATTAGAAAAAACATAAAGATGTTCATTTACCACTGGCACATTATTAATCTGAATAGTTCCCTAGTTTTAAACAATATGAGGAATATGACATTAATTTAAATATTTTAACAGTTTATTAGCTTCCTAAAATTTTATCAATTGTATGGGTTCATTCATTTATAAAAACTGAAACACTTTTTGAAAAAAAAACTTCTTTAGCTCTAAAATCAATTATAACATGATAAACAGAAAGCCAATCCTTACCCATAATGACATAAAACTCTATTAAGTAAAAAATATCAAGGTTTTTAGGTAAAGTCTTTCCACATAAAACAAAATAAGGATTCAAATAATTCCTCTTTATTGTAATATTTCCCCTTGTGTTTTAACAAAATGTTTTAGTCAAATTTGATGAGGTGGAAATTTTAATTTACTAGAAAATTTATCAAAAGTAAAGAATTTGTAGACCCCATATCAAACATGAAATTAGAAACAATGTATTGATACCACTTCATTGGATTACTCAAAATTTTTGGATGTAGTCTCAAAGTCTCTCACTACACTTTTCTACTTATAACCTGACTTTTTTGCATCATTTTTATATTTCATTGGGAAGGAATTTGCATAATGAACCATCTCACAACATTTAAAATACTTTATGGTTATCTTATCAGGATTAGTATTATGATCATTTTCATTACAATCTTAGGCCATAGGTGCCAACTTACCACATCAAAACACTTCTTAGTTTTTCTAAGGCATTACATAGGGTTATTTTTTCCACATTTTTTCCTAACTAAAAACTGAACTTTCTTATAATTATATTTATTTAATTGATTATTATCCATCACTTTCCATATTAAGCTCTTATTCTATTAGTTTTCAAGGTACATGTGGTCATCAGAAAACTCTATTTTTACCCTCTCAACACATTGGAAAAGTTTCTCATAACTTTTCAAATCACAGGAATCTAATTCCCTTTGATATATTGGCTTCAATACTTAGAAAAAAATGGTTTATTTTTCTGTCAAGATTCAGAATATGATTTTGATAATACCTCTCAAGTCGGGTGGGGTTCAGTTCAATCACGGACACTGAATTGTCTTCCTTTTGCGTCAATTCAAGGAATTTCTTCTCCATCTTTTGTTTAACCACCTTAGTAAAATATTTTTCATGGAAAAGAATTTTAAATTCATCCCACTCTAAGTCATAAATCTCCGCTACCCCTGAAATTTTTTACCATTAACCATTTTTGATCAGCTTAAACTTAAAAATTATAAATAGAAAGACTTACCTTTGGATTATTTGAACATCCAATGACATTAAATATTTTTTCATGGGATTTATTTCATCCATTAACCGCAACTAGGTCAGAAGTTCCACTGAAAATAAGAGTGTGTTGCCTTATAAAATGTTATACTACCATCATGTTACTTTTTGGTAGATCTAGTTGTTATCTTCCATGGCTGGAACCATCATTTATTAACAACATCAGGTGATCCATTACTATCAAAAACTTCTTAGTTCAAATTTTCATTATTCTTGGTTGCAGATTCAGAAAGATATTAGTCTCTCAGTTCCTTCCAACTTCTGTTTCCCAATTTCTTCTAGAAAAAAAATTATGGACATACATATATTAGATAAAGCAACATGTTAATATTTAAATTCTGAATCATTTCATCAAAAAGATAAGGTAAAAGTCATTTCTGTTATTCTAATAACATCATACTAACTCCCAATGTTATCTAAATCATGTTATGATTCCAACTATAAGGACTCAGCCGTAAACATTTCACAGTCAAGTTTATTCAACTAGATTAGACTTCTTTACATTACCAAAGACCTTTTTGATTTATAGTTTTTTAATGTTAAGAAATAAATCATACATAACAACCCACAATCATACAAATTGGGTACAACTAAAACAGTATCCATTTCTTTCATAATACAATTTTTTTAATAAAACATCTATTCATTTCATAAAAAGTCTTCACCACATTAATCATGGATTCTATTTTTATCTTCCCCATCCTTACTCCCTATGTAAAAAAAATCAAAACTTGGTATGAGAACAAAATCTTAATAAGGGATATAAAAATAAGGAGAAAACTCGATAGTCTATGAATACTTATAAACATATGAAATCATTTTCACAAAGACATATTTATCACCCATAAAGAATCATATAGTTACTTATGAAAAACGAGACTTCCATAAATCATAGAAAGTATAAATAGAGTATAAGGGTATCTCGGGGAATGACATTATTAATATTTTTACCCTCATGACTAGCTTATGATTTGTAACCCTCACAGCTACCTTAGAATGCAACCCTCACAGCTACCTTATGATGTAACCATCATAGTTACACTTGGAGTAACCATATGGCTGACCTCTAATATACACATACCCAATTCATTAGAGGGAGATATAAGTCTCATCTTTCATTACAAACAATTCCAATGAACCATAAAATAACCATCATAAAATAATACTTTCATAAAAACATTCAGTTAGAATTTTTTAAAACTAGAAGTTTAAAAGAATATTTTATAATAAATATCCCTTAAAAATACCATATATTTGATATGAGAATAATATATAAAGATATTAATGTGTTTTTACACTCTAAATACACATAATATAACATAATATAAACAAAATTAATTACAAAAAATATTCTTAGTACCACATAATTAATGAAGTAAACAGTTAATCCAAAGAATGGAAATTGGGTTAAGAATTCTCTTACCTTGAGTTCGTCTTACTTAAAACATGTATAAACCTCTTGTATAATTGTTAAAAAAGTGTTATTAAATTTTTAAAGAAAAATATTATTGTTTATAACATCTTATATGATAATTTTATAACATCATTTCACCCATTAATTGTAAATATTTTGTTCATTCATTATTTCAGGTGAGTTCTTAACATGATTTCCATAGTCGGGTCGTAAAGGATTTCCTTGTAAAATTGAAGAGAAATTATATAATTTGAATAAAATGGTATTAATATGTTTCAAAAATATATAATTATTATATAAATTATTCTGGTTATATGGTATGAGGATGAATCATTCGATAAATCATTAGTGATGTCTATTTAGATCATTTTGGTGTTTCTTCTATAATAATGAACTAGTTTCCTTATATAATGTAATATTATGTATATATGTTAACTATAGAACATAAAAGAGAATATATAATAGAATATAAAATCTATTTAAACCATTAAAATAGTTTTATAACCATCTTTTAAGGGAGTAAAGAAATTTGAAAACACATCGTCCATGATATTGATAAATCAGCACATCACTGATGGCGTTTTTATTTTTAGAATAAGAGGAAGAGGAGAGTGAGAATGATGATGAATTTTTCCATAAAAATGATAAAATATTTAATATATAATATTATGTATCTTTCTATCCTATTGTATAAGGTTATGGGAAGATATTGAAAGAAACGAAAAATAATTGAAATGAAAACACAAGAAAATGAAAGAGGATCTTTACCTCTTGATCTCTTCTCCTTGAGATCCTCCTTAAATCCCATGGTTGTTTCCTTTTGATGAGACCAGAAGGTCTTGGACGTGGGGTGAGAATTGTTAAGTGTATTGGGTATAATTTAGGAAATTCTCAAATATTGAGAGGTGTGACAGGAAAAGGGGGTGAGGGTGGTCTTTATAGTGGAGGAGAGGAGGGGTTTTCCATTATTTTAATAATTAGTTTAATATTTTTTCAGTAATACTATGATTAGTCTTGATTAATGTAACCCAAAATAGTAATAAGTGTATGTGAGTTCAAAACAATGGCCATTTGGATCATTCATGACTCAATCATGATGTAGAAATTTATATATTTATCATTTTTATAAATTATCAAATTTATCTATTCACCAAAAAATCAAGTATTTCATAAAAATCACAAAAATTCACCCCAATAATTTTTTTTATGTGTAGAATGAAAAAATTAATTGCATTTATTGAATATAATTTTATATATATGATTAATTTAATTACAAAATAATTTCATAATTTATTTGAAAAATAACAATTTTAAAACTATAACTCAGTTTAAATCACCTTGAAAAATTAATCAAGATCTCATTATCTTATAAACATAAAAAATAATATGTTTTATAATTTATAAGGGCCATATTACTATTCATAATTTTATGTTACATTAACCAAAAAAATGGTTCTATAAGACTCTAAATAAGTTACTAATCATAACTATAGATGACCATTTTTTGAAATTCAAATCATAGAAGTAGAAATATTATGTTTAAATGCTTGTTTATAACTATCCACTAATAATAGTGGTTAATGAATTTTAATTTATTTTTAAAACCTTGGGGTGTTACATATAACCTTTAATACACATATCAATCATATATAAATCATGTTGGATGCTTGGGGCCTCACTAAACTAACCACCACTACTACTATTGGAAGTCCTTCATGGTTAACATCTAAAATCACTTTAGAGTATCCATCATAGTTAATATTTTAAAAAACAACACAATATATTCCCATTATATGTTAGGAGAAACCTAATTTTTTAACCTCATCTCATATATTGAAATACAATACGATCGAATTCCAAGCCCAATGAATTAGTAGTTATAATGTATCCACCCATACATGGTTTATCATAGAACCAACCATCCTTAGTTTATCAGGGTTCCAACCATCCATGGCTTATAATGGAACCAAAATTCCTCTTAAAAATTCCCATGAAACATAACAAAATCATTAATCAGGAATGTTTTCTATCTAAAAACATTCTTAAGAAAAATGAACTTTTCATTTGGAAATTATGTTCTTAGAATACCTAGCCTCATAAAAAAATTATTTTAAATTAAACATATAATCTTTTAAAGGAATATAAAAAGGAAAAAACAGTCATAGTGATAGTAAAAATAAACATTTTATATTTGTGAAAAACATTCCATTCGTATTTTTTTTAGAAAAGTCATGAAGTACCTCGTTTGGAAAATGATAAAAAGATTCATTTTATGGAGTTAAGTAAATATTAATTCATATGTAAAAGTGTCTATAAATTCATAAGATAATACTAAAAACATTTTTCTAAAGACCTTTAACAAAATATTGATGTTTAAGAAAATAATAGTTTAAAGGGAATCTTTAAAAGTTAATTTTTAAAAGTATATCGCTTACCTTGGGACTCACTTGTCATGTACGTTCATTATCTTATATAATAATAAGAAAATGTTAATTTATACTATATAATAAAAAAATTCCATGTTTATAATTGTTTGTATATCAAATATCATTATGTTATATACAATTAAATTATCATTTATGTTCACGTCGGATGTTTTGATGATATTCAATTTTTTAGTCAAAAATGACTATAGTCAGTTGTCTATGGTCAAAGTAGTCATCACTCCAAAATCTCTAGAATAATAACCATTTTAATATATCAATTATAATTTTTAATCTCTCATTAAATATTGTTAGAAAAAATTATCTATGTTACAATCATGGGGTTGGTAGGTCGTACGTACGCATGAGTAACATTTAAATTTTTTAATGATCCTTATGGAATGAAGCTGAATATTACTAAATAATTAAATATTTATAATAATATATTTTATATAATTAATTTTATTTAAATTTACCTATTTATATAATCTATGTTATCTAGTGATGAGCAATTAATCACGTCTCTTCATGGTGGTGGTAGTCCACATATACTCAAGAACCACATTTTTTTATAGTGTATGGAAAAGTAAGAAGTTAAATGATATATTGTCATTTAATAATGATATATATATCATAAATTTCATATATAAACATTAATATTATCAATATAACTCGTCTTGAGAAATAGTTATGGAAAATGAATTACATCGGTTCATGAGGTTGTAGTCCTCTATAAACAAGAATGATGAATTATATTCCCATTTGATAAAATATGATAAGGACATAGGTCATTAAACTAACATAATAACATATCAGTATATTGATTATACTATATTTATTATTTTATCATTATTTAATAAGGTTTATGGGTTGTGGAAGATGAAATAAAACTAAAACATGTTGATGAAATATATACCTCTTCTTTGGAAAACATCATTCACATAAAAACTTATGTACTCTATGATTGGTATTATTCATAAACTAGGACCTCTAGATTTAAAATATGGATTATATAATGGTATATTTCATGTATTATCAAAATAATGGCTTCTATGTGTTTATTTAATATAATAATATGTTCATTTTATATGATAAGAGTTTAAGACTCATGGAATTTCAAAAATATTAAATTAATAAAAAATAAATGGTTATTAAAAATTTCTACAAAGTGAGTTATATAAATGATAAGATGAGTATGGGTTGAAATAACCTCATGAAATAAAACTCAAAATATTTTCATTATATTTCTACACTTTTATATTTTTTATAACCCTAATTTAACTCCTTTAACTCTTCTCATGAAAATATTGATTTTTAATTTTTTTGTTTTAATATGTATAATATAAAATGAAGAACAACTAATAAATATACCATGGTTGATATTATCGAGAATATAATAATCATTTTTATAAATTAATTTTTTTAGGAATTTTGAATCATTTATTAAAATATTATTTTCTATAAAATTTGCATAATGGGAATTTTTTGAAAAACTTATTACTCAACATTAATAAATTCAATAAAATATATATAATTCTTAAAAAAATTTATTATATATCTAGAATGTCATGGTAATTTATAAAATTCTATAACCATATTATTTATCTAAAATTTTATTTATTTTAGCATTTTTTATTTTATTTTTTTCATTCTTTCATTAATTAAATAATTACTTAATAATTATTTTGAAAGAATTTAAGGTAATTATGAGGTCACAAAAAATGATAAATAATTTACAATGATGAATATAAATATTTCATATTTCAAATTACAATTTATAGTGGAACATATCTTCCAGATTAAACTTTATAAATAATATTGTAATTATTAAAAATAGGAGTGTGATGTGTTAGACATATCATTAAATAAAATTCTATAAGGAACATAATCTTAACGATATGGTCCAAAATGTCATAAAATTGACCTTAATTAGAATAGATTTGTGATATACTCATAAAATAAGATTTATTTAAGTATTAGGGTCATTTAATGTTTCATATTATTTTATTATTTAAGCTAAATTCCCAAATGTAACCTCTACCATGGGAATAGAATACCTATGTTTACTATTCATATTGATGAAATATGAAACATATATTTTTAAAATTTCAACCTAATTATACAAAATCTAATTTTTTAAAAAAAAATTAAAATTACAGACGTTTTAGAATTAAATTTATAATTAATCCATCAAAACAGAAAGAAAAATAATCATAAAAATACTGTTTTAAAATATATAATGAGTTTATGCAAAATTCAAGTATAAATTCCATTTAAATAACCATAATTGGTTTATTTTATATCAATTTAAACTATAAATAATTTAAAATGAACCCAAAATATAAATTGACCATTAATATACATTAAAATTAAATAAAATTTTAAATATTAATTAGTCATTAATAATATTTCTTGAAAACCCTATATTTTCATAAAATTATAAAAAATCATCTTAATATGATATTGACATGAATAAATAAAAAAGAAATTTATTTTTAAAAATTACAAAATTAAACATTTGAATAAAATATTATTAGAAATCATTTTAATAAAACTATTTCCTTTTTTATATAAATAATTACTTAATATATGAATTTAACTACATAATTCATAAATAATAGAAAATATTAAAATGATTTATTATATCATTACCGTTTTTTACATCCCTGTGGAAATTTCATCCACTCAATTTTGAACTAAGGCTCGGTAAATAGAGTTTTAATTTTCCAAATACATTTTTTTAAATCCCAAAACATAATAATAATCTATAAAACGTCCATATAAAAAGAGATAAATGGAAGTATGAAGGTCATATGATGGAACACGTACTAGGTTTTCAAGTAGAAGAATATAAGTTCGAAGTTAAAACATAGATATGGAAAAGAAAACTAGCTCACAGTGATTGATAGAGAGTGGGAGACAACATGTTCATGTGAATAGTATCCATCAAAAAACTGTAAATCAGTGATGGGTTAAAAGGCCTTTAATTTTTTATTAAAAAATCTATATGAATAATTTTTCTTAAAACACTTTTCATAAAGTTGATGAATTTTTTTAGTATATATACAAATAATGGAATTATATATAATTACTTGAAAATGGTTTTAAATCCTTTCATAAATGTTCATTAAAAACTCAATTTTTTTATCCAAATGATTGGTATTCAAGATTAATTATTCATGGTTGAAGAACTAGAATCAATATATATATATATATATATATCTTAAAATATTACAAATATATTCCTTTTATCATTATATATTAACCAAAACCAAAATAGTTTGTACAAGATATTATAATTCCAAAAAATAATAAACTTTTATATGAATAAAAATTACCTAATTCTCTAAAATTCAACAGAAATACTTAATTCTCAACATAGATCATTCAAAAAATAATTATCTTAAATATTCCTCAAAAATATTATTGGATGTGATTAAATCCTGAAAAAATGATTTAATCACATAGTCATCTATGATATATTTAACATTTATCTCATAAAATAACACCAATCAATCATAATTACTCATACCAAAAATGATATTTCAAAAATCACATAATCTCCAAGATATTCTATGTCACACCCAATTTTTCCATGTCTTGGTTTTGATCCAGTTTTTGGGAACTCCTGATACTTTTCTTGGGTTTCAGGTGAGATGAATGTTTATTTTTGAACTTCCATATATTTGTAATCATCCCACCATGGGTTCCCAATAGCTTGTTGGAGAGTTTTTAGATAAAAGGGTGGTTACTTCAAGATTTGAGCCAACTGTGAGCCCATTTCCAGATTTTAAAACAAAATTTTTTACTTTTATAACTCATTATTTTTCAAAAAAAATCACTCATTACACTTCCTAATAGTCCTCCAATGACCTATTTAAACCACCATTTCCTTTGCAAACCACTTTGGAATTAATAATCATTGTGGATTTAGGTTATTTATTCTAGTATTGAACCATCCATTGAGCTGGTTTACCTTTTTAAAAAAATAAAAATTTTCTTTTATATCATATTCTTTTTTTAATATTTTTCAATGATTATGCCTCTCACTCAAGACGAGGAACCCTAGATTCACCCTGATGTTCCATTTATCCTATTTTTAGCTCATCTTAGTCGTGGATTATGGCAAAAAATTTTCCAGGATTCTCAACTTGTCCAGATTTTGTAAGGTAATTTATTTCTTTCATGAATAATTTTTTCTCATTTCCCCCAAAATCAACTTCCCCTAGTTTGTCCAGACCTAAGGAACCTATCCAAGAACTGACAATTCATTGCCTCTCATATAATGGTGTGGATATAAGGGAAGATGAATAGTTCTATTGTCTTCAAGGTGAGTTTCCTTTTTTCCTTTCTCCTCTTTCCTCATCCTCCTTCCATTATTTCATGTTTTATTACTCTCCCCTAGTCATGAACAACCTAGGGTTCTATTTTTTAATGATTCTTGAAGAGTGTAACGTTCTTTTAGGTCTGGTCATTATAGGTTTAGGGTTTATAAACCCGTGGCGGGTGATTTTGGTTGTTCATTTCCATTCCTCCATCTTTCTTAGGTAGGATATCCCTTAAACATGCCTTTATCTATTTTGTTTCATCATTTTATTTATATTCTCACCAGATATATTTGTTTAACAGCTTTTTAAGCCTATTTTTGTGGAAAGTAGTGTTGTTTGGTTATAAACGTGTACACTTCTTGCTTACATAAATGTTCTATTATATTACACACCATGTTTATTGTATTTTGAACATTTTTAAGTACATTGAATAAATTTGGGACATGAAAATGGTATTTTATCCCTTTTTTAGGTGCTTAAAATAATTTGTTTGTTTAAAATTGCATCTCATGTGTTTGATAAATTGCTCGGTTGGATTTTATGTACTTAGTGTGATTTAAAATGATTTTTTTAGATTTATAAATACATTGAAAGCTTGAAAATAGTATTATGGGGGTCCTTTTATGGCTTTCCAAAGTATTTTTGGTGTTATAAACAAATTAATTTTTGGTGGTAAACATGTTTTGACCTGAGTTGTTGAAAAATTCCCCATTTGGAATCCGTATAGAAATGGTCATGCTTTAGATATGTAACCTGGATGTTTGAAGGGATTTATGAAAGTGGATTTATTCATTAAATGTTTTTTATAAACCTCTTTATAAAAAGTGAAATTTTTACCTTTGTAAAATGTTAGTTTTGAGAAATGCATAAAGGCTTGTTTGGAATTTTTCTCATAAAAATAGTTTCCATGTGTATTTCATGTTGTATCATTTGATGTCAAATTACGGTCTATGAAATTAATTTATTAAATGGTTTTGGGGATGAAAATTCTATTTTGATATTGTATTGGTGGGGTTTTCTCCTTAAAAGATCATTTTTGAATGGATTTTATGTGTAAGGCGTCACTATAATTATTAAAATTGTTTTATGAAAATTTGGGTGGTTTATTGATCCGAGAAAGAAATGTGAGACATGTGTGTGGGATGTTTGATGTGTGTATGATTTATAAATTGAACCTTCTTGTTAAAATGGTATTTTATAGAATTTTAGCATGTTTGATCATAAAAATGGAAAACCCATGTATCTCAGTTGGTGGATGTGTACTAGTATGCTAGTTATCTGGAGGGGTTTTGTACCTATTTCACATTGAAATTTTGACGTTGAAAATAATAACTAAACTATAATGATGACGATGATGTTGGGGACCTCTAGGTTATGGATGATTCTCCTACTATTGGCTTGTTTTCACGAGAATGGATATTTTTTATGGTTAATTTTCATTGAGATATGAGGTACCTAGGTCCCACAATGAAATAGTGCCTAGGGCTATTCCTGTGACTTGTGCTCATTGGATATTTTTTACTCACCATCAGAATACGATTTGTTTAGTTGGTAAATTCATAGATGTGTGTGCTATATTTAAAAGTGAAAATTCTTTAAATCAACCCTCTTGAAAACTATTTTCATTTCGAAGTTTCACCTCTTTAAAAAATTGTTACAAGCACTCTTTTTTATAAAACTTGCAAGTTTGTCTGGTAATTTTTATAGTATGGAACCTCATTTGGAAAAAAATATTTTTATATGTTGTATCTCAAATATTAAATTGATGTTTCTTTGATTTTAAAGGATGTGTATTGGGAATAGATTATCATTCTAACCTACTTTGTTTTAATAGTCACACCTATAGTTTTCCTCTGTTTTAGCCATTGTGTAGGTTTCATCTTGAGATGGGTTTCCTTGAGAGACATGGTATAATTGTGTTGGAGAGTGACCAGAGAGGTCACATTGAGTCAGTTGGTCATCAATTTTAGAAAATATTGTTATATCATTCAGTTTTACTTTCAGTTTTATCGTATAAATGATTTCGATTGATTTTTTTATATAAATGTCTATTAGACTGTCCTTTCCTTCTATTGCTTGACCTGTTGTTTATATTTGGGTTAAATTCTTCTCTTATCTACTCTAATAATTCTTTTAATTAGTTTCCATCTCATGGGGATCGGGAATTCACTTAATACCATGCCACATACCAGTTCGGGGTTAGCTCGATTTGGTTTATGAAAAAATGGTATCAGAGCATGTCAACTCTAAGAAGACCTTGATTTTTAGAGTTCCATTTGTTATTTGGGGGTGTAATGGTAGATGGAGTAGGATTATCAAGACTTTAAATGTTGTTTTGGGAAGATCATCATGAACTCCTTCGTGTTCCGAACCTCCGATGTTCATGGGATGTCTAGTTTTTTTAGTGTCTTCAGTTCTTATTGATTTTTTGGTGTTGGGATACAACAATGGGAGTTGGAATAATGGTATATGTGACCTCACAGGGCCGGGAAATCCATGTGAAGCTAGGTCATGGTCCTAAGAAGGCTCTCTATATTGTTGGTGTGTTTGACATATGGTCGCCAACCATATGGTTATGTCACCCATGGAAACTAGATCGCTTTTGTGGGTATCTTGTACTTTTATTGAATTCAGAATTTTGTTTTGAAAATCCTTGTGTGAGAATTGTGAAAATGGGTTTTATAGGAATTATTAGTTGTTGAAAAGTGTAAAAAGGGTTTTGAAAATTTAATATGAGAATGGTTTTTGAGTGTTGTATTTTATGAAACAAATCTTGTGGAAAAAGAGGAAATGATTTAATGATATTGAATTACCTTAATATAAACTTATGGTTTCATGAAATGAAATGTTTTAAAAGCCTGGATTATTTTAATGTGATTTGAATTTTTTAAATGGGTTTTTTTGGGTAGTTGAAAAGTGTTTGAATCTATTCAATTCGTTTTGGAAATTTGGTTTTGAGTGGCAGGGGTTTTTCTAGAAATGTGTTTTGGACTTTGTGGTTATCAGATTATGAAAAGAGACCTAGATGAATTTTTGAAAAAGGGATAGGTATATTTGCAATATAATTGTTGTTTTTGGATGTTATATTAAACGAAATGAATTTGGTTTTTAATTAAATGGTTCATGATGATATTTGGCTGGTTTTGTGAAATTTGAAAATGGTTTTTTTGTGGTTAATGTTACTTTGGAAGGTACATGATTCTTTTTGGAGTTATTATTGATTTATTTTTTCCTTTGGTGATTTCATGGGTACTCAAATTCATGGTTTTATGGATATATGGATGAATGGATGGTATGGAATGGTGGTTGGGTGCCTAGGGCGGCACGGAAACATGCATATGAGTGAGACATGATGAAACGCCATTGGTGAATGAAAAAATCTACCAAGTTGGTTTTTTTTCAAAAGTGTTTTAAGCTGAAAAATTTTGGTGTTTATTATAAACCCAGGGTTATGTGAATGGTTTTTCCAATATCATATAAGTTTTGTTTATTATGTATGATTCCTTGTGATATTGAATCCAAACTCTTGTTGTGTCTTTATATGGGATCTCGTTAGTGACATAGTGTTAGAGCAATGTTTAGTGGGTTTCTAAATATGTGTTGGATGTTGTGATGTGACCATGGATGGTTCTCCATTGGAAATATTTCTAGGTGATCAACCTAAGGATTCATTCCAAGTGCAAAATCTACCTCTCTGAATGATGCCTCATCCTGTTTATTAGAATCGACAGATTTTTGTGCTTGATTTAAAGTGTCTTTCCGTTATGGTGTCCCTCTCAGTTGGGGTAGTTGTGATCATTGAGGTTTATGTGTTTCTCCATGTACAATTTCCATTCATCTCCTCATTCAAAGTGAGAGAAAAAAGTGTTTTGTATCTCCAAGTTCTTGTTTGGGTTAAAGTGTGTTGTTTGAGGAAGATAGTTTCATCGTGTCCCTTGATTTTTTGTTTCGGCCTATGAGTGTTATGGTTCACTCTGTGGAACTAATGGGAAGAGTTCAAGTTAGGTATTATCAAATCCTTACTAGGATACAAAAGATTCTTCATCCATAAGAGCTCTAGCCATAGGTCTCAGATTAAAGCTGGTGCAAACTCATGAGTTCTTAGAACGTGGGTAGTATTTCAAAGCTCGTGCCTCTACCATTTCAGTGAGGTAGTTACTTTATTTATTCTGTGGTTTCAGTGGCACAATGATTGTGTCCCCTTCAATCCCCGCCACAAGTGGTGTGGGTTTGGATCCATGCAGAGTGTGTTGGCCCAGTTCTTGTCCAATCCATTCGAAAGTTGGGGGTTTAAATGTTCATGTTGGGTTCCTATTAACATGGTTTTTTAGGTTTTTGTGGTATATTTTTGGTTGTTCTATGTGGGAGATACCTATTCCAAGTTCATGTTGAATTCTAGTTTGGTCCTTGATCGTTGGTTCTTAATGGTGGGGAGAACCACCATGGGTCTCGTAGAGTTTCCTCCTAAGAATTTTTTGAGCGCTAGTTATTTCTTAATGATGGGGAGTCCATTACAGAATCCCTTGGAATCATTGTTTTTCATGAGGTCTCTTTGGTTTGGGTGATCTTTGGGTTTATTGGAAGAATTCCAACAATTTGTTTCTTGGTTTGGTTGTAGAGGGAGTGACTCGATCATTCGATTGATTCTCAGGAAGTGGTTGGGAGTTGGTTTTTTGGTTAAGGTAAGAGGCATAAGTTATATTAATTTTGAATGAAGTTTCATTAGATTTAGAGGATAGACCATATTGATAAGTAATCCTTATATGGTGATCAGTTGGCTAGAATGTTTTTTAGCTTTCCTGGGTCAAAAATTTTTAATGGTAGGGAGAATTGACACACCCAGTTTTTTCATGTCTTGGTTTTGATCTGGTTTATTAGAAATCCCGATCCTTTTCATGGGTTTTTTGTGAGGTTACTATTTATTTTTTACCTTCCATATTTTTCTAATCATCCTATCATGTTTTACTAATAGCTTGTTTGTGAGTTTTTGGAGAAAAGGGTGCTTACTTAAAAATTTGAGCCAAATGTGATCTCATTTGGAGATTTAAAAACAAAATTTGTTTCTTTTATAACACCTTCATTTTTAGCATGCTTCACTCATTCCACTTCCCACATTTCCTCTCTTGACCTATTCCAACCACCTTATTCTTTTGGACCCCTTAGGAATTTTTAATCATGGTGGATTTGGGTTACTTATTGAGGTATTGGGACAGCCCGTGATCTCATTTCCAATTTTAAAAAATTAATTTTATTCTTTTATATCTTATTAATTTTTTGATATTTTTCTGTTATTTTACCTCTCACTCGATCCTATTAAAACTAGGTGAACCCATACGATTCATTTATTCTATTATAAGATCATCTTATTCTTGGATTAGGCTGAACTCTTTCAAAGATTCTCAAACCGTCCAAATTTGGTAAAGTAATTTTTTTCTTTTATGAACTGGTTATTTTTTTCTTTTTTCCCCAAAATAATCTTTCCCTAGTTCATCTTGACCTAAGAATACTCTCCAAGATGTTCCAATCCATTACCTCTCCTATAAGGGTGTGGAGATAAGGGAAGATGAAGATTTCTCTAGTTTTCAAGATGAGTTTCCTTCTCTTTTCTCCTCCTTCCTCATCCTCCTTCCATTATTTCTTGGTTATTTCTTCTCCCCTGTTCATTTACGACCAAGGTTTCTATTTTTCAATTATTTTTTATGGGTTTTATGTTCTTTTAGGGATGTTCTTCATAGTTTTAAGGTTTATAAACCCATGGCAGGTCATTTCAGTTGTTGGTTTCCATTCCGCCATGGTTTTGAGCTCTAATATCCCTTAAATAAGACATTATCATTTATGTTTCATCATTTTTTTCTGTTTTAAACAGATATATATTTTTATTATTGATTTGCATCCTTTTTATAATTTTCATGGTGTGAAAAATGGTTGTTTAAGACTTGTTTTGTGAAAAGTGGTGTTGTTTGGTTATAAGCGTGTGCACTGCTTGATTACATAAATGTTCTGTTATCTTAAGAACCTAGTTTATTTTATTTATAACATGGATCAGTAACTTGAATACATTTATGGAATGAAAATTTTATTTTATCCTTTTTCATGTGTTTAAAATAATTATTTTGTTTAAAATTGTGTGCCATGTTTTTGGTAAATTGCTCGGTTTTCTTTTATGTGCTTACTGCGAATTAAAATGATTTGTTTGGATTTATAAATACATTGAAAACCTGAAAAATGGTATCCTGGGGTTCTTTTATTGATTTAAAAAGTATATTTGGTTTTATAAACAAATTTATTTTTGGTGGTAAACATGTTTTGGCCCTAATTTCCAGAAAATGGCTTATTTGGCATCCTTATAAAAATTGTCATGCTTTGGATGTGTGACAAGAATTTTTTTAAGGGATTTGTAAAAGTTTTTTTCTACTTTAAATGGTCTATATTCACCTATTTATTAAAATTTAAAATTTTACCTTTCGAAAATGATTGTTTTGATAAATGAATAAAGGCATGTTTGGCATTTTCTTGTAAAAATGGTTTCTATGTGTATTTAATGTTATATCATTTGAGGCCATTTTATGATCCATGAAATTGATTTATTAAATTGTGTTGGTACTTAAAAATCTATTTGGATATGGTATTGGTGTGTTTTGGCCTTAAGAGATCATTTTTGAATGGATTTTATGTGCAAGGCCTCGTTATACCTCTTGAAATGGTTTTATGAAAATTTCGGTGGTTTATTTATCCGTGAAAGAAATGTGAGACAAGTGTGTGGGATGATTGATGTGTTTTTTATTTGAAAATGTAATCTTCATGAGAAAATGGTATTTTATATATGTGTAACCTATTTGAACATAAAAAGAGAAAACTAGGTATCTAGGTGGGTGGACGTGTACTAGTATGCTAGTTATATGGAGGGGTTTAAAACCTTTTTCATGTAGAAAGTTTTATTATGACAACACTAACTAAAGTATAATGATGATATTTTTTGGTACCATTTAGTTATGGATTATTCTATTACTAGTGGATCATGTGCATGAGAAAGGGTATTTGTTATTTTCACTTTTCACCGAGATACGAGGTACCTAAGGCCTATAATGAACTAGTGCCTAGCGATGTTCCCATGACTTGTGCTCATTGGATATTTTGTACTCATCATCGGAATAAGATGTGTTTGGTTGGTAAATTCAGAAGTGTGTGTTTTTTATTTAAAATTGTACATTCTTTAATGTAGACCTCTTGAAAACTATATTCATTTGGAAGTTTCAACACTTTGAAAAAATTTTACTAGTACTCTTGTTTATAAAACAAGAAAGTTTTTTTCTTATAATTTTTATAGCATAGAACCTCATTTAGAAAAGAATTATATATTATATCTCAAACTTTAAATTAATGTTTCTTTAATTTTAAAGGATGTGCATTGGTAATAGATTACTGAGATAGCCTACTAAGTTTTAATACTCACACATATATTTTTCTTATGTTTTTATCCCCTATACAGGTTTCAGATTGAGTTTGGTTGCCTTGAGAGACATGGGATCATTGTATTGGGAATTGACCAGAGAGGTTATATGGAGTTATTTGTTCATCAGGTCTGGCCGGTTTAGTTGTATTATTTAGTTGTACTTTCAGTTTTTTCGTCTAAATTTTGTTAACTCATTTATTATATAAATATGTATTAGGTTTTCCTTTCTTTCCATTGTTTTCCTTATTGTTTATATTTGGGAGAAATCATTCCCTTTACTAATCTAATTTATCCCAAAACTAGTTTACAGCCTGTGGGGATCGGGAACACCCATCAGACCACGCCACAGATCTGTTCGGGTTCCCAGTTTGGGGTCGACTTAGGTTAAATCGTGACATTATATCCATTTAAAAAAATAACCATAATCACAAATAATACATATTAAAATTATATATAATTAAAAAATATAATTCAATATTTATTTATTAAATAATATCCCATGGTGATATATTTACCTTAATCCTCTTATGATCCCCAAAATTACAGTGATCTTCATCCAAAATTACGTTATTCAAAAAATTCATTTCCAATCACATGGAAATATATACAGTATAATATATATTCCTTGTTTTTAATAATACATAATTACATGAAATTTAGAGATCACATAACCCATAAAGGATACCAACAGTCCTTCTCACTTTTCTGACTAGTATGGTATAAAAGTGGACATCGAGCAAGATGAAATGGACATGAAAAATCAATTGGATGATGATAATTTTTGAAATCTCGTAAGCATGAAGTATATCTTGTCCAAACTTATTCGTGAACATGAAAATTTTTTTAGGGATGGTTCAAGGTCCACCTATATGATGGATAGTGACAATAAAACTACAGATTTCAATGATTGTATTAACAAAATCAAAATGTCCAGTTCCTCTAACATCGTCCTTGATGATGAATCATTCACCAATGATCCCATTGTGGTTGAATAAATGGTATCTTCTCTATTTTACTACCTTATTTTTTGTATTAACTCTCATTAGTAGTTTGTAACTCCAATATACCAGGATGACTACTTTGAGAAAATCATGTTGGTGATCTCTCTTGATATCATCCTCTTCTTTGGGAATATCCCTAGAGAAGAAGAAATTTGGGAGGCAGTTAAAGCCCTTAACCTCAGAAGTACCCCTTTTCATGATTTATTTCTAGACTCTTTTTTTGTAGCTTCATTGGGTATCATCAAAGATGATCTTGTGGAACTCATTTTAGATTTCATCAGGGGGAGTCTCCCCAGAGTGGCATGTGACAAAACTCTAATCCACATCCCTAAGGTTAAAAATGATGATTATCTCAAGAAATACTCAACAATTAGTATATGAAATTTTTTATACAAATTACTTTCTATAGTTTTCAATATGATTCTTGGAACACACCTTTACATGTGGATTTATGAGGATCAACATGGCTTTATTCGGGGCATGTCATCTCAAAGGGCCATTTGCATGGCCCAAGAAATTGTTAGTGATATTGATAAAATGGTGATGGGGTCTAACATTTTTGGTAAACATGATATGGTAAAGGAATAAAATAGGATGTAGTGGAGATGTATTATCAATGTTATGAGATTTATGGGCTTTTTCGAGTCGGTGATTGATCTCTTTTTTAGGTGTATATGGTTCCCATGGTTTTCAGTGGCATTCATGGGTAAAAGTTATGAGTTTTTCAAGTTGGAATAGGGTCTTATCCAAGGGGACTCTTATCCCCCAGTATCTTATCATGATTCAGGATTATTTCATCATTTGTTTGGATAAATACATGCATCGGGTCTGTATACATCATTATAAATTAAAATTAAACATTATTGGGATTTCACACCAATTCTTTGTGGATTATTTTTTCCTCTTCACCAATAGAAATAATCTATCCATCCATGAGGTTAGTTGCATCATTGAAACTTATATCAAATAGACCAATCAAGTTATTATTAGGAAAACATTTATGTTCGTATTTCCAAGAACTTCTCATAAATCAGTAAGAAGAGGATTGAATAAAGGTTGGGAATTCACAAGATATGATTTTCTATGGACTATCTAGGAACTTTGATCCCACCCAGTAGGATCTAGATTCATCATTTAGATGGTATGGTGGATAAAATTCCTTCCCCTATTCTCAGTAATAAAATCATTTTCAATATTTTTTGGTTCGTATCACCCCTGTTAGTTATGTTCTTACTTTGATACCCATGAATGTTCTATCAGTAATCGACGCACCCAAGGCCATGCTATAGAATATTGAGAATATCCTTTTAGAAATTATTTGGGACATGAATGGTTAAAGAATATACCATTGGGATTTTTGGGATAGACTGGCTCGGGGAGTAGAGTATGGGGGTATTAATCTTAGAAGTGTTCCAGATACCATGAACTTCCAATAAGGTAACACAATATAGGACTTCATGGAAGAAAAAACTTTGTGGGAAAGACTCATCAGAATATAATATGTGGTGGATTGTGATGGACTTAGAGGTAGAGGATCTAGAATATGGGATCTGATCAGTTTTCACCTACCCACTCTACGTAAAAACTCTATATGAATTATGGGGAAAGGACCAGTTAATTTTTATAGTAATAATTTTGTGGGGAGCATGATTGGTTTCACTAGATTTACAACACAAGATATCTCCCTTTCTTATGGAAGAATGTTTCAAGTCCTCGTCATTTCTATTCTTAACCCACAACAATTGGATATCTTCGAGGTTATTTTATTTATCTCTAACCCATAAATATTTGTATTTATAGGATTTTCCTCTGGCCTATTCATAAGGAAGGTGTATTAGTGGGTAGTCTAGTTTTTTATACAACAATGATGCATGGGGGGTCATCTCTATAGGCAAATGAAATACCCTCCAATATCAAATTTATTATCAAGAACTTACATAATAATTATCTTATAACTGATGAAAGGGTGTAGTGCAAGGGGATTTATACCATCTCAAAGTGCACATGATATCGTAATACGTAGGAAGAATCTTCTAAACACACGTGTTTCATAGGAGAGTGGGCCTCTGCAGTCTGGAGGTGCTTCATCATTTTCAACTGAAAAGTAGTATAGGATATCACAAGAAATAACTTCTTTCCGGAATGGTTTAATGGAATAATGAAAAATACTCATAAAATGAAGGCTTGGGCACTGTTTTTTGTAGTAGGCTACTAGAACTATTGGGAAGCTTGTAATCAAGCCTGACATTATAGTGTTGTTAAATCATGTATGGAAATAGAAACCCATGTGAGGTCCAAAGAGGCAGATCTTGGCATTCTTATTTAATGATGGGAACATTCCCCATCCATCTGAGCCCATATATCGAATGGAGGTTCCTAACACATGTCCTGAAGTCCGTTAATGCATGATAACTAGGATATATAGACTCCCCCTAAAATAAGTCTACAACTAATTATTGATAGTTCATACAAGAACAATGTTATGCATGGTGGAGGTGTGGTTCATGACTGGACAGGTTTTGTTACATTAGTCTTCAATGTTTTTTATGCAGTTAGGGGGAGTCTCTCATGGATAATGCTTAATCCATGTTAATGGGACTTGATCTTTATCACTCTCATGATATCCCTCTGGATTTGGTGAAGACCAAATCCATTACTATTTATAAGGTTGTCCAAATTTATATTGTCATACCAGGGGCTATCACTTATCATATCCACAAATTAAATGGTATACTTAGCAGTCACATAGATATGTCACACACATGGAAAGAGGGAAATATATTGGATGAGTTCTTGGAATCCTGGACAGCCCATGGAAATTCTTTTACAACATTGACTTCCCCAGGGTCCCTTCCCCTATATTACATTATCCATGTTATGGGAGATTCTATAGGTATCCATTATTTCCTGCCACATTGATCCTTTTAGGGTCTACCCTTTATATTAATAAAATAGTATAAAATTTGGATGGATAATATTAAATCTAGTGGTTACATGTACCTCAAACATTTATCAAAAATCAACAAATTTCTCCCAAAATTTATAGAATATTCACTACACCACATTTGAAATTTATAAATTTTATCATATATTTTTTTCCATATATTGAAAATAAAATATACTACAGAATAATCAATACATGTTTTATTAGCCTCAAAATATTGATAAAATACCACAATATCATAATTATATAAACTTTATACAATAAAACATCCTTGATTCGACTCCTTCTTAATCCATTATTCATGAATCATCATATATTTCTTTAATACACCATTCCTAAAATCAATTATATAAATTATATCCAAATGATTTATCAATATCTAAAAAAATCATTCTTAGAAAATTTGAAAATAATTCATACCTTTAATCTAAATCTCATGATTTCTTTGATATACCATTTATCCTCTAACATGATTAAAAAATTATAGAATGAAAATGGCCATGTACTTCATGGAATTTCCTTATTTATAGAGTATTAAAAGTTGATATTTTTAAATTAGATAAAAAAACATACCATGATATATAAAAATTTCTACGAATTGAATAGTTGTTATATAAGTCATATAGTTTCTTTTAGGTGATTTTAATACTTATACATCTATCAAAATCATTTGAACAAGATTTTTCAATAATAGTCATAATCAAGTAATCTAGAAGAAATAATATGGTTGTCAATGATTTCTTTTCATCCATCCTGATTAAAAAATTAAAATCAATATAAAATAACATCCTTAAAACATGAAAATAATTAATGCATGTTAAAAAGTAAATTTCCTTTTTAAATATAATACCCTTTGAAAATTATTACATAGTAAACCCATAAATTACAAGTGGACACTTATAATTATTATTTATTTTCCCCACCAAACAAAAAATCATATAATGAAACATGGTTTCTTTTGATGATGAATCTTCACATTTATAATCATCACCTCATCCTTGTACCTAATCTTCTTTAAAACCTATGAAAATAATTTTAAAAACATGGGATCAGGTTAAAATGATCTGTAATGAACATAAACCTCATCTATTTTCACTATATCATATATTCAATAACCATATAATTTAATTTCATACCCAATGCATATGAGGATCTAATGTAACCACCATTACTTAGTTTATCATGGAACCACCCTTCATTAGTTTATAATTTAACCACTCATCATTAGTTTATAATGGAACTACACAACATCCTAACAATTCAAAATAGACATAACATATTCATAAATCATGAAATCTAACATGATAAAAACATTCTTAAGGAAAATATACGTTTCATTTCAAAAAATCATTTTTTAGAAAAATTTCACCAAACAAAGGAATATATTTTCTTTGAAAATAACCTTATAAACATGTTAGGTAATATTAAAATAAATAATTTTTCCTAATGGATTAAAAATATTCTTATGTTTTGTAAGATAAATAAAATATTCTTTTCATATTTTTGTCTAAAAAGTGACAATGTACATCGTTTGGAAGACGATAAAAAGACTCCATTCAAACAATTATGTTAAAATTAAGAAACAGTAAAAATGACCTTAAAACACCATATGATAATATAAAAAACATTTTCCTTAAATCTCTTTTTTAATTATGGTATGGAAGAAAAATTGACTTTTAAGGAATAGTTTAGATATTATTTTTATGAAAATATCCCTTACCATGAGTCATACTCGTAATATATATTCTTTTTCTCCCTGAATAATAATATCGTTTATTTTATACCTACATAATAATATTTAAAAAGTTTAATATAGCTTTAATATCACTTATTTATTTACTATATACTATTAATTTATCATTTCTATTTATGTGGGATGTTTTGATGATATTCAATTCGTTAAGTCAAAAATTACTATAGTGGGTTGAATATGGTCAAAGAGGATAGAATTCCATCATCTCCAGAATAAAAAGCATGAAATATTTATCATTTTTTAAAATATATTATATTTTTATGTCCAATATTAAAAAAATTTATGTAAAAAGAAATATGTTTCAATCATGTAGATGGGGGGTCCTACGTACGCCTGAGTAATGATTCTATTTTTGAAAAATAATTATTGATAAAAGTTAAATATGATATTATTTTTCAATAATGATCATAATATCATATATATCATATTATTTCATTAAATGTACTTAAATATTTCATATATGTTATGTGAGGATGAAAACTTAATAACATCACTTCGTAGAGATGATAGTTTACACGTAAGCACGAACAACGATATCATTTTCTAGTTCATCAAAAGGTTAAGAGATAAATGATATGTTATCTATTAATATTTATAATATTAAATTAATGTATTATATAAAAATAAATTCTCTCATTATAAGTTTTATTCAGTTATAGTGATGGAAAATGAATTTCATCGGTTCACAATTCGATAGTTTGTCTTACACACGAATGATGAATTATTTTCCCATCTGATGGAAGAGAAGATATATATAGATCATTCCACTAACATAATAATGTATTAGTATATTAGGGTACAATATTTATTATTTTAACATCATTTATTATGTTTTTATGGGTGTATAATATGAAAAAAACTAAATCATACAGATAAAAACAATACCTATTCTTTCAAAAAATTCTTTTACATAACAAATTTTGACCTCTATGATTTTAATTTTGCATAAAAATGATCTATAGATTTAGAATAAGGAATAAAGGAAGGTATTATGTTATAGATTATCTAATCCTAATAGGATTTTTTATGTGATTAATGGAGAATAATAGGGTTCCTTTAATAAGAGAGGGGAGGGGAACACATGGAATTTCTTCAAATATTAAATTAATAAACATTAATTTTAAATTTTAAATGGCCCCAAAGTGAGTTATTTTAAAAATAATATTTTATGGGTATAAATAACCTCAGCTAATAAAAACTATACTTATTTTTATTATATTTCTACGCTTATAATTTTGTTTTAATACCCATTTAACACATACTGTGAATACAAAAAAAATTACACTTTGTGTTTTAATATGGTTACTGTAAAATGAAAAAAGACCCAAAAATAGACCATTAATTATATTTTAACTATTTTATAATCAAATTTTATAATTAATTATTTTTATGAATTATATATCATTTAATTTATATTATTTATAGTAAAATATCCCGAATGTCATTTTTTTAAAACTATTTATTACATTGAATTTAATAAAATAAAAGAGATTATAAAATTTAATATATATATATATATTATCTTGTTCATGTTATGGTAATATTTAATGTTTTTTATCAAGTCATTTTGATTAGATTATATTTATTTTAATATTTTAAATATCATTTATTTTATGTTTCCGTTTATTAAATTATTACTTCATCGATGTTTTGAAAGAATTTATGGTAATTATATTTTATGAATAAATTAAAATGTGGAATGTAAATATTTTAATTTTAAAAATAATATTTATAGTCAAACATATCATCTATATTACAAAAAATTAAAAATATTACAGTTGTTAAAAACAAGACAATAACATATTTGACATTTCATTAAATATAAAACTATAAAGTTCACAATACAATTCATGTGGCCCCAAAAAAATAATAAATTATACCTTTGGATTATTATGATCAATATGTACTCATAAAATATGATCTAGCTATGTTTTTGGATCATTTAATGGTCCATATAATCTTATACTTTAACCTAATTTACCTACATTTCCCTTTATCGTGGTAATTAAATTACTATGTTTACTATTAATGTTGACAAAAGAGGGGAAATATTTAGTAAATTTAAACTCAATGATTTCAAATATGTAATATATTTTTCAAAATTCAAAAAACATATATTTTATAATTAAATTCAAAATAAAAATGACAAAAAGCAATGAAAAATATTTTTTGGAAAATTAATCTTTTAAATATAAAATGTTTTTACACTAAATTAAAAAATGAAATTCATTTAAAACGTATAATTTTATTATTTTAAATAAAAATTAACTAATTAGAATTTAAAAACAATTAAAAACATAATTTGGCCTTTTTAACACTTTAAATAATGTATAATTTTTAATTATAGTCTCTATTTTTTAATATTCCTTAAAAAATCATTATTCACATAAAATTACCAAGAAACAATAATAATATAATATCAACATAATAAATTCAAAAATTAAATTTAGATTTAGAAATTTATTTTCCAAAATTGTTTAAATTAATCTTTAAAAAAATCTAATAAAAAATGTGTTTAATAAATAAATTTGTTTTTTGATTTTAAGAATTACTTTACATAAGAATATAACTAAATATTTCATGAATAATAATAAATATTAAAATGATTTCTTCCATCATTAATAGGTTTTTTACATATAAATTGGTCTAATAAATTATTATTAAGGTAATTTTACATTTAGAAAAATTTTAAAACTAACAGTATCATTGTAAACTCATTGAACAAAAAAGGTTGTTTTCACTAAAAAATGTATTTTTCACTCTTCATCCAAAATATATATTCATTATTAGAAAATTATGAAAATTTAATATCATATAATATTGAAATATTTATTTAGAATATGAATTTGATTTTTAAAATTAAATTCTCTAAAATTGTTAAAAAAAATAAGCGTGGAAAAAATGATGAAAACCCTTTTTTGAAATATATTGTTTTATTTATAAAACATGATTTATTCTTATCTCATGATTAGAAAAAAAAATTGATGTATGATGAGCCATTTTATTTTATAATTAATCTATAAATTTCTTTAAAATCACTCACCAATAGTAACTAATTTAATTTATAAAATAAACAAATATATATATATATATATTAAATTTTCATCTCAAAAAAATATTTCATTTAAATTGACATTATATTTATTTATATTTTTAAACAATTTATAACTAATTAATTTATTTTATACAATTATAAACAAAAAAAATCATAATTTCATTTTCCCTACTCATACCCGTCAATTTAATGTTTTTTAATAATATTATACTATAATACATCTAATTTTAAATTAGGGTTACATGTATCGTAAACTATAGAAGATAATAAATTTATTTAAAAGAAATTATATCATAAAGCATCAAGATGTCACATTCTTCCCTCCTTTAAAAAATCCATCCTTAAAATTTCAAGAATGTTACCTCATGAACAAATTTATATTGTTATTCGTTATAATTTCTTCAACATACCAAGTTGAATCTTCTATATTTTGATTTATCTAAAGATACTTTACCTATAATACCATTTGATTCCATAACAATTTTTCTATACTATCTTGAATCTTGATTATCTTTTCACAATCAAATATATCATTTTCCACTCTTATTTCGTCATTTGTGATCACATGCATTGTTTGTGGAATTTAATTATTTAACATTTATATATGGAACCATTATATACTTTAGATATACTTGGTGAAATTTCCAATTTGTAAGTCACAGATCCAATGCTTTTTAGAATTTTGAAAGGTTTGGTGTACCCAGGGATCAATTTCCATTTCTTAACAAACCATATAACATTTTTCCATGGAGATTCTTTCAAAATAACACGATCCCCCACTTTAAATTACAAATTAATCCTCTTATTATCATCATAGTTTTTTTACTACATTTTCTCTTTTAATGTACTGGTTATTCGATAAATATTACATTGTTTCTTCCTCATGTTTTAGGCCTATAAGATCTATTTTTCAACTTCATCCCAATAATATGGATTATGATATATATTTCCATATAATTCATTATATAACACCACATGAATACTTTAATGGAATATATTTTTATAGGAGTACTTTACCAAAGGTAAACAATGATCCTAGATATCCTGAATAAATATAGATCAAGACCAATAAAAATGTCTCCAAATTCTTGAATAATCCTTTCACACATTCAATTTTTTTGATGGTGATAAGTTTCACTCAATCAAGTATTTGTATCAATAGACTTCTGGATAATTTTTTATAATTTTAATGTAAATTTTTTTTATGATCAGAAACTATTGAATGAGATTCTCCATAAAATATTAATAGCTAGATAATATAGGCTCATACAAGGTTCTCAAGAGTTAAATCATCTCTTATTACAAAAAATATATATATTTACTGAGGCGATCAAAAATAACACTAATTGAATCATTATTTCTAGGATTCCAATGTAATATATTGAAAATGTCCACAATATTTTCATCCCGGGTCAATAAAATTTTATGAATATATTCATGAATCCTCTTTGATTTTGTCACATTTCATTCACATGTTTTCATGTCAAACATCATAAAAATAATTAAAAAAATTCCCTTTCATAGTATCCCATAAAAAATTTTCCTTCAAATCTATATGAATCTTGGTTATACCATAGTGTATAGTGATAATATGACTAATATCATCATCCAATAGTTCCCCTTTTCTTATCAGTTATAAATAAACCACATAGTCTCATTCCAAATTTCAGAACAACATATTTACAAACAAATTCTTCTCATTGTAAACCATTAAAGAAATAAATTTCATTTAAAAATTTCTCATCATTAGGTTTTTAACTATTTATCTTTTTCCCCAAATTTCATTTTATAGTCATTTAAAAGAGGAGTAATGTATTCCCTCCCTAAATAATTTTCTATCCATATTTAATATATCATTAAACATATGATCCCAATTGATCCCTACTTTTTTATAACTCCATGATCATTCCTACTCAATGAATCTAATACTCGATTTTCTAACCTTATGTGGCAATATATTGATAATTCATAATCCTTGAGTAGCTCAAGATATCAATTTATCATCATTTTGAACTCTTTATATGAAAATACTTATTCCATACTCTTATTATCCATGTATATCTCGCATCATTCACAATAAAGATAATTTTTATACTCATTCAAAGAAAATATTATAGCTTTAAATCAAGATCATTGGTATTAAGGTTTTGTTCATGAATCCTAAACTACCTTGATTCATAGGAAATAAATTCATAACAATGAATAAATAAAAAACCATATTCCTTTATTTAGGCATCATTGTATATATAAAATCCATAATTTCTTGATGAGAGTGTAAAAATAAGAACAATCACCAATATCCTCATCAATTCTTAAAAACACTATTCACATTAATTTTTCCAAATGCACTTAACCCCTTTATGAATAATATTTGTAAACACATAAGCCAATCAGAAAAATATTTGGACAAATCAAAGAAAATAACTTAGAAGAAAAATGAAACTATGTAACTCAGTAATGTTCCTTGGTGTTGGACATTCTTGGAGATCATTTTTCATTATAGTATCTACTAATATTTCATCTTGGGAGACAACATATGTAGGAAAATAATTTGTATGAATAAAAAATTCACACTAAATAAATTTCTAATATAACTCATTTCATCTATGAATCACTACCTTGATTTTAAGTTATTGACATTGTCATTATTTCTCTGATATTAGAATAACAAATCCATAGTAAATACCCAAAAAATCATTAAGATAATAATGGATTACTCTACTCATTAAATCCATAAAAATGGGTGTTAAATTTTAAATAAAAATGGAATTATTCTAAAATCTTAATATTGATACCTTGTATGAAAATCTATCTCTGGAATATCATCCTCCTTTACTCATGATTAGTTATTTCAAGTGTGAAGGTCAATATGGGGGAAATTTTGAGGTCCAGGATGTTGGTCAAATAGATTATCAATGAAAGGTAGAGGATGCTTGTTAGTTTTCATAATATAATTAACATCCCTATAATAAATTCACAACTTCATAGATCCATCCTTATTTTTAATGAAAATAATAAAGGATCCCCAAGGTGAAACACTAAGTAATAAAAATACCTTTTCAAAATAATCCTCTATTTATTTCAAAAACATCATAAATTCTACATGGGCCATTCAATGGGGATTATTTGATATAGGTATTTCATTATATATTAAAATAATTGAAAAAAAACTTTATTCTCTTATCTAAATTAACGTAATATCTGATTAAATACATCAATGTATTCTTATACAATTGGTAGATCGTCATTTTGATGATTATGTTTTAATTTTATAGATCATTTTTATTATTCTTAACTAAGTATCTCATTCAGAAAAGCTATATGAGTGGATATATACATAATTTATATGATAATTAATCCCTTATAAAGGTAAGTAATTCAACTTTTTCATCATGAATCATAATTTTATTCTCTTTGTAATATATTTTTCCATCATATTTTTATAGAATTTCCATACCAAGTATGATATAAAAAATTCAGATAATCAGTTCTATTTGTGAGACATAGTGGATACTAACAATAAAATCCTTATAGTGGAGATAATTCCACTAAGAGACGTGAATAATAACTCCCTTCATATTGTTGTTGGGAAATATATAATTTTATTTTCAATCATTGATGATATAAAAGATATATAAATCAATAATCATGTAATGAATTAGCTAAATTTGATTATATGGTTAAAGTATCAACTACCACATTGTTAGGAACTCCAAACTCAGCTGTTGTGATCACATAATATTGGCCTTTCCCCCTTGTCCATTTCTAAGAAAAATCCCGTTAACCCCTTGGAAATTCATTTTCATACTTCCCAATCTCTTAACAGTTGGAAAATTGATCATTAGAAGAATCTTTATTTTGATTTTAATCATGATTTTGGAGGCCTTTCTCTCTACACTTATATTACACTCTCATTCACAAAAAGCATATTCCATGATGTTTCTCTCCTCATTTACTTCAATTTAAAAATTTGACCCTTCACATCCAAAAAATTTATATATTTTATTATCCAGAGTAATTATCCTCCATGTACATAGCTTATAGGCTTTTAAAGTCATAAGACATGTATAAATCTATCCCATTCTTCAAATAATAAGAAATTTTAACCTCTTATGTTGAAATTTTTTGGGATAATATTACCCTCTAATGTATATTATTATTATCATCAAAGAAAGGTTCAACAATTATATTTGGATTATATAGATAGTCTGAAACATTCCATGATAACCTTGTAAAGTTATATTCATTCTTAGAAACATTATCTAATTGATTTTTTTCTAAAATTCAATAATTTACTCTCCATATATTCTCATTGTTCATGAGGGAATTTTTTACCCATGAAGTGTTCCTTAAAAGCCTTCCATTATACACTGGATATTTCATCCATATCCTTCATATTTAGATTCAGTGACTACTACTAATCTTTATATCCTAAGATACAATAAACTAAAATAAAAAACCTTCTCTGATTATGCCTTCCAAGAGTGAAATATCTTCTCTAAGTAAATTATTCATTCCATAGCTAAAATGTATTATTAGTCACACTAAATGATGGAGTTTGATGATGTATAAAATGGTATAACATAGTTAGACCACGTTTTTTAATAGTATGATACATCATATGGGAATTATTATTGGTTATAAACTCTTTAAATATCGATAATATCGTAATAATTGTTTCATCACTTGTTTCAACTCCATCACTGAAATCATTATCATACACAATTTGGTAATCTCTCAATGTATTACATGTATATATATGGTTCCCATTACTTCCATTATTAACCATTTATAAATAATTAAATACACTATATTAGATCATAACATTATGAAATATAATTTACAATTCGAAAACTAATGAACCAGTTAACATTAATTGAAAATTTTATTCATAAATTAACTTTGAATCATAAACATTATTTCTATGAGAATATTCCCAAGTAATAAAAAATTAAAATCCTTCATGATGTTTTGTGAATATAATATGAATTGACCAAATAATATCCCCCATGAGTGATAGACCAGGTGTGAATAAAGGTCTATTTTCATGCACCATGTGATGATCAAGTTAAATAACAATTCACCCTTTTCATAGAAATTACACATATTTATAACTAGGCCAGATCAAAATCCAATTGTAGTATCTATAATTGGATTTTATACTAGGAAAACTAAATAATAAATACTTTAATAAAAATTTATGATGTTATCGTATACATAGACATATCCTCTAATTTATTTGTAGTCTTATATTCTATAATGAAAATTTTCTTATATCTTGTTCCAAAGGATTCTACTAAAAATTATCTAACACCAACAGTGAAGACCCCCACCATAGTTTCCCAAAGTCAATTGTAACATTATTAAATTAGTGCTAGATACAAGAAATCACAACCCAAAAGATAAAATAGTTTAGTATTATTATACAAATAGATACCTACTTGGAACTCACATTACATTTTAAAACATAAAATACAATATATTAATTCTATTTGGAACACCACAATTCCCTTTATCATGTAACTGCATAATAATAATAAAACACTAACTAGAATCTTGGGGAATGGAAACCTAAGAAAGGGGTGATATGAAATTCATAATAATTTTATATATACAATAAAATATATCATTAATGAATAAGCAATGATTAGTATATATAGGTAAATATCTTATATGAAATTCTATTTAAACAATAACACGAGAATGAATAATAATATGGAAGTAATAAATAATGATAAAATAATTCCATAAAAATATCCACATAATCTTGAAGCTTATCCGTGGATATAATAACTACTTCAATAATCTCATGAAAATCAATAACTAATCTCATAATGAGGTTGTACATAATTCCAGACATCATAAATATACAATTGAGGCCTTATTCCCAGACATCATAAATTAATTTGTAAGTCCTTGGGAAAATACCCAAGATAGTTTGTCTCATGAGATCTAAAAATCCATCAAGGGGATATACCAGGGCCTGCATGTTAGTTACTATGAAAAATTCATTCCTTGTATCAAAGGGGTCAAACATAATCAACATACACATTCGTATTGAAAAACTAGCACATAAAATTTTAATACATTCCCTATCAAATAAGTATAACCATAATCTATCCATGTAATATGGTGACTGGTAATAAAATTTTACAATCCAAATAGAAATTATTGTAAAACATCCATGAAAACAGCAATGATTGTATAATTACATCATATCCAAACAATATTATAATAAAAAATCACTCTTGAATAGAAATATCAATAAATTTATTTAAAAACATTCTTAAAGAAAATACACACTAAAATTGAAATTCATATTTTATATAAATTATATTATAGAATAATAGAAAAAATAAATCCATTAAATAAAACATTAAGGCCTTTAATGTAAGATTCAAATCATTGTCTGTCCATTATGGTGAGAAATACCATTCATTAAAATTAAGGTATATTAAGAAATTCCATTCACAAATTTATAAAAATTGAAAAATTATCTCATTTGGAAAATGATAGGAAGAATCCTTTTAAAACATTTTGTAACATGTTTATAATAGGTACATAATAATATAAACAATAATATTGGAATATTAAATATAATCTTGAAAAAAATTACAAAACATAGACATCGAAGAGAAATTATTTTTTACTAAAAAATATGTAAAGAATTTTTTTCGTAAATTTATTCTATCGATCATTTGGTTACATAAAAGGTTAAAATCAATGGAAACATAAAATTTTAAAAAATAACAAGGGAAGATGATAATATATTGGGTTCAAGATAAAAATATCTTGTAATTCCCCCATTAGAGACTTAAATAAAAAAACACTTGAATAATGATGATATTATGTAATAAAATATAACCACTTTTATAACTTTTGAATAATATGCACCATGGATTAAATATATTATATAGATATATATGTATAACCAATCATTTTCATGATAATAATTTTAGTGGCATGTCACCAAAAATATTGATGCCAATGTCTAATACCATTACATATTTATGATTAAAAAGAATAAAATCCTAAAATACCGATCGGTTTTGTAGTTTTGGTATACCAGACACATATTTTAGAAAGAAATACATTAATTACAACATATTTTTATTCTAAATAACATCATGGATAATAACTTTATTCCATATATTATATCCTTTAATATCTTTCTTTATACACTTATTAGAATCCTAGATAAATGAAATATAATAAAGGTGAGCTCAAATTCTCAATAGGGGTAATGTATAGTGTAAAAAATATTGAATCAATAAAAATAAATCAACATGGAAAGGTAAATAAATGAAAACACATTCCAAGTAATCAATATGATGAAAATTAATTTATTAAACAAAAATTCAAGGTAAATAAAAACTTATGCCATTCAAATAAAAAGATAAGGAAAATGAACATGGAATGGAAAAGAAGCTGAAACACATTCAATTTATTCAATGTACTAAACATTTATTGAAAACATAGATATTTTGATGAAAAATATAATGGATAAATAATAAATGATGATCTATTAAAGAAATTAATAATTATTGGATGTTATGTTTATGGAATATGAAAATCTATACTGCCAATAACTTTCACAAGATGGTTTAAACTATTGATAGATTCGTGTTTTTTTCATGAAATAATTGTCTCATGAGATCTAGTTGATGTGTCGAGGGGATATATAAATCCTATACCCCAACCGTTATTTATTTTTTAATACATTACTCATATTTTATTGTCAAAATAAATAATATTCTTTGTACAAAATCTATATTGAAAAAAGAATATGGATTTTTAAATATTTTTTTAGGTAATAAAATGATTTTCAAATAGAAACAATATGAAAAAGGTTTTATAGTTTAAGAAATAGTAATATCCAATGATAAATGATATGGATAATTAACTGAAATTTATCATTTATTGATCATATGAAATTTGAATTTTTCAAGAGGAGTAACAAATAAATCAAGGAAGTCAACATGAAAATTATCCTTTTCCAAATAAATCATAAACCATCCAGAGAAAGAAGATATATGGTATTAATACAACATATCCCATGTGAAGTGAAATAAAGGGTTATTTTCATTTATTAATAGAAATATTATAAAAATATATTTAAAAAGATCCTGAGGAAAATATCCTTTTTAACCATTTGAAAAAATATTTTCTTTGATAATCTATTTTGAAAACATTTTCTTTAAAAATTAACCATTGAAACATGAAAAATAAGCATCAATGAAATGGAGGTAGGTATATCTGTACTTCTTGTATAAAGTAAAAAAGGATCATCATTTTATCATGGTAAAAAGGATATAAAAAATGCCTTGTTCAGAAAAAGTACAAAAGATTCCTTTTAAAATATTTGTAAAATAAAAAATATTAAAAATGCCTTTAATAAATCATTTTGTAAATGATGTAAACATTTTTGAAAACCTTTTTACCAAATAAGTCTTTTAGTAGAAAATATCTTCTCAAACTAAAGAGGTAAATGAAGTTAGGTTTTCTCAAAAACAATTTCTAAAGCATTTTAAGTACCAAAAAATTGGAAAATGGTACTATTACATAATAAATGTCAAGAATACCTAGAGGATAATAAAGTTAAAAGGTATATTAGATATTTATAAAATAATATAATCTCATATAAAATAATGTGTATATAATCCCTAAAAACTAGGTTGTAAAGTAAATCATTAAAAATATAATATTTTTTGAGTGATAAGAAATAAATGAGTAGATTATGTGTATCAATATTAAATACAAATATTGAAGATAAAATTAATCAATACATACTAAATGTAATTATAAACATAATAATAAAATATTAACGACACTAATGAAGTAATATAACCCAAGGAAAATAAATTAGGTTATGAAATTATTTTCCTCTTTTGTTTCTTTTAAATCAAATCCACGTAGATGAAATAATTAAAATTGTAACTAAAAATATTATTAATACTGAATGAATCATTATTTTATATGAAAAGGTGGGGGTAATTTCATAATGAATAAGAAATTAGGTGAAAAACAATAAAGTTATTATTTTAAGAAAAAATATACAATCACAAAATGAAGTGAGATTGAAAATATAATAATAAAAAACATTCTTGAGGAGATAATATTTAAACATTATAAAGTATCCCAGAGCACTTAGAAACATTTGAATCATAATATCCATGAATTAATAACATATAACCAAACATAAAATATCATGATAATAAATATTTTTAGGATATTACATGTATGTGGGAAATATATACACTATATAAAATAAGAAAGCTGCATAATAACAAATAATTCTCAATGGAATGTTAATTGAGAAGAAATATCTTACGTTAAGTATGAATTGTCTCATTTGTCCTTATATTCCTTAATAATAAACTCATGTTAATTATTTACTTGATTCAAAACCTTTTCATATATATCATTACTTTATCTTCACTAATTAATATGGTGTATACAACTACTTAAAAAATTATGTTTATATCTGTTATTTTCACCAAATTCGATTTATACATCAAAAATAACATTGGTAGGTCAATTATTTTCAAATAGTTCAACATATAACATCTCAAGAATAATAATAATGACATATTTATCATATTTATACATCAATTATAATTTTAAAAAAATTATTAAATATCGTTATGAAAAATGAATCAATGTACACTACTAGAAATTAGATCTTTCCCAACGCTTCTATACCAACGGTTTGCAAAAACCGTTGGTATAGGTCCCCTTTCCCAACGGTTTGGCCAAACCGTTGGGAAAGGCCCCCAAATTGGCCACTTTTCCCAACGGTATGGCCAAACCGTTGGGAAATGTAGACCTATCCCAACGGTTTGGCCAAACCGTTGGGAAAAGTCCCCAAATATGCCACTTTTCCCAACGGTTTGGCCAAACCGTTGGCATAGGTCTACCTTTCCCAACGGTTTGGCCAAACCGTTGGGAAAAGTGGGATAAAATTCAACCTTCGACCACACAATGAAAATCTCAACCAAAGTACCTATACCAACGGTTGTTAAAACCGTTGGTATAGGTACTTTCATTTTTTATCGGACCTTCGTACCGAGAACATTATATAAATTAAAATTTAAAATATTTATGAGAATACATATATATATATTTATGTAATTATGATCACAAAAGTCATGTTAGGTTAGTGGTTGAGTCGTTCAATGATAAACGAGGGGTCCTGGGATCAAATCCCAGTGGATGTTTTATTTTTGGAATTTATATACCAACGGTTCCATTACCGTTGGTATTGATTTCATATTACTTATACCAACGCTTTCCAAAACCGTTGGCATAGGTCTATACCAAAGGCTTTTGGAAAACCGTTGGTATAGACCTATCCCAACAGCTTACTTGACTACGGTTCTCCAAACCGTTGGTATAGGCTATACCAACGGTTTGGAGGCCTATACCAACGGTTCCAAACCGTTGGTAAAGGTTAGTTTTTCAGTAGTGGTAATAACCATTGAGACAGTTTGTCGTATGTACGCATGAGTAACGTCCTCATTATTCAATAATATTATGGAAGGAAGGTAAGATGAATTATATATTTAAATATTTTTAGTTATATCAAAAATAACATATTATTTAATCTTATATACCTATATACAGATTTCTTTTGATGTAAAAGGTATCACATCATTTTGAGGAGTCGGTAGTCCACACCTTCACGAATGACATTATCACTTTTTAAGAGTGTGAAAGGATAATAAAGTAAATGATATATATTATATTTTCATAATGTTAATTATGTCCTAAATTATCTTATATGATTCATTTTTTAAATATTTTTAATTAAAATAAATCTTTATAAATTCCATGAATCATGTGAATAAATCCTATCACCCTTATGAGGTGGTAGTCCACACTTCCACAAACGTTGTTATCGTATTCCCCCAAAATGGAGTGCATAAAAATATGTATTATAAAATAATTAAATAAGTATAATGAAATTATAAATATAATATATAAAATATATAAAAATATTTCACATCTTAATTCCAAACCATGGAAGGTGGTAATGGAAAATGAACAATCTTCGTTTCATGAGGCTGTTTCTTGTCGTACACATAAACATTGTTTTCATTACCCAATAAAGGACATTTCGGTAAATTTTTTAAAAAAACATATAATAAAAACATCCTAGTATATGTAGATACTTTTTTAATATAATCATGTAATAAGAATATTTTAGGGGTGGATATTGAAAATAAAACTAAAGAGCTTGTGGAAGGAAGTTACCTCTTAATCAATTAAGTCCTTTTTGGTTTGTACCAAATGGATTCATTGAATTTATTCTTACCCTTTTTATTATTCAAATATTAATTTAGGTATGTTAATAATCTATTTACGAATATATTGGTCATTCCAATTTGTCTTGAGAGGTGTGAGGAAGTTGTAAGAGAGGAGGCCTTTTTACAGTGGATGAGGAGTGACACTTGTAAATTTTAGAAAAGTGAATTCCACCCAAATTTTTCTAAATGAATGTTTATCCAATAATTAAATAAATTTGATAAAATGGATTATAGGGTTTAAAAATATCCATAAATGGATTTTTGACAAGTTTCTAGGTCATTTTGGCCCTTAATTTTAAGGTTTAGTCCCTTGTTAAGACTTATTTAACTTTAAGTATTGTGAATAATTTCAATTAATTTCACTAATAGTTTTGGTAAACACAAGTTTAAATTATTATAATTAAAAATATATAATCCATTTTTTCAAATTAAAATCATATAAGTGGTATAAATTAATTTAAATATAATCTTGTAGACGGAATGACATGCGAGTTTTGAAGTAAAAATATTCAAAAGTTTGCTAAGTTTTTATAGTCAATTTCAAATTTAGATTGATTCCAATGATCTAAATTGGATTAATTAATAATAAATTTATATAATTAAACCACAAAATAAATTTAAAATTTAATCGAACCATATAAATAAATTTTATAAAAAATATTTTTGGAACTAAAATTCAGTATTTTTCTCTCTTTATTAAAAAATAAAACTTCACAGAAAAATATGAAAATTTCACTGTAATCTAATTTTCATATTAAACATTAAAATATGATGTTTATTTTGAAATATATAATCTATAAATTATAAAAAAAATTAATTTCAAATAGATTCTCTATTAAAAGGCGGAAAATATGGATTAATAAAAATATAGTATTTTATGTGGAAAATTGGCTATGTACTTATCTTATTATTATCAAATATATTTGATGAATATAAAAAATGATTGGTTATATAATATATATTTAATTAATATCACTAAGTAATTTTAAATAGTTCAATATATTATGATAAAAACATATTTATGAGAATAAACATAGTTTTCTATATAAATATCATTTTTATTTTAAATTGGTTCTTATATTCATTTCTAATTAATTTTTAACCAATAAATTCATATTATATTTTCATAGATCATATATTTTTGTAAGTTTTTTAACACTATTAATAACTACTAATTTATGGGAAACTTTATATCTATTTATATTAAATAATAATATTTTAATAATATATTATTATTCAATAAAACTTTTTCTTGCTTGTAACACAAGGCATTGAAGAAACTCAGTTTTTCATGAAACATACACTAACTCAGTGTCATGTGAATTGAAAGTTATAAAATATGTTGAATTAATATAAAATAGAGAATATATTATAGATTATCTAGATATTATAACCACTTATGTTCTTGGCATTGTGTTTCATACCCGTTATCAAATATAATATTCCTACTTTAGATTTTTTGGGAGTTACATTATCCCCACCTTAATTAAATTATGTCCTCACAATTTAAACAATATCTTTGGGAAATATTATTTAATATTTCCTATGATTAAAATCCCACATCATGATAAGGATTCATAATAAATCCTTTAAATAGGATAGAATGGGAACTACAATTTTCACATGGACTAACATGTAACAAGGTATCTATGTAAGAGAACATTATTTGCAAGTGGAGTCACATACTTATAGAGAAAATGTAAATATATATAGGGCGTGATTGAGGTCATAAATCAAAAAACAATTGAATGATCAATATAAATTTTGAGGCCTCAAATCCCTAAATCTATGATGAATTAGAAGACCATCAGTTAAACAATAATTATGGTGTTAGGAAAACATTGTTTTTATTGATATAATTTTCCTCATATTGAGAAATTCCTTTACTACCTTAGAATATAACATAATTTACTTACTAAATATGATTTAATTTCATGTGAAAAATTATATATTTTGGTTGTTCTTCATTCAAATTCCAATTTATCCACTAATTAATGAAATGTGTATCCAAAAATGAACTTTGATTTCGGATGCACTAAAATAAAATTTTAAAGCATATTAATGACCATTAAAGTGTGAAAAGTCTAACTATTTTCCCCTAATTATTTTCTAAAACTGATATGGTTAATATATCAATCTCTAATACTCAAAATTTATTCTACTAGTTCATCATTAAAATTTATTCATCATATTGTTTAACTAAAAACAATGACATATTATTCAAGACATTACATTGGTTAGTGGTTGGAAACAAACCCTTTTCATCCTTCAGTCATGGTTTCAAGTCCTATAACATTTCCATATTTTATGGATTATCACCAGACATAAATGATGTCTTATTATAAAACAATATTAATTTAATTTATAAAATAAATATAATGGAAATACATGAAATAAGGTTGATCACAAAATAGCCTCTTACCAACAGTTTTCACTATAACATCAATACATAAATACATTATCCTTTTATTTTTAAATAAGTCTTTCCTTGGTCTAAGGATTGTTTATAAGATCATTTGTAGTATTCTTAAATCATGACACATTATCATAAATCTAAAAACTTTAGTTTTAACCTAGGTTTTTATTTATAATCCAATTTTCATTTCCTTTGTAATGGTTCGTAACGAAAATATAAATTATCCTAAAAGTTTCCCCTATGAGTGTCAAACTAGGTGGATAGTAAGGCATGATGTTGTGTACTAGGTTACATTGATTCAAGCATGACACACCTTATCGGTGTTCTGAATATTTGGTATATCTGATGCAAAATCATGGCCACTTGTAGTATCTAGAGAGGGATGTATTGCAAGTAATACCCCCAAAATCTCCACTTTTCTAAAATTCTTGGGTGTTCTTCTATACTTATCATCAAATTATACAATAGTTTTACCTTATCTAATCAATTTTTTCCCAAATCTAGTTCCCTGGTTTTCTACTAAAATTCTATTGATACAAATTATAGTGACTTGATTCTCAAAATCTCAAAGCCAGTGTCTACTACCATTATAGTGGCATGGTTACAATGAATTAAATCCTGAAGGACCAATCAGTTTAGTTGTATTGGTAAACCAGGAACATATATTTGAAAATTATATTCTAAATATAATATAATTTTTTACTAAATAATATGAGGATAATAACATTATTCCATCTAGTGAATCCTTTCATATCATCATTTGTACATTTCTTATAATCCTGATGAAATGAAATATAATAATTGTTAGATTAAATTCTCAGTAAGGGTAAATTATTGTGGAATAAAAAATTAATCAATAGTAATAAATCCACATGCTAAGGTAAATAACTTAACAAATATTTAATGTAATCAATAGGCTGAAAAGTAAGTGAGTAAATATTAAATAATGGTAATTGAAAACACAAGCCATTAAAATGGCTATATATGGAAAATGAATATAGAAAGGTAAGAATCTCAAACACATTCCATTTAGTCAACGAACATAAAATGAAGTGAATTCATATATATATATATATATATATATATATATCAATGTAAAACCTCATGGGTATATAATAAATGAATATAAATGAGGGAAATGCCTAATTATTGGATGTTATGTCTAAGTAAAATGAAAACCTATATCATCAATACCTTTCACAAGATGGTTTAAAACATTGAATATAAACCTGTTTAATTTTCACAACTTATTTGTCTCATAAGAACTAGTCAATGCATAAAGGGGTATATAATGTCTGGACCCCGCCTGTCATTTCCTGTCCAAATGATTACTCATATCTAATAGTCAAAATAAATAACATTCGTTATGAAATATTTTTATAGAATAAAGAATATATATATTTTAACAGATCCCCAAGTAATTAAATAATTTTCAATGTTGACACTATATGAAAAAGTTATATGATTTAGTAAATAATAATATCCATGATAAATGATATATATAATTATGGGAAATTCAATTTTTAATGATCATAGGATGGTTGAATATTTCAAGGGTCTAACAAAGATATCAATGAAGTGAACGTGATTACTGTCCTTGGAAAATCAAACCATAAACCATCCAGAAGAAGAATGATGATGGTATTGATACAACATATCCTAGGTGGAGTAAATTAAATGGTTTTTATCATTGATGAATATAAATACTATAAAAACATATTTAAATAAATAATTTGTGAGGAAAATATCTTTTTTTAACCTTTTGAAAAAAAATTCTTTGAAAATAATTTTTGGAAACATTTTCTTTAAAAATTATTCTTTAAAACAACAAACGTTGTCATCAAATAAATAATGGTGAGTAAATTCATACTTGTTTTTTGAGGTAAAAAAGAAAATTCCTATGCACTGTATAAAGGATAGATAAATTCCATGTTTCAAAAGTTACAAGATGCTTCTTTTGAAAACATTGGTAAAATAAAAAATGGGTAAAATTTTATTTAATAAATATTTCTTTAAAGGGTAAAAATATTTTTGAATACAATTTTAGAAAGTAAGGTTTTAGAAGAAAAACATTTCTCTAACTAAAGAGTGAAACGATGTTAGGTTTTCTTAAAAAAAATATAAAACATTTTTGTACCAAAAAATGGGAAAATGGTACAATTACTTATTAAAATTCAAGTGTAAATTGTCCTAAATAAAATAAGATTGTAATGTAAACTCCTGAAAAGATTATAATGCGGGAGTGAGAATCCATAAATGAGTTTATTATGTGTATTTACTATAAATGAATATATATATATATATAAGAGTAAATACATTAATAGATATTTAAATCCATTATGTATATAATCATAGAATTTTAAGGCTAAAGAGGAAGTAATATGAACCAATGAAAAGAAATTGGGTTATGAAATTTTTTCCACTTGGTACCTTTTAACTAAAATACCCTTAGATGAAATAATTGAAATTATAATAAAAATTATCATGAATAATAAATGAATCATGATAGTATATAAGAAATTGGAAGGTTGAAAAAATTTTATAAGAAATTATTAGAACGAAAATAAAGCTATTATTTCAAGGTAAATTTAATAAGAACAAAAGGAATTGAGATTTCAAAGATAATCATTAAAACAATTCTTGTGGAAAATAATATTTTAACATTCCAATGTGTCTCACACCACTTTGAAAAATTTGAATCATAATCTTCATAATAGAATAAGTTTAAATGATACTTATAACATTATGACAATAAATATTTTAAATATATAACATGTCAATGGGAAATATATACACCATATAAAATAGAATAGGTTCATAAAAACCAATATATCTCAATGGAATGTAAGTTGAGATGAAATCCCTTACCTTGCATCTGACTGGTCTCATGGATCTTTATGTTCTGAAATGATAAACTCATATAAATTATTTAATTTCTTTATAACCTTTTTCATGTTTATCTTTTAATTTATTTCACTTATTAATAAGTTTTGTACAACTACTTAAACAATTATGTTTACATCGGTTGTTTCGACCAAATTCGGTTAATGTGTCAAAAAAACTTTGGAATTTCAACTATAGTAAAAAGGGTCATTATATGAAATATACAGAATAATAATAATGAAATATTTATCATATTAATATATAAATTAAAATTTTTAAAACAATTATTAAATATGGTTATTAAAAATAAATCAATGTTACAATCCTGGTGATGGTAAGTCTTACGTACACATGAGTAATGTTCGCATTTTTTAATGATCATAATGAAAACAAGGTAAGTAGAATTATATATTTATATAATGATCATTATATAATAAATACCATAATATTTTATCATATATATATAATTATAATTATTTTAAGTTAAAATTAATCACATCATGTCGATGAGGTGGTAGTCCACATATTTATAAACGACATTATCATTTTTTTAATAGTTTAAAGGGTAATAAAGAAAATGATATATATTATATTTAAAGAAATGAAATTATGTCATGAATTTTGTATATATTTTTTGTCACGACCCCCTCCCCACAAAGTGTACCCCTCCTGGGCCAGAAATGTGAAAAGGGAGATAATGACCCCCGAGTCCCGCCTCCAGTAGGCCCCGGGTTGGCGACTAGCACCGAGGGTATAATAACGTACAAATGGGAGGCATTACCCTCTAAGAGAACACAAGCAGAAGAGAGAGATAGAATAGACTCCAATCAACTCCAACTCAGAACTGAAATATAAAAAGGAAACCAAGTACATATATGAAATGTCATGCAAAAGTACTACAACTGAAAGGGAAAACTAAAAGTACCCAAAAGAAAGAAAAACGGCAGCGACCACAAGCCCGAACAGCTCCTCCTCCAACCGCAAGCCAGTAGTAACCAGCTTGATCTCCAACCTGCTCCAAGTGACCTGAAAAATAGTTTATATGTACATAGGGTGAGTATAACAGTATACTCAGTAGGATCCTCCCCAAGACTCTCGTGCAAAAGTAAAGAAAGCATGCTAAAGCCAAGTGAACAATAAGTGAAACTAACTCGTTATCTAAACAGGTATACTATGTTCCCAACCTCACCATGGCTACTCTCACCATGTAATGCATACAAGAATATAGCATATAGTAAATAATATCAAGGGTACCCCGCTACTACTTCCCCACTGGTTTTCCGCTTTGCCCCAACGACATACGTCCTGTGCATCTCTCTCCAAAGGCTTGCCCGCAGACACCTGGGCTAAGCTCCACAATCTGCACCTCGTGCACCACAAAGGATTTCCCGCAGACACCTGGGCGAAGCACCACACCGTCCTCACAACCAAAGTAACCAGGTAGTTTCCGGGAGCCACCATAGCTCGTATAACGTGTATAATACGTCGAGTATTATTCCTCAAGCCATCACAGCCCATACGCCGAGTAAGGATCCTCAAGCCATCACAGCCTATACATGTTACACCTATAGTATTCCATAGGATACTATATCCAGAGTATATGTGTGTGAAATAACCACAATCCATTACATCCCTCTACACACATATATGGGTAAAACTAACCACTGTGCCTACCAGCACAAGGATCTACCAAGAGAAGAGAGCGGGGCCAAAGGGGGTAGTCAGCCATTCAACCTCCCATCAGAATGTTGGGGAAAACACCCCCCCAGGGCTCAGAATCCCCAGGGTGTCAGTTTCCCTTACCGACAGGGTGGAGTAGCGTATAGAAACACAAAAAGTACAGAATATATAAGTAACTCACATCCACACTATGGGCATTACCTAGTCTTAGATACAACTGCAGCTAACGTCTCTCAGACTCCAGGCTGCTACTTCTAAGACTAGGTATCCTATAAGAACACAAACAATGAAGAGATTTATTAGATTACTCCATTCTCATTTATCAGTTCCACTGTACATTAATTAATTCTTTAAACATTAATTAAGAATGAAGAATTCCACATTAAACTGAAATGGAATCACTTCAAAAACAACTGCTCCTTTTTAAGATTCACATCACCTTTAAATTCCAGCATCTCCATCCCCGTGGATTTTCACCATTTAATCAAAAATTCATTACAGAATTACTTTTCCACATTCCCAAGTATTCTAGAAAAACATCATATGCTTCTAAACACAAAGGAGGCTCAACACGGTGAGTAGATATACTACCCGTCGAGTCTTTGCCGCCTATAGAAAGAGCATAGACCCATCCTCCATCGAGAGGCTAAACACGGAAAGCACGTGGCATACCCCGTGTGTCTTCGCCTCCTTCGGAAAGAGGGTAAGCAAGACCAGCTGCCTTGAGCAGTGGGTAAAAGTAAAGCAGATAAGCAACCAAACCAAACCACCAACATCAAACCATCAAATTCATCTCATACCATCACCCTTGGTGTCCTCCCCGACACCCATATGCATAAACCTATGCATCTCGCCACACTAGGCGTCATCCGCTGCCACAACCACAAGTCTCCATGCCTCCACATATCACAACATCCATCCAGGCTCACATCACAGCACAAGCAGCAGGAAAACAAACCTCACAAAGTGGGCTCTCGGCCCTTTAACAAACAAGAGGGTAACTCAGAACCCTTTTAGAAATTCCCACATAATCTATTCTCTAATCCATATTGAATTAACAGACTTGTTATTCATAGGTTCCAATCATGGATACCTAATCAGTAAGCTATCACAATTTAAATAACCATGCTTACTTCCCTAATTTGATTATCCTCAAATTAGAACAACTACAACAACAGAAATAACCAGATTAATTTACATGCCTCTTTATCTTTAGCCAATTAATTAACAATTAATTCCGGCTTTACGTTCATTATCAATTTCTATCATGAATGAACAACGAATCAAAGAAAACATAGATATCACTATATCTAGGAAAACATTAGGCAAACCGTTATCACGGTATAAAGCAACAGCATGCGATCAACTAATTCTTTTAATCTGGTTCAAGTATTTAATTAGGTCAATTTCATTGTGATCCAAAGAGATAAATCATGCTAATTCTACGATTTCACATATACAATTAGAGGAGCCATGAATCCCCTACCTCGAAGAGTTCTTGACGTCCTTTATCCACACAACGGGTCACAGTCCTCTTCTTCTCACGATAGTTGCATCCACCAGAGGATGCCACGGTACGACAGTACCAACCAACCCCAAGAAAACCCATTAGAACCATGGAGATTATATGCTAATATGGAATGAAGAACAAGAGAAGGTGATCCCCGAAGGAATGATGATAAAACATACCTTATATCGAAGAACGATCGACACAACTTGGTTGCATCAATAGAGCGGAACTAATCTGAGTAACGTTTGATTGTGAAACTCCTACGAGAATGATTGCAAGGTTCTAGCGTCTCGTAGATGAGAACCAGGAGGAAGAACAACGAAGTATGATATCTCGTTCCTTTTAAAAAAAATTAGAGAGGCGACAGTTTAAGATCCGGTTTATTCTCTATTAAAAACGGATCGCATTAACCCACGCGGTTTGACCAAGTAAAAAACATCCCGGCCTTAGGAATAATTAATATAGGATTTATGGCCTTTGAATCGGCCTTAAAGTCCTTAAAATAAGGTTTTAAAAGTATTTTACGTCAAAGAAAACGTCAAATTTGCGAAGCTGGAAACACTGTTCTCATACTCAAAATTTGGCAAAGTATGGAATCGGTAGCTCTTATGGAGTCTGGAAACACTGTTCATTCGTGAAATTTGGCAAAGTATGGAATCGGTAGCTCTTATTGAGTCTGGAAACACTGTTCATTCGTGAAATTTGGCAAAGTATGGAATCGGTAGCTCTTATGGAGTCTGGAAACACTGTTCATTCGTGAAATTTGGCAAAGTATGGAATCGGTAGCTCTTATGAAGTCTGGAAATACTGTTCACAGAACTAAAAAAAATGGCAAAGGAAAGAAAAGCTCACCGATAGAACCTTACCGATAGAAACACAAGTCTACTGATAGATCCTCACTGATAGAAGTCCACCGATAGGACCTCACCGATAGAAACACTGTTCACAGAACTAGAAATTTGGAAAAGTGTTAGCCGAGCTACTGCTGGACTGCGGCTACAAGTATACCGAGCTATCAGTATGCCGTGTATACCGGTAAACCTAGCTACCGGTAGGATGCGGCTACCGGTAGACCGAGCTACCGGTAATCAGCAGCTACCGGTAGACCGAGCTACAGATAATCAGCAGCTACCGGTAGACCGAGCTACCGGTAATCAGCAGCTACCGGTAGACCGAGCTACCGGTAATCAGCAGCTACCGGTAGACCGAGCTACCGGTAATCAAGAGCTACCGGTAGACCGAGCTACCGGTAATCAGCAACTACCGGTAGACCGAGCTACCGGTAGGCAGCAGCTGGGGGATAAGTCACCTTGTCCTCCCGGAACACCTCCAACACCACAATTCCACAATGTAATGGACCGGAGAGGTTCGAGCCATTACATTAGATACCTCTCAAAACATTCTCGTCCTCGAAAATGAAAAACCAACCCAGAAGAAAAGAAGGGTCCGAACAACCACCCCATAAGATACCTCTCAGGGGAAAACCACCATGAGTTGTTCGAAAGCTGGAACAAAACTCTGACATCTGGGAACAAACAATCCATACCCAAACAATTCATTCACAACATCACATCAAAGGTACATAAATAAAACATGAAAGGTCTAACCAGAGAGGAAACATCATTACATGGAAAGAGTTAAACATTAAACAACTCTGGGTACTGAGCACATATCTGTGACTCACACTCCCAGGTACTCTCCTCCATGCCATCGTGTCACCACAGGACACGAACTAAGGGGATAGAACGCCCACGCAACACCTTCTCCTTATGGTCTTGGATCTCCACAGGTCGCTCCTCGAAGGTTGCATCATCATCAATATCGATCTCTCCCCAATCGATAACATGAGATTCATCATGAAGATAACGACGGAGCTGCGATACATGGAAAACATCATGTATCCGACTCATATGAGGGGGAAGTGCTACTCGATACGCCACAGATCCAACACGAGCTAACACCTCAAAAGGCCCAACAAACCGGGGAGAAAGCTTACTTCCACGACCAAACCTTCGCTGCCCACGATGGGGAGTCACCTTTAGAAACACATGATCCCCAACATTAAACTCTAACGGTCTCCTTCTTTGATCAGCATATGATTTCTGACGATCATGTGCTGTCTTCATCCTCTCACGAATCACCTGAACCATCTCTGTTGTATTCTGCACTAGTTCTGGTCCGAGAATTGCCGACTCTCTGACCCCAGTCCAGCACAACGGAGAACGGCATGGCCGGCCATACAAGACCTCAAATAGCGCCATACCGATGGTAGAGTGAAAACTATTATTGTAAGCTAACTCTACCAAGGGTAAGTGCTTCACCCATGAACCTCCAAAATCAAGAACACAAGAGCGCAACATGTCTTCAAGAGTCTGGATGGTTCGCTCTGTCTGACCATCTGTTTGAGGATGAAAAGCAGTGCTAAGGCATAGTTGAGATCCAAAAGCATGTTGGAGACCTCTCCACACCCTAGAGGTAAAACGAGGATCTTAATCAGAAATGATCTTCTTAGGTACTCTGTGAAGCCTCACCACCTCCTCCAGATACTGCCTCGACAAAACCTCCACTGAGCTCGACTCCTTGATTGCTATGAAGTGGGCCGATTTAGTTAAACGATCCACTACCACCCATATAGCATCATGTCCTCCCAGAGCTCGAGGTAAACCTGTAACAAAGTCCATTGAGATGTCCTCCCACTTCCACTGAGGAATCTCTATGTATTGGAGAAGACCACCAGGAACACGGTGTTCGGCCTTCACCTTCTGGCAGACTAAACATCGAGACACACACTCTACAACCATACGTTTCAGCCCAGGCCACCAAAACTGACTCTTTAAGGATCGGTACATCTTCGTCACACCAGGATGTACTGCCAAGGGTGAACTATGGAACTCTTGGAGAACCGTCTCGCGCATCGCCAAGGGAACAAAAAGCCTGCCATGATACAACACTCGGTGTTGTTCATCCTCCGACCAACCATCAGGGGCCTCCCCACAAACAACTCTGTCTCTCCAAACATCCACCTCTAAATCACCCAACTGAGACTCTTCCACCTTCTGCATCAGGGATGACTACACCATCATCTGGAAAAGACAACCTCTTCCCCCAACTTCTCCCATATCAAGATGCAAAGATGATAGCTCTTCCATCACTCTCCAGGAATCACCAGATTCACGCACAACATCACTACGTGACTTTCGGCTCAGTGCATCAGCAACAACATTTCCCTTCCCAGGTGTATACGATATTTCGAAGTCGTATTCCTGCAAGAACTCCATCCACCGACGCTGCCTCAAGTTCAAGTCGCGTTGGGAGAAAACATACCTCAAACTCTTATGATCGGTGAAAACCACAAAGTGCTCACCAATGAGGTAACGTCTCCACAACTTCAGAGCAAACACCACGGCTGCCAACTCAAGATCATGGGTGGCATAGTTGTGTTCATGGGGACGCAACTGCCGAGACCCATAAGAAACAACGGACCTCTGCTGCATAAGAACACAGCCTAGCCCCAGATGTGAAGAATCACAGAAAACATCAAACTGGACTCCCTCCGTTGGAAGACAAAGGACTGGAGCACTTACCAACTTCTCCTTTAGATACTCGAAAGCTGTCTGACACTGATCAGTCCATATGAACACTTGATCCTTCCTGGTCAAATCTTTCAGAGGAGTCGCAACTCGGGAGAAATTAGCCACAAACCTCCTATAATAGCCTGCGAGACCAAGGAAACTTCGCACCTCTGACACGGTCTTGGGGGCTGGCCAAGACACCACTGCTTCTATCTTCAAAGGATCCACAGCTACTCCCTGTTGGGACACAACATGTCCCAAGAAACGAACTTCTCAAGCCCAGAACTCACACTTGGACAACTTCCCAAACAACCAATGTTGGCGAAGAACTCCCAAAACGGCTCGTAGATGCTCTGCATGCTCCTCTTCTGATGTGGAGTATACAAGGATGTCGTCGATGAAAACCACAACAAACTTGTCCAGGAATTCACGGAACACAGCATTCATCAACCCCATGAAAACAGCTGGAGCATTTGTCACGCCGAATGACATTACAACAAACTCATAATTCCCATGACGACAGCGGAAAGCAGTCTTCGGGATATCCTCATCCTTTACACGCATCTGATGATATCCTGACCGCAAGTCGATCTTTGAAAACCAACTTGCACCCTTCAGTTGATCGAATAGGTCATCAATCCGCGGGAGAGGATAGCGGTTCTTTATTGTCACTTTGTTTAAGCGACGATAATCGACGCACAACCGCAAACTGCCATCAGCCTTTTTCACAAACAAAACTGGTGCACCCCACGGTGACACACTTGGCCGAACAAAACCACACTGCAACAGACCATCGAGCTGAATAGGTAGCTCTCGTAACTCAGAAGGGGCCATACTGTACGGAGACATAGAGATAGGAGACGCTCCTGGCTGTAGCTCGATCCCAAACTCGATCTCTCGTCGAGGGGGTAAGGATACATCCTCTTCTGGAAAGACATCAGGGTACTCCTCTACGACCCTAGGAAACGCCAACTGTTGAACCTTTGAAGAACTCAGCATCATCCCAGCCATCATGGATGATAAGGATGAAACTCATCTATGACTCATCCGAGGATCTCTCTCACCAACAAACACTACTTCCTCTCCGTCTTCATCAAAGAAAACGACCTTCTTCCTGTAGCAATCCACAATAGCCTGCACCGAATACAACCAATCCATGCCGAGGATGACATCATATGGTTGTATTCGTAAACATAGGAAATCTCCCCAAGAGCGGTGCTGCCCCAACACTAGCTCACAGTCTCTACATACTTCAAACAAGCTAGCTCGACCTCCAACTGGCGTAGTCAACGCCAAGGGCACTGGAAGCCTCTCTACCTCAAGTCCCAAAGCATGGACAAGGGTAGGGGATATAAAGGAGTGTGTCTCTCCTGAATCAAACAAGGCATACACCAAGGTAGAAAACAAGCGAAGGGTACCTCGGACGACGTCTGGCTCGCCTGGGGCTGGCAACGCTAGAGCATGAAGCTGACCACGACCACTTCCACGACCTCTCTGACCCTAATTACGACCACCACCACAGCCGCGCTCTGCTCTCTGAGGACGGGGAGCGTCATGGGGCTGTCCTCTGCCTGCTCCATCTACCCTCGGGTGATCTAAAGCTGGTGCAACCTGCTTCTGCTGCCTCGACTAGAACTTACTCAACGGAGGAACCTGGAGTGGAGCGCCTGGTGCACGATGACTGCTCTGAAAAGTCGGGCACTCCCGCTGCTGATGACCATGACCACCACAAGAAAAACAAGCGCCTGATCCCTTGGCATAGGCCTGAGAGTTGCTGCCTCCGGAGAAACGAGATGGGAAGGGCTGGGACCTACACCCAGGTGAACGGAAACTCTTCTGCCCTGAAAACCGGGAACCCCGGACCACAACTCTGCTTCGTGAGGAATCATGACGATTCCCCTCTCATGACGATCTGGTCCTGGTCAAAGTCCTCTCAACAACCTCTTCCCTCGCCATCACCTCAAGATATGTCTTCAGCATAAATGGGGTGACCTGGCGCTGGATCTCTGGACGCAAAGCCTCCTCGAAATGCCTCGCCCTGGCCTCCTCATCTTGTAACAGGTCTGAAGCATATCGTAGAAGGTTCCTGAAACGGATTCCAATCTCTCGAACACTGGAGCTCCCCTGTCGAAGGGTAAGAAGCTCCTGGCGACTGGACGCCTTCGCAGTCGATGAAAGAAACTCGACTCTAAACCTATCTCGAAACTCCTCCCACGAGATCGTTGACTCCTCACGATCCCCGAGGAACAAGAACCACCACTGTCTCGCTGCTCCACGCAACATCGTCACAACCAAGGACACCCAGTGTTCCTTCTGAGCACGAATCGAACTGAAGCCTATCTCGACCTCCTCCAACCAGTCTTCTGTGACTGCATCTAAAACGGAGCCCTAGTACTTCTGTAGACTCTGGCACTGAAACTCTCGGAGTGTCTTCCTCCAAGTGTCATCGTCGTCAACCTCTACCCGGCGGCGATCTGCTAGAACAGCCTGTTGGGCACCTTCGGCGCAAACCTGACGAGGAAGTCGACCTGGAGCCATACCTGTAAAATAACAACTGTTAGAGATCCTAAGCCTGGAATATGGAAGACTCAACATTAATTAATTAATTATTTTGTTTTATTAATTTTTGGTTACCTATCCCAAGGTCTACCCATTCAAACACAGGCGCAAAGAATAATGATTCATGATCCTTTCCTAGGTCTCTACCCTCCAACCAGTATCACTTTGTTTAGTAGCCATTGTAAACTTAAAGGTCCGTGCAACAGATCATAGGGGGCCCTGAACGCCTATGTCTCTACCGGTCTCCAGTGTTTACCCCACTTGCTAAACATGAATGACATTGTTGCCCTACCATCCCATGCATCCTCACCTGTGCCTAACTCCAAACTCCATCCTATCCCTCAACCAGACCTTTGATACCACTCTGTCACGACCCCCTCCCCACAAAGTGTACCCCTCCTGGGCCAGCAATGTGAAAAGGGAGATAATGACCCCCGAGTCCCGCCTCCAGTAGGCCCCGGGTTGGCGACTAGCACCGAGGGTATAATAACGTACAAATGGGAGGCATTACCCTCTAAGAGAACACAAGCAGAAGAGAGAGATAGAATAGACTCCAATCAACTCCAACTCAGAACTGAAATATAAAAATGAAACCAAGTACATATATGAAATGTCATGAAAAAGTACTACAACTGAAAGGGAAAACTAAAAGTACCCAAAAGAAAGAAAAACGATAGCGACCACAAGCCCGAACAACTCCTCCTCCAACCGCAAGCTAGTAGTAACCAGCTTGATCTCCAACCTGCTCCAAGTGACCTGAATAACAGTTTATATGTACATAGGGTGAGTATAACAGTATACTCAGTAGGATCCTACCCAAGACTCTCGTGCAAAAGTAAAGAAAGCATGCTAAAGATCAGTGAACAACAAGTGAAACTAACTCATTATCTAAACATGTATACTATGTTCCCAACCTCACCATGGCTACTCTCACCAAGTAACGCATACAAGAATATAGCATATAGTAAATAATATCAAGGGTACCCCGCTACTACTTCCCCACTGGTTTTCCGCTTTGCCCCAACGACATACGTCCTGTGCATCTCTCTCCAAAGGCTTGCCCGCAGACACCTGGGCTAAGCTCCACAATCTGCACCTCGTGCACCACAAAGGATTGCCCGCAGACACCTGGGCGAAGCACCACACCGTCCTCACAACCAAAGTAACCAGGTAGTTTCCGGGAGCCACCATAGCTCGTATAACGTGTATCATACATCGAGTATTATTCCTCAATCCATCACAACCCATACGCCGAGTAAGGATCCTCAAGCCATCACAACCTATACACGTTACACCTATAGTATTCCATAGGATACTATATCCAGAGAATATGTGTGTGAAATAACCACAAGCCATTACAGCCCTCTACACACATATATGGGTAAAACTAACCATTGTGCCTACCAGCACAAGGATCTACCAAGAGAAGAGAGCGGGGCCAAAGGGGGTAGTCAGCCATTCAACCTCCCATCAAAATGTTGGGGAAAACACCCCCCTAGGGCTCAGAATCCCCGGGGTGTCAGTTTCCCTTACCGACAGGGTGGAGTAGCGTATAGAAACACAAAAAGTACAGAATATATAAGTAACTCACATCCACACTATGGGCATTACCTAGTCTTAGATACAACTGCAGCTAACGTCTCTCAGACTCCAGGCTGCTACTTCTAAGACTAGGTATCCTATAAGCACACAAACAATGAAGAGCTTTATTAGATTACTCCATTATCATTTATCAGTTCCACTGTACATTAATTAATTCTTTAAACATTAATTAAGAATGAAGAATTCCACATTAAACTGAAATGGCATCACTTCAAAAACAACTGCTCCTTTTTAAGATTCACATCACCTTTAAATTCCAGCATCTCCATCCCCGTGGATTTTCACCATTTAATCAAACATTAATTACAGAATTACTTTTCCACATTCCCAGGCATTCTAGAAAAACATCATTTGCTTCTAAACACAAAGGAGGCTCAACACGGTGAGTAGATATACTACCCGTCGAGTCTTTGCCGCCTATAGAAAGAGCATATACCCATCCTCCATCGAGAGGCTAAACACGGAAAGCACGTGGCATACCCCGCGTGTCTTCGCCTCCTTCGGAAAGAGGGTAAGCAAGACCAGCTGCCTTGAGAAGTGGGGAAAAGTAAAGTAGATAAGCAACCAAACCAAACCACCAACATCAAACCATCACATTCATCTCATACCATCACCCTTGGTGTCCTCCTCGACACCCATATGAATAAACTGATGCATCTCGCCACACTAGGCGTCATCCGCTGCCACAACCACAAGTCTCCTTGCCTCCACATATAACAACAGCCATCCAGACTCACATCACAGCACAAGCAGCAGGAAAACAAACCTCACAAAGTGGGCTCTCGGCCCTTTAACAAACAAGAGGGTAACTCAGAACCCTTTTAGAAATTCCCACATAATCTGTTCTCTAATCCATATTGAATTAACAGACTTGTTATTCATAGGTTCCAATCATGGATACCTAATCAGTAAGCTATCACAATTTAAATAACCATGCTTACTTCCCTAATTTGATTATCCTCAAATTAGAACAACTACAACAACGGCAATAACCAGATTAATTTACATGCCTCTTTATCTTTAGCCAATTAATTAACAATTAATTCCGGCTTTTCGTTCATTATCAATTTCTATCATGAACGAAAAACAAATCAAATAAAACATAGATATCACTATATCTAGGAAAACATGAGGCAAACCGTTATCACGGTATAAAGCAACAGCATGCGATCAACCAATTCTTTTAATCCGGTTCAAGTATTTAATTAGGTCAATTTCATTGTGATCCAAAGAGGTAAATCATGATAATTCTACGATTGCACATATACAATTAGAGGAGCCATGAATCCCCTACCTCGAAGAGTTCTTGACGTCCTTTATCCACACAACGGGTCACAGTCCTCTTCTCCTCACGATAGCTGCATCCACCAGAGGATGACACGGTACGACAGTACCAACCAACCCCAAGAAAACCCATTAGAACCATGGAGATTATATGCTAATATGGAAGGAAGAACAAGAGAAGGTGATCCCCGAAGGAACGATGATAAAACATTCCTTATATCGAAGAACGATCGACACAACTTGGTTGCATCAACAGAGCGGAACTGATCTGAGTAACGTTTGATTGTGAAACTCCTACGAGAATGATTGCAAGGTTCTAGCATCTCGTAGATGAGAACCAGGAGGAAGAACAACGAAGTATGATATCTCGTTCCTTTTAAAAAAAATTAGAGAGGCGACAGTTTAAGATCCGGTTTATTCTCCATTAAAAACGGATCGCATTAACCCACGTGGTTTGACCAAGTAAAAAATATCCCGGCCTTAGGAATAATTAATATAGGATTTATGGCCTTTGAATCGGCCTTAAATTCCTTAAAATAAGGTTTTAAAAGTATTTTACGTCAAAGAAAACGTCAAATTTGCGAAGCTAGAAACACTGTTCTCATACTCAAAATTTGGCAAAGTATGGAATCGGTAGCTCTTATGGAGTCTGGAAACACTGTTCATTCGTGAAATTTGGCAAAGTATGGAATTGGTAGCTCTTATGGAGTCTGGAAACACTGTTCATTCGTGAAATTTGGCAAAGTATGGAATCGGTAGCTCTTATGGAGTCTGGAAACACTGTTCATTCGTGAAATTTGGCAAAGTATGCAATCGGTAGCTCTTATAAAGTCTAGAAACACTGTTCATTCGTGAAATTTGGCAAAGTATGGAATCGGTAGCTCTTATGAAGTCTGGAAATACTGTTCACAGAACTAAAAAAAATTGGCAAAGGAATGAAAAGCTCACCGATAGAACCTTACCGATAGAAACACAAGTCTACTGATAGATCCTCACTAATAGAAGTCCACCAATAGGACCTCACCGATAGAAACACTGTTCACAGAACTAGAAATTTGGCAAAGTGTTAGCCGAGCTACTGCTGGACTGCGGCTACAAGTATACCGAGCTATCAGTATGTCGTGGCTACCGGTAAACCCAGCTACCGGTAGGATGCGGCTACCGGTAGACCGAGCTACCGGTAATCAGCAGCTACCGGTAGACCGAGCTACCGATAATCAGCAGCTACCGGTAGACTGAGCTACCGGTAATCAGCAGCTACCGGTAGACCGAGCTACCGGTAATCAGCAGCTACCGGTAGACCGAGCTACCGGTAGGCAGCAGCTGGGGGATAAGTCACCTTGTCCTCCCGGAACACCTCCAACACCACAATTCCACAAAGTAATGGACCGGAGAGGTCCGGGCCATTACATTTTTCGTCACATATTTTTAATTAAAATAATTCGGTATACATTCCATGTATCATGTGACAAAATCACATATATTTTAGGAGGATGTGGTCCACACTTACACAAATGATGTTATCGTATTCTCACAAAATAGAGTGCATAAAGATATGCTTCATAAAAGTATTAAAGAAGTATAAATAAATTATAAATATCTTATATAACATATATTAATATATTTTCATAATAATTCCAAACCATGGAATGTGCTAAAGGAAAACGAAAAATCATCATTTATTGAGGTAGTAGTTCGTCATCCACATAAAAATAAGTTCATTACCCATTAGATGTAGGTGTGTGTAAATGTATTTCAGAAAATTAGAATAAGAAAATCCTTTTATATTGAGATAAATTTTTTTAATACATGAATAAAAAATAATAGTTTATTAGGTGGATAATGGAAATAAAACTAAGAGTGTGAGGAAAGATGTTACCTCTTAATCAGGTTACTCTTTTTGGTTTGTACAAAGGGCTTCCTTAAATTTATTCCTACCCAAGGTTAGGAATATAGGATTATGGAATGGATTATGAGAATAAATTTTGGGTTAATCTTGGTCGATCCAATGTTGCTTGATATGTGTGAGGAATTGGTAGGAGAGGGGGCCTTTTATAGTGGAGGAGAAGTGGAACTCTTGTAAATATTGGAAAATGGAATTCCACCCACATTTTTTCCAATGAAAGTTGATCAAATAAGGTAATAAATTCAATGAATGGGAGGATAGGGTCTAAATATTGATATAAAATGTATTTTTTAAAATTTCTAGTTCATTTTGGTCATTAAGAATAAGGTTTAGTCCCTTGTTAAGCTTAATTCCTCTTAAGCATTATAATTAACATTAATTACATTCACTAATATTTTTGGTAAAAACCAAGTTAAACTTTATAGACATTATAAATTATTATTATTATTAATATGGAATACATTTTTTCAAATTATAATCATATTATTAGAAAAAATTAATTTCAATTTAATCCTATAGATAGAATGACAATGCGGGATTTTAAAGTAAAAATATTCAAAATTTTGCTAAGTTTTAATAGTCAATTTCAAAGTGAAATTGCTTCCAGTGAACTAAATTTATATAATTGATAAAAAATTTATTTATTTAAATTTTAATACAGATTTTAAATGTAATTTACCCTTATAAATTAATTATATTAAAGAAAAGTTTTGAACTAAAATTCTGTATTTTCACTATTCATAAAAAACATGAAATTCACGGAAAAAATAAAAAAATTCACCATAAAATAATTTTTATGTTTCTCTTTAAAATGTGAAATTTATTTTTACATATATACTCTAGTAAGGTTACAAAAATTGAATTTAAAATTTGTTCTCTATTAAAAGGTTGTAAAAATGCCTCAATACAAATATGGGGTTTTATGTGTACAATTGTGTTTTTATTATCTTATTCTTGAAAAATATATTGAATGAATATCAAAAATATTATTTTGGATATAAAATATATATATTTCATTAATATTTATCATTATTTTCATTAATTAATTTTTTTAGGATAAAATCTATTTGTGATCATAAAAATAGTTATATATATAAATATCCTTAATATATTCAATTTGTTCTTATATTCATTTATAATTAATTTGTAACCAATGAATTCATATTATATTGTTATATACCATAGAATCCCATAATTTAGTTAAAAATATTCATAAAAACTAATTCAATGGGTTGTTTATATCAATTTATATAAAATAATATTAGTTTAATAATATATTATTGTTTAGTAAAAATTGGTCTTGTGCGTCACGAAATCCATTGAATAAACTCTTTGTTTCATGTGAAATAATCTTAAATAGTGTCACGTTAATTTAAATCTATAAAACATATTGTATTTATTTAAAATAGTTGATATATTTTAATGTCTCTGGATAATATATTCTCTTACGTGCTTGGTGTAGTGTAATGTACACACTATCAAATACAAAGTTCTTACATTAAATTTTCAGTAAATTAAAATAATCATAATATAAATTCTTGGGAATTATATACACCACACAAAGGAAATATTTGGTGAATATGGAGCATGTTTTATGGAAGTAAATTTGAGATGAAAAACCCTTACCTAAAATCTAAAATCTTTCATATGTGTTTTAACCTCTAATATAATAAACATAGATTCATTATAAATATATTCCATAACCATACTCATATATACAATACAATATATGACCTACTAATTGTAAGAACCTGAATCTTTATTTTAGGTATGGATCATAAATTCAGGTTGTTTTTAGGAAAAATGAAGAAATGGGAATTTTTCTATGTACACACTTTTTACCCATATACCACATATAATTTTGTATTGGGTGTGTAACAACTGAGTACATGCCCTTGTGATGACCTGGCTAGACTGCAAAAAGTGGCGGCAGGTTAAGGCTACTAAACAAGGACTACATTAAATGAACACACCATGTAATTTTCTTTATTAATTGATAAATTAGTGTGGGTTCGTGTCTAATTTCCATAACATATTTCTTCTCCCCTCGGTTTGTATAGGAGAGTGACAGAATGGCCACGAACTTCGAGCTCCTCCTGATTCTCCGTCTGACCTCTGATTGAGATGCTTTCAGGTGTGTTGTAATCCCACCGAGGTGTTATCAATTCTCATAGAGATTTTATCCTTAATTACTCCACTATTTTGAGTTTTTCAAGGTTCGTATTTTTTTCATATTTTTGTAGATCTATGCCATTCTAGGACGATTCAAGGGTTGACGTTCAATTATATAGATCATATAATACCAAGGTAGGTGGTTTGTTCCTTTAGTTGCTTGTATTTAGATTATATATGCTAAAAGTGATTCATACCCATGTTTGGGGTATTTCTTGGTTTTGAATTTACCCCTATTATTTACCTGTTAGGATTTAATTGATTGAAAAGGGGTTATTGCATATGTGTAAGGTTATATTCCTTGTTTATAAGACACCCTATGGATTAATTTCCCTAGTTTGGCTGGTTATGGTAATTTGGCCTACGTTGCTTATAAGGTGTACCTTGTTCCCATGCCTAGAATTGTTTAGGATGGATTTTTTTATTATTTGGGTTGTTTGTGTTATGCTTGGGAATAATTAGCCTTGTAGTAGTTATAGATTACATGTGCTACTTGGATATGATATGAACACTGTTTTTGTTTTAATGAACCATGATATCCTTGGACCAGGAAGACTGTGGGGGTTTCTATATTATTTACACTGGACCTTGAGAGCCTCGGTGTAGATGTTGACCCATGGTAATTTTCCGTGAGAGCTACCTAGGAGGTAATTTATAATTTCTTGATGTTGGGTTGACCCAGGGGTATTGACCATGAGAGCTACCTGGAGGTCATTTATAAATTATTGATGTCTTGTTGGCCCAGGGGGTATTGACCATGAGTGCTACCCATAAGTTGTTTATAATTTATTGGTGTTATGTTTATCTAGGGTTATTGACTATTAGAACTTCCTAGGTGGTCATTTATAATTGCGCAGTTCTATGTTAAACCAAAGGGTTTAGACCATGAGAGCTTTCCCAGAGGTTTATTTAAATGATTGAATTATTGTGAAGAGTCTTCTAAGACAAAGCACAATATTGGACATGGTCTTACCTGGTTGTTTAGATGGTCTTCTAAGACATCTGCTTTATTACTATTACCCATGGGATATAGATCATAGGCTAGATCCTAATATTACCCATTGGAATGGATGAATAATAAATGTAAATGAATTTAATTTAAAATTGTAGGACTGTTTACGTTTGAGTACTTCCTAGTTTATTGCTTCATTCTGCATATTACCTGACATATATATATTCACTGACAACTATGCGTATATCTTTTAGTGGTTTCCAACTGGGATTCGTCTCACACCATATTTGGGACATGCTTTTGAACCTAAACATATTATATTGTTGCGTGTATAGATAAGGGAAAGTGTCGTTCATCATCAGGTACTTGATTGTTGTTGGAGCTAGAGAGCATGAGACCAAGGTGAGGCTTACAATACTACTAGGGTTAGATTATTTTTTGTTGTACTTTGGTTTCTATATTGTTTTCTAGCGTTGTGACTTTTTTGGATACTTTCCTATACACATGTGACATGCATTATTTATATATTCTCTAGTTGTTATATTCCTATCAGTCTTCTACTGTTTACTTCTTTTTTTGTATTACTTCTTCCGCTATTTTCTTCAATTTGTTATTCTAATGTGTATACTCTTCCAAGGAGGGAATAGTTTCCCCATTATCGGACCTTGTCCCTCACATATAGTTGAAAACCTTTGGTGTTTAGGGAAATGCCTTTGAGATCATGTGACCAAATGGGTACAGGGCACCCTTGGGAGGCGCCCGGAAGTGGGTTGTTATAAAGTGGTATTAGAGCGGTTTCTCTTTTCCTTGCCTTGATATTTGTAGCCCATAGGCTAGTATAGAAAGGAATAGATAGTTGGTAATAAGTGTTTCCTGGGATTAGCTAACCTGTGTATAGGGAAAATCCAAGTTGCCTAAAATATTGCAATTTTTCTGGTTTTTCAGTTTTTACTGTTGATTTGATTTCACTGTTGGTTGGTTCACTTGTTTTGTTCCATTATTATTTATATCATATTGGTTCTATTTCTATTAAAACCTGATGAGATGAGGGTATTCCATATCATTCATCATATAGGATCTTTCTAGAGATCACATTTAATGCATTCTTTTCATGTCATTTAGGATACATTATTGATTGCATGTTATTGTGATATGTGTTGTGATAGATATTCATCATGTTGTGATAGATTCCATGATAGAAATACCTACTATTTTGATAGGGTATTGGTACATTAAAAGTTTTCTTTGGATGGATGCCAAGCTTTGGTCCCTAAGGTGTTATGGGCCTTCTTGGATTGGAATTTAGTGGATCATGGTTGACCTTTAATTGAATTATATAAATTTATGATATGAAAAGGGATGTAAAACTTTGATTCATAGAAGTATGGGCTCTCATGAGTCATAATGTTTCATACCTTGGAAAAAATAAGTTTTTACTGGTTCTGAAGAAGTTTTAGAGGCTTACTATCCGGAAACCCAGACAACATAGTGTGTGAGGTTATGAAAACATGCCATATATTCTTCTTTTCTAGAAGAAATGAATTTTCATAAGTACTAGTCATGTACCATATATACATGCCATGTAGTTGTTGACCATGTGATAGACTATATGAGCAGAGACACGAGGTTTATAAACATTTAGTAGAGCACATCGTGTACTGGGAGTACACATCATGCTATAATTACCGTGTATCCGGTCGTGCGACGAATGACATGGGTGGATGAAACGTAGGTTGTACACACCGTGTCTAGATTTTAAATGATGTTTAATTATCAAACGTTTATTTGTCTGTGTGACAAATGACATAGGTGGATGGAACATAAGTTGTACACGTCATGTATAGTGTGTGCACGCCGTGTAGTGTTACCCCATGGAAGAACTTTGTAGTTATATCCATGTAGAATAATTCGGGCTTGATGAAATATTAAATTACACATTGTGTCTTAGGAGGAACACATCGTTTGTATGTGGTTTTACATGACCATGTTGGCAGAGGTAAACACTCATGTTAAGGCTTCAGGGAACATGTCGTGTAGTGGTTCTATATGCCATGTACCACACTTTTTTAAAACATGAATTCCTTCTTCTCCTGTTTTTTTCTTACACTAATAAGTTTCTATCCTTGATAATCTTAAATTGAGGTGTGCACTTGACCTTGTAGGGACATGCCACCAAGATTTATTCTCATTGTACGTCAGGTACATGGAGATGATCAGACATCAGAAATGGTTTATCAGGGACTACCAGCAGATCCTCTCATTGTGCCGTTCTTGGCACCAGCTGTTAGGTCGGACGTAGGTGTGGATTCATAGTTCTAGTAGGGATTTATGATGATGATGAAGACTTTCTAGAAACCACCACATCCTGCCCCAACTAATGGAGAGCTGATGTGGGTGTTCTAACAGCAGCATCCTCCCACCTTCTTAGGGGATGGAGGACCACATGCTATAGAGTCATGGTTGGATCCCATTCTTTCAATCTTTGAACATATGTATATGCCTCTGTATAGGAGGATGAAGCTCATGATGTACATGCTAAGTGATTCTACCAAGAGACATTAGGATGTTGTCTCATAGGTAGGACATCAATGGGATATGGCTTGGGAAGATTTTCAAAGGATCTTCTATTATTACTTCTACCCTGAGACATTGAGATCTCACTAAGCCTGAGAGTTCTTGTATTTAGAGCAGGGTTCTCTTTCAATGAAGGATTACTCTTATCACTTCAAATATCTTCATACATTCTCACCTATTTTGGAGGTGATGAGTAATCACTGGATAGGAAATTCTATGATGGTCTCAGGTATGACATCGGGTCACTAGTGAATGTTTTCAGGTGACAACAGTGGCTGCTATAGTAAATCAGTCGCTAATTACTAAGCACAATGTAAGGGAGTTGGGAGTAGCAAGCCAGGTTGGTTCAGCATCTAGAGCTATTAATCCTTCATTTGATAGCAGGAAGCGCCACAGGGAGCCTTCTCATGGTGATTCTGGTAGCAGGGATGTATATACAGGTATCCAGGTGAAGTGATACCAGTGTAGGAAGAGTGAGCACACGAGGCCCCAGTTCCTGAGAGACCCAATTGAGTGTCAATCTTGTGGAAAGATGGGTCATCTTCAGTTTTTTTTTTTGATTTTTCTCACCAAAAATTAGTGATAGGAGATTCTTTATGACTCTATGTTAAAGAGAAGCACTACTAGTTTCTCATCTTTCAGGAAACTGGAGTTTTTAGGCCATTCAGGCTGAGTAGGTGGTCATAGTCTTGGTACCCAGACAACAGGTTTTCAGTGACAGTAGGGTGGATCAGCTCTGGTAGTCAGGTAGGGTCACTAGACCACAGTACCGGTCATATACTTGTGATAGAGAAGACCCAGAAGGAGCAAGATCACGCACCCTCTAAGGTTAGAGGTACAATTCTAGTTGCCTCAGTTTTAGCTTCTTCTCTTTTTGATATAGGGTCTTCCCATCATTTTATATTTGTCGCTATTTTGTAGAGCCTCTATCTTTTCATATTTACTTCTGATGATTTTATGACGCTATACACTCAATTGTGGATTAGGATGGCTAGTGTACGTCAGTGCACGGAGTGACCTCTTGATTTTTGTGGGTGTCACTTTTTATGGGATCTCTATGTCTTAGAGATGACAGGATTTAATTTTGTTCTTGGAATGGGCTGGTTTGTCTCCTTGCAGGCCTTTGTTGACTGCTATCATTGTAGGGTGAGTTTCACATCACCAGAGGGCATGCCTTTTCTACACAAGAGAGAATGGGATTTCTAAGAGAGGAGATCAGGACCCAATCATCAGGGGTTAGTAGGAATTATAGCCTATATTTTTAGTTTATATTTGGATGAATAGGGGTATTCATAGATGGACTTTCCTCCAATGTTGGATCATTTCAAAGATGCCTTTCTAGATGAATTTTCAGGTTTACCTCCGAATCAATAGGTAGATTTCTCTATTGATCTTATTCTAGGAGTGGAATCATTGTTCATTCCTCAATATAGGATGGCTACACAAGAGTTACTGAATCTCTAGAGAAAATTAGAGGAGTTTTATGTGAAGGGTTTCATCTGGCTTAGTAATTATCCTTAGGGTTCACTTGTCCTTTCTTCGATGAAGGTGGATGGTACCCTCAGACTTTGTGTGGATTATCAGAAGCTGAACTAGTTGCCATTCAATAACAGATATCCCTTTCCAAGGATTTATGATCTCTATCATCATATTTGAGGATCCCGGGAGTTCTCATAGATTTACTTGAGATTCAGTTATCATCAGTTGTGTGTTAGACAATCAGATTTACCTTTTACAGCCTTTCAGAGAAGGTATGGTCTATAAGAGTATTTTTTTTATGTCATTCGTTCTCACGAATACACAAGAAGTTTTCATGGAACTGATGAACTGAGTATTCCATCCTTACATGGATTCTTTTGTGGTAGTCTTCTTGGATGATATCTTAATGTAATATCACACTCTACAGGACTATTCAATCAATCTTGAGATCATATTGAGTACACTAAGATGGAATCGGTTATATGCTAAAATCTTAAAGTTCCACTTTTTTATGGACTGGATTCATTCATGGGTCATGTTATCTCATAGAAAGGAGTATGAGTAGACCCAGAGGAAGTGAGAGAATTAGTTTCATGGTTATATCTAAAGAACATCTTTGAGGTACGGAGTATTGTGGGGATGGATGGTTACTAAATATGCTTTATTCAGGACATTTAATGCTTATAAGCACCACGGGTGGGCCTGACTAAGAGGGGTGATAAGTACTTATTGACCAATTCTTATGATTCTTCCTTTTATGAGAAAAAATGGGGATTGACTTCAGCACTGATACTAATTTTTTATGAGTAGGGAAAGAGTAACACCATTTACTATGATGTATCAGGTATCGGGTTCGGAGGAGTGCTTATGATGGTGGAAGGAGTCATTGCATATGAGTCTCGATAATTGAGGTCACATAAGAGGAATTACCTGATGTATGATCTGAAGTTTTCTGCAGTTGTTCTTGCTTTACACTATTTGAGACATTATCATTTGGGAGAGCATTTTGTGTTATACACTAAACAAAAAAAGCCTACAGTATATATTTACTTATATTGATATGAATTTGAGATAGAAAATGTGGGTTTAGTACCTTCAGTCTCTTGACTTGGAGCTTACCTACACGTCGGGGAAAGGTAATGCAGTGGCTGATGCGTTGAGAAGGAGGACTCAGATACCTGCAGTTGTGGAGGGTAGCAGTGAGTAGAAGCTTTTGGATCTGTTCTCTGAGATGCATTTGGAGGTTCATGATATACAGGAGTAGATGTTTTTTTCTTCTATATTTGTTACATATACTCTAATAGAGAAAGTGGTAATGAGGAAGCTATCTAATTCTAATGGCCTAGTTCTATAGAAGAGTCTGTCAAGAGAGGACCCTACTCCTGAGTGGAACTTAGGCAAGGATGGGGTTTGGTGTTTCCATGGACGCGTATGGGTGTCAGAAGACATACGCAAGGATATTTTGTCAGATTTTCATGCCCCAGTATGGGTAGTTCATCATGATGTCACCAAGATGTATCGAGATCTAGATTTTCAGTTTTGGTAGCCATGTATGAAGAGGGATGTTACTGGTTTTTTATGAGATGCTCTACCTTTCAGAAGGTGAAAGCAGAACATCAACATCTGGCAGGGTTGTTACTGCAGTTACCCATTCCCGAGTTGAAATGGAATCATGTCGTGATGGATTTAGTGGTAGGTTTACTGAGGTCACCTCAATATAATGATGAATTATAGTTTTCTGTGGACAGACTCACAAAGGATGCACATTTCTTACTGATCAAAGAAACCTTCAGTGTTTTTGATCTTGGAAGGTTGTACATTTGATAGATTATACATTTTCATGTGGTTCCACACTTTATCATTTCATAAAAGGATGTATGATTTACTTCTCATGTCTACTAGGGACTACAGAGTTCTTTGGGTACATAGGTACTTCTGAATACAGCTTACCATCCCTAGAAAGATGGTCAGTTCGAGCGCACGATTCAGGTTTTGGATGACAAAATTTGAGAAAGCCTCCTGGATTTCAATGGATTTTGGGAGAGACACATACCCATGGTGGAGGTTTCCTACAACAATAGTTTTTAGGTGATGATTCATTTGGAACCTTATGATTATTTGTATGGTAGGCCATGTCGATCTCCCCTATGTTGGATTAAGATAAGAGAGGCAGCTATGATGAGACCTCATCTTGTCTAGGAGACCACTCAGTATGTGGAATTTATTTAGAATAGGATTGTTACTACACAGTCTTGATAGAAATATTATGTTGGTTGATGGAGATGAGATATGGAGTTCGAGGTCTAAGACTAGGTTTTCTTACATGTCATAGCAAGGTTGGGACACATAAGGATTCGGAGATAGGGACTACTTTCACAGAGATATATCGGGTCGTTTGCAGTTTCTGATAGATTTATGCCAGTTGCCTATCGGATGTAGTTACCTCATAGGTATTGGGTTATGCATGACGTCTTTCATGTTTCTCAGCTATGGAATTAAATTTCAGACTCGTCTCAAGTTTTTCACCCTGAGGAGGATGAGTTGGAGGTGGATGGATCCTTCAAGGAGCACCCTATTCTGGTTGTTGGTCACAACACAAAGGTTCTATATGGCTGGTCTGTTCCACTAGTATGGGTACTATGGAAGCACAGGGGAGTATATGACAAGACTTGGGAGTGGAAAGCCAATGTACGATCATAGTGGCCAGAGTTGTTTACATAATATTCTTCACCACCCTTGGAAGGAAAATTCGGGGATGAATTTCTTTAAGGGGGGAAGCTTATAAGAACCTGAATCTTTATTTCTAGTATAGATCTTTATTTCGGGATGTTTTTATGGAAAAAGGAAGAATTGGGAAATTTTCTATGTAGAAGTTCTGTACCCTGTTTCCACATATAACTGTGTATTGTCCGTGTAACGGCCGAGTACATAGTTTTATGGGTAACCTAGAAAACCACCTAAAGAGGGGGCCAGTTGAGGATAGTAAATGCCATGTACATTAAATGAACATACCATGTAATTTACTTTTTAATCAATAAAACATATCGAGGTCACATCTAATTTCCAGAACATATTTCTTCTCCCCTCGGACCATACAGGAGAGTGATGGAATGGCCATGAACTTCGAGCTCCTCTAAAATATCTTTATAACATTCGATTAAGATTCCATCAAGTGCATTGGAATCCCACCTGTGAGTTATTAATTCTCCTAGATTTTTTATCCCTGATTCCTCCTCTTTTGCGAGTTATTCAAGATTGGGCGTTTTCCAAATTTTTGTACATCTATACTATTCATGGCTAATTCAAGGGCCAACGTTCAAGTATATAGATCGTACGATATCAAGGTAACTGGTATGTGCCTTTTGTTGCACATATTTGTATTATATATGCTAAAAGTGCTTCATAATAATGTTTTTGGTATTGGTTGATTAGGAATTTTACCCTATTATTTTCCTGATATGGTTTAATTGATTGAACAGGGGTTGTTGCGTATGTGTAAGGTTAGATGTGTTGTTTACGGGACACCCCATGGGTGAGTTTACAAAGTTTGAATGGTTATTGTCATTTGGTCTAGGTTGAGTATGAGGTGTACCTTGTTTCCATGCCTTGAATTGTTTAGGATGGTGTTTTTTTATTATTTGGATTGCATGTGCTATGCTTGTGAATGTTTATCCATGTAGTAGTTATAGATTACATGTGTTTCTTGGATATGATATGCATGTTGTTTTTTCCAATGGACCATGAGAGTCATAGACCTGGAAAACTATGGGGGTTTCTATATTATTTACATGGGACCGTGAGAGCCTCGATGTAGATGTTTACCCAAGGGTATTGGCCATGAGAGCTACCAAGGAGGTCTTCTTTAATTTCTTGACATTATGTTCACCTAGGGGGTGTCGACTGTGATATTTACCTATATATAGTTTATAAATTATTGATACCATGTTGTCCTAGGGGGTATTGACCGTGAGAGATACCCGGAGGTCATTTATAATTGATTGATGCTATGTTGACCCAGGGGTATTGACCGTGAGAGATTCTAATGTGGTCTATTGTAATTGTGTAGTGTTATATTGAACTAAAGGGGTTAGACCACGAGATCTTTCCCAAAGGGCTATTTGAATGATTGAAATATTGTGATGAGTCTTCTAGACCAAACCACAAGCTTGGACTTGGTATTACTTGGTTTTTTAGAATGTCTTATGAGACATCTATTTTGTTACTATTACCTGGGGGTATTTAGAGCTTAGGATAGATCCTGAGATTACCCATTGAAAAGGTTCAATAATAAATTTAAATTGATGTAATTAAAAATTTTAGGATTATTTACTTTTGAGTACATCGTAGTTTATTAATTCACTTCACATATTACCTACTCTATATATTCACTGACAGTTAGGCACACATAATTTGGTGGTTGCCTACAGGGATTTGTCTCACACCCTATTTGGGACACGAGTTTGGACCCAAACAGATTATATGGTTGCAGTTATAGATAAGGTTAAGCACCCCTCATCATTAGGTGATTGATTATTGTTGGAGCTAGAGGTAATGAGACAAAATTGAGGCTTGTGATGCTGTTGTAGTTTACTTGTTTTTTATTGTAATTTGGTTTCGGTATTGTTTTCCAACATTGTTACTTGTTTGGATACTTTACTAGACGCATGTGACATGCATAATTTATATATGATCCAATTGTTATATTCCTATTAGTATTCTATTGTTTACATCTTTTTTGGTATTTCTCCTTCTGATATTGTTTACTATTTTTTATTTCGTTGTGTGTACTCTTCCAATGAGGGCATAGTTTCCACATTATCAGACCTTGGTACTCACTGCTTGTTAGCAGCCTCTATCATTTGAGGAAATATTCTTGTGGTCATGTGACCAACTGAGTATGGGGAACCCTTGGGTGGAACCTAGAATTTGGATGTCACACTAATAATCTTTGATCAGTCTTTTATTAAAAAAATTGTTATTGTTTCTATTTAAGAAAATAAGGTCTTTGTTTTGTTTTTATATTTTTGAATATTAGTTTTGGTCCTAGTACGTAGATCATTGATCCATTATCTCTGGAATTATAATTTTTAATATAATATATATTCATTATATACATATTTAGATTCATAATTAAATGTTATATTTTTAAAAATTATTTACACTCTCTATAGAAATGGTGGGTTGAATCTACATATGAATATTTTTTTTATTTTTCAAAGGATTAAAGGATAAAATGGTTAAATTTAATGATCCTTCATAAAATAAATATTATATCATATAAAATAAATTTTTATCATCAAATACATCCTTATTGACATACACATAGAGAGAAAATGAAAAATAAATCGCATCGCTTCAGGGAAGTGGTAGTCCATAGGTACACACGAGTGACGTTATCATTTTCCAATTGATCAGAATGTAAGAATGTAGATATTATATTATATTTGTATAAGTATAATTATATAATTAATTTCTTATATATATAAATTAAATCCAATATTATATCTAGATTATATAGGTGTTCATGGAGAGAAAATTACATCATTTTATGAGATGGTAGTCCTCAGTTAACACAATTAATGGTTCCTCTTTCCACTAGATGGAAATAGAGATGGATATAGGTAATTCCATAAAAATAATAACACCTCAGTATATGGTTGATTCTACTATCATTATATTTTAATTATTAATATTAGAATTATGGTTATAATAGAATAAGTGAAAATAAATATTTAAGTGAAGATAATTACTTTCACTTAGAATAAACTACTTTATATATCTTATTAATGACCAAAGGGGTTTTATTTTTGAATGAAAATTAGCTATATAACATTGATAAGGATATATGGGAGAGATTTTGGTTTTTTTAGGTGAATGGATTAATTCATTTAAATAAATTAGGGGATGGGGTACACTTTTTTTATTGTGGAGTGGAATTTTTTAAAATACACAAAACTATTCAATATTTTAAAGGTACTCTCATAAAATGTGCCTAAAAATTATAAATAAGGAAGTGAAGGGATTATTTTATTGATCCATCCCTCCACCAAAATTAATTAAAAAAAAATTTAGAATGTAATTTCTAAAAAAAATATGGTTACTTACTTTTACTACTTTAGTTTTCATCATGGTAAGTATTTTTTTATTTACCTTGGTAATCTATCCATTAAAACTAAAAATAAATGAATATTATTAGATAATTTGAACCCTCATATTCTAAATATGAAATCAAGTTTATCAAATAAATGTCATATCTATGAGAATGTTTAATTTTTACAAAGGGACATGTAATGAGAAAACCCATGTTTTAACCTTTACTAAATTAATTATTTTGGGATATTTTTACTATTTGTTATGGAAAAAAATTAATTTTAACATATTAAATAGTACTAATTATTATTATTCCAAAAAATAATCATTTTATCAAATTTAATTCTGAGAAGTGTTTGAATTTAATTTAAAATTAATCTTGCAAGCGCGATGCAAATGAGTTTTTCCAAAGAAATTATTTCTTATGTATAAAATATATATATATATATATATATATAATTTTAACAAAAAATTTATTCCATTGAAATAAATTGGAATAATAATATTATCATAGAACTGTTTTTTGTTTTGAATCAAATTAAAAAAATTATAAATGTAAATTTAATAAACAAAAAGGTAGTTGTCTATAAAAATAAATATCCTTCAGTATTCATCACAAAAATTAACCTTTTACAAAATTATCAATACATAAATATATTCTAATTTTGAAATTATGATTTAAAAAATGAAGTTAATTTTTTAAATAAATTATATAAAAATGGAAAAAAATAATTTTAAAATAGGTTTAGAAAACACGAAAAACTTTATTTTTTTAGAAAATACAATTTTAAGCATAAAGTGGGATTTACTCTTATTCGAGGATTAAAATAATGATTAGATAAACGATAAAAAAAATTATTGAATATATAATTTATAATTTATATTAAAATCATTCACCAATATTGAATAATTTAATATATTAAGCTAACAAAACATCATGTGTAGGAAAATAGTTTTTTTTCATAAAAATATTTATTTTAATTTAAAAATATTTTTTATGTATAATTTTCAATAAATAATAAATTTATTTTATAAATGTGAAAAAATATACTTTTAATGATTTATTTATCCATATTTATACTGGCCAATTTAACTGCTAAGTTATAACGGTATACTATATTAATATTCATTTACACTTTCGGTTTCATGTGTCTTAAGCTATAAAAGAAATTTCATTAATCTAAAAAAAAGGTTTTTTCATTCTTATAACTATTATATGTATAGAATACATGTGATTTGGTCATTAAAAATGAATCACATCACTTCGTGGTGGTGGTAATCCTCACATATGCTTGAATGATGTTATCAATTATCAATTGAAGGAAATATAAGAAAATATATCCTACCATATATTTTAATAAAGATGAATATTTAATGAATATCATATATATATATATATATATTAAATCCATAATTATATCCAGTTTTGATAGGTATTTATGGAAAAAAATACATCGGTTTGTGAGTAGGTAGCCCTGCATACTCCTGGACGATGGATTCATTGCACATTTGATTGAAGAAATAGATAGATATGGGTCATTTCATTAACATAAAAACCTATACACGTTTGAAATGTGTTTTTATATAAATTAACCCTGTTTCAAAAATATTTTAAGGAGGTAGAAGAATAAATATAACTAAAACATTCGATTAATATCCATACCTCCTCTTCAAGCAATTTCTTTAACTTTACTACTTAATCCCTTTATGGTTGACATTCTTCCAAAACAAAGACCCATATATTGTGTGGAGGTATGTTAATAAGGTTTTCTTCATTTATTGAATGAATAAAATGTAACATGGTGAGTGGATAAGAGAACATAGGGGTTCCCTTTAAAAAGTGAGTGGAGGGTCATTCTTAAAATTTCTTAAATAAATAAATTAATATAAATTAATTTTCATTTCCAAATGACTCAAAATTGATATAATTATATGATAATATGAGGATTCATTAAAATATTTTCATCCAATATATTTTTTACCATGATATATTATGTTTTAAACCTTATCTTCTGGTTTTGATCACCCACTCATGATTTTGACAATTATAGTAATATCAATGTTTATATACTATATTGGGGTCATGATAGATACTATAAAACATAAAATGACCTATAAATGAGAAAATATTGATATTATAAACTATATCCCATAAAAATGGTTAATTATAATTTTTTTATGAATTTTAAATCATTTAATTAAGTTTTTAATTATAGAATACCATTAATTTCATTTTTTTGAAGTATATGAAATATTATAACGTAATAAGAGTGTACCTCTTGTAAAATGGTTACCAAATCTAATAGATTTTTGTATAATGATGATATGTTTTAAATATAATAATAAAATAATATTTATTCTAGTTTATATATCATTTTAAACACTTCCTTTTGTTTTAACCCCATGATAATCAAATTTTGACCATAGTTATGGTAATCAATTTTTTTAAAATATAAGATTTTTAATATTACTTATAAAGTAAAAAAATTGACTCAGAAATGGTCATGGGTTAAAATATTTGACCATTTATCATCCTAATTTTCATATATTAATATTTTTATGGTTTTTATTATTTATGTCAAATATTATTTAACATAAAATATCATTACAGTCATTTCTGACACAAGTCATTTATTTAAAATTTAATAATTAGATTACAATAATTGATTTAGAATTTAAAACATTATAATAACACATAATATTTTATATTGATATAAAAAATTATTGGGACACTATGAATAATCCAAACAATATTACATTTTGGATTTGTAAAATCCTTTACTTGGTTTTTCTAAGGCTTTTACAAGCACATTATCAGTGTTGCAAAAGCATTTAAGGTAACTATTTTGCCGCTAAAAATAAAATATAATTTATCATGATAAAAAATTAATTTATATTTCAAATATAAATTATCAACTAGACATATGTAGTCTATTTCCATTAAAAAAAATATTAATATTATTAAAATAAAAAGAGTGACATTTTTGACCATATAGTTTACTTAATATAGGATACAGATAAAATTCAATGCTAAATGGAGAAAATAGTCATATTTTAAATTTTTGGATGATTATGGATGAAATATACTCATCCTATAAAATAGAGTTTTGTTTTTGAATTAATTTTAATCTTTATTAAGTCATTTTTTAAACTAATTTACCCATATTATCTTTATATTAATATCATAAGTATACTATTATTACTATTCATATTTAACAAATAAATATGTTCACATTCTTTAATAATATAAATTATTTTGATTCAAAATATGGAATAAATTTTACTAAATTATTTTCATATAATATGATGAATTTAATTTAAAATAAAACCCTTAAAGGATGACTGAAATGGATTTTTATAGAAATTCCATTTTATGTATAAAAATGTGTTTTTAGCAATGTTATGGATATTTTCGATTAAATTTAATTTTATATTATAATTTTTAATAAACATTTACTAATTAATTCTTAAAATCTATTCAAAAGTATATTTTGGCATTGAATATACTTCAAAAGAAAAGAAAATTTTCAATTCAAATCAATATTTTTCACTATTAATTGAAAAATCAAAAATTTCAAAAAAATTGAAAAAACCATAACCTCAATAAAATTTCACATGGTGAATTCAAAAATAAAGAATGTTTTTTCAAATAATTTTTCTTAAATTTTTCTGATTTATAAATAATAATTTCCCACAAAAATAAATAACAATAATTTTTTAGAAAAAACAATGTTTTTTGAAAATAAAAAAAATTTATTAAAAATTGAGCACTTTTTTCCTAATAATTAATCAATATATTTTTATTTAGTTGGAATATATTTTTAATTATTTTTTAAATATTATTCATAACCTCTAATTTAATGACTTTATTATAAAAATACTATTTAAATGATAATATTTTATATTTTATGCTCACCATTGCATGTTGTATATGATATAGATCATATCATTGTTTTTAAAATAAAGTGATATTATATTAATTTATTGAATATAGTGATTAGTTAAGTTATTATGGAATATTTTAATAGAATGGATGGGAGGGAGATAAAAATATTATTAGGTTTGTTCTTCTTTCTATAATTGAGTTCATAGATTTTATTGAGCGCCATTATATCTTATAAATTAATGGGTTGGAAATTTATGGAAATATGATATTCAAAAATTATCACATGTGTGAAAGATTATTTGTCCAACTTCCATTATCTTATTCCTCTTATGAACATTTTTACATGCTTTTTCACCATTAAAACACCTTAAAACCACCATTTTTTCATTTCATTATATGATAAGATAGGATGAATGAATATGCTTAAATATTCATTCATGGTGTGAGAATGTAATTTAGATGTCATTGATAACTTTTGTTTTATAACAATAAGAATTCTATAAATATTTCAAACAAGTTCTAGAAATAATTTAGTGTCGATAAGGGTTATGGATAAATTTGAAGATGAAGTTATGTTTATAGGGGTAAGAGTATGTTGGTGTTTAAGGATCCATTTTGAAATGTTAATATGGAATTATAGGGTCAAGACAGTGTGTCAAGTGTCTTAGATTATTTTATATGAATATAAATAGAAATACTTCAGTTGGAAAATTAGGGAATATGGTAAATATTATATTTATATAATTTTTTCACACACACATTATTTATTTTTCTTTTCTCATATTATAAATGGAATTTGAAGATGTTTCACTTTATATAACACAACCTGAAATCCATATTCTTGAGTGTAATATTAATGTTACGTTGAGTTCTTCATCCCATACGGTTTTATCCCTTTCTCCCAAAAGCACACCCCAATCTATATATTCCCTGAATCCACACCATTACATATAAAAATTATCTTTCTATACATCCATGAGCCTTTTTTGTGGACCTACATTTCCTTTATATTTTCCATGATATTTTGAATAGTCTCCTTTTTTAGGGTGTCTAATATCTCTAGTAATCTTCCAAGTGATGAACCCATTTTTACTAAATATAATATATTCAATTATTATCTAAGAACATTTATAGAAATTTAGTACATTTTTCTCCCAATATCAACATCAACCTGAATATATTATTTCTGGAACATCACCATCCAAAAGTTTATAAATAAGTGACATAATTAATCCACATCATTGAATAATATTAAAGTAAGTTTAAATTTCAATAAGTTGGAGTATCAAAATTCTAAAAATAAATAATTTATTATAAATATAAATGAAAACTGATATTTTTATATTATTTTTTTGATAATTTAGAAAAGGAAGCTGAAATATAAAAAAAAGAAATAAAAAAATAAAAATATGTTATTCACAGCATTACACATGCGAATTGTTTGTCCTAAAGTAATTCCTATAATCTATATATCTCCATAATAATCTATTTACTCTCATGTTTGATCCGTAATCATTTAGTTTTATAGAACATGGAATCATTTGAATTGTAATTTTGAAATGAAACACCTTTTCAGTCCCCATCATTTAATATGAACATTTCATTACTCATTTCAATATAATATATTATTTTTCTCGATGTACCAACTACATATCTAGAGTTATATATTTTTCATATGATTTTAATATTTACCATCCCATTTATCCTTCTCAATAATGTGGAATACTTCCCATTGTCTATATTCATATAATGTGCAATACACTTATTCATGATTGAGTATAACTAATCTGGAAATAAATAATTCCAAAAAACCCCATGATTAATTGTAGTAAACAGGTCATGGAATAAATGTTGGGTAGCCAAATCATAGAATTTATTGACTTTAATTCATTTATTTTGATTCTTCATACACACACATACTATATCAATATATCAAAACAAAATTTATTATGGATCCTATATGTTCATACTAATCTATTTTAAATGATTAATATTTAATTTTTATACAGTTTACAATCATATAGTCACTCTTGGTTAACAAAACAATCACTGAAAGATGAATTAATTATACCAATGAATTCATGAGAAACTTTGGTTCACCTAAAACCAATCTCATTAAGTATCAATTTTATAGTACAACAACCATGTCATTAAATGTTTTGAAATTGATTCTGTTACTTATAGTTTTTTGGAAAAAATTATTCCAAATTGTTTATCCATACATAGAGAATACACTATAATCTTTTTAGTTCCCCAAAAACATATTTTTGAATATATGATCAATCTGTGCATAAGAATGGAAATAAATTTGAGATTAAAAATAATGTGTACATAAATATTAAAAATTATATAAAGTGATGGTAGAATGATGAAATCCAATTTTAGATCTTTTCCATACAATCTGTTTGTCACTTTCCCTCTAAATTACATTTCTAACCTCTTTTGTCATTGAAATTCTCTTAAAAAAGTCATACTAAGTGTGGTGGTAGTAAAATTTATTGAAAAAAACTACTAATAAATTAACAAAAACAATATACAAAAATAATTATACTTGAGATACATCCCAAAGAATCACTCGGTTTAAGGTTTTCTCACCAACTTATTCTTATTCAGGCCTCACCAGGATCCTTCGGATGATTGATTTTCTTCTGTGAGAAACCAAGTGGTAAATAAAATATTTATTTTTATTTGACATTAGTTCTTATAATTTATTAAAGTCATTATTTAGTTCATTACTTTATAAGTTATCTTAATGTATGAATCACTCCCCTTCAATTAGTTCCCTACGCACTTCAACATTTTTTATTGGTAGATAGTCCTTGAAAAATTCTTCACCTTATTTATTATTATATTTTTTCTATCCTTGAAACAATCTCTTTTGAACCATGGTTTTTTAACCACATGGAAATAATTTGTATTGCCTTTTTATTTCCCTTCTTGGTATATCAATTTCCTATTATTTATATAGAAATATGATTCTTAAGTAGATGAAAAAAAATTCCAATGCTATAAATAGATCTATTTGATCCAATTTCAATTCCCTTTTAATTACGCATAAAGGAAAAAAAATTCTTGGTCATCCCTAGCATTAACCACCTCATTTCTATTTATTTTACCTTTATGATTAGGGTATTTATCTTTGTTCAAAAACTATTTCTTAACATGTAAATTAAATTTTAAATTTTCATTAGTTACCTTATCATTTACCAACATATTTACATGTGATAATTGATTTTACAACTCAACTTCAACTTGGGAATTAATTTTCTAGTTTAATGAAATTTCGACCACACATGTCGTGAATCATACTAATCCATAGAGATGGGGGTGAATAAATGGATATTAGTTTTTAGAATTTCATATTAACTAAATCTATCCCCCAACACTACGGCAAAAAAGGCATTTAGCGGCGGTTTTTTTTCGTTTCGCGGCGGTTTAAACCGCCGCTAAATCGATTGGCGGCGGTTTTCAAAAACCGCCGCTAAGTCGTGCGTCGGGAAACTATTCGCGGCGGTTTTCAAAACTGTCGGAACGTTTCGCGGCGGTTTTTTAGCGGCGGTTTAAACCGCCGCTAAATGATTCAGTGGGGGTT